>RXID01014326.1:0-732500 GCA_005019695.1 Trichopus zeylanicus subsp. travancoricus
AGAAGCTGAGCCTTGTACTGCTTCGCCTGCACGCGAAGCCAATTCACGAGCCCACCCACGGCGCGGGCGACTGTCTCGCGGCTCACCAGGGAGGGTGGGGGAGCGGAGGCCACCACATCGCCGCCGGAAGCCATCAGAGACGAGGGAAGGAGAAAGAATCGGCAAAAGCGGGCGCCGCCTAAACCCTAGCTAATAAGCGTTTCAGGTTTCATGCGAATCGGATTCGGGTTGGCAATTCACGCCCGAATCCAGATCCTTTATCAACCTGCCGCGCGGAACGGAGCCAAACCCGAACGTGGGCCCCGGCTCGGCCCAACCGTAGAAAGAAAATCAACCGTCTAACATGTTGAAATTAATTAAAAAAACAGAGCCAAAATAGCTTTGCTAGATCAGGGTGGACCTGCGGACCAAGAAACTACAGCCTGTGTTCCGAGCAAGGTTTCAAAACTCGGACCAAACCCAAACACGTTTCGGTGTAATTTCAGTCATATATCTTTTTTGGATCATACCTTGTCTAGGGTTGAAATAATTACCTATAAATTTCTGTAATTATACTTAATTCCGTACAATCCCATAATTTTCGGAATTACCCACACCCCTATTATTATTTAATCAAAATTTTTTCAAAAAATTCTGATTTTACCCTCGGTTATTTTACAAATACACCTCTAAAAATTTATTTTTTATATTTAACGTCCCAAAATTCAGTTTCTTACAAATAACACTCCGAAATAACTCTGATTTACAGAAAAGTCCTCGAAATTCGAATTTTTGCAAATAAACCCTCGGAAATTATTCCGGTTTACTGAAAAATCTCCGAAATTCGAATTTTTTGCAAATAACACCTCGAAATTATTCCGAATTATAAAAAAGTCCCGAAATTCAGATTTTTATTTATAAATAAGTCCAAATTTTATAAGTAAATTTTACAAATAAATCATCAAAGGTTTCAAAACTTAAAATTTAAAATTACAAGTTTCATATTGTATATTTACAAATAGATCCCTTGATTTTTTTAAAAATAAGTCAATATTTTAATCATTTTTAATATTAAATTTCACAGAAAAGACAGTGAAAGTTTTAAAATTTAAAATTTCAAATTACAAGTTTACTATTTTTACATTTAAAAATAGACCACCTTTAATATTTTTATTTATAAATAAGTCCAAATTTTATTTATTTTATAAGTAAATTTTACAAATAAGTCATTGAAGATTTTAAAACTTAAAATTTAAAATTACAAGTTTCATATTGTACATTTACAAATAGATCCCTTGATTTTTTTTTAAATAAGTCAATATTTTAATCATTTTTAATATTAAATTTCACAGAAAATACACTAAAAGTTTTAAAATTTCAAATTTCAAATTACAAGTTTACTATTTTTACATTTAAAAATAGACCACATTTAATATTTTTCTTTATAAATAAGTCTAAATTTTATTTATTTTATAAGTAAATTTTACGAATAACTCATTGAAGATTTTAAAACTTAAAATTTAAAATTACAACTTTCATATTGTACATTTACAAATAGATCCCTTGATTTTTTTAAAATAAGTCAATATTTTAATCATTTTTAATATTAAATTTCACAGAAAATACAGTAAAAGTTTTAAAATTTCAAATTTCAAATTACAAGTTTACTATTTTTACATTTAAAAATAGACCACCTTTAATATTTTTATTTATAAATAAGTCTAAAATTTTATTTATTTATAAGTCAATTTTCCAAATAAGTCATTGAAAGTTTTAATTAAAAACTTAAAATTTAAAATTACAAGTTTCATATTGTTACATTTACCAAATCGCTCCCTTGATTTTTTTTTTAATAAGTCAAATTTTACATCATTTTTAATATTAAATTTCACAGAAAATTACACTAAACGTTTTAAAAATTTCCCAAATTCAAATTACAAGTTTACTATTTTTACATTTAAAAAATAGACCACCTTTAATATTTTTCTTTATAAATAAGTCTAAATTTTATTTATTTTATAAGTAACTTTTACGAATAACTCATTGAAGATTTTTAAAACTTAAAATTTAAAATTACAAGTTTCATATTGGATATTTACAAATAGATTTGTTGATTTTTTTAAAATAAGTCAATATTTTAATTATTTTTAATATTAAATTTCACAGAAAAGACAGTGAAAGTTTTAAAATTTAAAATTTAAAATTACAAGTTTACTATTTTTACATTTAAAAATAAACCATGTTTAATATTTTTATTTATAAATAAGCCCAAATTTTATTTATTTTATAAGTAAATTTTACAAATAAGTCATTGAAGGTTTCAAAACTTAAAATTTAAAATTACAACTTTCAGATTGTACATTTACAAATAGATCCCTTGATTTTTTTTAAATAAGTCAATATTTTAATTATTTTTTATATTAATTTTCACAAAAAGACAGTGAAAGTTTTAAAATTTAAAATTTAAAATTACAAGTTTACTATTTTTACATTTAAAAATAGACCACCTTTAATATTTTTATTTATAAATAAGTCCAAATTTTATTTATTTTATAAGTAAATTTTACAAATAAGTCATTGAACGTTTCAAAACTTAAAATTTAAAATTACAACTTTCATGTTGTACATCTACAAATAGACCCCTTCAATATTTTTATTTATAAATAAGTCTATATATTTTTATCATATTTTAAGTAAAATTTTATAAAAAAGACATTAATGATTTTTAAATTTATAAATACAAATTTAATATTTATACATTAAAAAATAGACCCTTAAATTTTTTTTAAAAAAATAAGTCTAAATTTTTCTTATTTTAAAACTAATTTTTACAAATACACCCGTGTGCTGGGGATGGAAGCCGAGGCCGTCCGCGCTAGCTGCCGGCGCGTCGGCCTCGACGTCCGTCCCACGTGCCGAGGCCGTCCATGCCCTCGTGTCGGTGTGCCGACCTCGGCCTCCGTCCCCGGCACGCGGGCACCGACGGCCTCGGCCTTGGCCATCCGCGCCCGGGTGTTGACGCGCCGGCCTCCGCCTCTGCTGCCGCCCGCCCGCCCTCCGCCTCCGCTCCCGCCGCCGGCCTCAGCCTCGGCTCCCGCCTGCGCGCCACCACTCTCGCCGCCATCGAATTTCAATGACTTTTCTATAAATCGGAATAATTTCTGAGGGTTTATTTGCAAAAATCCGAATTTCGAGGACTTTTCTGTAAATCAGAGTTATTTCGGGATGTTATTTGCAAAAAGCGAATTTCGGAGCGTTAAATATAAAAAATAAGTTTTTAGAGATGTATTTGTAAAAATAACCGTGGGTAAAATTGAAATTTTTTGAGAAAATTTTGATTAAATAACAATCAGGGTGTGGGTAAATATTTTCGAAAATGAGAACGTGGGTAATTCCAGAAATTACTAAAAATTATACATAATTAAGATTAATTGTAAGGATTTATACGTAATTATTTCTTTAGAGTTTGCGAGGAGGTAATAAACAAAAAGGAGGATGGTGGTGGGTTAATGAAAGGGCACCAGCTTATGGTGGAGGCGCCATTGCATATGCAAACAATGGTTGTGAACGACATGGGAGGTGTTGTGCTGGAGAAGACGAGGTTGTACCACCAGCTCCAGGAGATTGTCAACCTAGCGGAGGACCAGACGGTGACGGTGAGCCAGCTCATGGACCAGCAGGACGTTGAGGAGTCGGTGATGAAGCATGAAGGAGAATCGATACGGGGGAGCGGCGTCACCCGATCGCAGTACAATTATAAGGATAAGAACACTTGCACCCCGTTTGAAATGGGGTTAGGGTGAAGGTCAGCTCTTTTTAGAATTTTTTTTTTTTGTAAAATTAATATTTATTATTTTATATTATTATTAAATTAAATTATTATAAAAAATTAAATAATTTTTTAAGTTTTAAATTATTAAAGTCTTAATTTTGATAAAAAAATATTAGTTTACAAAAATGGTTCACTAATCTTGACCTTGATCTTGACCTTGACTTCCAACTAAACGGATCCTTACTGTCTTCCGCAAGTGAATACCGCCGGCGGGATTGTGCAAGTGGACATGACCAATGCTTCTTGTTTGGACTCTGCCCACAAATAATAACCGAATGCATTTTGCATGCTTTTTAAATTTCTGAATTCATTAGGAGAATTTTTTATGCTTAACTAATATATGAGATGATAATGGTGGTGGTGGAGAGAAAATAAGAGAGTTTGTGATTGAGCTCGAGTATTGAGTTTTTTTTAATCTTTTTTGTAAGTTTTTTTTATCTATTTCACTACTTGTTTTCTGGTATGAATATTCTATAACTTGTGTAGTATTTGAATTTTGATGGTTATATTTATTTTCATATATGAAAAATCACAAGTTTCATTAATTATCTACTTTTTTCCACACATGATTACTGAAAAAATTTGTTTGTTCATTAACTGTTATATTATTTTCATTTTTTCCTTCTTTCACTTGTAGATAAGTCTTCAAGTTTCAAACTTTAACCAAATTTTCATATGAATAAGCTCTACTCCGACTGATTTAATAACAAAATTTGGTAGAATAATTTGGATTCAATTGCAACATAAGGGAGAGCATAAAATTCGAAAAACAAAATTTGGATTAATTTGTGGGTGGAATACCAAATTATTTCAAAAATCTAAATTGATGGAATATAATTTTTTTATTATATATATTAGATTTTACTTATTCAATTATTTAATATATGACTAATTTATCATACATGATATTAACAATTTTTATCAATGAATCAAAATTCTTGAAAAAATAAAAACCAATAATAAGCTCTTTGATTTTATAGATCCATAAATATATATGTATATAAACGTATATTCCTCCATCAAAACTAACATTATGTATATATATCTCATGCCTTTCAGTTTTCTACTCTATAAAAATATTAACTTCAAATAATTAATTATTAATTATTAATTTTAATTAATTAAAATATTATTTAATATTATGATAAAATTAATTATACTTTTTTTTAAAAAAAACTAATTTAAAATTGTAAAAAAAATTTATAATTTTTTAAATTTGAAATCAAAATATAATCCAAGTATAATTAAAATATAATAAAAAATTATTTTGAACTAAATGGAAACAAAAATAATTTCAGTCGAAATATATTAATTTCTTTGAGCGTGAAATCAAACCCCAAATCAAGACTTAAAATCTTGATTCCAAGTAGCATAATATTAAGCTCAGATGAGCCCAGATTTGCTCCCAAAAACAGATAAAGTTCAAATAAAGCAAAAATAGCAGTTCAGAGTAGGATCGAAGTAAAGAAAATACAAGGCATAAAGGGTCAAACAAAGATTGTGTAAACTTGCATAAAAATGTTGGGATTTCTCCAACCACTGCTTTCATGCTTCTACTGCATGAGCCCGACCCTGCGAAGCTTCCACATCCCAATGGAAATGAAACCCACGGATACTAACAGCTGCTAGAGTGGCCTTTCCTCTTGGCAATCGGAACTGGTTTATCTATTCTAACATAAAAGCTGAGAAATGGCAAACCACAAGAAAGACGTGAAGTGATAAAGTTACTGTAGTAAAATACCTGTAAAGCTCTATTTTTCAACCAGGAGCAGGAGCAATATACGACCAAGCGTATCCTATGATGAGGTTTGACCACTACTGGTACTCTATTCTTATTTCCTTCTCAGAAATTGGCAAGGCTCACTCTCCGACCTCACGTTTTCTACTTATATGCCTACAGGAGTAAGAAAGCGAAACTGAATCAAAAAAAGATAACAAGGTGAACCTCTCATCACATGGTCCACAAACAAAAGTATTTAGAAATCGGACTTCTACATTCACGTGAAGTCTTTCATGTCACATAATCTAAGCAATCTAGAATAATCTAGTTCTGGACAATGCCATGGGGTGGCACTCAGAAATCAGAATCTAGAATGTTACTAACAAGAAATAACGGCATTCATGACAAGTAGCATGCTTCCAAATAGAAGAATGAATTCTAACCTGATTGGTCATTAGTTGGCATAATGGTCTCAAACATTTTGAATGCAGTATTTCTTGGACAAACCTCCCACAGCATAGCACAAAACCACATGGTTAGCAACAATTACATCTCAGACAAGTAGTAGTGAAACATTTAGACCTTGTTTGGATTCAGACTAAGAAAAAAATGATCACGAGTTAGATCGCATTGGATTGAGACAAAGAAAAAGATGATCACGAGTTAGATCACCTGGCTAGTGATCATCTTCTTCTTAGACCAAACCATGGGGTCTTATGAATTAGTTCAATTCAACTAGATGCATGTTTTACATCAACAAAACCCCATGCCTTAGAATTATAACTAATTTACTTTAGACTTCAAAGAACTGTTGCTTTGGTGTGAATCTGCAAAATATATACTAGAATTGGCAATCAGGTTCAAATTGTTTGAGTTTTACCTGGATGACACTGTTGAAGCATAATATGTCAATGCTCTAATTCTAACTATTGAGGACCAGCCTACCAGCAATGTTCCTTTAGGGGGTTCGAACTGAAGCAATAGCAGTCAGGGAATGCCTATCATATAGTTTACAATAACATGATACAGCTAATGCCAATAAAGCAATGTCTCACATCTGAACTGTTTTGTTTGAACACTTCAGAAGATGTATGATCACTTCAGAGGATGTAGATATGGAAAGAGCATAATCTTGCATGGGCATAGACAATCGACTAAATTTTCTCTTCCAATTATTTCTTTTGAAATTTAGCAGGACAAGAAGACAAGCATTGCTGATTTAAGACATCTAGATAGTTTACTACAAGGTTTAAGTTTGTTCCTTTGTTTTATATCTATGTTGATGAATGACTTAATTTAAATGGCTAAATCCATGTCTAAAACCCTATATAATTTAGTGCAAATTATATTGGAGATTATAAAGCATGTGAATGTGAAGGAATGGTTCATGACATGGTTTCAATAAAATTTTAAGCACTTTCTTCAAATTGATATAATGGGCCAATGAAATTGAACAGAAGAATAACAGTCAGAGAACGCCTTAATTGGATCATGTAATAGAAAAAAATGAAAAGGTAGTTGGGCATGTTGGTATAATCTTAATATAATTATTGCTGAACCAATCGCACGAAGCAACAAAATCCACTTCACCATTTGTAGTATAACGTTCAGTGTGTTCTCAAGTTGCCTTGCAAGAAGCAACATCCAAGATAAGGTGTTCTATCAGAACATGTATGGTCAAATTGTAGAAGGTATTATCATAGATACAAATAATCAGACAAAAGAATCAGTGGTGAGTGCATGAGCTTATCTGCCGATGGAAAATCTTTAAATTCAAATTTGTGCTAATACTTTCTGACTGAATTGTGAAGCAATTATTGTTTACAGGAAAAAAGAGGCACACAAAATTCATGAAATTTCACATACATAAGCATCTGAAGCACCTAAAATAAAGGAATGGACCCATCACTCCACAACATGAAAAGCCAACTTTCTTCAATTGCACACAACTGCCAAGACCAAAAGCCACCAATCTATAGCTAATTAGATATAGGCAGGCCTACAGCAAATGGAAGGCCCATATGGTGAACCAAGGAGTTCCAATTTTACTACTATGGTGACCCCAAGGAGCCAATTTACTTGTATCCATATTGTCTTTTAAAGCTGATGACCCTCTAACAAAGGCAGAGATTCAAAGTCATGTACATTAGTAACAAAAAAGTCCCTAACCAAACTACCCCATCTTATTGTATAGTAGAAAACTATGTATTAGTACTGTAACTAAATATGGATTGCTATGGTTTATGTTAGGTTTGGTGAGCTAGTGAATAAACAGTGGGCCTATAACTGTCAGCAATTGTCTTTAGTCTCATATCGACAAAGTGTCGGAGTTGAAACTGGATTAAATATAATGACTGTCGTAAACCCAATAACGAGTCTTTTTCCCAAGAAGCTGAGAAAAACAAAATCCTAAGGTCGAGTGGACTGCGAGTCGTAGACGCATAGGGACAATATTGTGCTAAGTCGAGATATCACACACTGGTCCATCGGACCTAACAATCTCCTCTCTTAAAGAACTCAACGTCCTCACTGAATTAGCCTACACCAATCAAGAAGTGCGGAGTGGCTCTAATACCACTATGTAACGTCCCCGACCTAACACGATATTGTCCCTGGGCGTATACAATCCGTGACTCACCCAATCCCAGGGTTTTGTTTTTCCCAGCTCTCAGGAAAAAAATCTCATTGTTGGATTTACGGCACTCATCGTATTCAGTTTAGTCTCAACTCTGATACTTTATCGATGTGATACTAAAGATGACTGCTATCATTTATAAACTCACTGCTTGCCCACTGGCCCACCGGACCTAACAATTTAAGGTTTTGAGAAAATTATTGAATCTTATTCTGCATTTGCATGCTGATTCTGACCTGGATTGGTGAATGGTGAGCCAAAAGAACAGTTGAAATTTAAAGCACAGTGCATTGAATAAGAAAATCAATAGCAACTTCAAAGAAACTTCAATGAAAACTGCCATAAATAAATGTAGTTACTTACCTCGGCTGTGTGAAGACTTCCAAATAGTAAATAACACAAACAAACACTTCGAATGAACTGGAGACCATGCAATTTCATTTGTGAAGGGCATGCTTCCATTTATGTACAATCTGAAACTTTGTTGACAGCCAAATACATATAAACATGATTTCTAGGTTTGAAGAAGCACATTGGAGCTATGACAATATTCCATGACACCAAGTGACCAAGACAGATCAACATTGATTGCAAATCACCCCATCCTGCAAACTATTTCCATCCAAGTACGCCAAAAAAGAATTCATATCAATGGGGTTCTAACCATTCAAAAACCCAAAGATCAAAGGACCACAAAGAATAGAAGCCATCAGTCTCCCCCGGGAGCATCATCACTAGACCATGAATTCATATTTGAGAAGCATGCAATAATAGCATTTCTGTTCCGCGAAATTTAATTTCTTCAGCAAAATTAACAGCCGAGACTTACAGCCATCGACTTCTCATAAAGTATAAGCATGTCTATGAGGATGGGCTCCAACTCGGTAAAGCTCAAGATGATAAATGGCCTTGGGAAGCAGGTCTCTGAGGGAACTATCCTGTGCCAGAGGGGTGCGCGCGACTGATTCCAGAGCATCCAAGGCCTTGGTGCGCTCAAGATGTTCATTGTTAGCCGCATGCAATGCTAGATAACAGAGTAGAATCAACGCCGGCAACTGTGTCTTCTCGCCGGACCGCAGCAATCTCATTATGGATGCAACACCCCCAAATTCAATAATTGCCTTGCAGTGATCCACACAGAGGAAATTATCAGGGCTGGCAAACTTCCCCAACGACCTTGCAGCTTCAGATGCGACATCAGGGTTCCAATGCCCCAGCTGGGCGACCAGCGGGTTCAGCACTCTGGTCTCCCTAGCAGAGAAAATGCGCGCCAGCGACCCAATGGCCTTCATCGCCGGGATTTGAAGGGACGGGCTGCCACCCTGTTGCACAACTCTCAGAAGCTGATCGACGACCGACTTGGCCGCCGGGGAGTTCATCTTGAACGCTGATTGCCGAAGGTCAATATCCGACTCTGCTGCAGCCGCGATCTCCATCACTGTCATCAGGCAATTGAGCTGTAGCTCGCCCTTCTCCCTCTCGATGATCTTGGAGAGGCAGAGGAGGCCTTTGGTCTCGGTGATCTTTCGGCTGTTGGAAACGCAGCCCCGGGACAGCATCCACAGGGCTTCGGCGCAGGCGACCTTGAGCCGGAGCTTCACCTCGGGGCTTTCATTCTCGCGTTCCTTGCGGTGGTGGTGGTGGTCTCTGGCCGCCGAGCCGCCCCTGCTGCTGCCGCCGCTGTCGGAAGAGAATGAGCCAGCTGCCCCAAGGCCGCGCTTGATCTGGACCAGGGAGTGGATGGAAGCAGGCCGAGGGTCGTCGAGGGGGACCTCGAAGGAGAGGAGGGAGACAAGCGGGCGAATGGCGTTCTCCCGGGCAAACTCCTCCTGCGCGAGGGGTTCGTGGTCGGCCATCCGAGAGACGAGCTTGGCTACGTGGGTCTGGAGGAGCATCGGTGAGTCGGCGAGGACGTGGACGATGGTGGGGACAGCGAGCTCCGAGAGGAGGACGGAGACGCGGTCGCTGTCGACGGCGAGGTTGGTGAGTGCGGTGGCAGCGGCAATCTGGGAGTCGAGAGAGGGACCGTCGCGGAGGAGGGAGAGAAGAGGAGGAACGCCGCCCTCCTCGATGATGATCTTCTTGTTGCGGTCGTTGTCGAGGGCGAGGTTGGCGAGATAGTTAGCGGCCTCGGCGCGGTCGGGGGGCTCGCGGGCCATCTGGACGGTGGCGACGCAGCTCCAGACGTAGGAGAGGATAGGGTCAGTGCTGGCGATGGGCGGGAGACTAAGGGCGACGCCGCCGGTGGATTCGTCAGCGGAGTAAACGGAGAGGAGCCAGCGTAAGTCGCCCGCAGAGGCCTCGAGGAGGGAGAAGGCCTTGCGGAAGTCGGTCGAGCCGGTAGTGATGGTGACGACGCGGCGGAGAACGCCGGCGCGGCGGCAGCGACGGGCAAGGGCGAGTGCGCGCTGAAGTGCACGGTCGACGTCTGCAGCGATGCGGCGGAGGGGGCGCTCGTAAGGGGTGGGGACCCGGCGGAGAGCCTGGCGAAGAAGGCGGAGCATGTCGGAGAGGATGTCGGCGTGGCGGCCGAGCTCGACGCACTCCGACTTGAAGGACTCGGACTCGCTGACGGCCTTGCGGACGCGCTCCGCGAGGACGATCGGGAGGGAGAGCTCCTCCTCGAGAGTCTTGGCCGGCGACGCCGCGGCGGCTGCAGCGGCGGCGGAAGAAGCGGCGGACGAGGAGCCGCTGAGCATCATCGCGGTCAAAGGAACGGGAAGACTGAGGTGGACTAACTCTCGATTGATCTTTCTCTTGAGATTAGGATTGGGGGCTTGTCTTCGTCTTCGTCCACGCATGGGTCTTCTTCGGGTTGGGGGGTGCTGTTCGCCGTCGATTGCGCGGTATTTGTGGAGTGTGTGGGTGAAGTGGGGTCGGAGGTGCAAGGCTTGGGCTCTGCCCTCTTCAATTATTTACTGGGGTCTCTGATTGGAGCGTTTCAAGTACGTTCGGCGCTGTGGGCACCTCGGGTGCGAATTAACAAATACCAAGCACCGAGTCCATTCATTCCCGTTTTGTTGCATCCGATAATTCCATATAAATCCCTCAAATCTTCATAATTCGTTCAGGCATTTGGTCTGCTCAATAGTGCTGAGACTTATTATTTGTTTAAAAATTGGCTAAACTTTTGGAATAAAAAAAACCCTTGTCAATAGCTTCCCCTTTTTGTTCTGAGCAGACAAATAGAAAAAATAAATTGATAAATAGATAACAACCTAGTCTCTTATTGCATCCCGCCACCATAAGCAAATGCTCACAATCTCTTGGCCAGACACACTGGTGTTCAGGTCAGAACAGAAACTGAAACTTCAGAATACAAAAAAACTTATTGCCAAGTTAGGATCTTATCAACTTGGAGTCACATAAGATTGCATGCTTTAGACAACACCAACACAAGCAACTCATCAACAAGTTATATTTTTGGAAACCATTTGATGCTACATATCTTCCTGATAAGTGATCAATTTTTTGGGCGAATCTTCAAAGCTTTGCAAGAAGACCATTTGGAATAGCTCTCAATGCCCCAGGCTCCTTGACCTCTATATCCGTCATAGTACTTGGTGGTACATCCACAGCAGGAGAGCAGTTGAAGAACCCGTGTGGCTGCATAACATAAAAGTAGATCAAAAATTCAGCAGATAATTAGAAATCATCATGTTAATCACCTTCGTGCTTCCATGTCAGTGAGAAACAAATGAAAAGAGTTCTAGGAAAAGTAGAACATAATTCTCCAACAAAATGGGTAATGGGAAGAACACTATACCATCAGCATAAAACCTATTCGCTCCACTGGCATAACAGGCCAGTCTTCCAAACGCGGAATGTGGGTAATTCCAAACACATACCTGAGATAAAGAGATCGGGAAATATGAACAAAAGTGGCAGCATACATCAGATACAAAGCCCAGAACACCCATATATTACAAAATTAGCTAAAAGAAAACAAGCAAATATAAGAGCAGGATAGAAGAAACTAACCAGAGAACAATATCAGTCTCCTCGAGGGATCTGTCCTTCTTAACCCATGTAGCCAAACCCTCATTTAGACGTGGATTTTGATTTGGAAACTCTCCTCCAGGATACATCTCATCACGGTTATATGGTGTAACCCAAAGATTATGCTTCAAGAAGGCAGCTCTTCTTAAAAACTTCGCCTCTGGACCAGCAAGCGGTAGACAATTTGAACCAGGCACAAGCTTATACCCAGTAAGCTGTCCAGTTCGATTCACAGTTCTTGTATTCCTCACCTGAAGTACAACAGGAACAATTGTGCCTAAGTAATTAACACAGAGTAAGCTGTAGGATTGACTACAAATACAAGGTTTATGGCAACTCACAATCCAATGGCGTGCAGAAGAAGGATCACAATCAGACATAGCTTGCAGCTCAGACTTCAGAATCCTTTCTTCTGCATAAAATGCATTGTTATGGACATTGTCTTTTCCAGGTTCTTCAACTTTTACATTCACCTCAACCACCTGTACAGAAAGGCACATGGCACAGTAAGTGATTGTGAGATTGCACAAACAGATATTGATAAAACAGTAACTAGGATTTCCAAGTTCAGTCTCTGCACATATAAATTATTACACAAAGGTGTTCTTGGGTGGAAGTAGAAATATCACAAAGGGACTTGTAAGAAACATATTCTTCCTCCATTTGAGGCACCTATGTTAGAAACAGCACTAGAGCTAGGTATTGTGATGATAGTTTCAACCCACTAGAGCTAGGTATTGTGATGATAGTTTCAACCCACAATGCTCATAGAACCATCAAATCCAACATTCAGAAAACAAAAGTTGGAAAAAGCATTATGAGCAAAAAAAAATAAGCACAATTTTTTAGTTCTTTCTTCAGAACTTTTTGATGTTTTACCCTCTCTTTTTCAGCCAATATAACAGCAAGTCATTGACTTATTGAAAATAATTTCTTTTACAATTTATTGAATGTCCACAGCTTTGTTGTCTAATCCCTTGCTCACCTTGTTAAATATCAGCCATATGAAGACTTGTACACAAGGGGTCTCCCCTTTTATTTTGCTTTCTAAGATAATGCAACAGTAACAGAATAGACCGGCTGTCTAAGTAGTTAGTACTGCCCTTCAAAATTTTTTAGCATAATAATAACCTGGAGTAGATACAATCTTAGGATTATTTTGGAAAATTTAAAGTTTATCTAGATCCAAAAATGAACTCCAACTTGATCGAAACCAAAAACAAACCCAAACAATATTGGGTCAAGGTTGGAGCAAATGTAGGACAAGGCCCAAGAACCAAACCACTCGGGTCAAACTTAAGCATTATATTAGCCTAACCAAACTTAATTTTTAAATAAGCATGATATGCTGCAAAAAATTAAAACATCCAATAAGTTCAATTCATTATGCAAACCTCATTCCGAGGAACCAAGTTAACACTGTAGCAATTGCAAACAAATCCATGAAAATGAACTAACATAAGCAACCCTACATAGGACGATGGGAAAATGTATCCAATGATTATTAAAACAGCAAATATAAATACATTTAGGGATTTGAAATTCCATGATTCTTATATTAGCATAATAATTGTGTAAGATACAAAATTACAATCGTGCTTTTATCTCTCGCATGCCAACGGGTTTTCATCTTATAATTCCTGCCCGTGAATCAAAATTCTACTATTTGCAGCAATACATGTTTATTTTTCCATCTCAAATTTCAGTGATAAATGTTATTGGTTTGATCAATGAACAGATATATTCCAAGAAATTGTTTTACTTACAAATTGTCAACTTGTCAAATTAAGAAATCAAAAGCTT
Organism: Trichopus zeylanicus subsp. travancoricus; assembly: GCA_005019695.1. NCBI lineage: Eukaryota > Viridiplantae > Streptophyta > Magnoliopsida > Dioscoreales > Dioscoreaceae > Trichopus > Trichopus zeylanicus. The sequence continues at coordinate 13,969 of RXID01014326.1, forward strand.
GAAAATACAGGACCAAAATAATTCATTGCAGCATGCAAAAATTAACTGTTTAATCATCAATTTTCGAGTTTATGGTAAAAGCAACATCTTTTATTGTCATAAAACCATCAACAAAAAACCATTTATTAGATATAAATGTATCAAAACTGTGGTATATATCATCACGAATGACAAAATAAAGCACAACAATGATATATCATAACAAGTATCAGGAGAATGCATATGCAAAAAAATAAACAGCACCTGATTGAAGGTTTCGTTAGGTTTACAGTCAACAGCCATGTCCATGCGAGCAACAAAGAAATGTTGATGAACAGGTGCATATAAACCAGGTGCAATGGTTGTTCCATATTTTCTTGTTTCACCTGGTTGTAATGCTCCTAAGCTGAGAATTCCAGTTAATTTTACCTCTGCTTCAATCTTACCATCCTGTGTTTTTCAAAAAACATACTATTGTAAACTAGATCAAATAAACATAACCAAAATAAAATGGATTAGGAATTTAGTTATAACTTGCCTGATAAAAATGCCAGAAAAAGGCATACTCATAATTAGCAACTGTACAAATAAATGAAACAGTAAGCCTCCTTGATCGCCGTACTTCTGCTAGGCCAGTTCTCCAATCTTGATGCTTCCATAAGATACCGTGGTCCTCTTCATGCAAACAAACACAATTTTCAATAGTGTCTACTCCTCCAGTGTAGTTTGTAAAATGAGCATCAAAATATTTTATGTAGCCCAAACAGTCACATCCCTGCACCATAAAAATATTTTGTGACAACCACCTTGAATATGAACCAGTAAAATTCAAGATGTATATAGTTCCATTAGAAAAATGTTCAGTTATCATATAGACCTTCTTAAGAGAATGTGCATTTTTGCCCAAACCATCCTCTCCCGCATCAAATGCATTCTTACGGTAATGAGGCTCATTTGGATCTCCATAAGGAACCACCATTTCAACAAAACTCAACCTATGAGCCACAGGCCGACGACCTCTGCTACCATCAACATATGCTACAGAGTATATTACCAACCCTTCCCTAGGTGTAAAGCCAATTCGGAAATTCCACTGTGGAGACACAAAATGAACCATTTCAGGCCAAATTCTAAAAGCATGGGGCATCGTAAATCAAAAAAGAATGTTTGAAACATTGATACCCTCTGCCATTCGACAAAATGACCATTAACACGAAAGCTCGGGCCTTCAGGCTGAAGAATGTGTAGTGGTTTCACATCACTACGATCAACACCTCCTCGCGTTTCTCCTGGAGTGTAGTTTCTCAATGGATCTGCTGGAGGAAGAGGCACCAATTTTATGTCCTCAAACTCAACTATTACCATATTCTGAATATCAACAAGCACGTAAATGCCTTCAACAGGTCTTGCATAACCATTTTCCATAGGGCAATCACTCTCTGTTCTACAAAAAATTAGGGGTTTAGCTAGTCTGCGACTGGGAGAATCAGCATCACTATGATAACCAACACACCTGCATACCAACAAACAGATTAACAAGAATGACTAGTAAAATAACACAAAAGAACTACTAAAAAAGGCATGATTCACATCTGCCACGTCAACAAATGCAAAATATGTACAGCTCACTTACCAGGCATCTACCATCACAAGATCCATATCCTCTATACCTCTCTTTCTCATTGCTTCTCTAAATGGAGGATAATCCTTCACAACAGCTTCACACTCTGCATATTCCACTGCATCCTGGTATAAAGGGAAAATCTGTTAGGGATGGAATCACAGAAATCACAATTAACATTGAAGACAACAGAACACCCAATCGGGGCCTGTTTGGATTGCCAACAAACTCCATAGGAATTGGGGGTTCCAATAAAATATTTTCTTTTGTAAGAGATTCTTTCTATAAGGTTGTTTAGTTCCACTTTTTAAGATTTTCACATAGAATCATATGGAATCATGTAATTCCATATGAAAAATAAAGAGCGGCGGGAGCACATTTATTACCATTGCATGCAAACCAAACAAGCAAAAAAATTCCAATGGTTATCTTTCTCAAAGTTCCAAATAAACCCTGAGAACTACCATAATAATGCAGAAATATTTTTAGAAAGAAAAATAGATAGTTTAAGTCACTTGACTACATGCCTTGTATGAAATATTTATCCCAGAACATAAATACATAGAAAACCAAAGGACCATCACTAATATAAGAGTAACATACCATCGGAGGTTGAACATCAGGAACCACAATAGATGAGACGACTTTTCCCCTATGATGACCACCTCGAGTTGTAGCATGCACTTCTGACAACTCAACTATCCAGATACTTGTCTCATTTGATTGCCTGTTATAGACAACCAGTCTTGCTCGCCTTGGAGGAAGCTTACTTGGTATAATAGGTCCCCCTTTAGTTCTGGGAAGTAAAGACGGTTGGAAAGGCGGAAAGAAGTAAGCATCAGCTAATGCGACAACACTTTTCTCGGGTTCCAACAGCACAATTTCAACAAACCGCATGCTATCTCTCACCTGAGCAAGAAAAAGGAAATCAAATATTAGTGAACCCAGACAATCGTTAACACAAAATTACCAAATTAAATGGTTCCTTACTTCAGGAGTTTTCCCTGCAGCCCTGACAGTTGCTACAGCAACAGAGATTTCAGCAGCAGATAGTGGATCTAAAGGGTGCATTGTCTGAGCCCTTGTCATGATCTGGATCCCTGCAATCATCACAGGACAAATATTAATATCAATGAAAGTAAAAGAAATGTCATGGGAATATTGAAATCTGAACAGGGAAAGCTAACAGATACACCTATAATAAGCAAGATGCCATTAGGCAGCTCACCAAATAGAACCTAAATTAGTTAAACCATTACCAATGATCCAAATAATCTTTTGAATGACTTCCAGTAGCTTTACTTGTCAATGAGGGGAATGTTCATTTAACATACAATCCAGAAAAATCAGCTTGTCTCGTCTCATGTATGGACGTTACCCCAAGCCCAACATGAAGTGCAACTACTTGGTTGATTAAAGCTTTGAATTGAAAAATATAGCATACCAACCTGAGATGCCTCATTAACAAGTTTTATGTGTAGATTCCAGATCCACCATTCATGCAAAATGCTCTTAATTTATATAGCAGTGCATATGACAGCACTAGTGTAAAATGAACAATATGTGACAGTTCAAACCTATCTATAAGTTAATTTTAGGCAGAAAAACAAAGAATACTTGCTATTAGTTGGTTGTGCAAAAAGAGAGGAGAACACTTCCAGTATCAAGTCCAAAAGTCTCACACTCCTGCTTGTTGTTTTTTATTTCCAACAAGGTAATCTTTTATTTGGGTACTCAGCATAGGAGTGCTTTTTTTTCTTGACTAAAGTGATTTTTTCAAACAAGTATGTTATTTGGATTTCACAACAACATTCAACAACTCTTTCTGGCTTATCAAAAATAATGAGTGGTTAGAGATGATTCCCTTTCAAACAAAACAACTGTCCATAGACTCAAAAGGAATAAGTCAGAGTTGGCAAGCTAAAGTTAGATGTATCTAGCAGTATCTGAACATTTTGAGAAATCCACTTCATAGGAGCATGAAGTCGTGGAACTATGACGCAGGAGTGAAGACTGATGCAAATATCTTTTGGTACAACAATTGTCAAATGCCTATTAAATACATAAACATATTATTATATTGTTGGACACTTTGAAGTCTTCTGAAATATCAATTAAGTTGAGCGAAAGCCCAGATCAAAGAAGATTGACAAACCCTATGCAAGAAACATATTATGACCAATTTTATGAAGAATGCACATGATATATCCGATTATTCAGTTCAACAGAAATAAACCTGATTTAGGAAGACTAAAATCAAAAGGAAATTATATATATACCAGAAACAATCCCATCATCTACCAACCTGGAAACATTCCCTACCAGAAAAAAAAACATTCGAACAAAATAATCAACAAACATTCAGTCTGCCGTACAGATCAACACTTAAATATAGCAAAAAGGAATCACCCAGATCTTTCAAAGCTCTCGTGTTATCATGCAGGACAAAAATCACGACAAAGATATTCAACAAATGATGGAACAGCGAAAAGACTCAAGCATGCAAACCATTTTTCCAACCCAAAACCGAACTAAATCAGCGACATACTCGAATATATTACATTTTCAACTCAAAATTTAATCTCTTCAAAGATCGTGATCTCTACCATTGAAAACAGATGAGAAAAACCAAATCAACAGCAAGAATCCAACGCGCGTCGCATTGTCATGCATAACAAAACCAACAACAACGAGATCGTATTCTCAAAGGAAAACCTAGCTCACCCTTGGACGAAGCCTTGGCGATGGCGGGCTCGGGGAGGTCCTCGACGGGGCGGATCACGGTGGTCATGGCCGACGCAGGCGCCGGCCGCCGCTCCTCTACGGCCCAATCGCCGGCGCCGCCCTTCCCCTTTCCCTTTCCCGGCGCCACAGCTCCGGCGCCGACATCGCAGCAGGGCGTCGCTTTTTCCTCAGTTGCGGCCATTGCAGGGGGTTTGCGAGCTCACCGTCTCCGCCGTAGTACTCCTCGCTGCAATATAACATACAGCAGATCGCCGTATCTCTCTCTCCTTTCGTCTTCTCCCCCTCCTCCTCCGCCGCCTTCTCACCCGATCCGTCTCCTCTGTCTCTCCCCTTGAACACCACGCTCTTATCTCATTATATAGAGCCCAAGTTCCCTTCTTTCTCTCTTTCCTGTTGGGAAATTTAATAAAAACTTTCCATAATAATTGAGAAATAAATGAAATTAAATTGAATTTTAAGCGGTGAAATTTTTCGGCCATTTTGAGGTTATTAATTTCGATTTTAATATTATTTGTATTTAAATATAATATTAAAAATTTTATATTAAGTTTTATATTAAAATTTATATTTAATTGAATTGGTTAAGGTATTAAATTTTTTCTAGAATACAAGAATTTAAATCGGACTGATTGCAAATTTTTTTTTCCTATTTAAAATAATTTTAATCTAAAAAAATTTTATTTAAATTTTTTTAATATAAATATTATTTTCATATTTTTTATATTTTAAATATTTTAACTTTAAAATCAAAGTTTAATAAAAAAATTTAAAACATAATTGGATAGAAATAAAAATAGTTTTAGTGCAACGACCAAAACCAATGGATTTTTTAGGGATTAAAATCGAAACATAAAATCTTTGCCGCATTGATTCCCAAAATGCGACGACATTTTCATGTGCATTGATTTAATTTTAATTAATTTACTACAATTGCATTCCTTTTCTTGATTTGATTTAATTAAGCGGAGCTGGCTATCGCGGCTGCACTGCCAATCAGATAAGGCAGTGAGGTTATCATCTCACACCGACCCGCCCCGCGGCGGTATGCTCACCGCACGTTGGCACGACCGGGTCTCGCATCGGTGGCTCGATTTGGACCGTGGATTGGGTTACTGGGTTTAGCTGACTCGGGAGCAGTGGCTTGTGGATGGAGAGGTGGCCGGGCGGAAGTGATAGGCGCACCAGCTGGTATGGTACAAATCAAGATTTTAAGAATGGATTTTGAGATTAATTTCGGTCCGTTTTAATTAAAACTAAATTTTTTTAGTTTTGATTAAATAATTTTTAAAATTTTCACCAAATTTTGATTTTAAATTTAAATTTTTTTAAAAAAAAAGTATGTACATATATTTTGAAAAACTAAACAATTTTTTGATAAAAAGCTTTAAAAATAAAAAATATATTATTTATATATATTATATATTTATTACAATCCATATTTATTCCAAAAAATCAAATTCTTAATCATTGAAATAAATATGTATTATAATAAAAATATAATATATAAATATAAATAATATATTTTTAAAAATTAAAATTAAAAGTACAAACTGAAATGTTTCAACGATGACCAAAACAAAAATATTTCGATCAATTTTTAAAACCCTAGTATAAATTGTGTTATCTAACAATATTTGAGGTATTAAAAAAGGGAGTTTTGCGTTTTTGTCCCTGAAATTCCAGAAAAATAATGTTATATGGACGGAGTTGGAATATGATTTTGTAAGAGCATGGCTGATGCCAGCTGAACACCGCTATTAATTATCTCCAACTTGCCAAGTGGAGCTAGCTGTCTTTTCGCTCATTTGCCAAAAGAATTGAACATCATACGATATTAACAATTAAGCTCTCCAAAATTAGCATATTTAATTTGTTTATAATAATGTCTGGATTATATTTTAAATATTTCATCACGGCAAGGTTGATGGACAGCTATCTTCTATGGATGAAGCAGAGAAATACGTCGTATTCTGCGACGCATATACGCTATCAAAAAATAAAAGAAAAAAGAAATGGCGGGGAAGGTCGACATGCGAGTTCAGAGAGCGCGCCGCCCGCCACGAAGAAGAAAGCAAAAGCAAAGAGCACCACCAGGGGGTGGTGACGTGGTGTCGGCGAGTGCGCTTGATGGAGTAGGCGAATATAAGGCAACAAAAAGCAGAGATGTCCGCGTCGGCGCGGCCCACCGTTCCCCCGTTTCTTTATGAGTTCCAAGGAAGAAGATAGCGCGCGCGCCTGTCGTGGAACTACTCCATCCTGCAGTCCTTATCCAACAGATACTAAATCTGTGGGTGTGCACACCCTTCGGCTCCGTATCAAGCCCTTGTTCTCACTTGCTTGATAAGGTAGATGATATCAGATTAGTACAATTGCCAAGAATTCAGGTAGGACCTTGCAAATTGGGAAGATTTGGGGTGGTCCATGCAAAAAACTGCATTATTTTAAAATTATATATTAAAGGATTTCCGTTTGGTTCCAAGATGCGGGGCGGGCGGAAAGCTTGCCGTCTTTTCACTCCACTGCCTACCTACCCACTCGCTCGACTATAACAAATGTTGTTCTGCAAAGTGGAGCCAGCATCTAGTCTAATAATGGAGCGAGAATAGTTGGATTAGGGCACTAAACAGCTGGAGCTTATCTGTGGGTGATGTGGAGTCCTCGTCTTCTATTGGCTACTTGACAATAATCAAGAGGCATAATGCATGTTTATATGCTAATGACTCGTGCGTCGGGGCAGTGGCTGATGACTCCATGTTGGCACGCTCGGTTAGATTATCATCAATTTTTAGCCGAAGTAGTTAAGGTCGCAGGAAATCTGGGAAATTTGTCAATTTACAAATTTACGGTTCAACCCGATTCCTAAAATAAATCCATCCTTTAGACCATCAATTCATTGTATTTGTCTCCTTAAGGTTATATTTAGCGGTGAACAAAAAAAAATTGAAAAATCAGAACCAATTAAAAATTATATCAGAAAATCGATTTTTAAATTAAATCAGTATAATTTCGATTTTAAATTTTGTTAGAACTGAAAATGTAATTTCGATTCTGATTTTAAATTTTATGAAAAATCGGTATATCAATACTGTACTAATTATTAAAAATATATATTGTCTCGTTAAGGTTGTATTTGATTCATTGTATTTGTCACGTTGAGGTTGTATTTGTTTTGCAGAAAAATGAAGGTGTGGAAATAAGTTTCGATATTTGTTTTGTAAAAAAATTTAAATTTTTGAAAAAATAAAATTATTGCTTTCAAAGATTTTGACCTTCGACCAAATTAATTGAAAATCAAAATTCGAAAAAATATTTCAAATTTTATAAATCACATGTTATCTCAACAAATATTTAAATTTTCAATAATTAAATTATGAAGTCTCATTGCTCAAAAAAATCAATTCGATGATCTTCCTTTTAAGTTTTAACGGAAACCATAACGGATTTTGGCTTTTGGATATCCGATCCAACCTGAATCAAACCTTACCCGGTACGATAACTTTACTAGGGTTTATATTTGTAATGATTTCCAAGCAAGGACGAGTCGTTTTCTCGTGTTTCTCTGAATTGGGGAGGAAACTCGAAAACTCTCTTACCATGGCGATGATGCCAACACCAACCGAGAAGATGATAAGCTCGTCGCCGGCGAAGAGCTTTGTCTACCTCTCGGAAGACCTCATCATCTACGAGATCCTCCCGCGGCTGTCTATCCATGTGCAAGTTCCAGAAATGTAATAACATCCCACAAGTATGAAATGAAAACTCCATAAACATAGGCCAAATCCTTAAAATTATACATATAACAATTCATAAAATTACGCTGATAATTTTTAAAAGTAACATTTATAATATCATTATAAATTCTTAAATTATTTTATCATATTCTTACATATCTTTTAAATATTAAAATAAATAAATTTAATCTAAATGTACACTCACTTTACAACTTAATTAATATTCAAGAGCTTATTTTTAGCAGTCAAATCTACGAGAGAACGAATAATCTCATGTTAAGACAATATTTTTATATATATAATATATAAAATTATAATAATTAGTTCTAAACAAAATCAATTTCATTCGAGATTCAAACAAATATCAAAAACATAATTCTATCAAAGTTTAACAAAAATAAAAACTAAAATTATAAAACAAAAAATCATTCAGATAATTATAAGTCATGACAAAAAATGAAGTGGTTAGTGTTCCGAGTAACTTATATATATATATATAGTTTCAAAATTTAATTCAAGTAAAATTAAATTTCTTTTAAACTTCAAACAAATGCTATAAAGACAAAATCACCAAAATTAACAATAATAACGTTTTCAATTCTATCAACAAGAACTTATTTAGAAAATCATAAAATAAGTCAAATATGTAATAATTGAAGTTTTCGCAATAAATAATGGACACACACATACAATGGATGATCCAAATCATATATAAATGAATATACTTAAAATCAGCAATCGTAACAAAAATCAAGAATTTTTCATAAAAGAGATTTTAAGAGGAATACATCATAAAAGAGATCATATCATGATTACTCCATAAAATGAGTCTTATCGTAACTATATCCTTACTTTGATGTCCACGAATGATAGCAAAATCTGTTTTTAATAGGAATACAAGTACATATTAATATGGTCATTCAATCTCAATGACAGGGCAATATAAGAATCCAATGGGAGAAAATACAATAAAACATAAAAACACAAAACCATGATCTAATAATATTTACAAATTAAGAAGTTTTTAAATAAGAACATATGTATGATTTTCAAGTTCAAATATAAGAATCAAAGTAAATGTTAAAAGACAAATGATATTTTCATAAATTCACACGTATAATTTTTTATATTTTAAATACATAAATATAAAATAAAATATAATTTTCTCGGAAGACCTTCTAATTGTCAAAAAATATTTAAAAGTATATCTAACACATAATTGTAATTCATACTTATCAAAAATAGATATTCACAAAATAAGTCGTTAGTTTAATATTATTAGAAGCAACTCATTCTCTTACCTAATAAAAAGTCACGATAAGCACAAGAAACTAGCCCAAATATATACTTTTGAACCTACAATATAAAAACAAAATTTACTCTTTGAATACCATAATCACAACAATCATTCACAAATGCATTAACTCAATTTTCTAAATCAACTAGCTCTTCTAACTTTAATCTAATACATGTTAGTATCTAAAATCATTACATGAGATTTAGTTAATAACATATGTCATAATGGCTTATTTTTTACATTAAATCTAATACCATAATAACTCTAAAATTAAAAACCTATAATATGAATAACTAAATTCTAAAATATAAACTTGAGTTTAAAGATAATCACATTAACGTATTAAAATTTATATAAATTAAGACAAACTCAAAATTTGATCAAAAACATATGTTACAATAAATTTATCTTAATGTCCACCACGAATCAATCATAATAATTCGAAGATCAAAATTTATAATACACATTTTATTGATATTAAAATTAATAAATTGCATGTAATATAATTCATGGTCATGTATTACATAATATTTTTTAAAATAAAATTTTAACTAAATAGATTTAAGACACAAGTATCATCCTCAAACCTAATAATAAGATTCTAATACATGTTTGATAACTATGATTTTAAAGTGATTGCATTAATTATACTAAAATTTAAGAATCAAGATAGACCCATTATGATTTATTCCATAGGGTTATTAGTTTAAAATCTAAGATATTCTATCTTATGCCAAAATCTAAAAAGAGATCCGGTGGGTAAATTCGAAACTAAACTAATACCACCAAAATTTAGTGTAGATAAAAGCGGAAAGAAAAGGAAATAAAATCCAGAATTTTTATTTCTCAGCTCCAAAGCGTGCGATCGATGAAAAAGAGTGATGTGAAAAATCCAAGTCTTAAGCCCTAGAGCCACTATCTTTTTTTCTATTTTTTTTCCTCGAGCAACAACTGCCTCCGCTATTTCAAAAGGGCAAAAAAAATCGCAAGAGGTGGGTTATTTTATTTTAATTGACTATTTGCAAAAAAAAACCCCTTGAATTTAAGAAATTTACAATTTAAGTTCAAATATATATTTTAAGTTTTCACATAGATTTCTATCAACAGAAGATCATCATACTCGGGATGACAAAAGCAGAATCCTGGTGAAGCAAATCAGAAAGATCAGGATGGAGAAGGCATCGTAGATAGATCCGCGTTTCGTCCTATGAGACCCTAATCAGGAAAACGATGGGAACAAATCAGAAGAAAGGTCTATTTGAGTTCGACACGAATCCTAGAATTCACGTTTTATCACGTCTCGTACTCCAAAGTCATGGATTTCAAAATCGATTTATTTTATCCCAACTTTTATTTTTATTATAGGTCCGAATTTTTAAATTTCTGAAATTTAAAAGTACAGTAAAATAAATAGTGAATTTTTAAATTTCATGGTTTTCAAATCCTACAATCGTATAATTTTTTTAAGTATGAAATCACCTATTTTAATATAAATTTTTGAAAAATTACCTAATTTTATTACTATTAATAAAAAAAATTACTCATAAAAAATTACATCATTTAAAATATCTAAAAAAATATTATATTATATTTTAATTTTACTAATTAAAATTAATATAAAAATCCAAATTATTCTCAATTAATTTTAGTTTAAATAATTATTAAATTAATATTAAAAATAATGTATTTTATTTTAAATTTTATGAAAGATCGATTATCCAATAATTATGACTCAACTATTTGAAGTAAAATCAGAATGAAATTAATCTAATTTTTTATATTAATTTAATTAATAAAATAAAATATTTTTATATATTTTAATTGAAATAATTTTTTATAAATTTATAATATAATATAAGTGATTTTTTTAAATAATAATAAAATATGTGATTCTTAGTAAATTATAGGTAATTTTTTTATTTAAAAACTCTTAAAAGTTTATGGCTTTGCAGAATAAGGAGTTAGGGTTTTCGATCTCGCTACAAGTGGTTTTCTGGGGTTTTCTGAACTCGGGCAGAAACTCTCCAGCCATGGCGACGCTAACCAAGAAGCCGATAATCTCGTCACCAGCAAAAAGCTCTTGCTATTTTCCGGAAGACCTCTTCGCCGACGAGATCCTCACACGGTTGCCCATCAAGTCCCTGTACAGGTTCCAGCTTGCATGCCGCCGATGGCAATCAGCAATCCATGAACCCATCTTGGCTCTGGAGCAATTCCGCCGCAGCCGATCATCCTCTGTGACGTCCACTCTCGTCTACTCCAAGGGCGGACGTGAAATCGACTACCTCAGAATCTCTGGCGGCTTAGATTCGAGCGTCCCAAACCTAAACCTCGTCGGCTCAGGCCAAGCCCGTGGCATCGACCGCGTTGAACTCATCGCCTCCACCAACGGACTTCTCTGCGTTCGGGTCCGTTGCACCCTCATCAAGAATTCCTTTTGTGTCGTCTACAATCCTGTAACAAGACAAAGCCAGGAGTTTGCATTGCCACATGAAAAACATCTCTCAGTTGTTGGACTTGCCTTCGACCCCTTGGTCTCGCCCGGCTGCTACAGGCTTGTTCTTCCGATTGGAGGCCAATACTCCCACACTTGTTCCGTAGCGTTCTATGTGTTCTCTTCTCACACTTCCCAGTGGACAAGGTCGCGGCAGACTGCCAATTTCAACTCTCCATTTTGGCCTATCAAGTCGGTGTACGCCGGCGCAGTGTTATACTGGGATAACTGTTCTGAATCTGTGTTCTTCTTCGATCCAGAGAGAGATATTGCTGGTTTCTTAAAGACGCCAGAGACGGAGGATCCCTTGGCCCAGGATATTGGGGTGTGGGATGGTCGGGTGACCTTAAGCCAGGTCAACCGCAATGGCATCATGGTGTGGGTGATGGTGGAGAAGCGGAGGTGGGAGATGAGGCATTCCTTACGCTTGGAGACGATCTTACAGAAAAACGAAGACATCTTTTCTAAGTATTGTTGCGGATTGTTGACGAGAAACAGTGGATTTTCGGTAGGTAAGCTTGGGATCAAAATGTTACAGACACTGCCCTACGAAGGCGGCTCAAGTATTTTCCTGAGAATAGCGTTCCGGGAGAAGGAAAACCCAAATATGCGAGAGTTGATCTTGGGTTGCGACCCAGAGAGTCACAAGGCGGAGGTGTTGCAGAAGAGCCACTTGAATTCAAGCCGATTCTTGTTGCAGCCCTTATTCTCTTACCAAAATAGCTTGGTACCTCTGCCGGAATTATCCGTCTCCGATCGAGTTCCTTTTCATGCATAATACAGCAGGAAGAAGAAGTAAAAATCACTCAATATTGTGATTTTTTCTGAACTTTTTTTTCTTTAATTCAAACATTATTTTTTACTGTGTTGAAACTAAATGTGAGAATGCATGTGCATGATCATTATTAATTTCGATGACTAATGATAATGAGCAGATTATGTTTTGATCACTGTGACAAATTTAACTTTTTCTTTGTTTATTACTAAGTTCTTTTGTATTATACATTCTTGTTTAATGTTTGCTTTCCTTTTTTTTAAAAAAAGTTTAATGCTTGTTTTCCTTTATTATAGAATATTCAGTATAAGCTTTCTTGTATTAAGAAAATAGTTATATATGCTAATGCTAATAATTAAGGATGAACAAAACCGAACTTATTCATAATTTTTAAAATTGAAACCCAATTTTGATTCTATATTTTAATTCTTGAAAATCATAGAATCATAATCGTGTTAATTTGGATTAAAATTTTATTTTTTTAATTTTAAACCGATTCCAAAGCGATTATAAAATCGGTATATTAATTTTTAAACTATTAAAATTTAAAACGTACATTTTATATTATAATCTTTTAAAATTTTAATAAAACCTATGAAATAGCTGTTTATGTCATCTATCAGTACTACAATTTTAATAAAAATTGAGAAAAAAATTTTAAAAATTATAAATATGAAATAAAGTTTTGATATATATAATTTATATATTGTATACAAATATATACTTATATAAAATTAGTATAATTTTGATTTATCAGTTTTTTCGAAGCATAGAACCGCCCAATCATAACTAATTTATGATTTGGTAAAATGTGAGAATGTCATATCAATTTATTTTGAGAATCAATTTCTCACTGCGATTCTCAACTAGTATCGTATATAAACCAATTTTTTATTTCTTTTTCTTCCTCATGTTAATAATGTTTTTTAAAATTACAGAAAACCCCATTGTTTTGTACGGATATATGAATTAAAAAACCTCGGGGCTTTTGGCAAAGAACTCAGAATTGGGTGCTTGCTGTGAATCTCGCAAATCACGAGACTTCTACGATTTAAACAAAATATAGGGTGTTTTCCACAAAAACTGTTCGGGTATCATTGTTTTCTTCTTGGGTGGGGCCGCTTCTGTGAGTTAAGGGTTAAGATGCAACTGCCAATTATTCTAGGGAGCTAATTGCAAAACGAGAAATCCCAGTCCGTCTCCTACTCTGACTCGGAAGAATCCGCCCGCCGGTCCCCTGCTAGCAGTCGGAAGAGTAACTCGCATCCAACTCGAACTCGGAAGCTTCCAATATATATACACCGGGCTCTCAACAACTCCCGTTCAACAAAATGTCTCTTTCGATTTAAATCAAAGGTTGAGTTCGTGTCGAGAAAAAATAAATATAAAATATTTTAAAAATTTATTTGTAATAATACAAAAAATCAAAGTGAATTTTTATTATTTATTATAATTATTATGGATTTTATTGGTGAAATCCTTTATTCGTATTATTTTTTCAAAAGAGATAGTATAAAATTATAATTTAATCCTAATTTTGATTTTGCTGATGATTTATGAGATGTCATAAATTTATATTAATCTCTTAAAGGAATTAATATAAGATCATAATGATAACATCTATTTAAATCAATGAAATCATGTATTATTTATTATTGAAATATATTTATTATGTATTTAAAGTTTAATATAGAATCTAGTAGTCAGCTTTTCGAGGTTGAAATCCTGAATATATTAAATTACTCGATTTTGAAAAGGAAATTAGAGGCTCATTTGACATTTCAAAATTTTAACATTTCTCTTAACACTCCTAAATCATTTAATGGGCCTAACTAGTTTGAAAAATCTCAGTTTGAGAAATGACACAAAACAAATAAATTAGCGAAATTGATAATGAGAAGAACAGTTTTTAAAATAATTTGCGTCAATCTGTCAAATCTTTATTTTGCCAAAGAATTGCTTTAAAACATTCATGATGGGTTTGTTGGATTCTTTAAAGCCAAAAACTTATCTTTGACTTACAAGCTCACAATACAAAATTAGTTGAGCATAGAAATGTTCGAGAGCATATTTTGACAATGTTTTCAATTGCATATGAGTTAAAAAATTTAGGTTTGAATCTTGATGTTAAATATGTCACATACTGCATATTGGACTCGCTGTTGGTATCCTTTGAGAATGTTATTATCAATTATAATACACATGATTATCGTTGGATGATAGATGAATTATTAAAATAGTGTATTTCAGAGGATGAAAGAAGGAAGGATGTTAAAGATGAACTTGTTAAGATTGAATCAACAAATCTGGTTGAGAAAAAACATAAATTTAATCCTCAATCCAGAAAGCCCTTCAAGAAGCAAAGCGGGAAAAAAAATTATAAATAATAAGGATGATGTGAAAGGGAAAGTACTTATCCAGTCAGAAGAAAAGATTTATTTCTATTACAGAAAGAAAGGATATTTTGTAAAAAACTGCTACAAATTGAAGTTTCTGCAGAAAAAGAAATAAGGGATTCTTGTACCTAAGAAAATCAAATGATCAGGAGAAGTACGTTTTCATGGGGAACAATAAGCGAGCTGAGGTTTGAGGTTATCAGTATTAGGACATATACTCTGGTTCTCCATAGTGGCCATACTATTTTACTGTCAAATATAGTTTTTGCACCAGCTATCAGACGTAGTTTACTATCGGTCTCCAAACTTATAGAAATTAGTTACTGTTTTATTTTTGGCAAAGATTATATATTTCTGATATATGATAGTGTTGTTATTGCTGCTGGTACTGTATCTAATTGTCTGTATTAATTACATGTGAAATTTAAATTTGACTTTGTAGTACAGTGTTATAATATTAATTCTAGATATATATTTTTTTGTAATTCAAATATACAGTTGGATAAGAATTTTTTTTATGACATTGATTTTTAGATAATATTGGTAGAGATAGATTGGAAACTCTGTCATAACGAAATTCTACAGAATATAAATTTTGATGATTTTCGTGTTTGTGTGAATTGTATTAAAGGTAATATAACAAGAGTGTCATTTCCAAAAGCATTAATCCATACAAATATTTATGGTTCAAATGGAATAGCCATAAGAAACGGACAGAGGTATTTTGTAACATTCATTGATGATTATTTATGATATACATATGTGTATATGCTATACAGAAATTCAGATGTCTTTGAAATTTTTGAAGTGTAGAAGACTAGAGTTGAAAATCAACAGGGAAGAAAAATTAAAGTGAGCAGGTTAGATAGAGGAGGTGAATACACTTCAGATAATTTTTAAAATTTCTTGCAAGAATAAGAAATTATTGTAAATACAATTATTACAGGAAATATAGAGCAGAATGGAGTAGAAAAAAGGAGAAACATAATTTTGATGGACATGATACATTATATGTTGATTTTTAGTGAATTACCAAACTCCTTATGGGATGAAGCATTGAAAATATTTACAAATATTTTAAATAGAGTACTATCCAAATTTATTCCTAAAACTCTCATTGAGTTATGACTTGGCAAAAAATTCAATTTAAATTATCTCAGAATTTAGGGCTATAATGCAAAAACTAGAATTATTGAACTTGATATACCAAAAACTGTAGTTTGGAATTTGAGTTGTAAATTCGTTAATTTTCCAAAAAGATCTAAAAGCTACATATTATATAATCATGCTCAGGGTTCTATATTTAAAAGTAAAGATGTCAAATTTATTAAGTCTGACATATCTGTTACAAAAAGCAACAGGAAAAAAAATTGAGTTTGAGGATAAGTCAAATAGAGCTAAACGAGATGAAACACCAATGGTTGCGCCAAGTTAGTTAGATGAAAGATTCACAAGAATTCGTAAATCAATTATATCAGATGACTACATTACATACTTAGAGAAAACTGAAGATCTGTATACTTAGAATTCAGACAATTTAGATGAAATACTTATGTCATCGATCACAAAGAATAATGATCTATTGAATTTTTCAAAGGCCAAGCAATGAGAATGAAAGATTTTGATTAAATGCAATGATTGAAGAAATTGACTCAATGCAAAAAAATAAGGTTTGGTCTTTGGTATAAACTTCTAAAAATTATAAATCAATTAGCTATAAATGAGTCTATAAGACTAAATTGAAAGTCAATGGTAAAGTTGACAAGTACAAAGCGAGATTAGTTGCTAAATGTTACACTTAAAGAGAAGGAATTGATTATAATAAGACTTTTTCTCTAGTCTCCAGAAAAGATTTATTAAGAATTTTCATGACATTAGTTACACACTATAACTATGAACTCATTCAGATGGATATTAAAATAGCATTTGTGAATGAAATTCTTTAAAAAGAAATTTATATGATCTAGGTAGAAGGGTTTATCAAGAAAGATGATGAAATAAAAGTCTGTACACTACATTAATCTGTTTATGATTTCAAACAAGCGTCTTGACAATAGTATTTCAAATTTCATAAGATAATTATAAAATTTGACTTTCGGAATAATGTAATTGATAATCGTGTATACCAAAAGATTAATAGGGATAAAGTTTAAATATTGATATTGTATGTTAATGATATCTTATTGGTTGACAATGAACTGAACTTTCATGGAAAAATTGAAAAAATATTGTTCACAGTCTTTGAGATGAAAAATCTTGGTAATGCTTTATATATCTTGGGTATTAAAATATATAGAAACAAAAAGTGTTGATTGCTTAGGCTTTCTCATGAGACATATAGTGCTAAAATTCTTCAGAAATATAGTATAAATAATTGTAAAACTGGAGAATCATCTATAGTCAAAGGTGATAAGCTTAATCTTCAATAATATTCTCATAACGAAATTGAAAGACGGGAGATATAAAAAAGTTTCTATGTTTTAACCGTTGGTAGTTTGATATACTTGATGATTTGTACTTATCCAGATATTACTTTTGTTGTAGGACTTTTCAACAGATATCAAAGTAATCCAGGAATGATTCATTAGATAGCAGTTAAAAAGGTTTTTCATTATTTAAAAAATCCAAAATTATATGCTCATATTTGATGGTTATAAGCCATTAAATATTTTTGGATATATAAACTCTGATTGAAAAAGATGTGAAGACAGTTTGAAGTCAACATCTGGATATGTATTTATTTTACCAAAGGAGGTTATTTCGTGGCATAGTGTAAAACAAACTACTGCTACTTTATCAACAATGGATGCAGAGTACATAACTTATTGTAAGGCCAGTAAACATGCTATGTGATTGAAATATTTTCTTCTGACTTTCAAGTAGTTAATTATATTGATAGGCCAATACAGATAGTCTGTAATAATGATATAACTATATCTCTCACTAAAGATGTTAGATATTATTCCAAAATAAAATATATTGAGCTACAATTTCATTATGTTCGTGAAAAATTCAAAAAAATATTATTATTTCACGGATCTCCTCTGCAGATAATCTGACCAATCCAATGACTAAAGGCCTTGCGGTGAAAATATTTAAAGAATATATTAATTGTATGGAGATAGTTTATGAAGATGACATTATATTTTGACTGTTGCATGCATTATATTTATTTACAATCTATTTGTCAATAAAATATTATTTTCTCTAGTTATTATATGTAGGTGATTCCTGAAATGTTTGAGATAAAGGTATAACTAGATATAATATCCGTTTTATAGCTTTCACTTAGATGAAATGCATTAGCATTTGTGAGATGTCCTTAGTAAAATTTGTGCATCTAAGTGACGTATTTTAAAAAAAGTATGAAATGAGTAAACTGTCAGTAAAAAAGTATAAAAATTTTCACTACCGTTATATTTTATTATATGTATTGTTTCACGAGCATATTGTCTGTGCTTATATTTAATATTATCCAACTCAATTGATATAGTACTTTATTTATCTTGATATAAAAACTATTAATATATCATTAGTATACATCCATCCATGGTGGACATGTATGAGAACAACTAAGAAATAGTGGTCTGGTCCATCGTCTCTAAATTACACAGTTGAGATCCCATTTGAAAATCGATTTCTTAAACTTTATTTTTATTATATATCTACCTATATATGTATAAATAAACATATCTATAGACCAAGTGGGGAATTATTAGTCATATAGAATTATAGACTATTTATTGATTTATTTTTAAAAATAAGTTTGATTGTGTAATTCGGATCAGACAGTTTGAAAATATAGTAGTGACTCACGTTTGACTGTCTAATGAATATTTGTATGATAATGGATGATAATATGGACGGAGTTAAATTTTATATGTGTGCTCATTTTGGTGTTCTGTGATGGATTGAAATATTTAACAGTATATCCAATATCTGGTCTTACCTTAATATTGTCTAGTCAGAGGAGAATAAATTTTATGGGGCTGAATCCAATTGAAAATTTAAATTTGAATTGATTTATGATAATTCTTTTGGTGATTGGACCTTTTTGTAAAGTTTTATCCTTATTTGTAATTTATATAAATTCCAAGGGATTTTTCGTAAAATAATTAAATTTTTATGTTTTAAGTAAGTTACGGTTACAAAGAACAAAGAGATTTCAAGATTCTCTGTTTCTATTTATATGTCGTTCGAAAAAAGAGAAAAAAAATTTGATTTGAAATTTTTTTTCTTTTCTTTTAACTTTTTTCCATCAAAGAATGACAAAAACTCAGATGAGAATTAGTTGAAAATTTCAGAAAAAAATTTTAAAATTTTGTTTCAGACTCTAAAATATGTAAATTCATTTATTTTAATTTTTAAACTCGTTTTTTTCCGCAATTTTTATATCAAAAAGTAGAGTTAGAACTGACAATCCACCCCATCCAAATTTTCTCTATAAATCAAACGATGGCATCCTATGCCAATTAGATTGTTGAAAGAGAAATAGTTTGTTGCTCTTACCAAATCAACGTATAAAACTTTGGGAAATTGGTGGTCAAAAAAAGTAACCGGCAAATTTCTAAATTCTCGGTGTTTCCGAAGAAGAATAGCAAACAATAAAAAGAGAAAGAAAAAGCATAATATTAACGAAACAACTGGGATCACTATTGGCGCTATAAACTGACTCGTTCTTCTCTTGCTCAATGCATTAGAAGGGCATCTGTGAAAGTGAAGCTTTGGAACATCCTCCCAAAGCTTAGGATTTGTTCAATTAGACAAAACTGTTCCAATTTTTTAGAAAATATTTTTATAGAGACCAAAAAAATTTATTTAAAAGTATTTTTTTCCTAATTTGAAAAACTGAGAACTAATTTACTATTTTTTAAAATTATATTAGATATTGAAAAATACTTTAAAGTTATTTTCTAATGTTTCTTTTATAACTTATTTCTATAAAAAACGTACGTTGTATTTTTCACTCTTATATTATTTGAATGACATATTTTGTACAAAAATTTTTTAATTACATTTTATTTAAATTAGTATACTTTTATAATGTTTTAAAATTTGAGGGTTATTATTCACTTAATAAAAATAAAATGAATAGCTTTAAAAAATAGACATAAAATTAATAAAATATAAGAATAAAATGACATTAATTTATTTATATTTTTAAATAGAAAATAACATGATTTTGCATGTTTTTTAATTGAAAAATTAGTTTCATATTTAACCGAAACGAGCACATTCTCTATTTTTTTAAAAAAATTTTCTGTAGAAATAAAAGCATAAAAATAAAAAAAAAAATTAAAGATGAAAAACAGAAAATATTTTTCTGTAACTGGACAGACTCAATATTTCCATCAGTTGAAACTAGATCAATCGCATTTCTGAACACTCCTTCTATAGGAATTTCACCTTCAAATTGGTTAAAGGAAAGATACAAAATGATTGAGGAGTTTTGGTTCTGCAGAAATCCTGGAACAGATCCTGATAAATCATTGTTGGAAAGACATAATATCTTGAGATCTTTCAAGTTGCTAAAAGATGAAGGAATGTTCCCCAATGGAACGCGATACTGCTCCAGTGAATATACTATTGAAAACGAACAAGCTACCAAGCTTCGGTAAGGAGCCAAGCTTCGGAGGGATTGTGCCAGTGAGCTGGTTTCTCCCCGAGCTCAAGACTCTTAGCTTCATGCAATAGCTCAGGTTGACAGGCACAACAATAAGAAGTGAGTTAGAGTCGAGGGTAAAGAAAGCAAAGCCGATGCAAACGACCTATCTTTGACAGGATCTCTCCGTATAAAGCATTGTTTGAGAAATAAAGTGCTTGGAGGAGACTGAGGTTCCCTAGATATGGTGTCCCCTAGAGTTGTGATTGAAAATATTAACTCTACGGCAAATTATTATATTTAATCTAATTTTAATTTTTATATTTTATTGATTCGAAACTAAACTGCTAACTAATTTATGGATCCCACAGTCCACTGGCGTTACGGGCCTCGCACGGTCAGCGTCGTTTGCGAAGGAGACAGCCATGGATGTAGAGAACATAGGCCGCAATGGCGCATGCAAGCGAGAAGAAGAGAAACGGGCTCCTCCTTATCACCGGAATACGACAAGCCATCTTCGTGTCGTGGTCTCCAATAATTCTAACTCTGTATTTATTACTCCGCCACTCCCTCCTCATTCTATGAATCAAATCCTTGTTTGTTGAGGCACAATGAATTTAATTTATTTTTCTGATTAAAAATGAAATAATAGATAACAAATTCATCAAGCGGAATCTGGATTGGTTGGCAGATGGCGGTCTTTATATCTTTCCATCACTTGAAGTTTCCAAAAAAAAAAAATGCTGAAAGTTCCAAAACTTAAGATCTGAAATGTCTTCGATTTCCCATAAAAGAGTTGATGCTTTGGACTTCGTCTGAGCATCTATCCACAACATGTCAACGTTACTGTGAATAAAAATACGACGGCGTATGTCGTGCACCCGAGCGGTTGAGAAGAACGAGAAACATAGAGTTGATCCTGCATGGCACTCCACCATGCCCTCGTGCATGCATCCCAAGCATATTCAAAATGGCCGCATTGGGACCGGTCGACTTGGTGCAAATGCAAATACGAACTAGCAAAGGTATATGTTTACAAATAAACCCAATAAAATCCCCCGAAATATTTAGGTGTCGTTTGGTGAACTTCAATTTGATCGGAATTGACAAAATTGAGGAGTCAAATCCGATAATTCTAACAATTACATTGTTTAGGTGTAGAAACTACCGAAATTTCACCATTTTAAATACTATTTTAATTCTAAATTTTAATTTGATTCTTCATCGAGTGAAATTCACAATTTCAATTAGATTTAGATGGATTTTATTTTGTTGGGATTCGTAATAAAATGTTTATGAATCACCTGATTTTTAAATAATATAAAAAATAAAAAATAATACAAGATAAAAAAATAATAAGGAAAAATATAATGATATATATGATTCATTCAAAATAGGGTTACATCTATGGAGGAAGTGAGAGATCTGTTATTAACAAATTTTATAAGAGTTTATAAGTAAAACTCCATTCTTTTTTATCCAACTCAATTTTTTACCAAACATCGATAACGCCTCTACCTTTAAAGAAAATCTCCAAAAGAATATCACAAACAACCACTACGAGAAACTACCAAGATATACTAAAAAGATCTACACATGAGAGCAGACATATTCTCTTTTTTTTACTCTCTATTCTCTCTAATTTAACCTCGGTATTACACCATTATAAACCCTATGTATTACTAAAATATTTA
This sequence comes from Trichopus zeylanicus subsp. travancoricus, assembly GCA_005019695.1. NCBI lineage: Eukaryota > Viridiplantae > Streptophyta > Magnoliopsida > Dioscoreales > Dioscoreaceae > Trichopus > Trichopus zeylanicus. Next base: position 36,303 of record RXID01014326.1, read on the forward strand.
AATATTCTTATTGAGTTTGAGTTTTACTTTAATTACAACTCTTAATATTACATAATAAGTATCCAAAATCAGACATAAGTTCAAATCCAACTTTAAATTCCTATTTTGACTCAAACTCTTATTTGAGTTCGAGACATCTAAACTCAACATTATCTAGATGAGAATTATGCGTAAATTTTGAATTCACGTAGGAACTTTAACAATTTTTGTGCAAAATCCTCTCCCCTACATCTAAGCATCATCAAAACTCAATCCCTTCGTAACTTGTTGCCACTTTGAGCTTTGCTCACACCCAGTCTATTATTGCTCTGAGTGTTGCGTGCATCCAACCTCTTAGTGATCTTTGTATGTGTTCACAAGCATCATGACTATTATCATTGTAAGAGCGTCCACCCTTCCTTTTATATCCCTTTTTATCTTTCTCTATTTCTCTCTTTATATCTCTTTGTCCCTCTAGTACTAGTATTTTTGGTCTATCAATATTCCCTTCATAGGTTGTTCTATAGATAGAAGTTTGTCTGAAAATTATGATTATTGAGATTAAGTGTTTTAAATTTGAATATTGGGCCTTCGAATTAAGATTTATGTAATAATATGACCGTTGGAATTTGATTTTTAAAATTTGAAACTCGAAACTTTCATTTTGTTTCAAAATATTACCATTAAGAGCATTTATACAATTTTTTCAAAATATATTGTGTTATCTACAATTTTTTTTTACTTTCAAGGAGAATTTTTTATAATTTTTAAAACATATTACTCTATATAATAAATTTTAAATAATTTGTATTATTCATTTAATTTTAACAATATAATATAAAATTATTGCATCATATCCAAAAATATGTTATCTTAATCCAATCACTATATTTACAAGATTAAAATAATTATTAATATTTTTTAAAATAAATTAATAGTAGCAATTTCATCGATTTATTATAATCTCTAGTAAAAAAATCGAAAAATTGGTATACTGCACCATATCGATTGAGAATTGTATTAAAAAATCGATTCTTAAAGCGAACCAATACGATTCTAGTTATTAATTTGGGCTAATTACCTACATCCCCTTGAGATTTTCCTTAATTACCAAAAACCTCCGGAAATTTTCATAATTACCTACACTTCCTTACTTTTTAAATTATTTACCTACAACCCCCTATTATTATTTAATCAATTTTTTTCTAAAAATTCTACCTTTACCCTTGGTAATTTTATAATTAAATCCTTAAAAATTTTATTTTCTCACCCTGCACTATTTCTCCGAAACATTTAACAATAAATCTTTGATATTTCATTTATAAAAAAATCCACATATTAATATTTTTTCAAATAAATCGTTATCAATAGCTGAAATAATTTAAATATGTCAAAAATAAAATCCTCATATTTTATATAATTTATAAATAAGCCCCTTGAATATTTTTTATTTATAAAAAAATCCAAATGTTAATATCTCTCAAATAAAAATTTATAAAAAGGACCTTAAATATTTTAAATATTTTACAAATAAACCCTATATAAGGAATTTAATTTCAAATTTTACATTTATGAATTTACAAATAAGTCCCTTGAATATTTTTATTGATAAATAAGTCCAAAATTTATAAGTTTTAAAATAAAATTTTACAAAAAAGAGTTGAAGGTATTAAAAATTAAAATTTCAAAATATAAGTTTAATATCTTGTATATTTATAAATAGACCCCTCAAATATTTTTATTTATAAATAAGCCCAACTTTTATCAATGTTTTAATAAAATTTCACAATATTGAAGTTTTAAAAATTAAAATTTTGAATTACAAGTTTAATATTTGTACATTTACAAAGAGACCCCTTGAATATTTTTATTTATAAATAAGTTCAAAATTGTATCATCTTTAAAATAAAATTTTACAAAAAATACATTGAAGATTTTAAAACTAAAAATTTTAAATTACAAGTTTAATATTTATATATTTATAAATAGACCCCTTGAATATATTTATTTATAAATAAGTCCAAATTTTATTATTTTTTAAATAAAATTTTACAAAAATACATTGAAGGTTTTAAAAATTAAAATTTTAAATTCCAAGTTTCATATTTGTATATCTACAAATAGACCCCTTGAATATTTTATTTATAAATAAGTTTAAATTTTATTTTTTAAAAATAAAATTTTACGAAAAAGTCATTGAAATTTTTTAAACTTTAAATTTAAAATTATAAGTTTAATATTTGTACATTTACAAATAGAATCCTTGAATATTTTTAGCTATAAATAACTCCAAATTTTATTATTTTTAAAATTAATTTTTACAAAGAAATCATTGAAAGTTTTTAAACTTTAAATTTAAAATTATAAATTTAATATTTGTACATCTACAAATAGAACCCTTGAAATATTTATAGAAATATGAAACTTGTAATTTGGGTATTAAAATTTAAAATTTTAAAATAAAAGTTTAATATTTATATATTTACAAATAAGTCCCCTAAATTTGTTTATTTATAAATAAGTCACAACTTTATTTTTTTGACAATAAAATTTTTAAAAACATACATGAAAGGTTTTAAAGTACCCCAATTTTCAATTACAAGGTTAATATTTATATATTTATAAATAAACTCATCAAATATTTTTACTTATAAATAAGTCTAAATTTTGATAAAAATTTGCTTAAAAATTAACATGAAAAATTAGGTATTTCTTGGAATAAGATTATAATTAATATACACATATTAAAAGACACATAACTAATCATATGAATATAATATATTATAATATTAAACATCATAATGCATACGTTATAGTGTTTACATCCAAAATAGTAATAATGAATATGTAGTACATTTGCAGATAAGGATCTAATGAAAATCTGTGCATAATCTTATTGCGCTAGTTCAAGATAATTGCATGTTATTTTGTATAATGTTGGCTTATAACATTTTAATCTCTCAACTCTGAAGAGCAGGGTCACATTTGCTTGTGAACTATTATTGCTTGGTGGGAAGACTAGTATACATCCATGTTGAATAACCACCAATGATGTCTGTGACACCATAAAAACCAACAAAAAAAAGCTCAGCAATAGATATAAGTTACCTTCTCCCACTCTATCAACCTACAGTTATTTTATCATCCTTTTAGAAAATAGATGATACTTCTTCCAGAAAGGTAGGGTTTTTGGTCAACCCTGATCCAACCTTGAACATGCAAGAGATGTTCATGGCACTAACAACATGGCCAGCATTGAACTCATCCATAGTCCTGACATTGGGGCACTGATGCCCAATGAGAAGTAACTCATGGGCAACATGAACCAACACCGACCGCAGGATGATGACCACCTCCAGCTAGTTATCCATTCAATCTATCAAATATTGCCATCTCTAGTGGTTATGAAATCAATCATAATACCAACTTCCCGAATCTTCGATCCAATGTAATCTCGATTAAATTTAAGGATTGCACAGAAAATCCTGGGGAAGATAATTTCTAGGAACGGGAAAAGTGGATAGAGAATTACCTTGCGGCGAAGGTGCTCCTCAGGGATGCCAGAGACCGTTCCGATCTCGTCGGGCTTGAGCTCGACGAGGGCATCGGAAGCTAGGGACCTCGACTAGGAAGTGAAAGCAGCACGGAGAGGAAGGAGACGAACCATGGACAAGCTCTGATATCACAGAGAAGTAGCCATCTCTCTAGCTTAATGTGCTTGGATTTCTTCCCTTCTTCCCGTTGATTCCCAAAAAAAATAGAATGTGATATTTCACACTCCAAGGGTGTCGGCCTTGGGCGTTCGTGCCCCCTCGCCGGCTTGAGGTCCGTGCTCGCACTGGCCTCTGGCGTCCTCACCCACGAGCTTACGTGCCTTTGCCAGCATGACGCTCACGCTCGCACTCGCGAAAAGGAGTTTTTTTTTTGTTGGGGCGGGGGGGGGGGGGGGGGGAAACGGAGTGGGAGAGGGAGGGGCGTACGCAAATTTGTTCATTTGCGAAACAGGCGGAGGCTGATCTGTTCGAGGAGGGGGGGTGGTGGGGTGTAGATCTGCTCATGGCGGGAGAGGCGGACGCGGATCTGCTTGCCGGTGGGGCAGGCGGAGGCCGATCTGCTCATGGAGGGGTGCAGATCTACTCGTGGCGGGAGAGGGGGTGTGGATCTGCTCGTGGGGGAGCGGGGGAGCAGGGGCGAGAGAGCGCGGGGGAGCGGTGGCCGCGGGGACTAGCAGAGCAGCCGCGTGGGCTGGGTAGCGTATCAAAAGAGGAGATAAAGTTTAATTGTAAATATCAAGATTTTTGTAAATATGACTAATTTCAGGATATTGTATGTAAATATCTGAAAGTTATATATAAAATAAATAATAATTTTTAAGAATTTAATTATAAAATTATGGAGGGTAAAAGTGAAATTTTTGAAAAAATTTGATTAAATAACAATTAGGGAGTTATATGTAAATAATTTGAAAAGTAGGGAGTGTAGGTAATTATGAAAATTTTGGAGGATTTTTGGTAATTAAGGGAAATATTTGAGGGGGTGAAGGTAATTAGCCCTATTAATTTTGATAGAATGGAATTTTAGTTCCGATTTTGGTTCTATATTTGAAAAAATTGCTTACACCAAAAAATTTGTACCAGTTATTAAAATATAATCTAATATATATAATTATATATAAAATTTTAAATATAATTTTTTATGTTATGTGTATATTAATATGTTGAAAATTAAATTTTTATAGGGTTATAATGAATAATATAAAATTTTTAGGCAAATTATGTGTTAGTATATTTAAAAATAAATTTGTATAAAATTTTAATTTAAAATAAAATATTTTAAAAATAAATAATTTAGAAAATAGTATATTAATTTTAGAACTGATTTAAAATTAAAATATAAAAATCGATTCTTAACTTAAATTGGTATGATTTTGATTTTTAATTTTTTGAAAATTGATAGGCAATTTCAATTTTAAAACATGTAAAATCGGTAGGAAAATCAGTTTTTTTCTTCCCTAATAATCTCAATTTTACTATTTTTTTAAATATAGATTTCAGAGAATCAATCAAATTTAAAAAGTTTTTTCCCAAATTAAAAATTTTAAAATTAAAATTTTTTTCCCAATTACATCAGTTCCACTATTTCTATTGCGGGTAGCGAAACGGCGCCTCAGGCGGGGTCCGTCCTTTATCGGACGGGATACTGGGAGTCGCGTGCTGGCAATTCGCTTTCCCTTCGCGCCTACGGCGCAAAACCCTCGTCGTCGAGCATGTCCTGGTGCGACGAGATGGAGGGAGCCCGTCTCCTGATCGCTCCCAGTAAGCCCCAATTTCCGCCTCATTTCTCATTGCATCTGTTTTGTTCCTTCTTCAAATCATCCCTTCAACGAAGCCCTACAGGAAATTTTCAGAATTTTTCTTGAGATCGATTTCTCGCTGTCTGTTGTTTCTCCTGATTTTTATGCGCTATGTCACGAATTCTGACAGAAATGTGCGACAATTAGGTGATCAAGAATGGGAAGGAATTCAAGATTCTTTCTAGGAATGGGATTATAGGGTTTTAGTCGATTATTGGAAACAATCAGTTTGAAAAATACTGGCTGCAAGGCGCTATGTTTTCTCCAATGTGTGATCTCACTAGCTATGCGGCATATGCCTCTCCCATTGAGCCAATTGGACAATATCCGAGACATTTAGAACTGAATTTCTTGATTGTGCTAGTGGATTTGGTTCGTTGTATTAATTGTGTTTTGTTGCTTTGTTATGGCTTGCATTTCAGGTATAGAGAAAGATATTATGCCGATTTCACGTGAAGGGTGTTTATTGTCTTTACGCCATCCGAAATCAGGTGGTAATAAGATATTTGTACTTCGTTTTTGGATTTTGGAGTTATTGAATGATTGATATTTGATCTTTTATATTATCTGATGAAATTGTGAAGAATGGTTTTTACCATCAGCATCTTACTTATTGACCATGTGCCTGCAATGATTGAGTTGTGCTGCTAGAGCAACTAGAAAGCTCCTAGACAGAGTATTAGTGAAACATTGCTGACCTCTAGTGGTTTTAGAAAGAGATTATTGCAATGCAAAATGTATTAGAAAGCAAATTAAGGTTCTCATAGTCTTTGTGCTATCTATCATCAATTATTTTTGTTTTGAAGGGTCTTTATTCAGAAGTTTTCTTGGGGATTGTTTTTGTGTATAAGATCCGTTTCTTCATTAAGTAATGGTGATTTTCTTAATACTTAGTTTTTACATTGAGTTATGTTTTTAATTGGTTCTTAGTCTTTGAAATGAATTCATCTTGTATTCATCTTATATTTCTTCACTAATTTGACAGGTGTAAGGACAACTTATATGTTTATTGATGGATTGCTTCTGGAGTTTCAATGGTTCAAGCAATCATACGGCTCTTGGTTTGTAGGGGATTATGTTTGTGAAGGTCATTTTAAATTATCTACTACGTGTTAATATGGATATGCTTTTTTTGGAGATATTTGGGTTTTTGCTGCTATTGTTATTTATATCATAATTGTATATTTTTACAAGAATTGGTTTGGTTGTTGCAGATATCTTGCCATTACCTTTGCTATACCATTTGCCAACAATTGAATTTCATTAGTTTCTATTATTCTTTGGTTCTGCTCAAGTGCTTCACAAAATTGATGATATATAATTCTTAATGATGTTGAAAATCTTCTTTATGTTTTGGATGAGAGGGATCTTTTGTGTCTTTACTAATGCTTTTTCATGAGCATCAATGTGACCTGAACCTTATGCATGTGATGTGATTTCCATTCCTTGTAAAAAAATCAAAAAGTATCTGAAGGAGATGATATTTGTGATATTCAAACACTATGAGTATTGTCCATGGAGTTTGTTAGGCATTATCAGTTGGTATATATGAGAATAAGGTTATGGTTGTATTTATCTTCAACCCGGCCTCTTGGCACAATGTAATAGAAGCATATAGTTAAATGTTATTTGTTTAAATTGGGTCTGGAACTTAATTTCCTTGCTTGCAAAATAAGACATTGTGCTGCACATAAAAAAGAGCCACTGATGAGGTAGGAGGAGGCACTCCGGAGAAAGGGCTGAGGTGTTTGACACAGCAAGGCCATACTGAGGGCTGCAGGAGGAGATGTGCTTGGCCTTAGTGGCAGTCTGTTAGGGTACATGTGTAATTTTCCAATATGCCCCTTCAAATCCGTTTAGAAGGGTTTGTGTGCAATTTCATAGCTTTGTACGGGTATATATGCAAGGCTTTTTTAAAAAATATTTAAATAAGAGGAGTTTAGAGGGAATCATGTGCAATTTCATAGTTTGGCAGGGATAGAATTTCTTATAAAATAATTTAAATGGTAGGGAGGGAGGAAGGCTGGATTATTTGTTTGTTTCTTTTTTTTTTATTTTTAGTTTCAGCTTCCTTCATGACAATCATGCAACAAAATGTGGAGTGCAGTAAATGTTTGACACTGAAAAACTCATATATAACACATGGTTGGTAACAAAAAATATCATGGTTGTGAATTATGGGTGTGCCTGTGTCCAATATTTGGGATATTTTGGCATGTGGAAAAATTGATTATTGTATCTAATACTTATTTGATTGAATGGTTACTATGAAATATTAAGAGTGGTTTTTATATTCCTAGAAATTTAGCTTGTATTTTTTGTTTGAATTTGTGAACTGATGTCTATGGTTTAGACCAGATGGAAGCCTGTATGTTAGCACTCCTGTGGACCCCATATTCATTCTCTTGCCACTTTTTGAGGATGCTCGTATGAAGGTAATGTGTTTATTTATCATCAAACTCTTTTGGCTATCCGACTATGTTTGTACCTTTCATACAGGATTGATTGGTGTATGTCAAGCATCTTAAGTGTTAGTCTTCAGTAAGCCCTATTTTGACATGGAAAAACATAACCCTTAGGATTTCTGTTCATTTAAACTTTTTTCCATTGAAGGTTTTTGAAATCTTGATGCTACTACAATCTAAGATGCCCAAAGGATGAAAATGTCAATATCTATTTCTTTTTGTCTGTTACAAGGATAAGTTCTGGGATGCACTATTAATGGTGAGTTTGAAGAATGTAATTTGTGTTGATTGGCTGAAAAAAAACAACAAATTATCAAATAGTGAAAAAAAAATTAAGAAAAACAGAAGAATAATTTCTTCCTCAATAGAATAATAGGTAAAGTACAAATATACGGTGATGTATCGAAATAACTTCTTCTAAAAAACAAGAAAAGATTATGCTACCTAATATATAAAATAAAAAATAGAAGATAACATTCCCTAAACTCAAGAATTCATATTCATATTTCTAACATAAAATAAAGCCTCTATGTCATCAATTGTATATAGAGATATGCTACAATTTCTCACCATCATTGGACATGAACATGTAGTGGATATTCTTTATGATAAAAAATGTAAAAACCATGGTAATAAATTTGACAATTTGAATTCATAAGTTAGGTTCGGGTCAAATCAAACTTATAATATTACATTAAATAGGTCAATTTGAATCTAACCCGTTTATTAAATGGGTCATTTTTTAAAATCCGAATTTGACCTGAATTGATCAATTTATTAAACGGATTGGATTCAGATTATGATTTGATTTAACCTAAATTGATCTATTTAATTAAATAAGTCATAATTTAATCTGATTTGAATTGATCCGATTGGCTCAAATCAACTCAAATTAATTCAAATCGATCCAAATCAATCCAAATCGATCTGTCATATTTAACTAACATTAATAATTTTAACATGTTTTTAATAATTAAAATAATAATATTATTAAGAACTAATTGTAATAATAAAATACTTAATTTATAAACAATAATTTTAGAAATTACTAAAAAATATTATAAAATAAAATATTAAATAATTTTAATTAGTTTAATTAGTAAATAAGTTGATTCGATTATGATTCAAATTTTTTTGAGTCATAATCAGATTAATCTGATTACGACCAGAACATAATTATAACAAACTCGAATCCATCTAATACGGGTCGAGTTAACGGATTAGATTATATTTGGCCAGGCCTATATGGTAGTGTTGGAAACAATATATGTCTAATCTATTTACATATGGATAATAATAGCAATCTGAATACTAATAAATCGCTAAATTGGTGCCTTTGTTGAAATGAACATGGATGATTCTAATGCATAGACTGAATAAATGAGGCATCCATGCCAATAAATTTTGTATTATTGGCATGCCACCAAGATGGTCTATTTTAGGCTGTTTGCCTTTTAGTTTATCAATGGATGTAGAGTCAAAACTCTTATTATAAAGTGAATCTTGTATAGCTAGTTACAACTGATCTTGCTGACTATGAACTTCGGAAGAAACTTACCCGTTGAATCTGATGATGAACCTATTTATCAGACCAAGCATTGAGTCAGGATAAATAGGTTATTTTTTATCTGTTCTCTTCCTTCCTGGATCGCACTTCCTGCTCACATATTTTGAGATTCTTTCTTGTGCATATTTTGGTTCATTAATGAGGTTCTTCAAAATTCTCTATATAGACAATGACGTCAACATTTTCATAAATAAAACATTGATGTTCTCCACTTGTTTCATCATTATATTGCATTCTGCTATAGTATCATGCCCCAGAATCACCAGATTTTCTTTTGCTGTTTTTGTGAAATCTAGATTAATCACTTGTAAAGTCATTAGTCTGAGAAATGTTTCTAAATAAGACTGTAAAAAGCTTGTGGACTTGGAATTTTTAGGAAATTGGGAGAAATGAGGGCTTTATGTATTTTTTTTAATAAATAATAGCAACAACATAGCATTTCAAAAATCATTGACATACTCTTCTTGTTTTGATATCTGTTTGATTCTCAGATATGCTTCAATGTCTAGAATCTACTGCAGCCACTAAGTTTTTGTTGTTCATGTGTATAGGTGTTGATGACTTAACTCCTTGCTTTTAATGTTTAATTGCTGAAAATTATTTATTGACCAAGTGAATAACTTTTAAATATAGAAAGGAAATGATCTGGGGATGTTCAGGCAATTGGAGGAAATTTTGTACGTTGATGTCTTCCCTTGTTATCGACAACTGATCTCTACAGCAGAGAATTGCATGCATCTCATTTGTGATGTAAAAGGTAATTGTACATGTCCTAATTTACTGTGCCATTTTTCTCATATAGTATCTTTGTTTGGTTTATTCTTTGGTATTAACTTTTGCTTTTAAGCATCGTAACAATGATTTCTGGCAGATTTTATATTCTTTATGACATTGAAATTTGAGCATTTTATAGCCTACTTTTTTGCGTTAGTTTTTGCTTGTTCAGCAGCATTTGTTAATGTCCCTAGAGGCACATAAAAATAATCAGCTTACAAATGATAACCAGTTTCTATTAGTTAGGGTAAGTTAGGGTAAGTTAGTTTTTTTTTCCCTCTTTTTTGATTTATGCAAGATGCTAAATATACTAGATCAATTCTTCTATCTGATATTCCTTTGACATGTTCTGAAATTACCATAAATATTTTTCTTTTGATTCAGACTACATGAGAATCTTAAAGGTCTCAAAACCATGCATCTCCATGCATCTCCAGGCATTCCATTGTATTAGATGTTTGTTCAAACATGGGATCTTTGCAAGTGGGCTAGTTTTGTTCCTTCTGCACACGGAAAACCTTGAAATGTGCCCTCTTCTTAGGTATCTTATGCTAGTCAACTTCCACAAAAAATACCACGCTAAATTATTTTCTTTTGCATCTGAAGTTTACTACCTTGTGTTCTTCATTTTGAACATGCAGTGGTATGCCTCCACATTCTGCTGTAAGCTCCCTGGTTAAGATTGGTTGATGCACCTCAGATACACTGGTTTCTATCTTGACTGGGTAAACTGAAATTGACCTAACTAAAACACAACTAAACGGTTGGAAGAAAAATGAAATAGTACTGCATCAAGCATTCTGGAGTAAGTTCAAATTAATGGTTATCTGTCAAAAGTGTAAGCGATTAACCAGAAATTCTGGGATGAGGACAGATTAATAGTCTGTTCAATATGTCAGTGGTGATACAACTAGATATAACATCCTTCTTCAAAATTTGAGGAATAACATCAGGTGGTCTTCATGGAACCACGACAGTGATTCAAAGTGAAGTTGAGCAAGGTCAATGAATTAACTGGGATATGAGAAGATTTAGGTCACTGAAAGCGACCATATTTTCAGGGACCTTATTGCAACTTGATGGTAATATTGGCCAAACCTTGCCCTGATAAATTGCTTGAGTAAAGATGGTTATGACATGTAAACAAAAAATCTTGGACCTGTTTGGTTGACTAGAGCAGTGGTAATGAATTTGGTTTTGCAATGGAGTATGCATTGCTGTAGTATGCTCTTGTACATGTATGATTTTTGGTAATGTGATAATCAGAATCTTCCTATATACAATTCTATTGTCAGCATATATGTCTGTCTTTCAAAATTTGTTGCAGAAATTGGATCATCAAGGTTCTATAGACTTAACAATTCCAAGGTTCTTGCATGGTTGTGCCATAAGGTATTGCAACTTTACCTTGCTAACATGTTTCAGAGTAATCTTTTAGAGTTTTTAGTCTGTTTGGGTCTAGAAGAGTAAATAACTAGTTTAGCCACAATTAGGTCACTATGGTCATAGTTTTAATGTTTTGGGCTGACCTATGATTAACATATGATGTATGTTATTTTGACTGTTTTATAACTAGTATTTCAGAGACCAATAGGAGTCAGGTGAACAAACAGGTTGTAAAAGGCAAACAGCTGCTAAAAGATCGGATAATCAATCTTTGGACAAAAGAAGAACTCTCTCCTTTTCCTTATTCTTTTAGCTGATGTTTTTATCTGTTTATTTAACTCATTTTCTGCACATTTGAGTTATAGCTAATGTCTCATCCATCCTCAAATTGGTTCTAGTTGTGCAGCACTCATTAGCTTGCTTGTAGTTATGAATGTGACATTGCGTTTCAGTTTTCTTCCCTGTAATGCCCTTCAACAAAAACATGTTACCACTTGAAATCCCATTTCTAATAGCTCTTTTCATTTTTTTCAACACAATCTACTACTCATGGTTGACTCAAATGGTCGGCTTACTTCAAGAATTTTTATGACCAACTTCGGTGCTTGGTGACTCTGAAAACAGAACTTCAATATTCATACTACCAAGCATGTCTTGGACATCATCTTACACCTCTCCTTATTTGAAGGCAACTGTCAGTCTTCTCAGCTATATATATCCCAAAAACCGTACAACAGAAATGAACTTCACTTATATATCCTAGTCTCTAGTCTCTAGACCACATACCTGGGTTTTGATCATTCTCTCCTCAATATACGAGGACAAGCTTCTTGGCTGATTATAGTTGCGATGAATTTTTTAGACTAGTTGTTCTGTTATGTTGCTTAAGGTTCCAAATAAGATGTTTGAATAGCAAAGTTACAATCAACTGCAGTAGTATTGTTGCTGTGCTTTTTTCACAGGTTAACAGTTTGAAAGCTGCACTGGCAAAACTAGACCAAAATTTTGCTGCTCAAGATGAGAGAAATCAGTGTATGGAATATACTCTTAGCTCCAAAATATTTTATTATCTGTGTTTCTCTGTCAGAAAGATTTCCCATATAATCTCTATAGTTCTTGCTGCAAAAAAAATTTTAAATGTGCGGCTGCAGCTATTGCAAGCTTTGTTTTTTGTGAATTAGACCCATACCTATGTTAATATTTGGACACTGAATGGAATGTTAATCTTCATCCCCCCTTGACATATCCCATTCAACCATTCCCATTGCATGGTGATGCCATATTTATTGAGTAGGTAATATGAGTTCTGTAGGATATTTATGTATTTTTTCTATCTGAAATCTCTACAGTTTTTCAATTCACCTATATCCAGAGCATTCTGTTTTCTCAGCGATCTAATTGTCGCCTACTTTCTGTAGCAAGGGATGCCATCTCTCTGTTGGGGGACTATTTAAGGGAGGAACCTTGGTTGATGCTGTTATGCACCTGTCTGAAGTGAGAATTCTTGACCTTTAATATAATGGTACATTAAGAAAACAATATAATTTTCCATGTTTGCTAAATTTTTGTAGGTTAAATATTGATGAAGTACACCACAAAGTTTCCAAAACTGAGTTTGTCCCGATTTCTTCAGAGAATGATCTAGGGGCATCTCATACTACGCAGGTATCTCACTGAAAATTTTTCTTTTTTTTTCCTGTTTGGCTAAGAGCCTAAGAGGTACCCTACTGGAGTTGCCATCATTTTATTCTTCAGGTGCTTGTATTTGTCTTCTTTAATTCAATTTTTTCCTCCTTCAATTTGTAGGGGAAAAATTCTACCGGAAAGTATACGCCTAGCAATGGGACCAGATCAAAGAAACTGAAAACTAAGACAGATTCGCAAAATATCAAGGACATGTTTCGCAGGGTCACGAGAAGTGGATCTATAACACAGTGATGGACTTGGCTAATCATGAAAATCTATGAGAGATTAGATAGGACTTCACTGAGTATATACTCTGGGTTGAAGTCAGTTCATTAGATTGTATTGTTCTCTAGAAGGTACTAACTTCAGTTATGGTGCGGGACTGCAGGTTTGGATTTCCGCTTCATTTGAAGAACAAATATTTCGGAGTATGGTAGGTAAGTTTGAGGGAAGAATTGTGTCTAGTTTGTAGGGATAAACTAGACCTGGCTTACCAAACGTCTGATATTGACAGATTTGTTTGCAAAATCTTATTTGGCTATGTGCTAATTCGCTCACTTATCTTGTGTCCAAAACCAAAACCGCGGGTACAAAGGGCTGCCCGCAGAAGACATGTCCAATTGAATCTTGACTCATCAAGGAACGGCCGGGTTTTGGGTTTAGACCTCCAAACCAAAACCAAAATTCAAGCGGCTAGTAGACTTGGCATTTCGGATTTACGAACCGAATTAAACTTATAATATTATATTAAATGAATTAATTTGAATTTAATTTATTTATTAAATAGGTTAATTTTTTGAATTTAAATTTGACTTGATCTAAATCGATTCATTTATTTAATGAATCGGGTTATGATCTGAATTAATTTATTTAATTAAATAAGTTATAATTTGATTCGACTTAAATTAATTTATTTTATTTGAATCAATTTGAATTAGCTTAAATTAACCTAAATCGGTTTGATATGTTTAATTGACATTAATTATTTTAACATATTTCAAGTAACAAAAATAATAATAGTATTAAAAATTAATTATAATAATAAAAATACTTTATAAATAAATTTAAAAATTAAAAAATATAAAATAAAAATATTAAATATATTTAATTGGCTTAATTGGTAAACGTGTTATTGATATGACCTGATCCAACTCAATTATGATCTGGCAAATAAATAAATTAATTATGTCATAAACAAATTAGACGAGTTAATCTGATTACGGTTAGAATTCAATTATAACAAATTTGAATCCGTTTAATTCGGATCGAATTCAAATCAAATTAACAAGTTGAGTCATATATTATCAAGTCTAACAACCACCACTATTCTTTTGTGCTGCTGAGCCTGTGTTCATGTTAATGCCAATCTTCCAAAGCGATAGATTGGGCCCATAACAAGAATCAAATTTGTTTTCGTTCCTCCAAATGTCAAAAAGAAAAAGGTTTTTTATCTTCAACCCTTCAATATTTGCTCCATTTATCAAAATTTTCTTGCGATTTCAATATATATACATATACTCTCTTTTTTAAAAAAATTAATTATTTATAATTCCCTTATTATTATTTAATTAAAATTTTGGTCAAAAAATTTACTTTTATTCTTGCATTTTTGCAAATAAAATTTTCAAAACTTTGTTATTTATTGCTTTAGATTTTTAAACAATATTTTTTTTTCCTCTTTTTTCTTTTTCCCGTCCAACCCGGGCATGTGCCTTCATCGGTGTGCCCCCAAACCGACTCAGGCTGGAGGTGGTGCAGGCGCGAGGCAACGTCGGCCCATGCGGGTGTGGGAGTGGGAACGGGAGCATGCTGAGAAGGGCGCATGCCAGCGCTGAGCTAGAAGAGAAAAAAAATATATATTATTTAAAAAAATGTAAATAATAAATAATAAAATTTTAAGAGATTTAATTATAAAAATGTAAAGGTAAAAAGTAAAATTTTTTATTAAAATTTTAAATAAATAATAATTAGATAATTATAGATAATTAATTTTTTAAAAAAATGTAAATATATACTGAAATGAGGAAGAATTTTAATAAATAAAATAAATCTTAAAAATTGGACGTGAAAAAACAAAAAAAAAAAAAATAGTGCCAATATGTGTCTACCATCCGCCCTTCACTAGTTTTTCCCAAGGGAACGAGCCACTCTCGCCACTCGTTCTCCAGCCCAGCCCCACACTCCGCTGCCCATCCACAATCTCTTCTTCACCAACAACGAACACCGCCAACCCTTCCCTTCCCCCTCGCCTCCTCCCATGGCCATCCATCCCTTCTCCTCTCTTCTCCTCCTCCTTCTCCACTAGCTCTCCTTCTTTACCTCTTGTTATGGCCTCTTCCCCTTGCTTCTCCATTACCAGAAGCAATGCCACCATCCTCCGCCTTCCCCGCCTTCCCTTCTATCATTCTCCTTCATCTCCACGAACCCTCCCTTTGCCGCGTCTCCATCCTCCTCTCAAGTCTGCCCTCTACCGTCTCTACGTCCCCACCGCCTCGCTCTCCTCCTTCGCCGGCGCCAACGATGAATCCCAACCCGAACCTAACATCAACACCGACGAGAAACATACTGGCGAGCTCCCAGAAATGGCCCAGGCTTTCAATATATCGTCTTCCACTGCTTCTGCCATTTCCTTCTGCATTGCCTTCGCAGCGCTGACGCTGCCACTGTGCTTGAGCTCGCTCGGCCGGGCTGCTACCATGAAGATGAAGGTGCTGTCGTATGTGACGCTGCTGTCGGGGTTCTACATGGCTTGGAATATCGGTGCCAATGATGTGGCTAATGCTATGGGGACGTCCGTGGGGTCGGGGGCGCTCACGCTGCGGCAGGCGGTGGTGACTGCTGCCGTGCTGGAGTTCGCCGGGGCGTTTCTGATGGGGACGCATGTGACCAGTACCATGCAGAAGGGGATCTTGATGGCGAGTGTTTTCCAAGGGAAGGATTCATTGCTCTTTGCAGGATTGCTGTCTTCGCTCGCTGCGGCTGGAACCTGGTTGCAGGTCTAATTTGTGGTTATTTTCGGTTTCTGGTGTTCTGCTTGCAAGTTTATCCACGCAATTAGTTTCTTTGGTTTTCATTATCTGCTTTTCCTGCAGGAAATTGTTGAACAAATGACTCGAATTGCTTGCTGTTTGGAATTTTAGCTCAGTTAAATACGTCAAATTGAATTGGAATCCAAATTTTGTTTCCTTTTAGCTCTCGAGATCTTGTTTCCAGCTTTAGATGAAATTCTTTGAATTTCAATGATAATTACTAAGTTATTGCTGACAGATTAAGATTTTAGCTTTTTTGAAACCAAAAAAGAAAGTCAGGAAATTTTCTTTCTTCCTTCCCGTGAATGGTTTAATTCAAATCCAATTGAAATAATTTTGCGTGAGCGCAAGGGAAACAGGACCAAAATCCCTAGCTTGTATCCATATGGGAAAGTTATAAGAATTTGGATGGAATAGCTACTTTGAAGCTATAACTTGGATCCATGGTGAACGACGGATACATTTTATGATCAGTTCTTCATTAACAAAATTCCCTTTCTTTTCTACCAAAAAAAAAAGAAAACTCACTTATTTTCTGTCTCATTCAGGTAGCTTCATATTTTGGGTGGCCTGTCTCCACAACACACTGCATTGTAGGAGCCATGGTTGGTTTTGGAATTGTCTATGGCGGTGTTGGTGCTGTCTTCTGGGGTTCATTGGCTAGAGTAACATCATCATGGGTCATTTCTCCGCTTATGGGAGCTGCAGTATCCTTCCTTGTCTACAAGTGCATCCGGAGGGTATGTTCCATATTGGCTTCACATCGCTGTTCTCCACTCATTCAGGAATTTCCTAAAAGAATGTTTTATTTTATTCTAACCTTGTTCTTTGTTTAGTTTGTTTACAGCGCTATGAATCCAGGACAGGCTGCCGCCGCCGCTGCTCCAATTGCTGTTTTCCTTGGCGTAACAGGAATCTCTTTTGCTGCTTTTCCCCTCAGCAAGTCCCTCCCCATTGCTCTGGCCCAGGCCTTGGCTTGTGGAACTGCAGGTGCAATCATCGTTAGCAAAGTAATACACAAACAACTCGGCTATCTCCTCACCTCCGAATCGGAGAAACCAGCCCCAAGAGATAAGCCACACCATGAGAATGTTGGCTTCCTATCGTCGAACATTGCAGGCCCAACAGGAGCCCAGCTGGAGATTGTCTATGGTGTCTTTGGCTACATGCAGGTCCTCTCAGCCTGTTTCATGTCATTTGCTCATGGCGGTAACGATGTTTCAAATGCCATTGGGCCATTGGCCGCAGCACTTTCCATTCTCCTATGTGGAGCAAGCAGTGCAGAGATTATTATTCCGACTGACGTTCTTGCTTGGGGTGGATTCGGAATTGTTGCAGGGCTTATGATGTGGGGGTATAGGGTTATAGCAACGATCGGGAAGAAGATTACTGAGCTTACTCCAACTAGAGGATTCGCTGCAGAGTTTGCAGCCGCTTCAGTTGTTCTCGTGGCGTCAAAACTTGGTTTGCCAATCTCCGCTACGCATACTCTTGTCGGCGCAGTCATGGGCGTGGGCTTTGCTAGAGGCCTCAACAATGTGAGAGCTGAAACAGTACGCGAGATTGTCGCTTCCTGGGCAGTCACCATTCCTGTTGGTGCAGTCCTATCTGTTATCTACACATTCATCTTAACCAAAGCATTGTCAAGTCTGATTTGAAGTATTGCTGAAGAAGTAACGGAGGCTTTTGTCATTCTCCCACCTCCAATTCTTCAAATTTTCAGCTGATGAGTAAGATTGGATTGCTTTAGTGTACATTGTGCAGCTCAAAAGATGAGAATGGAAAGCGAGACTCATAACAGGGTGATCAGTGTCTGAAACAGTATTACCTAATTCTGCAGTGGTCACAGACTATCGTGCAGTTCGATCCAGGCTAGTCTGTTCTGTTGCTACCTTCAGTTTATCTTGTAGAGCACATGAGTTTTCTCTCATGAAACTTTTCATTAAATTGTCGCCTGTGTCGATTTAGCCAACAAAATACCATTCTACATATTAAATTAAAAGCATTAACCTCGAGTATGCATTCTTCACAAGAACTTATTGTAGACTTGATACAGAGCTTATGGCGATTGCAGTTGCGTTCAAAGTTATGGGGATCTTAATTCGCAATGTTAAGCACAATCAGTTGCTCTTTTGAAAACATCGTGAACAAAAGCATCAAAGCAAGAGCATGCCGATCCACTGTATTCGAAAGCTTTGTCAATCTTCCCCTTGAGCTCTGCTGTTCTTCTTCTAAGTTCCTTGATCTCTTCATTCTCGAAATCCATCAATTTCATCACTAGCTCTTCAATCCGCTCCCTTCTAACCATTTCAAGCTCTTTCCCTTCCTCTTTCAGTCTCAAACCAACCTTCCACACATCCACGATCAGCTTACTATTCGGTATTTGATCCCACGTCAAAGGAAATGTGAGCATTGGCAAGCTCGCATACGTCGCTTCCAAACAAGAGTTCCATCCGCAGTGCGTCAAGAAGCCGCCCACGGAAGGATGGCACAGCACTCTCAGCTGATCACACCATCGCACCACCATGCCCAACTCTCGACTCAATTCTCTGACGTTTTCATGCTCCGCTCGCGCGGCCCACAAGAAGCGAACGCCACTGGCACGAAGCCCATGCGCCATCTCTTGCATTTGCTCGCTTGCAACAGGAACGTAGCTGCCAAGGGAGACGTACAACACTGAGCTTCTGGGCTGGGAGTCGAGCCATGTAAGATAGCTGCTTGAGGAGGTGTTGAGTTCCCTGAAAGGGTTGACGTTGCCTAAGCAGTACACTGGCAACTGGAGCTTGGAGCGAAGGACGTCGACGGCACGGGGCTCGAGCTCGTAGATGGAGGTGAGGAGGAGACCTTGGGCATTTAGAGACCATGAGATGGTTTCTGTGAATTTCCTCCGCCAAAGTTGGATGGAAAAGACTTGATTAAGCGAAATCGCTGGGACGTACTCCAAGAATTCGCTTTCTTCAGCTCCTGCAGTAGCAGAGAAGTGGCACGAACCACACAGTAATTGTGCGTTAGGAGTTGAAATGCAAGTCACACTGCTTTTAAGGTGATATTGCTGCGAATTTCTCCTAAATTTAACACATGCATGACAATACATCTGTGTATTAAAGAAGATTTGGGGCATTATGGGGGTTTATTTGTAAAATGTAAAAGAAAAACATGCAATTTTTAGCGTTTACGAGGGTTTATGCATGCACATTTTAGGTTTTGTATGGTTTGCCATTTACTGTTTTTTGTAAGGGTTTTACTGATAACACTTTGGGAATTTTCAAAATTTTCATGATTTCTCGATTGCCCCTCTAGTGTAGTTAATTACATTCAGATAAAAATAAAAATACATAAAGTAATACTTATAATATATAATAAATATAAAAAAAATAATATAAATTAAGCACAACAATATGAAGAGATATGTTGCTTATAATACGGTCCGTTATAATTGGATATAAAAATTACAAAATAAGATAAATATAAAAAATATTATAAACAAAAATACGACGATATGAATAAATAGTTACATTTAGATATAAATACCATAAAAACATAACTACAACAATATAAATAAATACTATTCAAAATGAATATAAAACTTCAAATAAAGTTAGTTTCATTTAGATATATTGTTTTCAGAGAAGAGTTATATTTAAATATTAAAAAAACTTTGCATGCAGAACATGAAGGGTAGAATTATCAAAAATTTTGAAAATCAGATAAATTATTTGGGAATTTTGAAAAAAAAAGTAGGAGGTTATTGATAATTCTGAAATCCGAGGATCGATTTGAAAAATTAAATTTTTCAAAGAATTTATTGGTAATTTCCTTTTTACG
Organism: Trichopus zeylanicus subsp. travancoricus; assembly: GCA_005019695.1. Lineage (NCBI taxonomy): Eukaryota > Viridiplantae > Streptophyta > Magnoliopsida > Dioscoreales > Dioscoreaceae > Trichopus > Trichopus zeylanicus. Next base: position 56,367 of record RXID01014326.1, read on the forward strand.
GAAATTCCTGTAAATGCTGCGTAACCCCGCAACTTTTCCATCGAGAAAGACGTACCATGTTTGGCCTGAATTACAGTTGTCAATATAAAAATAATAATAATAAAAAGCCCAACTTTCAACAAAAAAAAAATGAAAAAGTAAAATTTGTGGAAGGTGGTGCATTCATGGGAGACTATTCTCTAATAATAATAATAAATTAAAAAAATAAAAAAAAATAAAAAATAAAAAACAACTTACTATCGCCGGCAGCATCGAGTTGGTCGAGCACATGGATCCCAAGAAGCAAGCTCGCCGACTGCGTGAACAAGGCGAAGGCCGGCAAGTTCATCTTCGCAGCAATCGTCGCCACCCACGGCAAGAGCGAGTCGGCGACGACCGCGTCCGGTGCCGGCTCGATCCCCGCGAGCAGTTCCTCCACGGGCTTCCCCATCTCGTTGAGCACCGCGCTGATGAAACCGGTGAAGTAGGCCCCGCGCATGGCCTCGGAGGGAAGGACGTCTGGGATGGTGCGGAGGCGAACGTTCGGAGGAAGCGCCGGAGCGGGAGCGGAGGAGAGGATGCGGAGCCACTCGTCGGTGACGACGAAGGTGATGAGGATGGGTTTGGAGGAGAGGAGGCGGCAGAGGTTGAGCATGGGGTTGATGTGGCCTCGGCCGGGGTAGGGGATGGCCGCGAGGTGGAGGCGGTCGCCGGAAGTTTCCATGGAACGCTGTCGGTGTGGACTCTGCTCGTAGCTGACTTGTATTATTGCCGACTGATAGCGCTTACATAGTCACATCAGGCTCGAGTTTTTAAATTTCATTTCCTTTTGTTATTAATGGAAATTGACTAAGAAAGAAAATTTTATAAAACTGGAGACAATTTAAAATGAAATTTGGTTTAATTTACAAAGTCCAGGATAAAACTGTATTAAAAAAATAACTGCACAAGTTGCACGCGAGATTATTCAAAAAAAAAAAAAAAAAGTTGCAGGCAAGAACCTCTCAACCAAAAAAATAATAATAAAAAGAAGAATATTACCCACAGGAATATGTGGGCAACGCTCGTACCAACCAATTTGTTTCAATTTCTAACTCTCTTTATCGTGATTATTGGACCGCTTCACATTCGCCATGTTATGGCCCAGGCTTTCCGGCCCAAAGGGAACATTACATCTCTTCCGCTTGCACCACGTATGACAAGCAATTCCATTGTTTTTTTCATGTCCAGCTCCAGGACCAGAAAGAAGGCGACAGAAAGAACAAGAATGCAACAATCTTTACAATCCCACGCGCAACCACTAGATAAACACTACCAACAATCTTCACAATCCCAATGGTCATAAAAGAAAGAAAGAAAGAAACAAACAAACCCTGTCTGTCGGTGTCACATCAATCCCTCCACATTTCATCCACTAAATCAGTGCGGAGGAAGGAACCGGAGCATTAGCAGCAAATTCAAATATCACTATTGAACACACCTAATTCATCTGAATCCGGTAGAATAGCTGAGATAAGAAATCTCACACCAAGACCGTGTGAGTTATGGCACCAAGATCCAGTTTTGTTCTCTCTGTCAAGCTCCTCATGGGGGCAACACTTGCTGCTTGGGCTTGCATCTGGATACTCAAGCCAACCAAGCTCTGGAAGAGGTCGTGGCATTACGCAGAAGACTGGGCAAACACCACCTTCCTTGGCGCCTCTGGTATCTTCTAATTCCTCGTTGTTATTACTGGCATATGTGTATCATGTGCGCTGGTGCTGCTGACCTCCTATTTTGCAGGTCTTAATGTAGTCGTCTTCTGCTTCCCGCTTCTAGCTGTGGCCACAATGGGATACATCCATCTCTACCTTTCTTCCAAGATCGGAAATATGAGGTAAATTTCTGTGAAGTAGTTTTACTAAATTCCCTGATTTTTTCCGATTCTGCTGCTCTAATGAAATTCATCAGCAGGCAGAGAGCAAATTTAGTAACCAGGTTGACCGATCCAATCGTCGTTCGAAGTCCTATTGGCATACTATCAAGCAGTGAGCTTCTCATTGCAGCTATGTTCATCGTGTTCATCACATGGACATATTACTCCAATGTCTCCAGTGACTTCAAGAAGTTGACACCTTCTAAGACTCTGAAATTGAATAGGTTAGTGTGCGATGAATTCATTTGAGTATGAAATCCTTTTGAATACATGAGCTCCTGAGCTTCTTTTGTAGCAGATGGCAGCTGAAGGTGATGGCCGCAGGCGTGCGGTTTGGTTCTGTCAGTGAAGCATGTCTCGCAGTGCTTCTTTTGCCAGTTTTGAGAGGGATGGCCTTGTTTCGGATCTTCGACGTTCAGTACGAGGCTTCAGTTCGGTACCATATTTGGATTGGAAACATGCTTATTGTATCATCCCTTTGTCATGGTATTCTTATCATGTTTGTCTGGGCAGAAAAGAAGAGCCTCTTGGAGCAGGTACTGACTCATCCTCACCATGAAGAGCTAAATGATTATTGTTCATGTGCGGTATTATCCAAGTATATATATCTGTAAATCAACTTAAGATGTCTCACTTTGTCTGCAAGTTGATTTCCACTTTGAGCCTCAACAGTAGACAACTGAACACAAGTCAAAATGCAGCACTTAAAGGAGTCCATATCTTGAGATAAAGCATTCTTATCAACATGTAACCAATAAACAAAATATAGAAAGTAAGAGTTAAGCAATTGAAATCGATTAAGTGCGAGTACCTCTTTTATTTGTAAGAAGATGCTCTTATAGCCCTGATTTCGCAGATAACAAAATGGCAGAGAACAGGGCGGGTGTACGTCGCCGGTGCAATTACTCTGACTACTGGAATTATCATATGGATAACATCTCTTCCTCCCATCCGAAGAGAGCAATTTCAGCTGTTCTACTCAATTCACCATTTATATGTTGTCTTCCTCTTGTTCTTCCTCCTGCATGCGGGTGACAGGCATTTCTTCTTGGTATTCTCCGGCATTCTTCTGTTTGCTATCGATAAGATTCTGCGCATAATTCAGTCGGCACGAACCACAAGTCTTATTTCTGCAAGCATACTTCCATGTAAAGCAGTAGAACTCACTCTCTCAAAGCATGCCAGTAAGCCTCTAACAGTAATTTCACGAGTCTGCAACTGATACCTTGCTTTCTTGGAGACTTTTTAATTTTAATTTGCTGCAGGTATGAAATACACTCCCACAAGTATGATCTTTGTGAAGATACCAAGCATTTCGAAATTTCAGTGGCATCCTTTCAGCATAATCTCTAGTTCCAACAAGGGTGACGATAGGTTCTCTGTGCTGGTTAAGTGCCAGGGACAGTGGACCAGCTCACTTTATAAGCTGATAGAATCCATGTTAGACGACGATGGTCACCATGCAAAGAGCCTTTCCCTTGCTTTTGAAGGTCCATATGGACCTGCAGCCTTTCCTTACCAAAGGTACATTCTCTTTCCTGTTCTGATCACGGACTTCACTCGCATGATACACAACCAAATTTGTCTGTTATATGGCAAACATATACGATGTACAACGAATTATGCAAAGTCACATACTAAACGGCGATAGAAAACTAGTCTCTGATACAAACTTCAAATTTTAAACAGGTATGACAGCTTAATATTTGTCGCCGGAGGATCTGGTATAACTCCATTTCTCAGTATCTTGCAAGACATTGCTTCAAGAAAGGGTCCAATGGGCACTTATCCTATGAAAGTGCAGCTAATTTATGCTGTGAAGAAGTCAGAGGACATCAGCATGTTAGCCCCGATTTGCCCATTACTGCTAAACCACTCGGCCGAGATCGGTAAACTTAAACTGAGGATTTTTGTGACACAAGAGGAGAGATCTGTTTCCACAGCAAGAGAAATATTACATGAGATGTACCCAGTGAAGACAGTCGTCTTCGACGAGTGTTCCTCTCGAGATGGTGTTCCTAGACCAGAAGGGCTACTATGGAGGGCTGCAATGACAGGAATATGCTCAATTTCATTTCTTGCTTCCCTGGTAGTATTGGACCATATTTTTATTCCCCGAGGAAAGCAAGACTCCCAGAGTAAGGTCCCCTCATGGGTTAGTGACCTACTGGTGATATGTTCCTTTGCAGTAGCTGCAAGCTTTGGCATCATAGCCACTGCTATTGTAAGATGGAGGAAGCAAGTGAATGGTCCCCATGCAATCCTTCAGAAACGTGCCAGACCCACAGAGATGCACCCCTTTGTAGCAGAAAGCAATTTTGAGGAGCTTGTGATAAATTTTGGAAGAAGGCCAAATCTAATAGGTGAGTTGCGTTCCATGTCAGATAATATTATTGAGTTGCCATAGAAGAAGAACTAAAACTGGATTAACTTTGCAGATGTACTTTCAGAGTTGGAAAGAGAAGCAGGGGAATCTGAAGTTGGGGTCTTCGTGTGTGGGCCGGAGTCCATGAGGGATTCAGTGGCATCATTCTGCAGGAGATATGCAACAAAGGGACAGAATATGGAACGCAAACTGCAGAAGTGCTCTCTCACTTTTCACTGGATTAATTTCTCTTTCTAAGTCGGGCACTTTGCTGTACCATCGACATGAGATGAATACTCAAAGATGATAAAGATGCAATTGATTATGGGCTCTTCTATGTAGCTGTGCCGTCGAGTGTCATGGATATGAGATATAATGCTGTGAAGTTGCAGAAATGTATCCATAGAACTGGAGAGCATCCTGTGAATCTCAATTATCAAGATAATACCATATACGTGTAATCGTATGTATGGCGACTTGATGTCAATTATATATGCGACATATGTCTTCTCTGTGTCACGTTTATTTGTGTCTTCCAAAATGTCGGGAATGAAATCGATACGACAAAAGCAAACTTTTCCAGATCTCCGATGTAGAAGATCCTCCTCCATCGTCTCCATCCTCGCAGGAAGGAAATGGAGCTCGTTCAATGAACCCCTCCAATGCCTCCATCATCATCCACATGGTCCCGCTCGGGCCTCCATCGCCGCCCCAAGGAAGACGCCAATGACACCAACGCCGATGCCAGCGGCCTGAGCTTCGGCCCTCTCTCCCGAGACCCGGCCGTCCGGCTGGCCATCTACATCGCTATGGCCCATGCCGGTCTCGCCCTCTCCCTAGCCCTCCTCTACGGCCTCGCTCGCCTCCTCCAGGAGTACTGGCGCCCCATCCAGTGGGCGCTCCTCTGTTCCATGCCCCTCCGCGAGCTCCACACTGCCCTCGTCTCCTTCTGGTCCCTCCCCCTCCGCCTCGGCCTCCTCGAGACCCTCCTCGCCATCCCCCTCGCCGCCCTCCGCTCCGCCGTCGGATCCCTCGTCGACTCCCACTCCGCCCTCCTCCGCCTCCTCCGCCGTCCCAACTCCACCCCCCAGATCATTCACCGCCGCCCCCTCGGCTTTTCCAAGCTCATGCAATGGCTCTTCTCTTTCGCACTCTTCGTCCTCCTCCACGAGCGCGCCGGCCCCGTCTCCATCCCCATTTTCATCCTCCCCGCCTTCATCTTCTACTTCACCGGCTCTCTCCGCCCCCCGCCCATCGCCGCCGCCCTCTCCGCCATCTCCACCGCCCGCCTCTCTCGCCGCCACATCCTCGTCGCCGAACCCCCGCTCCTTAGCCGGATCAGCCGCTTCACCACATCCGGCCTCCTCAAGCGCCTCAACACCCTCGTCGCTATCGGCCTCATTGTCGGCATGATCTTGGGGTCCGTCTCCGGCTTCCTCTTCTTCTCCTACAAGATCGGCATCGAGAGCAAGAACGCCGTCTTCTCCCTCCAGGACCATTTGCAGAAGCACAACTACTCGGAGAAGATCGGGTTCCAGCAGTGGGTGGAGCAGCACCACATCCCCGACCTCATCGAGTCTTGCATCACCAAGTTCTATGACAGCGTCTCCGACTACGTCGATTCCCTCGCCGTCCAGTACAACGCCACAGAGCTCGTCGACGTCTTCCGGAGCTCTCTGATCAAGCCATTGGAGTCCCATAATGCGTCGGTGCTCCACAAACAGGCCCCTCACCGTCCCATCTCCGACAAGCTCAAGGATCTCGTGCATGGGGTCAAGAACAGAGAATGGAAGGCCATCTACGCTGAATCCGATGGCGTATTCAGGGAGTTTATCTCGTTTATCACCCGGGACGATTTGGTTGAGAAGGTAAAGGGCCTTGCTCTCCAGAGCATTGACCTCTCAAAGCGAGTTTTGGCTAGCGGGACGGTGGTCTTGACTGGCAGTGCCAATATATTGTTCTTCATTGCTGTATCCATCGTCTCTGGGGCTGCTGGGTTGCTGAACTTCGTGTCGCAGCTGACAGTCTTCTACTGGCTTTTGTATTATCTCATCACTTCCGAGTCTGGGGGTGTCATGGACCATGTTCTGGGGCTGCTGCCGGTGTCCAGGTCGACCCGGGTGCGGTGTGCGGAGGTTCTTGACAGTGCTGTTAGCAGCGTCTTGCTGGCCACTGTCAAGGTGGCTCTTTTCCAAGGGTGTTTCACCTATCTTTTGTTTAGATTTTATCGCATACATTTTCTTTATGTGTCCACTTTCCTGGCTGGGATGAGTGCATTTTTTCCCATAGCTCCGTGTTGGCTTTCATCAATTCCGGCTGCAGTTCAGTTGGCTGCCGAAGCTAGGTATGTGGGGGCTGTCATATTGACTGCCATGCATCTCATACTCTTGGATTATGGCACCACAGTCATCCAAGGTGCAATACCTGGGCAAAATGCTTATCTGACTGGACTTAGCATTCTTGGTGGTATGGCATTATTCCCATCCGTTCTTGAGGTACGTATTCTTTCCTTGTTTTGATGGTCTGTTCAATACCTTTCATGTCTGTCCTGCATGCGATCTTGTGTTCTCCCGGCCTATATAACTTGTTAGATTTGTGTAGTTTACTGTTACACGTCATATCTCTGTTCAGCTAGTTCCTACTTTTTTGTATCTTCCACCACTTGACCAATTCCTGTTAGAGATGTTACAGGGAGCGATCATGGGACCTTTGCTGATGACTGTCATGATTGCTCTGAAGAACTTGTATGCAGAATTTGTGCTTTTGTCTGCAAAGGAGAGCGCTCGGTGGTTGTCTTAGCAATATGGCAAAGTTTGCCTTTGAACTTTCCAGTATTCCGGCTTCCAAGTTCATAATTGGTGACTTAAATGCTTGGTTTTCCATTGTGCTCAAAAGTTCTCAGATTATCATATGTTTTTCTTGGTTGAAGTGTATATGTAGAGCTGTTAATGCTGAATCTGAATTCCATGCTTTACTACAGCAGGTTCTTCCCCTTTCCTTTCAGTGCTTCACACATAACTGGGCAATGATTTCTGATTTTGTACCTCTATTCTCTATTTTTGGTATTTTACTCCATGCATATGACCATGATAATTTATGATTCTTTCTGAAGCTCTTTTTCATTCTAAGGAAGTATTTGGAAGTATTTGGTAGCATCAAGTTGGGTGTTCCTTTTCTAGTTTATCTCAAATTAAGCTCCTGTTGACTTCAACAACTTCCAAGAGCATCAAATTGTTACTGTCCCCTGCAAACTTGACCTTAGAAGTACATTATCTACATCTCCAATGCAATCCTGAGTCTTGCATGCATTTCCTCCCCTCCTTATTTTTCAGCAATCTGCTGTTATTCCTTGCATGTTTCTTGGAGGCAAATAACCTAAAAAATGGACATTTTCACCACATTCTGCACCTTAGTACCTCCAATCAAGACACCCTGAAGAGTGATTGCAGATACATGCTGTTTCTATTGTTGTTGTTTTACCTTGTTTCGTTCTGCACGATCCGATTAAGACTTTGTCCCATTTGTCTGTATCAGTTTTCTCAACCATTTCCAAGTTTCAAGCTCTCACTTTTCCTTTATTTCTATTCAGCATTTTTCTTCTCAGAGACTCCTTCTCCATTGATTTCTTACTAAAACAATTCAAAGAACAGCCATGCTTCAAACGCTTGCTAGTTTACAGTTTATAGAACAGCGCTTGTTTTCACGTGTATACAGTTGTTATCCTCAGTAAATTGCTATTCTTATACCTGCCTGCAGAAAGCTTTGTATGCACCATCAACTGCTGGGATGAAGTTTGAAATTCCAAAATTTACTGTGGCCGTCAAAGCTCAGAAACCTATTCTCCTGTCCACTCCCCCGGTCCATTGAGCGACTCCTTTCCATGGTTACCTGCCCCAACGTGGCAATATATGGGCTAGAAGGAATGAAAAAAATGCAGAGACTTGAGTCACTCATTTGCTTGATCACCGTGCATAGCATTTGGGAGATGCCGGACAATAATATGAATCATGTTTGTACAAGGAATTCAGGCATTCCACTTCAGTGAGGACTCGGGTTTCTGGCCCTTTGGCCTCTGCTGAATGTCAGTCTTGTAGCCTGTACAAGTGTAATTAGCTCTCTTTTATTCCTCTGCTGTTGAAGTTCATTTCAGACAATCATCATCTGCGTTGTCATTGTAGTCAACCTCTTGCGTTCTATTAAGTCTGGAAAGAGAAGGAGATGGTTACCATCATTCGATTTGGAGAAAGTAGCCCAAGTTTCCTGCTATAAATAAACAAAAAGGAAGAGTTCAGATATGCTCAAGGCGCAGGAGCACCGACATCCATGCGGTTAACCAATCCAGGACGGCTTCCCGAGCTGCGAAGTGTCAATCCCGAGACAAATTGGTCGGAGCCGATGATGACTAACACTGGTGGTGGTAGTCGTCGTTTCTGGTCGCGTCAAGTGCACCAGAAAGAAGGAAAGTGACGCCTCAGCTAACGCCCCTCTCCACTTGCTAATCGAAGCGGAACATCGCATTGTCCTCGCCTTTCCTCTCCGCTTCCTGATACAACCACCATTTTGATCCGTTGATGGCTAAAGTCTGCTGCACCGAGACGGACGACGGCGGGGGCGGCGGCTTTAGCTTCCTCGGCTTCCTCCTGGCAGTGATCATGGCTCTCCTGCTGATCCTTCTGTGCTCCCGCCCCCGACCGCGCCGCGTTTGCTACGTGCATCACCATTGATTCCCGCAGGCAATCAGGGGAGCAAGCTACTTCTCTTCAATCTTTTCTCTTTGATTCTTCTTGAACAGGTTTGTGTTTGGAACTGGGTAGATAATTCTCGAGTGATGAAATTGGGGATCGTTGAACTGTACGGATTCTGATGATTCTGCACAGTAATCTCTTCTCTCACTTGAAGAATGTAGCGTAAATATTTCATAAAAAAAATGAAGAATAAATAAAGATCGCCGTCGTCTCACTCTTTCTATCCACCTGAATTTCCCCCCCCCCCTTTTTTTTTTTTGTTGTTTTATTTGTTTTTGCCATTCTTGAAACGGCATTGCTTCAAGAAACATGATAATTATTTTTAGTATCAGTATTTATTTCTGATTCTTATCAATTTGCATCGCATTTATTTTGAATTTATAATATCTGTATATGATCCATCATTTTTATTTAAAAATCTTTTCATTTGAAATGTGCGTGTTTACTCGTGGAATTTTATGCGTCGCTCACGATTCCCTTCACAAGACAGAAATAAAGATTCCAGGGGTGATTACGATATTTCAACTTCACATTAATTTGCGGTTTTTCCTTCCATTTTCCTTCCATTACCATGTCCAAATTCATTACGTAAAATGGAAGCCCATAAACTTTAGGCCATGGCCCAGGGCCTGCCGCGAGTTTCAGTTTGGCCCGATCCGTTAATCACAAGAAGTACAAAGCCCATCCAAGTCAGATTAAGGGCCTATTTGGATGGATTTTCAAAACCCTGAAATTGAGGGAGTTGGAGGAATTAAAAGTTTAATTCTCTAATTTCGGTATTTGATTCAACTCCAAAATCCGGAAATAAGAGAATTGGACAATTCCAACCCTTTCCCAATTTTCGAAAATTTTGAGAGAAATACACCCAATTTCTAAAAATTACGGTGGAACCCACAAATTACATGATAGATATATATAATCCTTAGGTCATATTTTAAATTTTTTTTTTTAATTTGTTTACTTGTTTTAATTTTAAAATTTTTATTTAATTAAAAATAAAATTTTTATAAAAATTTGTAATTTTTAAGCTTATCAAATTATTTAGCTCGTTAGCTAAAATATAATTAAAAAAATTGAATTAATTGTTTTATATTTATATAATCCTCTATTTAGGCTATTTTAATAATTATATTAATTTTTGAAATAAAAAAAATTATATTTCTAAGAAAATATGTATTTTACATATATTAAACTATTTAACAAAAAAAAATGTATTAAATAAATCCTAAATTAATTATATTACAATTGTATAATCCTTTATTTTTGGATCATTTTTAAATTTATATTAATGTTTTAATTAACTTAGTATTTTTTTTAATATTAATATATTATATTATTCTATTTACTTATAAATAAAGTATTTATTTTTGAAAATTAGTATATATGTTTGTGAATTATATTTATAATTTTTTAGTATTTTGTACCAAATTTAATATATATGTATTTTACGTTTATCAAACTATTTAACAAAAAAATAAATAAATAAATCCTGAATTAATTCTATTATAATTATAGAATCATTTATTTTTGGGTCATTTTTAAATTTATATTAATTCTCTAATTAACTTAGTAATTTTTAAATATTAATATATTATATTATTCTATTTACTTATACATAAAGTATTATTTTAAAAAAATAATATATATTTCATGTTTATAATTTATATTTATATTTTTTTCGCATTTTGTACCAAATTTAATATTAAATTGAATATATTTTTTAAATTACAAAATTTAATTAATTTTTAATGTTATTTAAAAATATTCATTTAAATACCGAAATTAGACAGTTTTAATATTTTTTAAATTCCTCAAATTTAACAGAATAGATCAATTTCTTAATTTTAAATTAAAAATTCATCCAAATAAACTTATGAAGCCAAAATCAAAGTTGTTGCTGGATTGAGAGGACGGCGCGAAGCGACCGAAGAAGGCCTCTTAACTTTCTCTCTCTTCCGAGCTTCAATAAATTAATGTCGGACTCCGAATTATCCCTTGAATTGTTCTCGTGCCGAAAGGAAAAGAAAATTATGCGTCGATCGTTCGGGCAGAAACGAGAAGGAGGAGGAGGAGAATCTTCCGCGGCAAAGGAATCTGAACATGGATATTCCACTAGATTCATTGCACCTTTCATACACGCAAACGCTGTGGATTTCCTTACGCTTTTCCCAATATGTGTACGCTCCCCTCTCTTCCTCAAGAATGGGATATTCTTCGGCATATTCTTCCATGACAGTTCAAAAATCACCCAAGTTGCATATACACCCCTACAAAAGTATGTGTAGGCTTGGATTTTGCAAATGCACCCCTCAAGTTGGGGCCTGCGTCTTGAAGCGTAGTTATTTCGTGCGTCTCGTGCTCATTTGAAAATCCAGTTGTATAGGTGTTAAAAAAAAAGAAGGTTTCATGCCGCACACTAGAAATATTAATTTGGGAGGGTAGATAACAAATTTTATGATTTTTTCGTGGTATATTTGCAAAATTTCCACCAACGTTAATTGCATGCTTCACCCCCGAAAACAATTTTATTATTCGCATAGCCATCCATAACGCGTATATATTTACCTGATGCAATTAGACCCTTATTATTGACCTCTCAAACATATTTCCCGATAATTACAAAAACGTCCCCGATCTCTCAATAATTTCGAAGAACAAGTTGATTCAAAGATTCGGAAGGCGTGGTCGTGGAGGGGACCACGCGCGGGCGAGTGGTTTGCGGTGACGTGGTGTGTGTATGGGTGGGGCCCGCTGACCATGTGACGCCCAATCCTGTTAGAATGCCTGTCACCTCCGACCACGGATTTTGGACATTCCTCCGGGGTTGCATGTAACGGCCAACCGCCTGCGCGACGCGTGTCCTCTCTCCTACGGCTCAAACTCCAAATCTCCACACGTTTGCCGAAATCAATAGGGGTATCTTCTCAGTTTGTCTTTGGATCTGTCGTTTCTTCCGTTGTTCCAGGTAGGACACTAGACAGGGCGCGATCAAATGAACGCGGCAAATACACGGGTGCGATGCGGCCGGTGACGGCTACACGTGGCATTTGCCGACAGGACACCTGTTGTGAAAGGAAAAGCACAGAGAGATAGATATACACGGACTGCGGGAGGGAAGGCAAGTTGATAGGACCCAGGTGGCAGCCCACGTGACATGGTGGTGGTGGAGGCCGGCGCAGGGGATAAAATTTCGGCCGTTTGCGGCGGACAAGACAGGTGACGCGCATCCGATACACGTCAAAATTCCTCCGACCGCGACGGCCTTCCATTTCTCCCAACAAAAAAAAAAAAAGAAAAAATCTAAACGCGTGCTAGAGGATACGCTGCCAGGCAAAGTAAGGCACGATTTAATTTAAGATTAAGATAAAAATCAAGATAATAATTTTCTAAAATTATTTTTTTATTTTATAAAATTAATATTATTTATTTTATATTATTATTAAAATAAAGTATTATAAAAAATTAAATAATTTTTCGAATTTTAAATTATTATTTGATTAATTTTGATAAAAAAAATATTAATTTATAAAAGTAGTTCATTAATTTTGATCTTAATTTTAATCCTAATTTCGAATAAAACAGTACTAATTGGTCAGACTAAGCTAGAGATTTCTTAAATTGATCCATCCAAAACTTTAAGATATGTTGCGGGTTTCATTCACGGTTTTTAGTTTTAAAATTGATTTTTAACACTCATTTAAATTAATATATTTTTGATCATTTTAATTTATTTTAATTACAGTCAAATTATTTTAAATTTTTTAACTAAAATTTAATTTTACATTTAAAAATAAGAAAAAAGTAAAAAAAAAATTTAATTGTTTTTTAAATTATGAATTTTTTTTTGGCGAAAAAAGGTTTAAATTTCAAAAAAAAATGCAATAGTCGAGATTCAATTTGATTCAAAATCAAACTCTAAAGTCTAAACCAACTAAGATAATTATATTTTATGATAGAAATATTATATATATATATATATATATATATGAAAATCAAAAGTGTTGCTTGAAGTGTTTTTAGTATGGCCAAAATCAAAATATTTAAACTGATTTCTAAAACCTTGATTTTATTAGTATCTGCTGGGCAAACCCATGTGGTTGGAGGAAGTATGAGGGCAATAAGCTTGGGTTTGGAATATGAGTTTGAAATATCTGGGTGTGGAATTACAAATTCAGTACTTGGATGATCCGGACGAGCATTTGTAGGCATATGAGCCAGAACAACTACCTCTGCGCTTTCTCGTGACAGCGGTTTTGAAGTATAACCATACATCGAAGGTCCAAAATGAAAATTATATTTTGACTAAAATTTAACTTTATTTTAATTATTTTTTAACTTCAAATTAAAAAAGTATAATTTGTTTAAAAATTTTAAAAAATAATGAATAATTATGTGAATAATATTATGTACGTGAACAGTATCTGACAGAAACCGATAAAGACGTCGAAATCAAATTGGCGATAGCGCTGGCCCTAGTGTAAGGCCGGTCTCATCTTGCGGGAGTACGGGTCAGGTCGGTGATGGCGCGAGATAGGCGAGAGAGCGACAGAAGACTAGTGAGTGCGTAGGGCCATTGGGCTCAGAGAAGCCGGCACGAGATCCTCCCCAACCCCCCTTGCGCCCGCGTGAGCCCGGCGAGCTCCCGCCCACCCGCACTCGAGCCTGACGAGCTCCCTCCCGCACATGCAAGCCCGACGAGCTCACGCCCCCGCGCGCGATCCCGGCGAACTCCCGTCTGCGCACGCGATCCCGGCGAGCTCCCGCCCGTGCGCTCGAGCTCGGCGAGCTCCCGCTCCGGCGCGCTCAAGCCCGCACGCGCTCCCACCCGCGCTCGTTGGTGAAGATAAACAGTAATAAACAATAAACCTTAATCAAAATTTAAAATAGAATTTCGGTTCCGGACCGATCGAAATCGAACCGTTTCGATCGAAACTGCTCGATTTGGGCCGAAACCGTAAACCATGGGTTTAACCCACTTTGATGCTTCATTTCGTTTGCTTTTATCGTACGCCGCGTAAGGTTGGCGAGCTACAATATGGTAGCGTAGCGAGCACTACTTCCGTCAGATTGGCTATAAAATTGAAGAGAAAAAAAATTACAGAAATGACAAATTGACACATAGCTGCCGTACAAAGCTGTGATGCCCAGAACACCATGTCCCGATGCAACTACGGCCACAAGTCGCCTTGTTTTTCTAAGTTCTCACGTGCCTCGCACATTTTATACATCATTTATATAAATATATATATACACAAAAATCACGTTTTTTTGCTTATCACTAGTATTTAAAAATGAATCATGCATTCAAATCAAGAATAGAATCACACAATTTAGACTGTTCAGATTGAGATCGGACTTATCAATCTATTAAGCCTTTATAGTTTGAACAGATTAAGACAGCTCTAAACCTACAACTTTATTCAAAAAACTTATTAAATTTATCGAGCTACTAATATTCTTAATAAAATTTTCTATTGCGACAACCATTTTTTATTTTATCTTTTACTTTATTTTTCATTACATGACAAGCGAACATTATATAATAATACGAATAGCATGATAAATTTTAAAAATCACCATTGAATTAATCTATTTAAAAAATATAAGACATATCTAATCTAATATGACAATCAAATTTTACACCTCTTAATTTCGTATAAATAAGTGAGGTTAAGAAATAAAAAGCATCTTTTTGATCCTAGTGTTCAACCCTTGTTGAATTTTTTCTATACAAACCAAGTCTTCTCTTATTATCTCCTCCATCTTCTTCTTTTGACTTTTACTCGCTACAAAAGAATATTTGACTTTTGACATGGGAACTTTTTCTACCGAATTTTAACGGACGGATAATTTACGGCGTTAAGTCATAGATTGGCTAAAGAGCATGGCAGAACTCATCATCACATGAACATGAAATGAAAGTAAGTCATTGATTGGCTAAAGAGCATCACAGAACTCATCCTCGCATGAAAATGGACACAATAATGAAAAAAAAGAGACACTTGTTTTATTATTTTGCTATACGAAATCAAATGGAGTCTGAATGAAAAACCATAAAAACTAAAAGATTTTCACTTAAATATATCAAAAGGGGCTTCTGCTTTTTTTTTAAAAAAAAAAATAAAATGAAAAAAATAAAAGCAGATGGTTTATCTTAAAAAACAGTCACATGAGCACGTCCCACTCTGTTTTGCAGTTCTAACCTCGGAGAAATCTCGTATGCCTTTCATTGCAAGGCTGGGGCCCTACATTCAGAACCATATCCGTCGGCTTCATTTCTTCCTTCGCCTCTTCCATATATTTTCCTCCTCCTCTCCATAAAATTCTTTGAATATTATTAAATAAATCACGATTTAATTTATATATTTATATATTTTATTTAGGAGCATCCGATAATTTCTCCCTTCGAAAAAACCTTTTTTTTTTTTTTTTTGAAAATTTATTGGAGAAATAATGACTTTCGAGGGAGCGTTGGAACGAAGGAAGGACGCCAATAAGGGGGAGTTTGATTAGGTATTGATTCGGTTGAGCCAGATCAGCGCCAGCGCCGGACCCAACCCGATTAGCACCAACCGCAGCAAAGCAGCGTGGATTGCGAGAAGACCCCTTTTTGTCCCTTCTCGGCTTCTTTGTACAAGGAATAATAGAGGTAACTAAAGGTAGGGATTTTGCACATACACCCTCGTCGACACATAGAAATACTAATGTACCGCTTCATAGGTTTGGTAGGAATATGGAATATTTTGAGGGACATGATTGTAACAACATTTGTCATTTTGCATTTTTTTCAGTGTGCACCCTATAAAAGTGGCTAATTGCAATTACACCCGTTCAAAAGTGTCCGCTCGAGTGCTCTCGTGAAAGTTCCTTTTTCTTGCGCTGTTGAAAATCATATCAACACTCATTAATAAAAAAATAATAATTCTCTAAAATAGCATCAGAAGATATTTATTGTTCATTTGATTTGATTTTTTATATTTTTTTAAATTTGAAATTTTCACCTCGAAAACAAAATCTTTCATATTTTTTTTAAAAAAAACCAAAACTATCTTGCCAAATCAAGTTCTTATAACCGAATATTACTCTTATATATTAAAAAATAAAAACAGAACAATATATTAAAAAAATCAAATTTTACATATATACAAGGGTGTGTATGCAAAAAGCTCGAAACAACAGTGGCTAGTCCTCCCGATGTCGGTTTAATTACAAATCTAAACAAATTTGCGTGTGCGCCTTCCCTTCCCCGAACCCTCTTTCGGCTTGAGGTTATAAATACGAGCCCAGTCTTGCCATGGTGAGGCTTGAAGAAGCCGCTCCACCTTCTGAGCTTCTTCGTCCTCCTCCTCCTCCTCCGTCTTCTTTCCTGCTCCTCCACTCTTCCCCTACAGTCACTACACACCACTACCTCGAAGCGAATCATGGTGGGAGCCCCATCCTCCTCGTCCTCCTCCTGCGCGTCCTTCGGCTCATTCGACGACGTCTCCGTCAAGTCCGCCCCCACCACTGTCAAGTTCCTCTGCAGCTACGGCGGCCGTATTCTCCCCCGTTACCCCGACGCCAAGCTGCGTTACGCCGGCGGCGAGACCCGCGTCCTCGCCGTCGATCGCTCCCTCTCTTTCTCCGGTGAGAACCCCCTTTTCCTTTTGCTCTGATTTTTCGTAATTAGGCTCGATTGGAGTTGGAATCGTGAAATGGGATGGAAATTGTTGCAGAGCTGGAGGCGAAGATGGCAGATCTGTGCGGGTGGCCGCGCGTGGGGCTGAGGTGTCAGCTCCCGACGGAGGACCTCGACGCGCTGGTCTCCGTCACCTCCGATGAGGACCTCGCCAACCTCTACGAGGAGTACGACCTCGCCGCCCGCGAGAGGCCGCCGCCTGTCAAGATCCGCGCCTTTCTCCACTCCAAGGCCTCGCCTCCGCCGGCCAAGGGGAAGTCCCCGGTCCGCGTCGCGCCCGATCGGTGCGTGCACCAGGTGGCGGCGCCGCCGAGGATCTCCGGCAGGATCAGGAGATCCGCAGGCGACCAGAGGCCCAGGGGCCACCAGTACCTCGTCCACCACGGGAATCACTGGCAATAGACCAGCCAGGAGATCAGATCTGGGGATTTGAGACGATGGCAAAGATGAAAAAAACGAAATTAAAGGTAAAAATGGAACAGAAAAAAAATGGATCTTTTGTGGGTTTCTTGGTTCGTTTGTAATCGAACAGTGGTGTAAAAAAATCGTTTAATTGGGAAAAAAAAACCAAAAAAAGGGTGAAATATCAAATATAGACCTATAAAACATGAACTCTTGAATTTCGATTTTTTTTCCCCATTTTTGTGTTTTCTTTTTCCGTGTTCTGTTTGCCTTGTCTGTCCTTGCTTACTTCCGGTAGGGTTCCTTCCCGTTCACCCTTATTCCGTCAGGCATCCCCGTTATGTTTTTTTTTTTTTTTTCGTTCCGTTTGCCCTTGTTTTTGTTTTTTATTTTTATTCTTAATTAACAGTTATTTATGCTAATTATTTTTTATATTGTGTTTGCAGGTTAATTAATGGGAAGAGCAGCATGGGAGAGAAGCTTAATCACTTTGTTAATGAAGAGGCGAGGGTCATTATTTTATCAATGACGCGGCCGCGGGAGACTAATACACAGTCCTTAGGTTTTGGAAAACCTTTATTTTTTTTTAAAAAAAAGGTTTTTTTGGGCCCAATACAGCTTTTTTTAATTATTAAAATTATTTTTAAAGTTTTTTTAGCGGCAACTTCCCTTGGCTTTTGGGAGCTTTGAAGAGCATGCTTGTACAGAATATATTCCACCAGAAAAATAATATATAAAAAAATTCAATAAAGTTAATAATAAAATTTTGCTGTTTTTCTTATATTTTATAAAAATAATAATTTTCTGTATATTTCTGAAAAAAGTATTTCTTTTTTTAACTAGCAAGTTCATGACATTTAAAAAATAGAAATTTTCATAAATATACAAAAAAAAATTGGAAAAAAATTTGAGGACAAAAAAAATCATTTTTTAAAAATAGACAGAAAAAATTTCCTGATAGATTTTAAAAAATAATTATATATAAGTTCATGAAATCTTTCAATATCATGTACTAAATCACTGAAATCTTGAAGAAATGCAACTAAGATCCTGAATGAATTTCCCCTTATTCTTAGATCCTAAATTGAGAATCAGGATATGTTTAGGTACTTTTGCGAAAATTTTTAAGATATTGAAAGATTTTAAGGGATCCATTGGTTCCTTGTAGTGTCCGTAAAAGCGAACAATTTGACTTAAAAACACACGGACTGACAAAATTCACATTGGTTGGAGAATTTTTTTTTTTTTTTCTTTTTTTTTTCTTGAAAAAAAGAGGATAGATGGTTGGAAAAACACACACTACACACAATCATTGATATAAAATAAATAGGTATTTGTTAATTAGATTATTTCAATAATGAATTCGAATTATCGCGCATGCGAATATAAATTTGTAAGATTATTTAATGGCTTAATTGCAAATAAATCCTTACGATCAATGGTACAATTCTGACTAACACGAGAATTAAAACACATAATAATAAAAATAGAGCAAATTTGGATCGAAAGTAAGAATCAGAATCATCACAACAAGATCGGTGGAGAATGTTTGTCAGATCGGTCGTTCGATTTTTGTATCCAAACCCACAAAGCGATTATCTATTTTTTTTGGCATTTGAAAGAATCATATCCGCTACGGCCGTCGCTGACCAACCATTACCAACCATTTGTACCTGTTGGCTGTCGCTTTGGCGCCGGGGAATCTCTTCCTCTTCCAAATCCTCAGTTCAAAGAACGAGACTGCTTCGTCAGCTAGCACTGCTGCGTGGGTCCTTCGCTTGCTGCTTCTCTCACTCCACTCCGTTCTTCACGACACCTACATGAGATTAGAGCTGTTCTTGCTCAATTGTTCATGAGGATTAAATTAATTATAATTTTTGATCGAAATCCATACGGATTGGATCCAGTCTTCACGTCACGTAGATGAAATTAGAGCTAACGTGCTTGCTTAAGGGCCCATGTGGATTTCACTAACTACAAGTTTGGCCCCAGCGAAATGGATTGGATCAAAAACTTTAGGACAAGGGATTTAATTATTTATTGAACAGAGATTGGCATGAAATCCACGTGAACTACAGAACAGTCTATTGTCAATGGACCACTCTGGCCACACAAACGGACTAATTTGACTTAGCCTTACTGATTTTGACATGACAAAAATGCAAAAAAGATTTCTCATGTTCATTCAGTTACACACATAATTTTAACTAGAAATATATCACCTTGCATCCAGTTGAAAACCAATGTCTAGGCAGTAAATCACAAGGTGCAAGTAAAAATAACTAGTAACACCAAACATCTTGTGTAGTTCAGCCAATATGGTTCAAGCTTGGTTGTTAGAATCTGAAGCAGGATCCTCTTCATATTGTTTTTCAGGGGGTTCGCATGGTCTCCAGATTGTTCCCTTGGGTTCATCCATTAGGGCGATTCCTTTAGCATAGAGGTCTTCCCTTATCCTGTCAGATTTTTCATATTCCTTGTTCTTCCTTGCTAGATTTCGATCTTCAATCTGTTGCTGAACTTGTTCCGCTGTGAGACCAGCTCTGTGTAGAGCTTTTGCTTTCAGCTGCTGCAAAACCTAAAAGGAGAGAGTCTCCTTAGTGCGAAAATTCTTGAATTGGTCTGTTGTGAAAGAAGTTGATGTACAAGCTTGACATTTGAAATACCTCAGATGGAGTCAAAGACAACAATCCAAGAGTAGTAAGTACATCCTTGACCTCTTTCTCCAACGCTAATAGGGCTTGAATCAGTGGTTGCTGCTGCTTCTTTCCCTGTGGACCAAAAACAATAAAAAATTATGCTGAAAAATTGATGAACTCGTGTAAACAAGCATTTGCCATTTGGAGTTCATGAGTGTAACCATATTGATCCACAATTCATATCTAATAAAAAAAAATTTACTTTGAACTTCTTCAGATTGCTGTTTATGGCCTTCAATGGTTCCATAAGATCATCCAGAACAGCTGTGGTATGCAGGTCATCTGACATAGATGCCACAAAATCACCGTGGAACTGCTCAAGCAATTCTTGCATATCTGCAGGAATTTTGCCCTTGAGCCCTTCGTCACGGAAGTTTGACAGAGCTACTTCACAGTCATGCAGTGTCTGCAAGGATCAATGTCACCCCAAAAGTCTTATTTCCCGTGAAGCAAAGAACTCAATGAGCTTATTAATATTGCCTAGCATATGAGATTTTGTTAATTAATTTTTGCATTGCAATAGAGTATTGAGTTTATGTACGGCTTGATTGGCATCACAAACACCATTTCATTTATGTACCTGATAAATGTAAAAGACCCGGTCAGAAGCAGCATCAAGGTGTCGGTCAGAATAATTGACATCAGCACGATAATGTGTGCGCATTAGAAAGAACCTCAAAGCCAAAGGATGGTACCTTACAATAATCTGCAAAATAAATTATCAGGATGAAGAATTTTAGAGCTGTTAATTAGAAACCTAGAGAATATATGAAGCCAAAAGTGATATTGATCCTTACATCGCGGACTGTGAAAAAATTGTTATCTGACTTGGACATTTTTTGGTTGTCCTTGTTGACAAAGCCATTATGCATCCAATAGTTAACATCGCTTGCTGGGCAGGCAGCACAACTCTGTGCAAGCTCATTTTCATGATGTGGAAAGATTAAATCCTTCCCTCCACCATGAATATCAAATGCATTACCCAAATAGTGAGAGCTCATGGCACTGCACTCAATATGCCAACCAGGTCGTCCTGGGCCCCAAGGGCTCTCCCAACTTGGCTCCCCATGTTTTGCAGCCTGTGATAAAAGCATGCAAAAGTTATACCATCAAAGCACAAAAGGAAATTGGCACACAAAAAATGAAAAGAGATTCATCTCACCACCTCACCTTCCACAAAGCAAAATCTGCTGGATTTTTCTTTCTCAAATCAACGGAAACCCGCCCACCTCCTCCCGCACGATTATCATCGAGTTTCCGTCCAGATAACCTACCATACTCTGGAAAATTATCAACTGAGAAGTAGACATCTCCATCAAGGGTATAGCCACAACCATTCTCAATAATCTGTGAGTGAACATGAATCTTCAGAAATACAAATTTCATAGAAGAGACATAGTGGCCATGAATAAAACAAAGCAGCCCAATGTTGGTGGTATGTTGATTTATTATAGGAAAAACTCACCAAAGTTGAGTCAATCATTTGTTTCCAAAGTATTACCATTATATGTGAAGGCATGACTGTCATCTAAAAAGCACTACATTTGCTCTGTCTACACTTATCTCCAAGACAATCCCAACTAGGAAAATTGAACCAAAGAATTGAAAAAAATACAGTACCAGTTTTAATCTACCAGCTAGCAAATTGTAATACATATAAAAAAAAAAACAAACCATGAGAACAAATTTCTTGAGAACAAACTTCTTGGACATATTGCAACCTATTAGACTCGGATTGCAATATGTGGTAAGGAGCATTGCTTTGAAAATTGGTCAATACACCTGACTAAGCACACACCTCTGCCTTTCTAGAGCACAAACTCCCTGACTTGGTCAGGAGACCACTTTGGATAAGTTATGGTATTATTTGGACCAAACAAGACCCAAAACTAAGATATTTTTTTGAAAAGGATTAAATGCTTAGAATATTATGAATCTAAAAAAAAAGTCACAAGTACATGGGCAGGAAATCACCTTTGATATCAAGTCCCTAATCTGGTCAATATGATCAGAAACACGTGGTTCGTGTGTTGGAGGCAGGCAACGAAGTTCACCCATATCATCCAGAAATGCTTGACTAAATCGAGCACTTAAACTTATTGGATCCTCCCCTGATTCCTTTGCCCTCTTTATGATCTGCAGGATTCAATTACCAAATGTAAAACCAAAAGCATCTACGATTTGACATTTCACGAGTAAAAAATATTCAAGACAACAAATCTGGTTAGGACTGTAAACAAGAATGAAGTTAATATTTAAGCCCAGTCCCAACCTGAGGCCAAAATTTTATACCAAATGTTTTGGGCCAGGCAGCATGCCGAACCAATAAATTGTTTTGAGGAATGGCGGAGGATTCATGTGATTGATGCTAAATATTTTTTTTTGAGGATCAACATAGATTTTATACTTGTTGGGTTCTATAAGTCTAGATAAATACCTCAAGCTCAAGAAACATGCAATGTAATATAGACATACATACCCAGTGCAAGACAAAGCAGTAAATCTGTAGGCAGGCAGTCACAAAAGGATGAAATTTACTTTACAGATTGAATCAGCAATTCAAACTATACGAGTAGCATAACAACAGGATAGAGGCCATCATTTAAGGCCTTTCATTTTAGGAAAATTAGCTTAAAAGAAGATGAGTTAGATATACAGTTATAACCTTGACAATTGACATAGATTTGGGCTACTCTTGAAAGCAATGAAAATCATTTTCACAAGAAATAAAAGCTACAAGCATTAGCAATCTCGAAGAGCGCATTTCTAACAAGAAAAAGCCTTTTACAAGTCTCACAAAAGGTTTAAATCAAGGGTCAAAATGATTTAAGAAGGATATTAACTTACTTTGTCATCAATGTCAGTGAAGTTGCGGACATATTTGACATTGTACCCCAGATTTTTAAGGTATCTGTTCCCAACAAAAAAAAAAAAAGGCAAACCAAAAGAATTCAGCATTCAAGTAACACGCGCTATAAATTCCTTGCATATCAGTGAAAAGAAAATAGCAATTAGCAGCTTCATAATCTAAACAATATAATAAAGCATCGCATCGAAATGTAATACTCAAAAATAGACTTTATGTGAGTCAAAAACAAAAAAGAATAATCTTCATGTTAGATCACCAGTATAGACTATGTTCCGGCTTCCAACTATACAACAAAAAATTACAGAGTTCCTCAAGTCCCAGAGCACATTAAACCTTACAAGGTTCCAAAATACGCATTTTTCTGATATTAATAATAGAAGTTGAAACAGAAAACTTTCACCAAATAGCAACGTTTCGTTTGCGGACTCAAAGCGGCTAACATTTCCATTAAATCGCAAAAAAAAGAAACAGATTTTCTCTAAAATCAAGAGCAACTAACACTGAGAGGAAGGGGAAAGAAGAGGTTGGGACCTGTGGAGGACGTCGAAGGCAACGTAGGCGCGGGCGTGGCCGATGTGGCTGAAATCGTAGGGCGTGACGCCGCAGACGTACATGCCGACCTCGCCGGCGACCCGGGGCTTGAAAGGCTCCTTCTTCTTGCTCATCGAGTTAAAGATCTGAAGCTCCGGCGTCTCCATCTCCCCCAAACCCTAGATCCGGGCAGACGACGGCGACGCGAGCTCCGACCCAAAACCCCTTGCCGGTTAAGGAGGAAGAGAAGATGAACCGCGCTATCCTTTTTTGTGTTTTTTTTTCTTTTACTTTTTTTTTACGTTGATTTGTCAAATGGAGAATCGACGAGACCAAGGTACATCACCTCCTCAGTAGGGTTAAACGGGCCTTCTTCGGGTCCGGTTCGGGCTTCTGTCAAGAGTCCGGATCCGAATGCTAAGTTTAGGCCTCGGATTCGGGTTGGGCTCCCACTAATGGGTTAGCGTGTGGATTCCAAAAACTATGCAAAAAATCCAAATTAATAGGTGATAAATGAGACGGGCCGGATCTCGGCCGGACCTATTTTCCAGATGACCCGGATCCAATCCATCGGGCCAATTATGATACTCGAACCCGACTTAAAGCGAGCCGGGCCTTTCCGGATCCGGGTCAAACCCGGCTCATTGACAACCCTAATTCTTAGATTCGGTGAATGGGCCGGGTTCAGTCGCGCGCAATGCGAGTCAACGCTAACCTTCGCGCCCGCTTGACGACACGTACCTTATTTTTCAGTCATTTAGCAGTTTTGGAGAAAATTATGGGTTGCCAATAGGTGGTTAATATCTCTCTCAAAAACGAAAAAAATAAAATAAAATCAATAGTAGGCTAATTGCACAAAACCACCTCTTTTCTTTTTATTTGCACTGCTTCGATCCCTATTAGATTCTAACAAAGAGAAATATCCTGCAAATATTCCACATTAATTCATGTCCAACTTAAGCATCATAGGTAAGTTTTCAGTCATTATTTCAGACACGCATTTCCAAATAAATTCCAGTAATACTTGAGATGCTAGAGAAGCTACGTCATGAAAACCAAAACTAAATTGTGCATTGTAAGCCACACTATAGGAGTATAAAAAGGTACAGAGAATGAAGGGGCCATAATGCCCAGTAGATTATTGATAAACCACAATATTCATCCTAGAATTTGCACACGAATAGGCATGTAGAGATAAAATTAACCAGTCTCCTGGTCGAAGTCTTCACCCTCAGACTCCTCTACATTGTCCGCATCCTCATCTTCAGCATCAGGGTCAAGTTCTTCCTTGTAATCCGCCGTTGTCTTCCCAATCACAATGAGGTTGCTGTTTGCTTTCCTGATCTCAGTCCACTGCAAAAACAGCAGATCATCAGCCATCCAACAAGCAAAAGGAAGGAACACGTCTTCAAGGGAAAGTGTTTCATGAAAAGAAGCAGAAAATATGATAAGCATTTTTTTGACAAAAAATCCTTGTTCAACACTGAGGCTCATTCCACATGATTGGAAGGTGCAAATATGTAGGTATTCCAGCCATATTATCCTCATTCCACATGTTTGTCTTTAGAAAGACAGAAAAGCAATCACATTGAAAGCAATTAACAATCATTTCAGTTGAAAACAAGACATAAAGCTTTACCTCCAATGCCAGTAACACTTGCTGAAAAATATTATGATCTTGAATGGTAGTGCATTGGGATTCAGCATGTTCTTCAAAAGGAAGGAATCACTTTGAAATCTTTTTATTCAACATTTGCAAATTGCAAACAGAACCATTCTCGTGGATGCTCAAATGCACAAGCAGGGAGATACAGTGGTGGTTCCAAAGCAAGGGTGTTGTTATGGAAGCAAAGAACTAAAACATAGTAATTAATCTTAGCATTAGGAAAAGATGGGATAGCAATTTGCTCATGACCCTGACTCAAACCTCTACATTCTACTTAAAGAATAGTTGATTCATGAAACTGTCTCAAATATACACTTTGCTTTAAGATAAAAAATTTTGAGCTTCATAGTTTGCCATCAAACTATGGAAGGAACTAACTTCCACCTTCTGCTTTGCAATTGTGGAATTGTCTCTGCCACCGATGAAAAAGATTATTGGGTCCATGGTTCATGTCAATTTTATATCTGGCTGGCTCCAGACATCTGAGCCAGATCATAGTTGGCTTGTAAAATGAATCAATTGGCTTAATCCAGCATAATAAACAGTGATTGTCATGCATTGACTAAATGATTAAAATTTCGGGCTCATCCAAGACCTAACAATATTGCCTGATGAGAATTCAAGGTAACAGCTCCAATGCTTCCAAAAGATGCCACGTGAGCTACAGAACATGATGCAGTCAGTCTGGCTTGGTCTAGTACAGAACCGTATAATACTTTTGTGAGAGCTGCTACAATGTTCTACTAATATCCTACGGCAGATCTGAATACAAATAGTGAAAGTAATCTGATTTCATTCTAAGGTTCATATGTTTATATCCAACATGCTATAGATTAAGTACAATTCACATACCAAGTTCTAGGTATGCTGAAACCCCGTTACGGAACAAGTTCATAGCTTATCTAACTGTACTAGAACATTGGTATCATGAGTTCAATCTAAATAAAGCCCCTTCCAAAATGAAGGTGTTCTCATCCATAATCCAAAAATTCTAAATATGTGGCATCATCCATGTATAAGTAAGGTTAATGTAGAAAAACTACAGATCTAGAAATTTTTGAACAATACAGTGTCAAAATTATTGTAGTTAAACTTTATAAAAAAATTAAGCTAGTCAACTTCTGTTGTGTCCTAATACTCTAATAGTAAGGTACGAATTTAAGTTAAAGCTGGAGTTGGATTGCACAAACGGGCTCAAATAGAATATGGAATATTTACCATATAAAAGTGAATATGAATAGAAGAATGGTAAACAACATGGTAAAATCCAAGCTTTTGAATCTCGGCTGAAACGTTTCAGTTTCGACTGATGCCGAAACGTTTCGGCTATGGTGAGTTTTGATCAGTAGTACTATTTAGGGTTTCTCTTTCACGAACCCATTGATCTTGCATTCTTCCATGCTCTCACGAGGGGTCAGCAATGGAGCAGGATAATGCAGTTGAAGCATCTCCCTTAAAGCATCCGCCTATAATGTCAATTAAAATGTTGATGAATGTAAAGGAGTTTGAGAGTCCGCCAGAGCAAGGAGATTGTCTGTTGGCGCTCAAGCATGTTGGAGCTTTGGCGTGCAGAGTGAGGAAGGTGAAGTACATTGAATGGCATCAGACGCTGCTGACGAGCTGGACAAAAAAAAAGGACCCAATGAAGGAGGAGAACCAGATGCAGGAAGAGGAGAAAGAGAAGGAGCAGATGAAGATGGAGGAGAAGAAGAGGGAGAAGAAGGTGAAGAAGAGAACAAGGGCAGAAGAAGCAAAAAAAGAAAACCGGAAGAAGAAAGAAAAAAAAGGGGAAACAAGAGAGGAAGAAGCCGAGAAGCAACCAGGAGGAGATGAGCATCGTCAAGTAAGATAAGGGGTCCAAAGAGAGGTGGTCGTCAGAGAGGTATGAGGCTGCGGAGATGAAGCTTGTGTGTATCGTGAGGGAGAAAGAAGCTGAGCTCAGCAAACCAATACTGCATCAAGCGCTGAGGGAGGAGGCTAGGAAGGACATTGGCAACATGCTGCTAGACCATTTACTGAAGCACATGGCCGGGAAGATAGTTGCTAAAGGTACAGGGAGGTTCCAGCAATGTCATAATGCAGAGGGAGCTATTGAGTACTGGCTCAAACCAGCGGAGTTGGTGGATGTTAGCCGAGGAGCTGGAGTATCGGATCCATTCTATGGGTGGAAGCCTAGCGACTTCAACTTTTCTTCCCCATGCGGTGGACAGTGCAAGATGGTGCTCAGCCATATCAAAGACGACATTGCATCCCTTAAATAGGATATCCACTCTTTTATTTTTGCTAAGTTCATGATATTTACTGTTTCGATGATAAGCATGGTCATGTCTGCGAGCTTATAAAAGCTAAGTTATTTGTGGTTTTTTTGGGTTGTATTGGAAAGGGAGATGGAACAGCTGAGCTCCTAGAGGCAGCTGTAGCTGGAGATGATGGTCAGGGAGTAGTCAAAAGCTGAAAAAGGCAGCAGTTCTTGGTAGGTGTTTTGCTTTTCCTGATTTCTTTTACATAACTTTCTTTTTCATGTTATGGTATGAATTTGAAATTCATTTTGTAGCATGCTGAAGTGATAATATTGAAGTATATAAAGCAAATCTGTTGTCAGCCTGAGATGACTTGGCTTTTATTTAGTGAATGATCGCAGATCTTGCCATTGCTTAAACTAGGAGGATGGAGATCTGGATTAGAAGAAGCCAAGACTCCGAGCATAAATAAGTAAATATGTTATATGAACAAATTATTGAATACTTGATAGTCTTCGAGAAAAAAAAATCGAATACTTGACGATCTTAGAGAGCTCTGTTTCACGTTGGTGAGGAAGGAACAATGGAAGGTCGCAACCCTTAGTCTCATGTTATGCCCATGCTTAAACATATCGAGAAGGATATGTTGGCAAGAGTATGGTTATGTTATGAAGTTCAAACCCTAGCCACATGAATATAAGGTAATTGGTAATGAAGAAGGATATGTTACATTAATTATGGTAATTAACTATCAAAATTAATTAAAATATAAGGTAATTAATTATTAAAATTAATTAAAATATTATTTAATATCATGGTAAAATTAGTTATAAATTTTTATTTTTTAAAAATATTTTGAAATTTTTATAATATTTTTAATTTGGAGTTAAAATATAATTGAAGTATAGTTAAATTAGTCAAAATATAATAAAAAAAAGAAAAACATTTTGGCCGAAACCAAAATGAAAATGATTTCAGCCGAACGTATCGACTTCTTTGAGAACCAAAGCCGTTTCCGAAATCGAAACTTAAAATCTTAGTAAAATCAAAGGCAGGTGACAATATACTTGACAAAGAGATATTTAGATAAATATGTTCAAAGATAACAGATCTCAAAATTTTCCAAAGCAATAATATAATAGAAAGCACGACACAGATACCAAGGATTAAGCACAGGATGCAATACTAAGGAATCAGTTTCAGAAGACAGCAATGCAGTAGAGAACTTTAAACATGACCCTTGTGTCACAGATGGAATCAGATAAGAATGAACCTAAGAATTCAACCCAAAGTGGAACACATGGAATTCATAAATAAAAAATTTGGATTAATATAGTGGCATTCAATTTCTCAAAAAAGATTCAATTTTGTAGCATCCAAGGACATGGTAAAAGTTTCAGTGAAAGGTAAACCAAGTTCAACCAAAACTCTGGTTTCAGCTAAATCCAATACTCATCAGGGCCATTCTGAGGTTTTGCCTGAGACATTTGAAACCCACTAAACCAATTCCTTATTTTCTTGAATTTCAAGGATTTTATGGGAACTCAAACGCCATCAAATCAATAATCACTGAGGTACCATGTCCTTTGGTTTCTCCACTTCAGTTTTCAAGTCAGAATTAGGGTTTTGTAACAATTTAAAAGCCAATCGAAACGAGTTAGAATAGGACGGAGCAGAATGGGACTGAAACATGGAAAAAAAAAAGCAAAAAAAAATTGAAATCGAGATGGATGGAGAGGGATACCTTTGCTGCGAGCTCGGATTCCAGCATGGCGAGGAGCATCTCATCGTTCTGGGCGTGCGTGGGGAGGGGGAGCAGAGTGGACGAAGGGACCAGCGGCGGCGACGGGAACTGGCGCATGAATGCCGGGAACTGGAGCATTATCCCGAGGTTGAAGCCAATCCCCTCCTCCACTTCTTCTCAGTCGTCGGGAATTTCACAGGCCCAGAATGAATTGCAAAACGGTGAGTTTGAAAAGGAGCGCAGCGTGGAAAAAGGGCCAAAGTTAGGGGCATTTTAGTAATTTAGTGTTGCCTTCATGCTGGTCACCAGCCAATTCTTCTCCCATTTCCCAGAGAAACCGCCCCCGTCTTCTCTCTCCTCCTCCTCATGTCACCTTCTCCGCCCTCCACGTTCCGCGCCATGCCCACCAGATCGCCTCTCTCCGCGCCCGCCTTCATCTCCATCTCCTCTTCCTCGCCATCGAAAACCCACCGCAATGAGGCTCTACGTCTACGTCCTCGAAGCCCAGGGCCTCCCGCCGTCGAGGGGCTCCTGCGGCGGCGCTTACGTGAAGTTGCGGATCGGGAAGCACAACTCGCGGACGCGGACAGAGAAGGACAAGCACGACCGCGGCCACGCCGTGTGGAATGAGGAGTTTGTCTTCAGGCTGGAGGTCGAGGAGGCCGAGGGGACCGACCTCGAGGTTTCTGTCTTTGATGCCCGCCGCGGGGAGGCCTTCGGTTCCGCGCGGGTCCCTCTGCTCCGCCTGGGCTCCGGCGATGGGCCCCGGGCGATGCCCCCCAGGTGGTTTCCTCTATGCCCCTATCCCCGCGCCAGCTCCAAATCAGGGGAGATTGACAGCGGTATGTGGTTTGTAGATGTTCGCTTTTACGTTGATTCATTTATGTTGGTGTGTTCTTCATCAGCATGATTTTTAATTAGAACCTTGAATTGATTGAGCATTTGAGACATTGTTAAGATTTTGTGCGTATCAAATATAGAGAAGCCGATTCCAAACTCCCATTGAATTACTATTGATAAGCATTGTGATTTACCGACTAGAAGGATGACTGCTATCAAGAACATAGTTTTCAACTTATCCTGGGTTATTCCAGAATTTGGAGCATCATTCAGCTTATGAATTAATCAGATGATTTGTTTATATCTGAAACATAAACCCGAATATTTCATTTACAATGCATGTCATTCACTAGTAATAAATCGTAATATTTGGTTGGTAAATAATATATTCTCTAACAATACCTTGCTACAAAGAGATTGTTTATAATGGTGTTTAAATTTCAGTTGAGTGGTAAATTATTCTTGTTAAATCCAACCAGAAAATTTGTGGAAGGCCACACTGCTTGTGAACTGCTTAGGAGAATTTATACGTGGGAAACTATGGAAGAGATGAAACCAAGAAAAAGCAGTTGAAGGCACACATTTAGTTTTTTCTATGGATGCATATGGATTTTTGATGTTCCCTTTAAGATAGATTGTCTATTACTTCATAAAATCTGTCAGAGTGGCTACTAAATCCTCTAAAAGATGCAAAAGATCAGAACCAGTAAAAAGTTGAAAATGGGAAAACATAATGGTGATGGAGAAAAAAGGGGCCTTTCTAGGAGCTTCCTAGTAGTTTGATGGGTTATACTGGTCTATAAGAGAGCTTCTATTAGAGGATAACGGGTTGCATTAGTACTTATTTGTGATACCTGTGTTGCCAATAAAAGTTTTTCTTCAAATTTGAATCAATTCTGTGATACAAGCTTCCTTGGGATTTTGGTACCATTGTACTTTTTGAGTTATGAGACTTCATGTTTTCAATCCGTTGTTTCTTCAGTTTTGAACATTATCCTGTATAATTTGGAAATATTTTACTCCTATCAGTCATCAGGATCTTATTTGTAGTGAACTTAATTGGTTTATGTTCAGGGAAAATCCTTCTTACCGTAACACTGTATGGAGATACTTGCAGTCATGAAGCATCTTCCCATTTTAAAAGTTTTTCTGACATTACCAGTGTGGGAGACATGGCTGATGCAGCTGGTTTACTTTTGAATGTTCCAGAAGAGCCACCTTCCCCAACAATGACAAGCAGGGATAGACCAATATCTGAAAGGATGCAACATAAGCAAGCTTTGGCTGGCCGATGGATTCAGAGGCTTTTCAGTAAGAATGAAGAGGACATCAGACCCAGTTCTAGGAATAAGGATTCTTCAGAGCTATCTGGCGAACTTATTTATGATGTTAAGACAGAAGGAACCTTCCCTGGCGTTAGTTTTGAAGAGGCACTTGAAATTATTCAATCTAAAGATGAATCTGAAATGCCTGATAATCTCCAAGGTGGTATTCTCCTTGACCAAAAATATGCTGTAGATCCCAAGGATCTGAATTTGATCCTTTTTGAGCCTGAATCACAGTTCAGGAGGGATATTGCACAACAAGAGGGTACAACAGGTTATCAGGAGGGACCTTGGACATGGGCAGGCAATGATCAGATGTCTTTAAGACGGACAGTGACTTATATCAAAGCTGCTAACAAGTTCGTTAAAGCAGTAAAAGCAACAGAGGAGCAGATATACCTTAAAGCAGATGGAAAAAATTTTTCAGTCTTAACTCGTGTTGTCACACCAGATGTACCATGTGGTAACTGCTTTGAGATTGATCTGCTCTGCAGGATAATGCCTGGCCCAATATTATCATCAGGTGAATCATGCTCCCAACTTGTAATATCCTTGAATATAATTTTTCATCAGAGCACTCTAATGCGAAGCATGATTGAGGGAAGGGCCCGTCAGGGGATCAAGGAGAGCTATGAGAAGTTTGCTGATTTGTTATCACAGAATATCAGGCCAGTGGAATCAGCAGAGCTACTAGACAAGGAGCAGTGTTTGAATCCATTGCAGCTAGACCATCGATCAGATTGGGAGATGGCTATGGACTACTTCTGTAACTTCACTTTATTTTCTTTCCTTCTCATGGGTCTGTATGTTCTTCTGCACATCCTCTTATCAAAGCTTGGCATAATCCAGAGGTTGGAGATTGATGGTCTTGACTTGCCTGACTCATTTAGTGAGATGATTACATGTGGGATCTTGGTACTCCAGGGAGAGCGTGTTTATAATATGTTCATGCATTTTGTGCAAGCAAGAATACAAAGAGGTACTTGTATTTTTTTTATTCTCAGTACATGAATCAGTCAATTCCACAGGCTACTGTAACTGCTGGCGTAGCTAAATTAGTACTAATTTCCCTGAAAGTGTTTTCCTTTCCATTGTGTTAGGTAGTGATCATGGTGTCAAAGCTCAAGGAGATGGTTGGCTGCTTACTGTAGCATTGATTGAAGCAAGTAACTTGAATTTAGCTACTCCAAGTGGCTTTGCAGATCCATATGTTGTGTTTAGCTGTAATGGTAAAACTAGAACAAGTTCTGTACAACTTCAAACAAATGATCCTCGGTGGAATGGTTAGTCTCTCATTAATATTTCTACTTAGGGATGCCCAGTTGATTGCTTTCCTTGTCAAATGTTTTTGACTTTATTGCTTGGAAAATTTGCAGAGATATTGGAGTTTGATGCAATGCTTGAACCACCAGCTGTCTTAGATGTAGAAGTTTTTAATTTTGATGGTCCATTTGGTATGGCCATCTCCCTTGGTCATGCCAAGGTTAATTTTTTGAAACACTCACCTGAAGAATTAGCTGACCTATGGATTCCCCTTGAGGGCAAAGTGGCCCAATTTTCTCACAGCCAACTTCATCTGAGAATTTTCTTGGAAAATACCAAAGGAGTTGAAACCATTAGAGAATACCTAACAAAGATGGAGAAGGAAGTGGGGAAGAAGGTAACTAGTTTATAAGAACTATCCTTGTGTGTCCTTGTATTGCTGAACAATTGTAATGTGCTCCTGTATTACCATACTGATGAGATTACTGCCTGCCAGTTGAATCTACGGTCACCTCACAAAAATTCAACATTTCAAAAGCTTTTTGGTTTGCCTCCTGATGAATTCCTCATCAATGAGTTCTCTTGTTACTTGAAGAGGAAAATGCCACTGCAGGTCTGATCTTTGGTACTAGAATGACTTATTTATCTTTTGAAAATTGATTGAACATAACAGTATGAGGTAATGAAACAATTTTCTGATGCAGGGAAGAATTTTCCTTTCTGCAAGGATTGTAGGGTTTTATGCTAATTTTTTGGGTCATAAAGCCAAATTCTTCTTTCTCTGGGAAGATATTGAAGATGTTGAAGTGCTACCACCATCATTGGGAACGGTGGGCAGTCCAGCCTTGCTGATCATTTTGAAGACCGGCCGAGGTCTTGATGCTAGGCACGGTGCTAAATCCCTAGATGAAGATGGGAGATTGAAGTTTCAGTTTCAATCGTTTGCCTCCTTCAGTAGCGCTAGCAGGTATGGTGCTCGAACTAGTATACATTCCATAGTTTTTTATTTTGAGTTGGACGCATTACTAACAAAAGAAGAATCACACTGCTATTTCTTGAATTTAACAACCTAAGATGGATGCAGTTCAGGAGATCTCTTCCTGCAAAATGCTGCCCTCAATCCACTTAATGGAAAGAGGAAGAATGCAGGACCTGATTCCCTAGATTGTATTGCAAGAACTTTACTGAGGATGTTGCATACAGGAGGGATAGGAGAAAGAATCAAATGTGTTGTCATTTTATCAGGATTATCATGGCTCTGTGGAGGACAAGAACCTTGGTATTTGAGCAGGAAGCAAGGCTTCAAGAAGACCACTCTTCTCAAGGTGGAAAATCTCTCCAAGCTGAGAATGTAGAATCTGTTCGGAGCAGCGAAGACAACAACCTTTCGAAGTCCTTCTTTACAGAAATTCGTTTACCAGTGAGCTCTCAATTCTCGTTGTCTTGACCCTACATTCCTAACTAGTTGTGAAGCCATCACATGGGTTTTACAAGTTTGTCATTTGTAACCCTTTTCATGGTAAGGCTTCTACAATTCACGTTTGTTCTAATCATAATATCTTTGTTAAAATGGATTAACTACAGTTGCCCCTGCTCATGGAGATATTTGATGGAGGGCATACTGAGAAGAAAACAATGGAGAAGGCTGAACGTCTTGGTTATTTAGCAACACAGTGGGAATCTGTGGGGCCTGATGCATTTGAGAGGCATATTAGTTACAAATTCAGCCGTCAAATGTCGATTTTTGGTGGTGAAGTAAGTAGCAGACAACAAAAGACTCCAATTGGGGATGGTGATGGGTGGATCATAGATGAAGTCATGACCATCCACAATGTCCCATTTGCAGACCATTTTCAGGTGCGTGTTTTGTTGCTTTTGTTTAGTGCTAAATTACTGTGAAACAGGTATCTTTATGTGAAATATCTCTTCTGGTCATGCAGGTTCATATTAGGTACAAGATTTCTTCTCTTGCCTCTTCGTTCATAGGATGTCGGTATGAAGTATCTGTTGGTGTTATATGGATGAAAGGAAACAAAGGCAGCAAATTCCGGAAGAGGATTACTAGAAATATCTGTGACAAACTAATTCACAGATTAAAGGAAATATTTGATCTGGCCAAGAGCGAAATACTTACTGCTAAGTCCTTGGGGGACGTATCCTAGCAGAGGTGATGTGAGCCAATTATTTTAGCTGCCAATCTCAAAAAGCCCATAAACTTCTTAACAATTAAGAATCAATTAGAGAACATGATATAATTTATTAGTAATCTTTCTATAACATTTTGAGTCAAGAGGTTTGTCTCTTCAGCCATTGAGTGGTTTCGTTTGCAATTGGTTTGGAAGCATAATTCACCAAGGTTTGGAAGTGAATTTGGGGTAGAATGTTTCTTCCCAAAGGAAGTTGTTTCAGAGAAAAAATTGTACTTGCTGGTCTTAATGAAGATTTAAATTCTTTTTAAGGTTTTGCTTCTTTATTTTGGAGTTGGTTTTCTTGCGGTATTTTTCTAGCAGGATTTTGGGTTTAAATAAACTATTTTGAAGTTTTCTGTACAAAAACAATCGGTAGTTATTAAGTTTGTAGTTTGAAATATTGCATTGGTGTGTTTACCTTTCAAATGGTTTTCAAGCTTGGTTCAGATGACAATTGAACTTTTTGTGATTGAAACTACGCTATCTATGCGATGAGATTTTCGGGTCACAATATATTTCCTAGGTTAATTTCAGAAAATTTCCTTTGTTGTCTCACTCAGACAGGAGAGTCTTCACTGCAATGAACAAAATTCCTGAGCTTTGGCCATGAGAGGTATTCTGGAAATCTGAATTAGCTATAACAAATTATGGATGTATTCCCTGTCAAAGTGTACACAGAATTCTACCATGTACAAAGAAGAAAGATAATTAACAATTGAGGAACGTTGAACTATATATAACAAGCAGAATGGTTGCTACCCAGAAACTAAAGCAAAAGTAAAATACAAAATATTATAATACACATACCCTAGGATGAAAATCTGAAGGAACCATTTCACTAATGCTCATTGCATAGAAAGCAAACATTACGGTAAATAGTAACACGATTTGCATTGAATTTTCATGTAAATACATCAGCTTCAAGGAATTTCAGCACTTGACAGAAAAACTATGGTAAACCAATGAAAATGGAACAAAATCTACGGCAAGCAACTGTTTCACAGGTTGATGAAATTGGTAAATTGTATCTTAAATCGAATAGTATATCAGCATCAATTATTGCCTGGTGCAACCCAAATTATCGAATAGAAATAAGTGAGCGAATAAAATTATGACTTCACATTTGTGGCATTTTTCAGCTAGTGAGTCACTTCTTTCACACCTGTATTTCTCAATACAAACATCATTAAGGAGGATAATAAAACTAAAGAGGTACCTCTATATAGACAACTCTTTTCTATCTTGAAATTATATGCTCTTATGACCATTCCTTAGTCCCACGAGCAGACAAGAGAAATCCAAGGCAATAGTATCAAGGTGGAACTTCCTCCCATCCACAAAATACAACATTTCTTTTATCATTTATTGAACTTTGTGACAGGTGCTAAACCTTTGAATCATGTGAGAAATGACTTCATAAATGCTAGTCACACATATTCATTTTTCTTAAATTGTGATGCAATGCTCTCTTAAATATTCTGTAAAAAATGAATCACAAGTACTGCATAGATAGAGAAGTTGTGGCAAACATCAAAAGATCCTGTCCCTATGAAACCAAATCCATCACTTCCACGCTACCATCATAGAGCTTTCAACTGTCAACATGATCCATTCATCATGGAATTTGTAAATGCTTCTTGACCGTCTAGATTTAGTAAGCAATAATATTTACACTGTTGAAACAAACAGGACAGTAAATCATGCAAACATTATTTCAGTTGGTCCACATATCCTTTTAACTCCCAAATTGAGTTGCTAGCAACAAATCTGAAACTTAAATATACCATCTGTCCTCTCAACTATATGCACTCAGTCAAATGCATCAACCAAAACATTATTCCCTAAACAAGCTCTCTCATGAAATTCAGTTCCTCAAATGCACAAAACTCTACCATAGCAACTAATATGCAAAAAGAAAATCAGATATTGAGATATTATATCTTATGAATGAGCAACAACTAATCTGTGAAAGACAAAATATGTCAACCATCCACAAGTATTAATTAGTAGAAAGGAGAAAAGAAATCAGAAGTTCACATATGCTAATGCCAGTCGGTGCACAACTGGAAGACAGAAAATAAAGATAAGAAATGGTGACAAATTACTTTCATCAGTCATCCAAGGACAAACTCTGGATTAATTATCTTAGTCAAACTCTGCAGCTCTGGATTCTAAATGGCTGTGTATTCCAAGTTAGAGAGTGAACTTCATGTTGTGTTAGAAATGGTCCCAGCTATTATGACTTTTTTCGGTTTATTTGATACACCTCCCTATATATTTGCTTATCTGCGCTATTTCCCTACGGTTTGCTTATTTTCTTATAACTCACTGAAATTTCAATCATATGCTAGCTCCTTAAATTAATTTTTCCAAAAAGTAAGTAAATATTAGCAGAATAAGGATGTTAGGCAAGTTGAATTTCCAGCCTTGCCACAACCTATCATTCAATTTCAAGCTTAGGAGCAAAAGTCCAGTAAAAAACAATTGAATCTTAAATCAAGTTCCGCAAGAACCAAATCTAGCATTTTTTAAATCAAATTGCATAATACAACATTGAGATGTATCTTGTGCATGTGCAATGTGACATATCTAGTTATGCCATATGTTTTCTGAAGATTTAGGCCTTTCTCTGAAAATGCAAGTCAACCTCATTTATAAAACACTCTTGACATTTCAAGCAGCCACATCACCACACTAACAGACCTCTCAGAAGAACTTCTGCAATAAATGCATTGAGAACATGGAAAACTTATCAGTATTGCCAAAATACATTATGTAATTAACCGATCTTGAATGGCTGTTACATCATTCATTAACTTCAGTGATGGATGCACTTAAATAACAACATATCTAGTGTCCTAAATTTTAATGTCTGTGTTCTACTAAAGAAAAAAGCAATTGCAAAATAAACAATTTATAATAATTCTGATGGTCATTGTCAACTAAGAGTAGACAAAAAAACAAAGACATACAGGTTAAATTGCAATAAATGCAAACATCAAGTATAATTTTATTTTTTTTTAAGTTGGATACTACTCCAAATAACAGAACGTTTGAAAGCACTAACAAGCTATTTCATGCAACTTCCTCCCATTTATTGTTCGACCAGCATCCAATTACAACAAAATGATACCATAACAGTCCGAAGCTGAGATAGCTCTGTGAACATCTCACTTTTGCGTCAACTACAACGAAAACAGTCCATCTATTTAAACTTCTTTTGGAGTCTAAAATGAATTACATTGTTTCAAAGGGGAATGCAAGGGGCGAGACCTTCAAGGTTCCAATCTCTAAACACTCAACAGTCGGTATCAAGTTTGTAGAAAATGCAAGCATATACACACTGAACACACTCAGCAACTGAAATTGCATAAAGCAATAGATTTCTAGGCAACAACAACAAAGACCAATTACACAAATGTTTAGCAGCTCAAAATCCCAAAATATCCTATTTTGAAGGAACATGGAGCATCAGAAACCAGAACTCGCACAAATAAAAAACCCTGTACTAAGATAGCATCCAACAAAGCAACAAAGATAAATTCCACAAAAACGAACACCAGAGGCTCATATATTTCACTTTTATTAAGTTCAATTGAAAAAACTTTTTACAAGGATTGGCTGATGTGCAATGCCAAATGCATGAAATTTGACTCTCTTCTGCTCTACCATCAAGCGAAGCAGAACAAAGCAGACATTTACACAAACACCCAAAAGGTAATCTAGAGATTTAATTACGAAGAAGAAAGAAATACCTCTCCGGCTAGTCGTACTTCTCCCTCCAGGAGTAAACGAGGAAGAGCACCCAGGAGAGACTGAGCACGAGGTCGCCCACGAGCTGACGCGGCCAGTCGTGCGCGAGATCCTCGAGGCGGCGCTCGAAGAAGACGCGCCAGAGCGCCATGGAGGCGTGAAGGAGCGCGCAGCCCTTCGCGAAGAAGGCCTGGAACTCGCGGTCCTTGACGAAGGCGACCATGAAGAGCAGGAACCCGATAGCGAACAGCAGGAGGCCCGCGAAGGACTCGGAGGTCTGGATCAGGAGCTGGTCGTGCGGCGTGGATCCCAGCAGCTTCCGAGCCGTCTCCTGGCCGTGGCCGAACACGGCGAGCTCTTTCATGTAGAACATCATCAGCGCGCCGCACGTCGCCGCCACTGCCGAGTGGAGCATGCAGATCAAGAAGAACCCCGACGAGGAGGGGGAGGTGGACGGTCCGGCCATGGAGATCAGGATCGGGAGGGGAGGGATCACCGGATCAGGGATTGGAGGAAGGGGAAGAGGGGTGGGGCACCATTGTCTCGATCTCGGTTTGATTTCTGGCTTCGTTTTAGCCCTTTTTTTTTATAATTTTTTTGTGCTATTGGTGGGGATAAACGTACGAAGATGATGTCGTGCTTTGGGATTCGAGAAAATTTGCAAGGGTGATGGGATCTGATCGCGCACAGAGCGTGGGCTCGTCGGATTTTGTTTTTAGATCTGCAAAACGGGTGCTTCACGGGTGCGCGCCGACATTCAGGTGAGTTGAAAACAGTGCTATGTTCACCCCTCATTCAACCAAATTTACCAAGAGCCTGTTTCACTTATCGAGACTGGATGAAAGCCCGAATAACTCACTCTTTTATTGTCAATTTCTTTTCAAAAATGATTGAAAATAATAACTTTGGATAATTAATAATATATAAATATATTTTAAAAGTATAATTAATATTATATATATATATTATTTGCTTTTATAATTTAAATATATTATTATTATTATTATTATTATTAAATATAATTATAAAAATCAAAATCTAATTAAAAAATATTTTTTATTCACCATGAGCAAATTATTTCCATAGCCAAACAAAATAGCTAAAATACAAAAATAAATTCATCAATTAAATTTAGAGCTTTTTTACGTACAATTCTTAAAAAATAGTTAAATTACATATCATCCTTTGATTTTTTTTATAATTACGTATAATTTTTTATTTTAATTTTTAGAGAAGTTTCGGATTTAAATTAAGAGAGGGAGGTTTCAAATCTTTTAATCAAGAGAGCTATTTTTTATGGGAGAATATTCTTGAAATTACTTTGTATATTCCCAATGACTATAAATAAATAATTAAAATGTTTTTATGTAATAATTGGGAATTGGATTATAAATATAGTAATTTCAGGAGATTTAGTATAGAATCTAGTTGTGTCTTTTTTAGTAGCATAATAATTTTAAATAAATTTTAATTTTGATACATCTAATTGAAAAAACAATTCAAAAAAAGTAGCACCACAAAAGGTTGAAACTTAGAGCGCGTTTGGTTCGATTCTAGATTTAGGAATCGTGGAATCGTGAGAATTGAAGGAATTAAAGGAATTAGATAATTACAGTATTTGGATGAGTATTTACCGTAATAAATTGGGAATTGGTCAATTCCTAAATTCTGAATTCCGTTGTTTGGTTAACAAATAAAATTGATCAATTTCATAAGTTATTGAATTCTTGTATTTGGATGAGTTTTTACGGTAGAAAATTGAGAATTAGCATATTACAAAAA
This sequence comes from Trichopus zeylanicus subsp. travancoricus, assembly GCA_005019695.1. Taxonomy (NCBI): domain Eukaryota; kingdom Viridiplantae; phylum Streptophyta; class Magnoliopsida; order Dioscoreales; family Dioscoreaceae; genus Trichopus; species Trichopus zeylanicus. The sequence continues at coordinate 96,352 of RXID01014326.1, forward strand.
ATATTTAATTTATATATAAATAAATACAGAAATATAATAAACTTAATTTAAAAATTTAGAATTAGAAAAATATATGTAACTAATTATTATTATTTAATATAATAATATTATTTTCATATAAAAGAGCAAAAATATAGGGTTTTATACCATATTCCACCCTGGCTTCATAACCTGGAATGGAATTTTCAGCCCTCACATCGCCATGACGAATATCTCCATCAATCCATTACTTCAATTGAAAGCAAATAGCCGTAATACTCCTTTTTTTCCCTTCCTTAAGAGTTTATAATTGGGAAAACAGGCCAACCACAAACAACAAAAACAAAGCAACTCTCATCATAAAAGGCCCCCACCATCCATCCTCTCATTCCCAGTCACCACATAATCCCTAAAATATCGCATAATATATCAATTAAAGAGAGCAATTCCGCAGCAATTTCACGTATTTTACTCCATATTCAACGCCAATTATTCAAATCTAGATCTCGATGCAAAACCAGAGATTTCCGATGAGGAGGAAGATGAAGGCAACGGTGTCCGTGCCAGCAGCGACGAACAAGGGGCGGCAACATCGATAGCTGCAGCGGCTACCATGGGTGTCCGCCTCATCGGACTCCACAACGTGTTCTCCTCGCCGGCTGAGGCGGCGCCGGAGAAAGAAGGTGTGGGAGAGATCGGAGCTCATCAAGCGAGCCAGAAGGAAAGCAGGAGACGGAGCGAGATCGAATCTCCGGCCATGACGCTTTGGAGTGGAGGTTAGTGTTTACCATCCATGTGACGAGAAACGAAAATCATTGAGGGCGCCGGACCGCGAAGCACACCTTTTTTCTCGGCGCAGCGGTTGGGGCAGCGGTCGGGTCGCAATCGGGGCAGCGGCCGGCTGGAATTCACGAGCTCACCTGCAGATCGGCGCTCCGGCACTCCGGCGCAGTAATTTGGAGCAGCGATCGGGGCGATGGAGCTCTAAACTCAGCCGGCTGGACGAAATCACGAGCTCTGATGAAGACGAGCTCTGGAATCGTGGGAGGCAGGCGCTCCGGCACTCCAGCACAGTGATTCGGGGCAGCGGTCGGGCCGATGGAGCTCTTTTTCGACTGGCTGGACGAAATCGCGAGCGACGAGCTCCGAAATCGTGGGAGACAAGGGAATGGAGCTGAAATGGAGCTGTGGAATGGAAGACGAGCTCGTGAATGGAGCTGAAATCGTGGGAAAAGGGAGGAAAATCACGGGGAAAACACAGGAATTGTTGTTTTCCCTTTGTTTTGGCCGAAAAAAAAAACCGAAATCAGAGGAAATCGAAAATGAGCGATTCGGTCGATTCCGAATTCTGAGAATCAAAACAAACATGGCAATTTCTTCCATTTCCCTGATTTTCGATTCCGAAATCGAAACAAATACACCTTTAAAATAATAAGGTAATTTTAAAACTCCAACTACAAATTCTTAAAGAATTTTGCAAAGAAATCTATATGTGGATGGATCAAAAAATCAGAATCTTAATTCTATTTTTTACTTTGCATTATGTTATTATACTTCATGCTTCATCCATGATTTATTTTGTGCAAAGTAGAAAGGTAAAATAAATTAAGGAGTGAACATTTTATCTCTTAATTCAACTATTGTTTAATTTTTGTTGGATCAATTGGACTACAAATATTTAAATTTAAAAAAATAAAATAAAAAATAATTATACATAATTCTAACATTTTTTTAATAAGTTATATATAATTTAGTTATTTTTTGGAGGTTGTATATGAAAAACTCTTAAATTTAACTGCAATATTTTCGGATTATAATGTTACAAATTATATTTTTTTAAAAAAATATAAATAAATTGAACTCATATGAATGTGCCTTTTTATTATATATAGCCAAAGTTAGTGAGATGAACACTTTGAATATAATACTAAGCCAGGATTTTGTATATTCCAAATTTTTTATTATGAATGTTCAAAATTCTTATCAATAAAGTTAATGTAAAAGATATGATTGCAGCGGAGAGAAAACTGTCTTTTTATTAATTATTGAAATATATTCACGTCTTTTCTTTTCTCAACGATTACCCATCAACTCTTAGAAAGACCGTTGAAATTAAATTAATTTTATGAGATAAAATTATTTAATGCCGAAAATAAAGTATAATTTAATATTTTAAATTTTAATTTTGGAATTGATTTCAGCATCGAAAGCAATATTTTTCAGTCATTTTGCTCATTCCGGTTAAAACTAATTCATTTTGATTACAGTCAAAATTTTTTAATTTTTTTACTAAAGTTTAACTTTGGATTTAAAATTTTAAAAAAAAATAATATGAAAATAATTTATATACATATAGTTTTCTAAAAGTATTAAATAAATTTTTTTGATAAAATTTTCTTAAAAATATTGAAAAAATGAAAATGGGCACAAATGGAATTCGAACTACTAAGCTAATAGTCATATTTAATTTGAAGTTGACGTATTAAATTAAATAATATATTTTGAAAATTTAAATCAAAATTTAGATCAAAATATTTTTAGATTAAGTCAAAATTGAAATATTTTGTCCAAAATTAAAATATATGGATCAAAATTTAAAATTTTACTATAATCATTATATTTTACGAGATGAAAATGAATAAAAATTACATTTTATATGCGCCACTCACCATTTAACACATTACTAAACAGTATAAATAAAAAAAACCTCCAAATTAAATATATCTATGAAATTTTATAGAAGAGCATTTTCAATTCCAGATGTTTTCAAGGCATTCAAGTAAATTTTTTGTTTTAATGCTTTTGGAGGTTCAAAGAGAAATTGGAGACATTCTAAGGGGATAATTGCAAGAAATCCTTGTCCTTTTTTTTCCACCGGCTACCCAAACGGATTTTATTTGATTTCTTTTGTAATAGAGGATTATATTTGTTTTTTGGGGTAAGGGTGTCTCATTTGTGTCCAGCTATACTAATAAAAAAACGAAAAGACGAAGAAAAAATTTCGATAAATTGAATTTCCGGAATGACCGAATGGGCATCAAATAAACATTATAAAATAATATGTAATTAAGTTAAAACTCAGGGGCCTTTCTGTAGGAGGCATTTTATTCCACTCGGCTTTCCGTCTCCGATTCTCCATTTCCTTCTCCGTCCGATATAAGTACACCGCCCTTTTTCTCTCTTTCTTTATCCTCTTTCTTTATCCTCCTCCTCCAAATCCTTCATCAATGGAGCCGAACCCCAACAACTTCCCGATCCTCTCCTACGTGATGTCCCGCCTCACCCTCAGCCCCTCCTTCATCTCCTCCGCCCCTGAGTCCCCTCCGATCCACCACGACATCGAGCAGCCCTCTCCTCCCGCCGACGAGCTCGAGCTCGTCTCCCGCTTCCCCCACCTGGCGCACCCCCCCCTTCTCGCCTCCATGTCCTCTTCCATCTCCGACGTCGCCCAGACCCGCTCCGTCCTTCAAGCCCTCGGCCTCCGGCCCGACCACGAGTCCGTCGACGCCGCCCGCGCTCGTCTCTTCGAGATCGATGCCGACTTGTCCTCCCAGCTCGGGGAGATCGTCCGCTCCCCACGCCCCGACGGGGTCGAACTGGCCCAGTGGCGCGCGCAGCAGGCGGAGCGGGAGAAGGAGTGTAGGGCCGCGGCGGAGAAGGAGAAGGTGACGTATAGGGCCGTCGTACAGCTTGATGAGATGCATGAGGCGTATGAGAGGCTTCTTAAAGAGGCCGAGGAGAGGCTGGTGAAGATGTATCGGGCGCAGATGGAGGGGAGTGATGGTGTTGGGGAGGGAGTCAAAGAGGAGGAGCAGATGAATGAGGAGATCGTCGGTATCTTGCAGGAGGGTTCCGTTAATGGGTTGGAGAGGGTGGATCTTTCGGATCGGAAGTTAAGGATGCTGCCGGAGGCGTTCGGGCGGATAAAGGGTTTGATGTCGCTCAATGTCTCCAACAATCAGCTCGAGGTTCGTGGTTTGATCTCTCCCTCTGTTTGCCTTCTATTTAGCTATGATGTGATCCATATTCTTGGTATTGTTCTTTAAAGTAGAATAGAAGTTTTAAATAGAGATGGAAGAATTGCTGATTACTTGGATCACTAGTTTCCGTTCATCTGTGGATTCATACCCTTATCCATGAACCTCACCTCATCTTTATGGGAAAAATTTGCTGGCTGGCATGGATCTGGAATGCTAGCGCTGTTCTTAATTTTCATTTTGATGGTAGCTATTGTGGTTTCTGTTACATATTCTTGTAGTGATTATAGCTACTGGTTTTCTATATGTTTCTATCTCATGTGTCTTTTCCACTTTTTAACATACTGATCTGGATTGTTTTCTGTTATTATGTCAATTTTTCCCCTGCAATATGTTCTTATTTTGTGTTTGTCATGGAACCTTTGATTTGAATTAATCATTCTGTATTGCTGAATATTCATGCATTGACGTTATCCTAGCATTACTTCTCCCTAAGCCATATGAGTTTGACATAGCTGTGGTTTCATATTGTTATCTGGTATTCTTTGGGTTAGACTCTGCAATTGCATATGGAATTAGGGATTCCATACCCAACCGAATATAGTGATTACTGCTAGCTAGATACAGTGCTGGAACAGCTATACAATATCTGCAGTCAATGTTGAACTTATGCTTATGTATGCAGTTCATTTACAGTTATTGAAGTTCCAGCTTACTAGAAGCTAAAGAAATGCATGAATTGTGATGGTTGGATGCTGTGCCCTTATTTTAAGTGGCAACATTTGTTGGGACATGATAGTTTTGTGAAACTATTTTGTAAAATCACATGCTCCTAAAATTATCTAAAATTGTCTTCTTAAGAACATCTTCTTTGTATTACATTTCTCGGTTATTGGGGTATGTATTGATAACCCAAATGTAAGAGGAAATGAGTTCTCAAAATTACACATTTCTTAGATTCTATGTATTGCACAAGTTGCACTAGATTGGCAGACACTAATGTTTGACTATGTTTGGTAGGGTCTCATTGCTAACCTTCTACTATGTCATTCAATGCCGTTTGCTAGTAATGTCTATTAAATGTGATGGTATTAGAAGCTGCATGTCAACTATTTGACCTTTTGTGGCAAGGCAATTTTGGAACTTGCCAATATGGTGGCATGCCATTGGTTAAGGAATTTTATCAGTTCATTCTCTTGCTGCCTTTGTAACTTGCACAATTCTTATCTAGGTAAAATATTGTGATTCCTTGCATTTATTTCCCTTTAAGATCTTGAAGTCATATGTATGTAGCTTTCTATTTATATATATATTGCTTCAGTGCTTAGTTCTTGTTGTTACATATTCCATATTTAGTGCTTTTGGAAAGGTTGTAGCCTGAACAACTTCCCTATAAGCTTACTTTCCAAATGTTCCATCATCAGCTTTTTAAAGAAGCTCCCAGTGCATTGGTTCACCTAGATACTGCTACATTATTTCCAACTGTTGTGAAAATTCTGCAATATCCAAATATATTTTTTGTTGCATATTTCAGAAACTTTCAGTTGAATCCATATCCTTTATCGGGTGGGAGGGTGGGACTGTTATTTGATAGGGTAGATCTTAAAACTTTGCACTGCTTTTCCTTCTATGTGGATAATAAAATGACTAGTTTCTGCATAAGCAACATGTTTTGAAATGTAGTTATGACAACAGATTAGTAACCAAATACATATAGTGTTAGGTTAGTTCAAATACTTGTACTTCGACTTTGTGACTAAATCTGACTAAAGGATCTTTAAGTGAACTATAGCAGTGGCAGCATGAATTCCGAAGTTGGTAGTAATGGTTGAATGATGAATTAATGATTGGACAACTAACTAGATCAAGTAGTCAATCTTGTACTTATTCATGCAGGAGCTATTGCTTTTCTGCTGAAAGGAATTTTGTCTGAAACTATTTTTTAACATTTTGTTCTACTAATTATCATAAAAATTATAGTCCTATCACTGTTCCTATTAGCATATTTGTTCTATAAGAGATTTTTTTTGGTCTCTTTTACATTTTTATGCATGGGCAGACAAAATATGGTGGAAGTAGAAACAAAGGCTTAATTAGGTGCACCTTTTTCAAAAACTCACTTGTTGCACTTATCTTGAACTCTAGATTGCCAACCCACTGGATTTTTGGAGCATATTATGCTTGATTCCTGGTTCTTTGAAAGTATTATCGTTGGCCTCACATGTCAGCTGCCAAGCATGTAATGTCATGCAAGAGGCAACAATGACTAGAATTAAGTTGTACTGGATGAGGTTCTAAAAGCTGTTTGGCCGCTTCCTGCCATTTTTGGGTGTCTCATGGTACTAGGCTTGAATGCGGATGCAATGTTGGGTACAGAGAATGATAGGATATTTGTTTGCTTTCAGCAAGAAATAAAATCCTGCAGTGCTATCTTGGAGTTGGATTGGAAATGACCTATCTGCCAAATATAGCAAATCTTTTTCATCATCTCCATCTTCTGTAGAATTTGATTTCCCTCAGTTATATAATATTTTGATAGATCCAATTTCCGTCAATGCTTAGTAGGTAATTAGTTCGTGAATTTATTATATGTTTGACATTCTCCTTTTTTCCTTCTTTGTCTTGACACAGTTCATTCCCGATTCAATTGCTGGTCTTGAACAGTTACAGGAACTTCGCCTTTCCTCCAATGTGTTGGTCGCATTGCCTGATTCCATTGGGCTGCTGCTTAATCTAAAGATACTTGATGTTTCTGGTAATAAGCTCAAATCACTTCCAGATAGCATCTCAAAATGCAGGTACTATCATCTAATGGAGTTCTATTCTGATATCCTCTTTGGCTAATGCCCTCTGGATTTTTCAGTAGATGTTTAAATTATGTTCTGCTTAACCTCAGATCCCTTGTAGAGCTGGATGCAAGCTACAATGAGCTCACATATTTGCCAACAAACATTGGTCATGGACTAGTGAATCTGCAGAAGCTCCTGGTTCACCTCAATAAACTCCGTTCTCTCCCCTCATCAATCTGCGAGATGCAGTCTCTGAGTCTCCTGGATGCCCACTTCAATGAACTCCGAGGTCTGCCCCATGCTTTTGGAAGATTGGTCAATCTCGAAAATCTGAATCTAAGCAGCAACTTCAGTGACCTTACTGAGCTTCCTCCCTCATTTGGTGATCTGATCAATCTCAAGGAACTTGATCTGAGCAACAATCAGATCCGTGCCTTGCCCGACACTTTTGGTCAACTTGAAAAACTGGAGAAGCTTAATTTGGATCAGAACCCACTGGTAATTCCTCCCATGGAGGTTGTGAACGAAGGTGTTGAATCAGTCAAGGAGCACATGCTGAAAAGGTGGGTTGATATTTTAGTCAAGGAAGAAAGGAGAAGTGTGAGCGAGCAGAACACACCCCGAGCTGGCTGGCTCACACGAAGCACCTCTTGGCTGAACAACTGGGTTGTAGGTGTTTCTGGCAGCATCACCGACTATTTGGGATCTGGAGAAAGATCTCCGAGAGATCCATATCTTGATCAGCAGCTGTGAACAAGCCTTTGTTGTCACTGATATTTGAACTTTTGTTGGTTTTGTTGCATGTATAGTTGGATCATGGTGTCAAGAGTTAGGTGCTGCGCGAGGCAGGTTATAGCAAATAACGATCTAGACTGAACTTGTGAATGGCCACTCTTTTTCCTAGCGTCAATATGTTCCCAACCTGGGGCAGCAGGTGGCGGTTTGCCATTCATTCTGTCATTCTGTTGCTATTTGATTATTTGCTTTTCCTACTATGCAAAACATAAAATTTTTAATCCCCTTTTGGGTTATGATCTCAAAGTTTCTGTTTAAACTTTAAATAATGTTGCTACATCTCTGGATCTTCTTCCCCCCAATTCAACTCACCAGTCCCTAACAGCATAAAAAACTCACTAATAATCACCACAAGAACACTCCATTCTCAAAGTGATGGAACCCATTCATGTCCCTCACAATGATCTTCTTCCCTGCTCCATGATCATCTTGATTGCATTGTGGCAATCTCCACAGATACAAAGATTCTTTGTCACACGAATGGTTGTATTCTTTGTCCCTGGAGTTGTGTTGATGAGCCTGAAAGCAATGGCAAGCCTCTCGCTGTGATACATCAAAGACGCCTCCTCCTCAATGTCATGGAGCGCAAAATCCAGAGAAGCAACATACCCCATCTGTTTCATTGCCATAGAAATCTCCCCCATGTAGGAGTTGATCTCCTTCCATTGAGGATGGGATCTATCACTCACCCCCAATCTGTGCACTTTGTTGTTGAACTCAATCAAACTGAAGCCTTGCTCTTTTCTCACTCTTATTCTCGCCATCATCTTCCTCACTTTGTCATATCCGGAATGAGAGGGCTCCACCTCGAGTAGCTTGTCAGCAATCTTCTCTCCTTGGTCAAGGTCCCCATTACTTCGACACACAACAAGCAAGGATCCATATACACTAAAATCGGGCTTCCTTGGCATTTGCTCAATGAGCTCTTGAGCTTCTTGTATGTTCCCTGCCCGCCCGAGAAGGTCCACCATGCATGCATAGTGATTCAGTCTCAGCTCAACACCGCGTGTTGCCTCCATTGAATCAAAACACCTTCGGCCTTCACAGCCAGAAAGCACACTGGTGAATGTTGGCATGGTTCGGCTTTACCCCGGCTTCCACCATACCGTTAAAGATCAGTAGAGCCTCAGCTCCAAGCCCATGGTATCCACAACAAGCAATCATTGCGCTCCAGCAAACAACATTCTTGCCGGTTGTGTGGTCGGACATTCGTCTGGCAAGGTCTAAATCCCCGCATTTTGCATAAATATCAACAATAGCAGTAGCTACCCGAATGTCAGGCTCAAAACCATTCTGAACCGCATATCCATGGAAGCTCTCTCCAGTGTGGAGAGCCCCGAGCCAACCACACGCCAAGAGTGCGGACAGCAAGCTAACCCTGCTACGACTCACGTTCGAACACCGCTGCATCAGATGAAAGAACTCCAGCGCTTCGCCGTTGTATCCATTATGTGCATACCGAGAAATCATCGAAGTCCAAGAAACCAAATCTCTGGGCGGCATTTTGTCGAACACCAAGCGGGCGGTCTCGGCCTCGCCGCACTTAGCGTACATGCCGACAAGAGAGGCATCGATGAAGAGATTGCCATTGAGACTCCAGAGAAAGGGCCTTATGGTGAACCTGGCGCCGCGTTGGAGGCCGGAGAGGGCGAAGGGGAAGGAGAATTGGTCGAGGCGGGAGAGGGACGAGAAAAGAAGGAGGCTGCGGTGGAAGCAGGAGCTGGTGACGACGGCCGGGAGGAGGGAGTTGGAAAGGAAGGAGGAGGAGTCGGGGATCGAGGGGTAGACGAGGAGGGCGAGGCGAGGAGGGAGAGAGAGGAGAGAGGTAGGAGAGTGAGGGGAAGGAGAGGAGGCAATGTTGGCAAATTAAGCTAAAATCCAAGTACTAATCTGTAATTTTTCAGATTATATTTATATTCAATTGGTTTGAAGAACTTATATGCAAATTAACTTTAATTTTATATACTCCTTACTTAGTTGAGTTGCATATACCTCATACTAAACTTGCTAAATTACGTATTAACTCTTCTAAAAATTTAAAAACTATATTTATATTTTTTTAAATTTTTATTGTTATTGTAAATAGTTTATGTCGTTTATTTTGGTATGAAACCACGGTTGATTTTCAATTAAGTTCAGAAAATCGAACCTTTTATCTCCTTTTTAAAAATATTTTTTTACTTGTCTTTTCACTTTCTATTCACGCTCCCTTACTTCTTACCGATAGATAGTATAGATATGTAAAGAGTAAAATGACGATATGTGAATTTGTGTTGGATTACGAGATCACAGATGGCAAAAATAGTGTTAGAAGAAAAAAGGATCAGAGAAGACAAAGTGAAGCATCTGACAGAGTTGACGCTAACGGGATGTGTTTGGATTCATGATTGGTTCGATTTCGAAATTTGAAATTAAAAAAATCCAACAATTTCTTGTTTTTTTTTCAATTATGATTTTAAAGTTCGAAAATTTTGAGAGAAATTCATCCAATTTTTGAGAATTGTGGTAGGATTCACAAATTAAATGATATATTTATATAACATTTTGGTCATTTTTTATTTTTTTTTAATTTTTTAATTAATTTGCTTGTTTTAAATTTAAAATATTTATTTAATTTAAAATAAATTATTTTCAAAAATTATAATTTTAAGTTTATCAAAATATTTAACTTGATAGTTAAAATATAATAAATAAAACTTGAATTAATTTTATTATATTTATATAATTCTCCATTTATGGGCCATTTTAATAATTATATTAATTTTTAAAATAATAAATTATATTTCTAAGAAAATATGTATTTTATGTTTATCAAATTATTTAACTAGAAAAATATATTAAATAAATCATAAATTAATTGTATTATAATTATAGAATTCTTTATTTTTGGGTCATTTTTAAATTTATATTAATTTTTTAATTAACTTAGTATTTTTTTATATTAATATATTATTTTATTTTATTTAGTGATAAATAAAATATTAACTTTAAAAAAAAAAATTTTTTGTGTTTATAAATTATATTTATATTTTTTTAGTATTTTGTACTAAGTTTAATATTAAATTATATAATATGTATTCTATGTTTATTAAATTATTTAATAAAAAATATATTAAATAAATCATAAATTAATTGTATTATAATTATAGAATTTTTTATTTCGGACCATTTTTAAATTGAAAATAAATTTTTAATTAACATAGTATTTTTTTTAATATTAATTTTTTATTTTTTATTTATTTACTTATAAATAAAGTATTATATTTTTAAAAAAATATATTTTTTTTGTGTTTATAAATTATTTTTATATTTTTATATTTGTACTAAATTTAATATTTTTTTAAAAAATTGAGAAAATTCATTAATTTTTAATTTCATCCAAAAAACACTAATTTAAACACTGAAATTAAATAATTTTAATAATTTTTAAAATTTTTCAGAATTAATAAAATTGATCAAATTTTTTAATTTCATCCAAAAAAACTCATCTAAACACTGAAATTAAATAATTTTAATAATTTTTAAAATTTTTCAGAATTAATAAAATTGATCAAATTTTTTAATTTCAAATTGAGAATTCATAAGAACGGCCCTAACCATAATTGTGAAGGTGACAGTGGTGATGCAAGCAATGAAGAGAAGGCGAGGTTGCTGAGGAGAAGATCGGAGATGGTGCAAGAGACAAGGAGACCAACATTGATAAAATGCGCCATGTTAAACACAATCCATGGGCCGTGAACGAGTCGTGCCAACTCGGTGGTCCACGACCAGATTGTGATCAGGTCTTTCTTCAGGGAGTCAAATGCGAAAATTCCAAGCTGCGAACACCAGCTGACCCCTGGGACCAGTCGGTCTGTCCGACTAGCAGCCCTGCCGTCCACCCACCTTTCTCCACCATCATCATACCCAAAAAAAAAAAAATAGCAATCCCGATCCATCCTTCCCCTTCCATGTGCCGCTACCACACCACACCGCCACAGCGGCACAACCTTCTTCTCTCCTATTATTCCCCAGTACATCCTCGCCACCTGGCCCTACTCTCCTTTCTTCTCTGCCATCCGATTCTTCTCCTCCCCCAGAAAGCAACCCCAAAACCCTAACCTTAACCCTAATCCATGGCGGATCCGGAGTGGAACTCCATCCTGCTGCGCGCGATGAGCAAGAGGCGCACCTGGGTCTGCCTATTCCTCCTCGTCTACGCCCTCCTCCTCTCCCTCTCCTGGAATCTCCTCCTCTCCATCCGCAACTGGTACAACTCTTCCCTCTCCCACCACCCCTCCCCGCCGCCCTCCGGCGGGTGGCCCGCCCTCTACGCCTCCGTCATGTTCGGCGCCGTCTTCGGCCTTTTGGCCATGGGCGCCACGCTCGCCGTCGCCGTGCCGGCGACTCTGGTCACCTGGATCACCGTCCTCGTCCTGCTCGCCTTCGCAGGGAAGCCGCGCCGCGCGCTCGTGAGGGAGGGGCGGCGGATCACGGCAGACATCACCGGGTTTGCGGTCAAGACGCTGGTCCGGGAGGGGAATCTCGTGGCGGCGATCTGCGCCGCCGTGAGCTTCTTCGCTTTGGTGGTCAGGAGAAGAGGAAGCGGAGACGAAGATCGATGATATCTAGATTTTGGGGCAATTTTCTTGTCCCGGATTTTGACTTTTAACTGTTTGTAATTTATTTTTTTTTCTGTCTCGGAATCGGATTAACAAGTTCAGGAATTAATTATCTACCTTTTTAGGACGCTAACCAGAATTTCGGAGAAAATAAATGAATTGTGCAACGTGGCAAAAATCCATTGTCAAGTCAGAGGTTAAATGACATATTTATATGTAAAATTAAATGGACAAATTTATTTAAAATATTTGTAACACTAATTTAACTAAATAAATTGGAAGTTTTCTCGTTACCACTCGAGAGATATTTTTATTCATTTCAGACCTTCCTCTTGATTTTTATTTTATTTCGTTTGAAATTCGGCTTTTACCGAATAAAAGAGAATGTTCAAGAATTTCAAGGAATTTTTTTGTAAATCTATAATAACTTTAATTGATATCAACAATAACAAGTCTGTTGGTAGTCTAGTTGGTCGGGTTACTCGGGCTGGCATCTGAGTCCCGGCAATGGAATTGCTTTTATTCATGCCGCCTTTTTATCCGCAGCGGTTCAACTTATATCAACGGACAGTTCTCATAAATGCAGTAGCAGCAAACAGAGTCATACTACAAGCTATTACAACATTTATTTACGTGCAACAACATAATGCACCAATATGAAACATATAGCAGACTAGGTCCGGGTTCCTAAGTAGTAGACCACACTCCATAACCCTTCAAATGAGCTCTGATTTCACTTTCCAGCCTTCTCCTGGGCCACGAGATCCAGCACAGCCCGCTTGATACTTCCTCCATTCTTCATCAGGAGCTTTTTGTTCGTTTCGATATCATGGAAACCCTAAAAACAAAAAGTATTACTAAGTATGATTCCAAGTGAAGCAAATAAATATACCAAATCATAAATCAATGCAGCAGATCAATTACCATTTCCTGCAATTCATTGAGCAGGGGATCCCACTCAGCATAACCACAGAGATCATCCACAGACTGCTCAAAGTTGTACTTATTCCGCTTGAGAATCTCCTTATTCAGGTCCATCTGTTTAAAGCCCATCTCTTCTAGCTCCATTAGGAGTGCCTGCTCAAGCGGATTCTCACCAACTAATTCAGATGATGACCCAATTGGAATTGGAGGTACATTAGTTGAAGATACAGAGAAATCAATGATTGGATATGATACAGGGTGCTTTGCTGCAGGAACAGGCTGTGCTGCTTCATTAATCAAAGATTCAGGGAAATCAATGATTGGATATGAAATGGGGGGATTCACAGCAGGCACGGGCTGTGCTGCTTCAGTGGCTGCACCCAACAAACCATCCATCTGAGTGTATTCCTTTTCCTGGATGGGTATCTCAACAACAGATGGTTTGGCCACTTCCTCAGCATTTCTGCTGGTGAAATTGGGTTCCAAGGGATCTGCATCCACATCAATGGCCCCTGTAGCACTTGTGCCGATGATTTCAGGTGGCAGATTCAAGTTGATATTGCCATGGGAGCTAGAAGCAGAAGAATTTGGTGGAGAATTATCAACCTGAAAATGCAACAGTAAGTACCACAATTGACAATTGGCAAGAAAGAACAAGAGGTAGCTTAGTGCAAAAATTATAACCTGGATAAGAACCCAAACTCGTTGCCCAAACTTCTGTCCAGAAGGTGAGGCCATCCTCCAATATGAGATGTACCTACCAGGCCTTGAGGGGGCACTGAAGTCAACTGCAATATCAATCTCTTCATCCACAGAGATTCCATTGGAGGGCATCTGTATTGTGAAAGAATGAAGCAAGTATACCATGGTTAACAGTAATTACAGATCAACAGCAGAAACAAACAGAAATGCTTCTTGCAAACTATTAGAAATAAAGGTCTAGGGCACATGAGAAGCTGCTAATTACCTGCAACACAACAGAGCTAAGATTACCGAGTTGATCACCACCAATCCACACAAGTTGAGTGCCAAGAGGCCAGGCAGTGTTCCCGTTGTTACGCATCCGCCATATCTTGGTAAAAGGAGTTGACGGAGGCATACTGGTCCCATCCAAGACTGTCACATCCTGAATGAAACGACTTTCAAGTTTGGCCCTGGATGACCTTGTCCCACAGCCATGGCCATGATATGATGAAGGCCGGTGTCTGGGATGCTGGAATTACAGGAAGCAAAGTCAATTGAAAACAAAATGCAGAGTTTGAGTAAAAACAATGTGGAAAGTTTAACTGCCATACACGGTTATGTAATTCCTTGAAAAGTCTTGGACAGTGGTAGGGGGCTTGGTCTATTCTGGTGTAATCAGCTTCACTACCCATCTGTGAGAAACAAAAGTTGCATAAATCGTAGTCTTCCTTCCTGCAAAACAAAAACCAGTCAAGATCATTCATGAAGAAGATGCCCTACCAGTTAAAGAAAAACACCCATAAATAATCCAAGGCAATGAGAAGGTGATCCTTTTCATACACATTGGATTTGAAGCGTGGACCCATGATCGGAAGCATTCCACAACCATCACACTGAACACCCCGGTGGAAAGTACGGCATGTGCTGTCATTGTAGCCACTTCTGTAAGTACGCCTTGGACACTTGAACCAATTTGGAGGAAAACCATACGAAGGTGCCTTCCTAAAGACAAAGGCATTTGAATCAACAGGCAATGTCCCAGCAGAAACCTGGGAACCGCTACTGCCATAAAATCCCTCGGCAACTCCGTGAGGACGAGATGGCTGAGATGTCTCAATATTGTCTGACTTGGATCCCAAAGTCTGAATAGCAGGTGGCACAGGGAGAGAACCAACCACAAATTTGTCATCATTATGAACCTGACTAGGTTCCTTCCCTAGCTCCTTGTTATCAGTTGTCCAAATTGAAGACAATAAATCATTGATCGGGTAATACTCTGAAGCATGTGTTCTCCTAGGAACATCAATATTAAAGTCAACACTTGCAGGAAGCTTAGCCATCACACCCTCTTCAACATTAACAAGTTCATGCTGCTCAGGAATGCCTTCCGTAACTGGATTGCTAGAGGTGGAGGCTGGCACTAGAGCTGGTCCACGAGTAATGACAGTTGAAGCCTTCTGCTTTTCCCCAACATTACAATCTGTTGAGGAAGGACCAGAAGCAGGGGTTGATGATTCACTAGGGAGAAGGGAAGCTTGGCGAGTATTGGACAGCTGCCCCATCTTCATGAAACGTTCCAAAAACTCAGCAACTGCAGGTGAAGATGATGTAGCTTTTGATACCAAATCTTCAGAAAGCTTTGACAGTGGACCACGAAGTGGATCTGGGACCAACTGCAATGCTTCATTGAGAGCAGAACTGATTTGAGATGGTTGAGAATGGATATTCTGTGATCCCGGAGAAGTGGAGCTCGGTCTCTCAGGTTTAGAGTCAAACTTCCCATCAACACAAGATTTCAGATGAACATTAATCCTAAGAGGATTTAGGTGCTGCCCAACAACAGCATCACGCAGCTCATCATCATTGTCAAGAGTCACTGTATCACCATCTTCATCAGTGTAAGTCAGAATCAAATCAGCATCTGGTCTGAAGTCGAAAAGTTTGGCAATTTTTAATTTGAGTTTAGTCATGTCATGATCCATGGACTGCCCATGGACATAGGCACCAAATCGTCTAAGAGTATCACCATATTTCACCTGTGACATAAATGAAAATGTTTAATTAAAATAACAGTAGAAATTTCATACGATAGAGATTTGCTGAACATCATCTATGATGCTAGTTTTAGAAGCATAAGAAAAGAGCAAGTAGAATCCCTTCCAACTGAACAAATCAATTTAAAGACTTCCATATTCTCCTAGAAGGTCCAAAATAATTTACAACTTTATTGGCCCAATATTTGACATCATTACAAGGATCTCAAATACAAGAGCTTCCAAGTTACAATGCAAATATTATAATAGAATAAACTGAGAATATGATGTCATTTGACTTAAACAATGAATAAGAGTTAATCACAAGCAATGTGCATGAACAAATTTGTCGTCTGCTTAGAAATGAAATAAAAACCCCAAGCTTGCTTGCAGTAGCATATACTACCCTTTTAATTAACCTAATTTTTGTAATTTCCAAATTTTATGCGATATAAATCAATCCATGTGATTCTTCTAGATAGAGTTTCTAAAATGGAATTACATTGCTAATAATATAGATAGACAAAGTTTGGCATGGATGACGCTATGCTTCAGTAGTCACATTGAACCACCGACAATCACTTCTCTCCTCCATTATTTTTCCATATTCCTTTTTTCCTCTCTCACCACTTCTATTACGAAGTGCCTTCGAATTAGTTCAATAATTTCAGAAATAAAGCGAACATCCCTAAGAACGAAAATATGAACTTGCCTTCTTCCTGCTACCCGTTACTTACAGCTACTACCAACAAACAAGCCAGTAAAAAATTGCTGCTGGGTCAAAACCATAAGAGCCTGGAAAGCAGTCCCAGAAAGATCCAAGAGAAAAATGGCTATCTATGATGTTGTTAGCACAGCCAAGATAAGGATAGGTAGGATTTCTTCTATTGACAAGAAAATAGGTCCCTATTTTGCGATGTATACAAGGATCTCACCAGAAATAGGAGGGAAATATCAACTTTGGAATGAAAGGAATTGTAGAAATACATTAAGAACTGCACATCTAGACTTTGATGATAAAGAAACAAACCACATATGAGTTTCTAACAAACCGAACAGCATATAAAGTTGAGAGTGCAGCTACAACGCTTATAACAAGCATTTGTTGATGGATAAATGACAACTAGAAGAAAGAGTATTCCAATCTTAAGTGTATTACACTCTATTTGCCGTTGCACCAGGTTAAATTTTCAGCTTCAGAGTATTTTTCTAATACCTTTGGTCAAGATTGACAGCCAATTTCAGAAAATTTTCTGATTTGATAGTATCAAAGGAATCATCAAGTTAAACTACAGAGAGTGTCTCCTAACTTAACAGGGCATAATCCATTTAAACTAAGCCAATCATCACAAAGAGAAATGAAATTTCAAGCATCAATTAGATATGAACAAAGACATGGAATCCAATTAAAATTTCAACAAGAGATGCTTGTTATTCAACTAATCAAAATCCGCATTTTAACCCTTTAATTATAGAAAACTACAAGCAAAATCGCTTATTTCCCATCAAAACTTCAACAAGACGGGTTTAATCAACATACGAAGCACATCACGGTTTCAGGAAAACGATCAGAATCAGAATAATCGCCGGAAAAACTCTTGAAAACACGGAATTTACATAAAAGAATAACAGATCTTTCAAAAATGGAAAGGAAGGGGAGCGATCGGACCTTGATGACCAAGTCCCAGTCGCCGACGGCGGGTTCCATCGCGAGCGAGCGATTCCGCGTGCCTGGTGAGCCGCGGGGGAGAAGAGCAGAGAGAGAGGGAGGGAGGGGGAGGAAGAGGGAGAGAAGGAGATCGGAGAGAGCAACGCGTAGCCGTGAGCCGCGGTGGAACTAGGCCCGATCCTTGGCCCTGCTTTTTAATGGCGCTTCTGTGACTTCCTTGCCAAGCAAACCATACAAGACAATTTTTTTCTCTTGGAAAATATAAAACGTCTTGTTAGTGATAAGCATAAGTTTGATGATGCTCTTTAATTAAAATTAATTTTGATAGTGACGTGCAACTGTGAATGATTAGTTGAGTTTGCGGGTTATTACAGATGAAATCGGGGAAGTTGGGGAAGTTGGGGAAATGGTAGTGACTTGGCGTCTAGCTCAACACACAGTCCGAACCGACCCGAGCTTGTGACGGCCCGCAGCCTACTAGTACCCATGTCCGAGCATGGGCCAGCGCATGGTCCGGTCCTCCGGCCCAATACGCACCTTACTATGGAGTTGAGTCTTTCTTTACTTATTTTCCTCGTAATTTTCATATATTGCTTTCTTAGTTGCAAAGGAAGTCAAGTCTTGTTAATTTACGTCAATGCCATGGGACTCGTGCCATATAATATTGCAACTTGCAAGTGCACACGAAATCAATTTGGATGACTTTTTATTCCGGACATTTTAACCAAAAAATAATAAAGTTTATCGCAGAAAAAGAATATGTCATCCATGACTCACCATCTATCGTCTTATTTTATCTGAAAAACAAATTGTTAATATCCTTTTTATTATCGTCTAAATTAAATCCAAACAAATAATTTATCCCTTTCAGTTTACCTTTGTAAATTATAAAATTAAAGGTGCTTTTTCGCAAAGATTCCCTGAAATGCAGGTGGTTTTCTGAAATAAAATGCGAAAAATTAAGGGCAAAGGTAGTTGGCCGTTGTTTCCAAAAAGAGACGCTGGTGAAGTGCTCTTCGTTCGCTCCCCGTCCTCGGCGCGAAGATTAGGACCTCGAATCGATGAATGTATGTCTTGATGCTCGGCCGTTGCCCGTGGCGGCGCCCAATTGGTTGACTGCTTGGTTTGGGCTCTTTTGGTCGGGAGGAGGAGATGACTCGGACTGTCGTGCATCTCCCCAGAATCATTCTTACAGAGTCTGCAGGCACTTCGGCAGAGGTGAATTTTATCTCCTTTCCTTCCTGAAAAGTTGTTCTGGTTCATTTATTTGCTTTTCGCACTTCTGGTTTTCCTCTCTTTTAAAGTTTTTTTTCGGTCAGTTTAATGGCCGTGGAGGATTTTTTTTTTTTTTTTTTTTTTTTTTTGGTTATTTGGATAAATGAGTTCATTTCTTGTTCTACTGTTTGGGGTTTTGAGTTATTTTGTGTAAATGAAGTTGTGGTTTTTTTTTTTCATTGTTTTATCTATGATGGATGTGAGTTTTGTATCTGGCATTGACATATGTCCTCGCAGTTATGCGTGATTGAAGCTTGTTCAGTTTAGAGTCTCTTAATAACAGTCATCGATAGTATGATGTGCAATTTTTCTCTCTGTTTCTGATGTCAGGTTTGCGAAGCTCTGGACAATCTCCCTCATTTGAATTATCAGATTTTACTTTTCCATCATAAAGACTTTAGTATCTTTAGTTTCACACCTATATTTTTGTTGGCGGCATATAGTTCAAATTACTTTCTTATTGCTATGCCAAGCTTTTAACTTGCTTTACGATATTGATATTTCTAATGCCGAGAGGTTCGCAGCAACAAGGTAATCCACGTGATACTTTATGTAGTTTTTACCAGTTCATTGCTGTCTAGAGCTCCAGAAGAAACAACATCAATGAAATTATATGTGCTGAAATATTTTACTGCCATTTCTCCAGTAGCTTGAACCATAACATAAATTGTCCTTTCATTTGCCTCAGAGAGTAGTGACAATTCTGTGAGCCTGATTGGCATTTACTATCCTTAAACTGTGCCTTTTTCTTGATAAACTGAAGTAATAATCTATTGTTGATCCCATGATGGAAACATAACTAGGAGTCTCGAGACTCTTCACCTTGTATACATACCTCCGTTTTTTTCACAAGAAACTTGGGAGGGATGTTCACCTGTTTAACAGGTAGTCAGTGTACATGAGCACCTCATCAAAAATAGATGTCATTGATCATGAGAAGGAAAAGACCCTGGTGCTGAGGAAACAAGGTTTTCCTGATTCTGTGTCAATTTGTCACTAAATTATGATAACGTTCTTTGTCTGGAATCAGAAATTTAAACCAAACATATAATATGTTTTCAGTTATGTGGAACCCCTGGGTTAAGAAGAACGCCAAGGCTCTGCCAGATCTGGGAGCCTGAGGATAACAGAGCCATGTTGAGTATGGCTTCAGCTGCAGTCGGGACACCAATCAGTCTAAGGTCTTTTGAGGAACTAGTAAGACCCCTTTGTACAGCCATGTCATTCTATGAAGATCTTTGACCAGGTGGATTTCTAGTTCGATATATTAAGCTGGATTTGTGTTCCTAGCATCAGTAGTATGACATCTCAAACTTTAGTTTGACTCTGCCAGTGCTTGTTTTGATCTTTTGAACCCGAGTTTTATGGAATGGGAGCTGAGTGTCACTTTAGAAATCAAATATTATTTGCTTTTCTTTTGAATTTCAAACATGGAGATGCAGATATTGCAGATATTTTCATCTTATTCAATCCCATTCTGGGCACAGGAACAACTAACAAAGTAGAACTTTCTTATTTCAATGCTTAGAAAAGGGCAAGCAGGGATGCTCCAAACTTTTCTTTGGCCTCCTTGTCAAATGGATCATCACCCAGGTACATGTGCAAGTAAGCTCTGCACAGCAGCTCACTCTCCACTTCACTTATTAGCTCTCCCTTTACTGCACCCAGTGTATTTCCAGTTTATTTCTTGGACTAATAAGCAACATGAGAACAATTTAAATTAGAACCTATATGCATTCTTACTCTTAGTCTGAAGCACATATCCTGGCATTCGGCTGATCTCGATCATCGATCCTGAGGAAAGCTTGATGCTATCAGATGCTGCTCCGATGACCCTGCAATTTGGAAAAGAAGCACCAGTGCAACAACAGGTGGTGGACTAATAGTACAAGAGCTTATGGTAGAATACTCTACTTGCTCAGGAGCTGTTCATCCTTTTTACCGCCATTGAGCTTCTTGATCGAAGCCCCAAGCCCCTCATCAAAGCTCTTTCTCACCATGCTCATGGTGAGAAAACCGAAGACGATCACCAGCCTCACCGTCATCGCTACATCTCCATTGATCACCGCATCATACATTTCCTCGGTAGGCTTTTCAGGTGCTTCCACAAATTTGTTCTTCAGAAGCTCTCTCATTTTTGCATTATCAGCAAACATCCCTGCTTGTCAAGCCATTACTCTCAGAAAGTTCATGGTTGCATGTTGAAAGATTTTTGTATTGAGATATGTACCAAAGGCATAGATGTTGATGCTCACGGCGATGATCTTCTTCCTTCTGATGCCGGTGGCATTGAGTTGCTTCGCATCCGGCAGCTTCACGGGGAAGGAGACACCGGTCTTGGGTTCAACCTCCATCTTTACTTCTTCTGCCGTCATCGCCTCCTGAGCTCTGGCCGTCGCCATTTTCGGGCACCAAGGGAGAATAAGAGGTGGCTTGAGAAACAAAAGAAGGGAAATGCAGCTATATAAACGGGAGGATGAAAAAAGCAGTTGAGACGATAAGGAAATTGAATTGGTCTACCGACTCTCATGCTTTTCAGTTAAGAGTGGCCATCGGCGTCGTTGACTCATTAAATGGACGGCTCCCCGATGTGGATTTCTCTTTTAGCTCTAGCATTTGATGGGTGAGCCGTTGCATCATCTGAAACTTCTGCCGACAAGGACGTCAAAAATTCCAGGCTCGGGCTTGGATTTTCAGGCTTTGGTTGGGGATCGGTTTTGTACAGCCTCGGAAATATGAATAGGCTAGGTCAAAGTACGCATAAGTTGATGTTTGCAGCAACCTAGACAGATGAGCTTGGTGATTATATTCGTCTCTCAGAGAGATCATGAAATCGAAAATTTGGAACTTTTATTTATCGTAGACTACAGATTTGCCGCCGCCTCCGCCGATGTAGGCTTGAATTGGAATACTGGGGTCTTGACTGTGGAAGAGTGTCCCGCGATGCTGGCTTTGCCTCCTGATGGTATTACTCCTGGGCTGTCATATGATAAAACACAGGCAATAGCACCCTTTGAACTAGCCTTGTGGTGCACTGAGGTATCGTAAGTCTAATTGAACTGACAGAAGTATTTCTGTATTTGAATTCAAGTATAAAGCGCCAATTCGTATTCATGTCCCTATGGTATTGCGTGGAACACATGCAGTCGCCAGCTTAGGCCCGCGACGACACGCTAACATCAAGACACGATAAAAAGCAGTATTTGTATCTGAATTTTTGTTGGCAGCTTATCACAGCCTCCATTCTTGGTCTCCGAAGAGCAGGTCTCATGGAAGAACAGAACCAGGTACGAGTGAGCTTCGAAAGCAATAAGCCCGAAGAGAAGGAGGAGGCCAAGCATGACAAGCAAGAAGCTAAGACTGTCCATGGAGATTTGGGTAGAGAGAAGAAGAGTGGAGAGGAGAAACGGAAGGTGAAAGGTCTTCCACACGAGCAAGTCCCCCAGCCCCAGGACCTCAACACCCGCAGACTTGAATCACTCATCAACTAGTATTTTTTGTCTGATTTTTTTTTTTGAGAGAGAGAAAATTGTCTGTTTTAGTCTTACTAGTTCTTCAATGTAAATTTATCATAGTTTTCTTTATAAACTATTTGGAGAAGAACGAAGGAAGCTTTCTTGTTTTCCTTGTGTTCCATGTGTTCAAATTGTTCAAATTTCAAACAAAAGGAGATCAAGTCTCCTCCCCCAGTATTATGACCCATACAAGCCAATCGACGTTAAACAATCTTCAGAATTCTAGGTCCTGAAGCAGGTGGAAGGCGTGCCATTTCAGCTGAAACTTCTTCGGCACATCCTTGCAACCAAAACGCGTAATCCTTTACTGAAACCCGACACAGAGACTCAATAAATTATTTCATAGGCCAGGTCAGTTCCTGCTGTGCGTACTCTTTCTTCGATTCACACGCCTTTCCTTCTCTGTATACATGTACATCACATTTGCCTGCTTTCTCATTCCATTATTGTGTGTTAATTTGATACCTGAAGATGGAGACCAACAGCTCGTTTGGGACGTCATGGGCAGACCAGTGGGACTACGCCGACGATCCGTACCCGGTGTCCGCGGAGAAGAATATCAGCGGCGGCAAGAAGAGCGGGCTTGACAAGACGAAGGCGGCGGCGACCACCGGGATCAAGAAGGTGAAGGAAGGCACGGCTCTCGGCTTCCACTGGATCAAGGACAAGTACCAGAAAAGAACTCAAAAGCAGTACAAACCAGTGGTGTTTTGAGCTTTCGTGCATTAGTTGATTCTTTTGTTGTGTTGTAAACTGAGTTGCTTGGGGTTGAGGGATTAAATTACTTCATTTATGGAGAAATAATGGAATTATATTTTTTTTTATTTCAGAAGTTTAATTTGAATCCGCGAAATATTTCGGTTTCGTTGTGATTTTGATGGCATTTGCATGACTGGCGGGCTTACGACATCTTCAATGGAATAGCTTCTTTCATTATGTCAAGAGATTCTGTTTTAATTAATTTAGATATTTTTTTCTGTAGCCATTAATCAATTGTGATTTTCTGATTGGCTATTAAATGCAAAGCTGGTCCTTAGTCTGTGATGACCTCGACACGAATAGCAAAGGCTACCGGACACACTTTTTTTTGGAAAAAAAAAACGTATATGTATACTTTTATTTAAAAATCAGTAAAAAAAAGTTATATATTTTTTTAATTGAATTATGTAATTTCACGATTCTGCTTAACCTTCTCTAGAGACATTAAAAAAATTCCTCCCACAGATTTAGGAAGTTCTTGAGAGAAATTTTATTTCTTATCATATACGAACTATCAAAAAATCAAATAAATATTTGGATAGGAAAAGGAGGGTTATATTTAATAAATTAATAATAAAAAAAAACATTTTAGCAAACGAGGTTAAAATTAGCAAAAGAGTAATTATTCTGTACATATTGATGGGACATGTCATAACACGTAACCGAATCAAAAGTTGAATTACATAAACCAGACAACCTAAACCGTGGTCGGAGTTGGTCAATTCGTTGAGCCCCTTTTATTGATACAGACACGATAAGTTCAAAATAAGAAATCACATAGATTGGGGAGACCAATTGAAATAATATAATGGGTCAGAAATTAAATTATTATAAAAATTTAAGTTTATAAAATATAAGTTTTTTTCATTATATATATTAAACTATATCTATCTAATATTTAATGTGAGAATAATTTATTATATCTAACATTATAATAATATATGTGATTTGATTCAGTTACATCATTACAGTATTTTTTTTACTTGACTAATTCTATCATGTGACTCATACTAACGGATTTTTGTCATAATTTTTAAATTTTTTTAAAAAGAGACTAACATACGACTTAATTTAGTCACAATATTACGATAGTTCTAATTTTAGGATTTTGCATAATTTTAAATCTAAAGCTTTAATATTATTTGTTGGGATAGTTAAAAGACTGTCAAATTGAAATAATATAGTGAATTAAATATCAAATTATTCAAAAAACTTAAATTTATAAAATATAAAATTTTTATTATATATATTAAATTTTTTTTATTAAACATTCGATGTAAAATTAATTTATTAAATCTGATATTGCAGCAGATATTTTTATAATTCGGACAAGTGTAAACAATGACACACGAAATCAAATCAATATGCTGAAAAAGTCCAAGTCGATGCCCGTAAAACGAGCCATTTATGAGAATGACTGAGATTTCTGGAGCGAGCTCATCCCCAAAGGTATTTACAATTTTTTTTTTTTTCACACGAAAACCTGGGATTCAGTCTGGTCCAATGTCAAGACAAGCCCGGTCAGCACAGTCCATCTTTGTGGCGAATTTAACTAAACAAAAGCCCAGCCATAAGTTGGTAATTTACTATCCTGCCATTCCAGGTTTTCTGACCTACAAAACATATGATGGTAATTCTGTGATTTATTGCCCAACCATGCCTTGCTCTGAAAATGCTCTTCATGTGACCGTCGCTATAAATACCAGAACGTTCTGGTCTCCTTCAATTCTAGTCTGCTAAAAATCTATTTCATCTGATCGTCTTCTTGATCTGTTCATGGAGAGGAACGACTCGTTCGGGACGTCGTGGGCCGACCAGTGGGACTATGGCGAGGCGTACCCTGAACAGGGCAAGAGCAGCGGCAAGAAGAGCGGGATGGTGAAGGCGAAAGCCGCGGCATCGGCCGGATTCGAGAAGACGAAGGCCACGACATCCACCGGGTTCGAGAAGACGAAGGCCGTGGCTTCCACCGGGTTCAAGAAGGCGAAGGAGGGGACGGTCACCGGGTTCCACAGGATCAAGGACAAGTACCAGAAGAGGACTCAGAAGCACTGATATCAGTGTTTCTCAAGAGCTTTTGTTGTGATTGATGTTCATTTTGCTCGTGTATATGATTTCTTGCGTTTGATTTGTGTTACGCAGTTGTTAATCTCGATAATGACACGAAATTAGGTATTTGCTTGTGATGTTTGTTAGTTGATCCAGTCAATTATAATTGTTTTTTTATCTTCTTTTTGAAGCTAAGTCGTAAATTGCAGCCATCTTTGAAAGGTAAAAGTCCTTTCTTTTCGGAGTTTCGACGGCAAGGAAAAGTTTTGCTTGTTAAAAAATTAACAGAAAATCTATTAAATTTTTAAAAATTTTTAATTAGCCTTTATATTTTTGAAATTTTTTATCCGTTTTTAGAATTCAGAATCGACTTTTGAAATAATTTTTTTAAATAAAAATATAAATTTATTATTTATTCTAAATTTTATTATATAATATATATATATATATAATATATATATATATAATATTATAGATCAAGTATTTATAAATACTGATAAATTTATATTTTTATCGACAATATTAGTTGTTAAAGAAGTTGACGAATATAAACCCTCGGGTCAATTTAATCACGGTTCAATAAGTTAATTTGAAATTAAATTTAGAAAAAATTTATTATAAAAAGATAATTATATCAAATATCCTAAAAATCAATATTTTATTCTTATAAAAAATAGTCTATTAAGGTATTAAAAAAGAGGCATCTTTATTTTTAAGGGATATATAAACTCTCGAATTTAGATTGAATCATTTTTTTCTCTTCTGAATTTTATTACCGTTTTCTCTAAAAAATTGATATTAATTTAAATTTTTAGAAACCACCGTGGTTTTCCTCGTGATGTCTTCATCTTATAGATCATACAGTGTGAACTGATCTAGCCGATTTGATACGAAAAACTTTACCAATTTGAAACCGACGTCGAATTTGACCCTATCAACAAAAATTAATATTGAATTTAAAATTTTTTTTAAAATTAATAAATAAGTTCAAAAATATGAGAAGTTGATTAAAAATTTTGAAAAATTACAATTTTTTTTTAACTTTTTTTTTTTATGTTTCAAATTCAACTGTTAGATTTGTACAAATTCTTTATTAATCTTGTTTGGTGGCCATTGGCTACCAAATCGGATACTGCGGTAGGAATAGCGACAATCTCGGTCGTACAAATTCGATCCAACATTTTATATCCGTGCCAAACTAACGGATTTGGATAATTAATCTTATTTGTTTTATGTAATTTTAAAGTTTTACAACTTATAAATTCTAATAACTAGAAAATTCAATGTTTCTTATGTAAAAACTTAAAAATATTAATTTTTAAATTTTAACAAATTTAAAATTGATTAGTTCTCTAAAATTAGTTAGATTTTAAAATTCTAATATTTAGAAGTCAAAATGGGAGCATATATGTATTGAACTTTATAGTCCAACAAAATATCAAATTTGTAAATTTAAAATATCAAATCCTATTTATTAAATTGTTAAATATAAAATTAATTTATCCCAGTGGATAATATAACGACTGTGAGTTTCAATCAAATGCTTGCGTTCAAAACCAGCCCTAATTGTAGAAAGAAGCAGAACGGACCCTGTCCTCAGCAGCGGGTCTCCTGCATCCAAAAACAAGTCCTCTGGACATGTCCCACGGCACAAGCAGGGCGCACACAGGCGCCCGCATATACAAACTGCATGATGACGGCCACGGTCGGCAGTCAGATCCAACGGCTGCGTAGCTTTCGACCACACGAGCCTGCGTGGTCCCGCGCGGCTACGTGGGAGTTTCCGGCTGCCCGCTGCGTGTACGGCCAACCCAATTATTATATCGTGTGATCCGACACGAGGCATTTAAACAAACACCTCGCGGGCTGCCCGGATGCTTCCATGGCATCTGGATTCAAGCGGCTGAATTTGTTTTCTTTTTTTACTGGAAAATGGGTGAATGACTCGTCGGATTTTGCTGGTCGATGCTACATGAAAAGTAATTTGATTTGTTTTAATTGACAAGTGATAAAAATAACTATGGATGAGTTGTATCTAGATGAATTCGCATTTAATACAATAATAATCATATATTGATAGTATTACCAATTACAATTTAAATATTTTTTCATTTTATTAATTTCAATGAAAAAAATGGCAAAAATGACCGACAAACCGATAGTGGCCACAACATATGCAAGCATTCCATAACAAAAAATTCTAAAAAAATATTCACAATAATGTTTCACGACAAAAAGACAATTTTATTCACTAATAAGAATTAATGGCGAAAAATCAGTAAAAAAGGACGGTAAATAGTGAAAATTAATTAAAAGTAGGCATTTATGATAATATTTAAAGGTAGTATCAATCTAAAATATATTATTTTAAATCAAAATTATTTTTTTAAGCTTATCAAAATCTATTCAATCCCCGTACCCAAAAAAACGACAAGCAATATTACTTTTTATTAACAAGCGGCAAAAACCTGGACACGCGGTGAAAATGATAATAAAAATAAGAAAATTCGAAAATTTATGAACTAAATATTTTCCGTTTTTGATTAAAATCGTAGCTAAACCTCATAAAAAATGTATTAAACCGGTCCAGTTGCAGGAGATAAAGAAATTTGATATTTATCACGCCACTGGGTATTTAATAATGACAAGATGGGTGCGGGCTTCTTCACTTGCCCTGCTTCTTCTCTTTGTTTTCAACCCTAACCTTCTCCCGCAATAAACAAAACCAGGAAGAGGAAGTGCGACAGAGAGAGAAGGTCAATCCCTCCCTGGATTCTTGCTCTCCACATCCTCCTCCTCCTCCTCCTTGTAGGATAGAGAAAGAGAGAGACTCACACAAACACACACAAAGTGAGAATCTTCCTAGAGGGTAAGAGTTCTTCTTCTTCTTCAACAAGGAGATGGGGGAATCCATGTGTTTGGAAGGTTGTGGATCTTGGTCTTCTTCTTCTTGTTCAGCGCTGTAGGAGATGGAGTCCAGAAAGGCGGGGTTCTTCTCCGCGGGCGAATTTCGCATCGATCCCAAGTGGCTCGTCGACCCCAAGCTGCTCTTCGTCGGCCCCCGGATCGGCGAGGGAGCTCACGCCAAGGTTTACGAGGGCAAGTATGTTGCTTGCTTGATTTCTTCCCTTTTTTTTTTTTTTGGGATTTCTGCATTTTTTCCGATGATTTCTGCTGATGTGATCTGGATTTCAGGTACAAGAATCAGAATGTTGCTATCAAGATTGTGCACAAGGGGGATAACGATGAGGAGGCCAAGAAAAGGGAGGCCAGATTCATGCGGGAAGTGAACATGCTGACCAGAGTCCAGCACAAGAACCTCGTCAATGTTGCTTCTTGGAATTCTTTTTCTGTGATTTTTGTTGTTTTGGTTGATGCTTGCGATTGAAGTGGATGTTTTTGGTAGTTCATTGGGGCTTGTATGGAACCTGTCATGGTGGTGGTGACTGAGCTGCTGCTGGGAGGCACCTTGCGCAAGTACTTACTGAATTTGAGGCCCCGGAAGTTGGATCCCAAGGTGGCGGTTGGATTTGCGCTTGATATTGCTGGGGCGATGGAATGCTTGCATGATCATGGGATCATTCATCGTGATCTGAAGCCTGGTAATTTTCTTGGATGTTGAACAGTATTATCTGCAATCTGTGTTCTTTGTGTCTCTCCTTGGCATAAGACTGCATCTTGTTCTTTACGTCTGCAATCTGATTCACTCTGTTGTTTAGAGAATTTCCATAGTTTACAATGGTGTTCTTAGGGTGGTTCACCACCTTAGTGCTTTAGCAGCATCAGGCAGTCAATTGCCTGTATATGCGCTACACGCAATTTCTAACAAACTTATTTGGTTGATTGCTATGGAGTTAACAGAACTGATATTTTGAAATGGTCTAGTGCATTATGTGCTCAGAGCCAGGGATTGAGTTATCAACTAACTGAGTGATGCTTTGGTTGATTTTGTATTTGGAGGATTAACTTCTTACTGTATATGAAAATTTTCGACATTGTCTGCTTCCAGAACATAACTATATCGACCATGTCATATCTAGCAATGGATTTTTTTACAAATCTTTTCACCTGATCGCGACGATTCTGGCAAATGAATGCTCTTTTTATTGGCATTAGTCTTGAAACAAGAAAAAAGTTGGCAGAAGAAAAAAGACACATGCTATATCTTGGAGGCAGTTTCTAGCTGTCCTTTTCTCTTAGAACATGGTGGAATACATGGCCAAAGCTTGTTTTGGTAGAATGGGACATTATAAACATGGGTTTCTTTTTCTTTTGTAAATAAGCTCTCGTTACTCCCTACAAAACTGGTCAACTAACTGTTGTCAGTTAGCACCTGTAATTTTATTTGGTAGAGTGACCTTGGATCCCTATTTTTCTTTCAGCTTTTCTTCAGGTCCATTTTCCAAATGTGCAGTGGAAACTCCTTAATACAAAGTAGCATAACCTAAACTAGATCCCATATATTGAAAAAATCTTTGTAGTATAACCCAACATGTATTTGCTTGCTACTTATGACTGAGATTTGTGCATCTCTGTGGAGATTACTGCTTAATTGCCCGATATATAATTCATTGTGCCATCTCTTGGATTATGATGACAATATTTTTTAGCAATTATGACAGAACTCAGTTTTAAAATCTGGATTTGCTTGCAGTAGTTGAGCCACAAGCTTCCTTAGATACATTCACTTGTTTGGAGTATAATGTGCAAACCCATGCAGGTGGATTGGTGAGCTAATGTAGAAAGAGAGATATTTGATGCTGCTGCATGGGAATTTCTTGCTGACTGTATGATCTGTCTGTATGTCAACAGTTATCAGGATAAATGACTAAGATTTATGTATCATTTGGTTAGTGAAGGTCTTTTCTGTCAGAGGATGAAGAACCTATCACTAATCCTAGATACTATGGCTTTAGGTTGAGATCTGCATATAAAGTTAGTTAAAAAAGGTTATGATTGGAGGACAGAGATGCATGCCAAAGCAAAAATTTCTGAGGTGATAGAAAACTTCAATATGAGAACATACATTATAGAAGTCAAGTCTTTAAGATGAATTTATCTTTTGTTTGTTAGTTTCCCATAAAGTTGTTCTGTCCTTATAGAACTTTTGAGGTATCTTGCTCTTCATTATTGTTTTTATGTGACAAGTAGCCTTATTCATGTTAGTAGTCATCAATTCAACTTCAACAAAGATGAGACTTATGAACCTATGTTCATTCTCTATGAAAAAAAAAAAAAAAAAAAAAAATTGTGCGTCACCATCTATTCAAAGGACTTCCGTGCTTGTTTTTGCACTTATCTGTTTATTGTAATCCTAAAATGTTGTATTTAGTGAGATAATCTATTAAATTGTGGTCATTGGTTGCTAGTAATGAAATAAGCTGTTTTTACTATGTTTCATAAAATATCTGCTTATGTATGGTTTTCTCAAGTTTATGATCTTCTTTTATTCTATTTTTCAATTTTGAAGAACCAAAATTTTGATGCTTTTACCTTAAAAATTTGAATGGTATATACTTTATAAATTAATGAGGTGTCACAAAGCTTATGCTTCCTTCTGTTGACACCATGGTTTGATAGGTTAGAAAATCTTCCAAAAAAAAGTTCCCCACTAGTACAGAGACTGATTTCCATGCTGTGATTTGGTTTTTCAAATTGAAAATCCTTATTTTAAGGTCAAGAATCCTGAAAATTGTCAGATCCAAGTTAAAAACTTTTCATCCTTATATTTTCCTATAGTAAATCTTTAACTTGTGGCCTATTCAAACCTTTTCCCGGTCCATAGAATATTTACACAAGTGTTACAAACTTAGAATTATATGTATTATTGGTATAGGGTCCTGAAATTTCACCTTTTTTTTGACATTGATACACTGAACAACTCTTCCTGAGTTGGGCAGATTAAACAAAAATGAACAAAATCATTGCTTGAGAATATTATGTTCTAGATTACTAGGTTTTATAAGCAAAATATTCTTGATGTAACTCTTGCAAGCACATGGTTATTCATGCTTTTTGATTGATATACACTTTCATATATTTACTTGTCTTACATGAAATTTGCGTTGTAGAAAAAAAAAAGTGGCACCTTTGTCTCTCAACAATGATATTGATTTCCTTGTCAAGGTAATGCAACTCTTGGATGGGGAATCTTGCCTGTCAAATTTGAGGGATTGTAAGAAAAATATATATTATCTAGTAGATAAAAAGACAAATGGGTGTCCTGTTGATTGGTCATTGATGTCTAACTACTATATTGGTTTTTTATTCAAGATCCGATTAGATTTCTTTTGCATTGAACATTGCAATCAGTATGAATTCTGGACTTGTTAATATTTCAGGCAATTGTCTCAATGGAATAGTATACTATTTTTGTATCTATTTCATATAAACTGTATGTAAATCCACTAAACTTCAAAAGGCACCAGGCAATCAGTGGTAACTGGGGCACTACATCCTGTTACTTATAATCTATCTGTGACATAATCTAATTAACATGGGTGCCAATAATTAATGTGCATTGCGATAAACAAAAATATTTCACTGTTTATTTGTTTCTTCTAGTTCTTGATGTTGGTGAGTGTCCTTCTTGTGTGTTTGCCATCTCTATTCCACTTCTTTTTTGTGTTGCATGATGTTGTAACTGCTAATATTACAATAAGAGTCTGCCCCATAATGGAGTACCTAATCAGTGCCCTTAGGTCTCCCTGAGGCCCCTCTTTTTCTAAAATTTGCATGAGAATTCCCCTCCTCTCTTTCTCTCTCTGAATTTTAATTTTATTCGGAGGATTTCTATAAAAAATTTATTTTGGATGCCTATATGTGGGTGGATTCAGCATACACCTTTGTATTGTGGGTAAATTTCCCTAGTGTAACCAACACTTTTGGTGGACAAGATGCATTTCTACAAATGTTTTTATCTGCTTTGTTTTGCTTTTATTTTTGTTGTTTCTTGAATTTTTCTTTCGTTTCCTAGAGCAGGAGTATAACTTTGTCACCTTGTCTAGTGACATGTATTAGTGTCATTGATCACTTGTTTATAGTTGTAGAGCATTTGATTGTCTTAGGAATGGTTCGCCAGTATTTTTTAGCTGTCAAGCTTTGTTGGTTCTTTTTCTAATAGAATATTTTTGGTTCTTTTGATCAACAACAAGGAGAATTAAGGAAGTAAATGAAAAAAGTTTTTGTGGTTGAACAACTTTTGAGGGAAAAGAACTGTGTATCTCCTTAGGTTTATTCTTCTTGTACTTATTATTCATCATCCGCCTACTTCAGTGCCATGATTGATAGAAGAACTTATATTTTGACAAGAATCCTCTCTTGTCTATATTTGAACTGCCAATGGAAATCAAGATCAGCATGTGGTTGAGCTCATGTTGTGATTGGAGGATCTATTATTTGCATGCATTCACTGCTTACTGCTTTACATTCCATTGAGCTGCAAACTTTGTAGCATTGTCTCTCCTCTCAAACTTCAAAACTAAAGCTCTGGTTTTCTGCCCGCAGAGAACTTGCTATTGACAGCAGATCAGAAAACAGTGAAGCTGGCAGACTTTGGTCTGGCAAGAGAAGAGACATTAACAGAGATGATGACTGCTGAGACTGGTACATACCGGTGGATGGCTCCTGAGGTATTTTCTCGAGCTTCAGATGTTCCATCTTGTCACTAAAACTGCTTCATTAGCCATATATGATGGTTCTTGTTCTTGTCCTAAACTAAAATTTTCATACAGCTATACAGCACTGTCACTCTTAGGCATGGGGAGAAGAAGCACTACAATCACAAGGTGGATATCTACAGCTTTGCCATCGTCCTGTGGGAGCTGTTACATAACAGATTGCCATTTGAAGGAATGTCCAACCTGCAAGCAGCTTATGCTGCAGCTTTCAAAGTATAATTTCTTTTGCCTTCTGTACAAGATCTTTATGATTTCAATCTTTTCCCTAATAAAACTACAACAGTGATACCTTTTCTGGTTTCAGAGTGTCAGACCCAGTGCAGAAGATCTTCCTGAGGAGCTGGCTTCTATTTTGACATCATGTTGGCAGGAGGATCCAAACTCCAGACCGAACTTCAGTTTAATAATAAAGAAGCTTGTAAACTATCTCTCCACATACTTACCACCTGAACCGGTAGCAGCCCCTGCACGAGCGTTTAGTTCTGAGAATGTGGTTTTGCCACCTGAGTCTCCTGGTACAAGCTCTCTAATGGCAGTTCGAGACGATTCAGGCGAGACGCCAAAGAACAGATCAGAAGAGAAACCAAGGGGCTTTTTCTCCTGCCTCAAGCAATGCTACTAGCTGCCAAAATACAACGAACGCTATGTCGAAGAATGTTGGAAATGGCGTCCTGCTGATCCTGAAGATGTTAATGCCCGTGAAGTATTGGCTTCTCTCTGGTTCAGATGATGCGCTATTTGTGATTAGAAGGTGGAGGCTGGCGTAGCAACTTCTTGTATCCCATACTTGTAATCTATTAGCTCCCCAGGGGATGGGGAAGTGGCTGTAGGAAGCTTTGTTGTACAATCTATTAGTTCAATTTTGAACATGTGAAGCACTGTGGGGGATTACTAAGCTGTCAAGTGCACTTGTTTGTTGTATCATGGCGTTCCAGTTAAAACTGTACAATTTTCTATGGTGTCTGTCGAGTTTGTATTCTATGAATTTTTACTGTGCAAGGATAAATAAGATGGATAATCTCTACATTCTGGTGCAAGATAAACTGCTAGGGTTTTCTTCTTGTTCTTCTCAACAAGAAAGCTGCAAAAAATTTGGTTGTTGAAACAGGATCTGGGATGCAAAATGGTGGTGATGCAGGAGAGGGAACAGGATGGACTGGAGTCAAGTCCATGGATTCGGAGGTGATTTGCTTTAGACCCCTGCAAAATCCGACAGACTGGACTTCGACCTGAAAGGCAAATCCAGACATTCCCGATTGAATTGAAATGAAATGTTTATCTTCATTTTAATGTTTCAACCTTACCAATGTCTTTTCTTTCTCCCTCCACACGCACACACAACAACACACCCGCCACCACACCCCCTCCCCGACCTTCCCAGAGCTTGGACTCACGTCTGATGAAAATTTGAGTTCATGATTAAATATGTCCATGTTTTAGTAGGTAAAAATCTGCGTTTTGGGATATTAACTGCTTTCAAGATTTCACAAACCTAAACAATGATTGTGCGAAGAAGACAAAAGGAGAGAGAAAAATATAGCATTGCAAATGAAAACGGAAGCAGGAGCATTAAATGCCAGTTCTCCTTCTGAGAACAGTTGTGTTTCCACAAATTCTGCAATGGCATCAAGTAGCAGTACTTCATATTAGTAAGTAATAGCGAAATAAATCAGTATTAGCTGAATTTTTCAGAAAAATATTCAAAGATGCCGATCTATAATGAGCATTAATAATTTGAATATAATCCTGCACTCAGTGGGAAGATCACATCAACCAGAGAAAGAAAGCAAAGGAAACCAAGCGCTGGTTTATGATAAAAAACAATCAGATACCTGTGTACATGCACACACAAGTGTCAAAACCCTAGCTCTCGTGGGGTTCTATCAACACAAACTTTTCAGAGACCCTAAAAGAAACCCTAGATCTCCTCCTCCCTCCCTCCCTCCCTTTCTGTTCTGCTCAAACCCTAGAAGGGACAAGCCCATGTGACAAAATCCTTGGTTTCCAAACCCTAACATCCCCAGCCCAACAGATGGAGCCCGACATAAATGCCTTGGCGATAACTCAACTCGCTACACTCCACCACACTAGCGCCAAACAGATCTCTATTCCTTTCCTCTCTCTCTCTCTCTTTCTCTCTGCTCTGCAACACATTCCTTCTTCCGCAGTCCATTCACTGTTCTTAAATTTCACATATAATAATAGGCAGTATATTCACGAGCAAAACAAAAACACAGCGCAAGGGAACAACTTCTGATCGCCGCCAGCGTAATCATTCAAAATGATAGTCCCATGCAGACCATAAAGCTTGCCCTACTTGTCAACTACGAAGCCTGAGCCCCCTCTCCCCATTACTGGGGTTCTAGTCCCACACTTCTTACGCCCTTCAATTTTTTTCCTTTTAAGCCCCTGAATGCAGAGTAATTTCTACAGAACCCCCTCAAATCGATGTCACCCTAGCTGTTGTATTCCTATCGCTAGTTTTTTCGGGAGTAATGCTAGAATTACGAAACAAAGATACTGAAAAAATATGCTACCGTGGTTCAATATTTACAACTGATCATTTCTGTCGGTGATCAAAACTACAGTTTATAAGAAAACATCATTGATGAAGGTTCACCGAGGAATATTGAATTTCTGCAAAGTGTGTAATATGTAATATTCTAAATGTTCAAGGGGTCAAATGCAATGGGCGCAGTAAAGCAAGTGCACCCTTTGAAACCTTGGAAATAGGCGAGGGACGGGAGGGCAATTACTGTGACGGTGAGAGCTCTTCTCTTCTTAGCTGGCATACTACATGAAGAGATATCCACAACCAGTTTCATACACCATACGCTCCCCTGTATCAACCACACGACACCACCTCGTAGACTAGAGACAAACCAAAGTCAAACCTACAGCACAGAGCGGCTACACTACGCTACACACGAGCGCATGTGTGCAAGCCCGACATCAAAAAAGCGCGACAATGCCATCCCCGTAGCAACCCTACTGCTCTCCTCTGTTCCTAATAATAAATTCCGCACATTTAAAAATAAATAAATAAGAAGGAAAAGAAAGAGACTCATCTCTCTCTCTCACTCGCCCGCCATTGGGAACCGCAACCCACGCGACAAGAAGATCACACTTCGTGTCCCATGCACGCTCCTCTCAGCTAATCGCCCTCGTTAATCCAATCATTAATGCCACTTCCCATGAGTTACAATCATAAACAACATTATTAGACGATATGAATTCCCCACTTCCCCCTCTATAAATACCTCCCTCCATCTCTTCTTATTCTCCATCTTCTCCATCTCCATCTAGTACAGCAATGGAGGAAGCCGGCCACAAGAAGTATAGCAGTAGCACTAGCAAGAGAGGGAGTGGTGTGGCTGCCGCGGCAGCAAGCAAGGAGGGAATGAGGTATAGAGGAGTGCGGCGCCGGCCGTGGGGACGGTACGCGGCGGAGATTCGCGACCCACAGTCAAAGGAGCGGCGGTGGCTGGGGACCTTTGACACCGCGGAGCAGGCGGCTTGCGCCTACGACATCGCCGCCCGGGCGATGCGGGGGCTTAAGGCTCGCACCAACTTTCACTACCCTTCTATCCCTGCTCCTGCGGCGGCGGTTCCCGCCACCGACAGCGGGCTTCTGCACCATCTGCACAACTCCGAGTGGGCTGTCCCAGCTATTCCTCATATTCATGGTGGTGCTAATGCGTCGCCGTCTTTTAACGCGCTGATTCTTCGCAATCTTATCACTAGTTCTTCCTCTCATTCGACTTATTCTGCTCCTTGCTCAATGCCTTGCTTCTCTACTGCTGCTTCTACATGTGCCCTTGGTGTTAACAACGATGCGAGTTTCATGAGAGGAACAACTCCTCCGGATTGGCCTCTTCTTCTTCTGCAGCAGCAGCAACAGCTTCAGAGTTGCACTAATGAAACACCAGTTACTGAGGAGACCACCCCAGCACTTGACTGCTCAGAGTTCTTTCCATTAGAATCCCCGGATTCCGGGCTGCTGCAGGAGGTCATCAGCGGTTTCTACCCTAGCTCAAAGAAGAGAAGTACTACTACGGCAACTGCAAGTGAGACCCTGCAACTGAAGCAGGAGACTGCAAGAATGGAAGTAGAACAACAGTTTCGTATTCCACCCGAGTTATCAATCCAAGAACAGCAGCCGTCAGCGCCTTACGCCCCCTGCGACGGCGGCGGCGGCGACGACGACGACTTCCCCATGGTCTCCGGCGGGTTACTGGAGGACATCATCCAGTACCCAGAGTTCTTTGAGATCCTATCTGCCAAGTTACACAACGCATGAGTTCTTCTACATGTTTTGAAGTCGAGATCACTAAAAATTGTTCTACTGCTATAGTTGCACTTTGCTGTATGATTCTCTTCTCTGCATGAGAACGTCTGATTATTATTCACCAGCCACATTTGCTTCGCTTCTTTTTTTTTTTTTTTTTTTTTGTTGAATGAAATGCACTAGTTTTTAAGAAAATTTTTTGCTAAAGAAGGGCCAGCAAGCATATCTCCTGCGTCGGCAGTTTGCTTTCATGGCCATCAAATCTGCAGGAGAAGTAAGAAAATAACATGTCATTCAATACATGCGCCTGATACTGCCACCGTCATTGTTTAATGTTGTTCTTCATTATTTGAAGTGTTTTTTCTTTTCTTTTTGGGCAAGAACACTGTTGCTTTTACGTTCACCATCAAATCAAACAGAGGATCATGAAGAGCAGGACGTGACAAGCAGGATGTTGTCTCTCCATTGAAATTGAATCAATCGAAGCTGATGCATTTCTCCGCTTTCTTTCTGGCGCTGTGTTTAGGAGAGAAATGTATGGCGCTGTGTTTGGGAGAGAAATGTATGGGAGCAGTACAGTGGATGATATGAATGGTACGAGTTTATAATGTGGGAATTGAAAGGGGGTATCTTCTGTTTGGAGCTTTGAAATTGAGCAGCAGCGGATCCGGGTGGAAGAAGCCTGCTGTTCTTGCGAAGGTTTGGGCTGTAAAGGATATTTAAGAGAAAAGCTGATCTTGTCGGCCTTTTTCTTCACAAACAAAACTGAAGCAGTAGACGGGATCGAAAGCTACTTTTCCCTCTCTCTCTCTCTCTGTCTATGGGATTTCCAGGGATTTTTCTTTCTTTTTTGTACTTTCTTTTGGTAAAAGTACTTGAAAGAAAATCCAAATGCGAGCGTCTTTCTTCTGAACGTAGATATAGATTCTCAATGTGTATTAAACTTGTATATTTTTTTTGGTAGAATCGGAACTGTTGCTTCATACAATTTATAGCATCAGTTGTTGATGAACAATCAGTCGATGCAATAAAAAGAAACAAGTATTATCAAACAAGATCGAAATACAACTGAAACATGTATGTTGTTAACTGTGTATCTTTTAGATTAATGTAAATACAGATTCTTAATGTAAAATACATGGAAATTCGGAATATTTTTGAGGGAGGTTGTCATCAATTTTCAGTGTAAACCACCCAAAAACCCTGGGAAAATAATGTGACATGGATACCGGCTGTCGTAGCCGCTGAAGCCTCACTGATTTGGCTAGTCTTCACAGCATCCAAGCGTTCCTTCTATTAAAAGATGCAAGATGTTTCTTGTAAGTCATCCGGAAAAAAAATGAGGTTGTCAAATCATAAACATAAAGGGATTTCATTCTTGTTTTTTTTTAATTTCATCGAGTGACTGTTTGCTTGGATGCATTTACAAATCTATGAACTTTAAAGTCCATAGAATTCACGATTTTAATCTTCGTTTGACACAGTTCAAGTGGCAGCCCGGAAGTTGCGGACAGATCTCAGCCGTAGTATCTCACTCACAACAAGGTCCTGGGGCAGATATGGCGCCGCGGCTCCTGCAGCCATTTTGGTGTTCTTCACTGTGCTTTCCTCGTTGATGGATCTCGTCGTCCTGTCCGTCGGATCCCGATCCAATGTGAGTATACAGTTTTTTCGACAAAAATTTTAGAAATTGAACTCCAGAGCTGGCTTAGGAGATAAAACCACGCTGAGACATGACGTGTTGTGCTGATCTTTTCTGTCCATTCGAATACGGGCGCGGGAGACAATCCGACCCGTTTTCAGCCATTGCATGGGTGAGAGCATGGCAGAGAGAAGAAACGAATTCATGGCCCATGGCCCAAATCAGAGCCCAATTTCGGCCCGTAGGCTGTCATGAAGCCTGTCAACAGACATGAATTTGGCATAATTGATTGTTTTGGGTTCAATTTTTTGATGTTCGAAATTAAATAAAGCAATATATTCTTTGCGAAAAAACATCAAATGATATTTACTCGCAGGATCAACAAATTTTTGCTCAAAACTCAAACTAATCTCATTTTAATATATCTCTTCGTATTTTAAATGTCGAACCACTTATAATAATAATACAATGATAAGAACACCAATAGAGCCCCATTTAATTTGAGATCAGAATTACCATCAACCCATTTTAAATTTTTTTTTTATAAAATTAATATTACTTATTTTATATTGTTATTAAATTAAATTATTATAAAATATTAAATAATTTTTTCGAACTTTAAATTATTAAAATATTAATTTTGATAAAAAATATTAATTTATAAAAATAATTTATTAATCTTAATTCTGATCTGATTCCAAAACAAACAATAACTAGAGTATGATATTGAGTCTCGGAATGTCACGAAGTTCTGATTTGATCATTGTCAAAACCCTGCTCGAACAATCTGTTTCTCAGTTCGCCAAGAGAGCAAGACAGAACTGCACTTCATCACAGAACAAGAATCCTGTTTATGATTCAGCATTTTGAACTAAATTTGTAGCAATTAAAATCAATGCCTTTCATTTACACTCCTGTTCATCGTCCACAGCTTACTGAGCATCCTCTTTGGCTTCGCATGGACACTGCAAAGCGACTTCAACTTTGAAGACCCACTCCTCCCTAATCCATCACACTTCATGCCATTCTCTTCTGTGTCGTCCTCCGCCTCTGCCAGCCGCATTTTCAGCGTTGTGAGCTCCGCCTTTGTATTCTTGAGACCTGAAATGCTCCACTCATCGTCGAAGGAACCTCCGTTGCTCATCTCGGGGATCTCTGTCGCATCTTTCTCTTTCTGAATGGCCTTTGTCCTGGAAAGAAGGGCCTTGAGGTTGTGGGGCAGCTCACGGGACGGCGCACCGGTGGAGGCTGCCCGGGCTTGCTCGAAGAACAAGACCTGCACAACTACTCGCAGTGGCAGCAGCTCATTATGCGCGGCATGCATGCAGGCTTCTACTGACAGTTTCTTGCAGTTCAGAATCCGGCAAAGCTTCTTCCTTTCACTCTTCTCTAGCTCTAGATGTGCCTGCTTTCAATCGATGAAGCAAATTTCATAAAATACCACTAGTGTTTAATAAGCGAAGTCGAATGAATTTAATTTCATTTACCCTGAGATACGTGTCAATGACCCTGTAGAGGTCATCATGGTCTGGCCTAGCGAAGTCTGGCACAGTTTCAGCAAGAGCAATGACCTTCTCCATTGGCAAATTAGCATCTCTTGCAATCTCTTGAAGATAGCCGTCAATGAGCTTGGCAACTCTCAATTTAGAGCCATGGGAAGCCGAAGAAGATCTCCGGCTATTTTTCTGGCCCTCTAAATCTATATTTTCCACTGATCGAGACCTCTGCCGCCTCTCGATGCCGAGCTTGGTTCTTGGAGGGCTTGTCTGTGGACTCTGACCTTGGAGCATAAACTCCTCCAATATGGTCATTACTACATCAACATCATAGAGAGTCTCATCCACATAGGAGAGGGAGGGGATAAGGAGATCGCTTACAGTCGCCTCGTCGAGCTGAAGTCCGGCTCGCCGGGCCAATTCCATCTTTGTTGATGTGGATGGGTTGAGTATGTTGGCTGCCTTGAGAAGCTTGAGAAGAAAACTGCAGGAAACTGAACCTTTCTCCATTGGCAGTAAGCTCACTAGTCTCTCAAGTATCAGCCTATGTTTTGAAGTGATTTTTTGGAGGGAATCCATTTCAAGAACTTGTGTGATCAGGTGACTATCTCTGGACACATTGGGCAGCCATTTGCAGGCATAAATCTGCAATGCTTCCCCAATTATCTTGTCAGGAATATTCCCGGAAGACTTCAATGCCACCATGATTCTCCAATAGAGATCAATTTCCAGTTCAGCAATGTCCTCAGCCCACCAGCCTTTCGAATTTGTCTTGTGGTTGCCTTGAGACCAATCATTGGATGGAGGAGCAAGGATCATTGCTGCAGCTGTTTCAGTGCAGTGGCTTGTGATCCTAAGCATTTCGGAAAATTCCGGGCACTCTTTTGTGCTTTGCAACACAGTAATTGTGTCCTTCCAGCCGCGGAGAATGCAGCACTTCAGGAAGACATCGAGCTTCGAGACGAGGTTGCCTTTGTCAATGTCTTCTGTCATGCCAAGGTACTCGGCAGCGCACCGGCCGGCCACGATGTTGAGGGCACTGAGAGTGATGGTGATCCCATAGCAGAACTTTGCACACAACTCGAAAGCTTCAGCACCGCCAGGGAAGTCAGGCAGATTGATTACCTTGCCATCACAGGAATTTTTCGATTCGGAGTAAAGCTTTTGCAGGTAGGAGCATTTGGAGAACAGTGGAAACTGCAATATCAGAGACAAAGCATGATAAAATTCTATCAGAATGAGCATGTGCTCGTTTGAATTTTACCTTGTGCAGTAGGTACAGGCAGTTATGGACCTGGATTTTGAGATCAGTTGAAACTTCAGAGGAAACAGACCTGCATCAAATGAATCCTTAAAAGAACTTGCCACACAAATATATCAGAGCAATAAAGTGTTCACTGACAAAGAACATCACCTTACAGCTTCAGTGGTGAAGAAGGTATCCGGCCGGGTTCCAAGCTTCATAAACTTCATCTCTGACTTCTCAAATCATCAAACCGTGGCTTCCACCATCATCAAAGTGCTCTTTTTCTTCAGCAAAAGTAACACCACAAACATAAAGAGAGCTGAATACTTCTTCTTCTTCAACTTCTATATGATTATAGTGCTCCCAATGAAAAAAAAAAAAAGTTAGTGGTCGAATATAAAGTATGCAGAGAAGGGCCAGAATCCAAGGGAGGGGTTGGCAATCGAAGATTTGGTTGGCAAATGTAGGGAAATATGGGGGAAACCAATTAATGCATACTGTTGTGAACCAAGGGATCAGTCAATGAAGCTTTGGAATACAAGGGAGAAAGAAAATGGACATCAATCTCAATCAATTCTAGGCA
Source organism: Trichopus zeylanicus subsp. travancoricus (assembly GCA_005019695.1). Classification (NCBI taxonomy): domain Eukaryota; kingdom Viridiplantae; phylum Streptophyta; class Magnoliopsida; order Dioscoreales; family Dioscoreaceae; genus Trichopus; species Trichopus zeylanicus. The sequence continues at coordinate 138,335 of RXID01014326.1, forward strand.
AACCAAACTCGAAAAGACCTCTGAACCAAAAGGCAAAGAAGGTGAACAAAATTCAAGGCTTCTTGCTCTCTAGTTCTTTGAGCATTAGAGAGAAATGTTTTGCTTCATTGCCCTAACAGAGTTCTTCTGCGGAGCTTTACTTTTTTTATCTGAGCGATGAGGTGAAGTGAATTGCAGAAGTGAGTGGAAGAATGATGAGGTGGTCCTGGCTTTTTCTTCATGTTGGTCCTACATACGATAGCTTTGATTTGAGGGCACTAATTTGGTATCATCTCCACTTTGTCCCAAAGAAGGTGCTGTTTCATGGTTTATCCGAAGAATAATGTCTAATCCTCCAAATAAATCCGTTATTTCAGCAAAAGAGTAGTATTTGAGAATAATTCACTTTGAGAATTTTAAATTAGACGGTGGGCTGCGGATAACAGATATCATTAATAGTAGATCATCATGCAAATGAAGTATATTAACGGTCTGCAATAAAAGCTCATGTAATTTTCTCGGTTTCGTTAGATTATGGCTGGTTCCATACGGATCACACTCATGGGCGGAGCTTTTGTTCTCTATGAGCATCATTGCAGCTCTGCTTTTTGACAAGTATCCAATGAGATGGGTACCTGCCTACCGAGTGCGAAGACAACTATTCCTGTGTTGTTCAGATATAGCTTCTTCTTTTGTGATGATTAATATAAGCATTACGTATCCTAATTTGTTACCCTAAATTAAATATTATTACTAAGTATTAATTATTTTGTATTTTGTGTGTTCGATGACAATTATGTGATAAATTTGATTGTGTATTATGTGATTGAATGTGCAGTCTTTTAAGTTTCGATGAAAAGAGGAAGGGACCAGTCTAAGCCTGCTATAATTGAGCTGGGGCTTGCCCGACCCCTTGTTCATGCGTGCATGCCGAGTTTGATGCAGCCATAATTCCATACGCGGTCCAACGACGTCGAATCGAAAATGTCTTTGACCCAACAATTTGGTCTTATCAAGGACACCAACAACAAATTGTTTGTGTGTTCATAGAAGCAATCGTACATACTTTAAAAATATTGATTTGATTTACTTCCATCAAAACGTCAGCGTACGTAGGCGGAGGATCAACACGTAAAGGCCAATTTTCATGTACTCCGTTTCCGTTCGTACACAAACGAAGGATACCCTACAACCAGGGTGGGCTTAGGGTTCCACTACCCCAGCTAAAAAATAAGTTGCTCTCCTAATTTTATTTTATTTATTTATTTATTTATTTTTGTAATTCCAAAAGTTTGGCAGACACCAAATACAAATAATATCGTTTGATTCGAAATTAAAATTAAAATTAGTAAATTATTTTTATAAATTAATATTTTTTATTAAAACTAATTCTATAATAATTTAAAATTCGAAAAATTATTTAATTTTTCATAATAATTTAATTTAATAGCGATGTAAGATAAATAATATTAATTTTATAAAATAAAAAAATAATTTTAAAAAGTATTAAACATCGTCTTAATTTTAATTTCAAATCAAACAGTGCGATCAAAGTTAGAGGAAAGCGTGTTTTTCCGATGAATCCAAAGGCCAAAGAAGCCTGACGTATGCAGCCCCTCAAAAGTCATCCGTGCGGCGGGGCAGGAGCCAGGAGGAGAAAGCCAGCTGCAACAAGGGCTGTCTTCGTTGAGTTTGTTGATGGTTGCTATGGTTGCTACCCACTCGGGGCGCCTCGCAGCAAGTCTAGCCCCACAACCTCCTCCAAATTCCATCATTTCCTTCCCATCAATTCCACGAGGGGGCCCTTGTTCCACCACCTACAATTAGAGTCGCAAGGGGCGGATCGGGTTAACGCGCAGCCCATATCTGTCTTGATCATATGCAGCGCACGCGGTTAAATTTGATAGTATGAGAACTTACTCTGTGATAACTTCAGAGTAAGTTCTCGGTGGAAGTTTTAGGGCTAGCCCGGACTCTTAGCGAGCCTTGGAGAGACCCCATGTAGTAATGCCAACACAGCCCTGCAAATATACATCAAATGAACGGCCTAGCGAAACCAAAAATCTATGTCCCTGTCCACTTTATAGAAAGTGAACACCACATGTCTTACATGCTTCCGGCGACACAAGATAAGGTCTGTCTGATGACTCTCGTTACCTTTTGCTGCTTCTGCCAACCAATCATTTTTCCCTTTTTAATCTCAAATGTACCACACAAACTACTAGTTTTTTTGCTAGTTTGATGATTGCTAGAGACCTACTAATCATTGTAGTTGTGAACCAGGAAGTAAGCCATATTTCCCTTTTTTTTCATAATAAACATGGACCTCAACCTTATCATTCAGTAGAAAATTTTGAGTTTGGAGGCTTACCTTTGTTTCAAAATTCCTCCAAACTAGAACGACTGACACTTCTTGAAGTAATCCAATGCAGTACTTGCACGCTTCCCTGTGCTTCATGGCAACCAAACAACCCCTAATCCAAAGAGATCATGATGCATGGTTTGAACCCAGGCATTGGTGCATGTACAGCTGGTGATGATGATCCACTACTCCGTTCCACAGTCCAAGAGATTACTGAGGTGACCAGCCAAGCTATCTGGGAGATCATAACGTTGGCTGCGGACTAAAAACACAATGGAAGGAGACAACTTTTGCTGTCGGCGAGTTGGTGAAGAAAATCGTTATGTACATGAACAATTCCATGAAGTGGTATGCACATACTGTTACTTCAACAGAGGAGTAACATTCCAAGTCTTGTTCCTTTGCGTCTCTGGGTGAGGAGACATGGTCCACATCTTCTCTGGTATGCACATACTGTTACTTCAACAGAGGAGTAACATTCCAAGTCTTGTTCCTTTGCGTCCCACGTGCATCACGTACATTACACAAGTCTAATATCACATTATAATCGAATACTTTGTGCTAAAGGCTGATGCAGTGTGTGGATCCTTGTTGAACCTGCATCCGAGAGTATTGTGAGAGAGAAGGTGCCAAATCCTTGATGTTAAAAAACTACACTTAAAAAGGAGGAACTGGATCCATACATATTGGACTGAAAAAACCAAAAGTCTGGGGACAAACTGGCCCATATACGAAAACCGAAACACCTAGGACATTCTGTCTGGGATCTCAACTCCACAACTTCAGCAATCATCCAACAACATCAATGGTGCTGCTGCCCAGGATTACACGCTGGAATCCTTCCACTGCATGCCTGCTTAGAAACAATGGTGACCCAGTAGTCTTCAAAGGTCACTAAAATGAAGCAGACGAGTCCTACAAACTTAATAAACATTCAATTAATGAGATGAGAGGACCCTTGGAAATCCAAGTTTGGAGGTGGTCACTGACCTTCTTGATTTTGTCGGTGGAGCACCCTTTACAGGTCCTGCTGCATTGTTTTCCCTCACAACATCTCATCCACCCTCTAAATGCCAGTTTTGAGATATGAGTTATTGTCTAACCTTGCTCCTGAGAAACCTCATCAAAACTGAAAGAAATGTGGAAGTTGACAATTACCAAAGCCTGATCGGAACGTTGCATGCCACCACAGATGAAATCTGCAATAATAACACAATAACAAAATTTCAGCCAGATGAAAATTAAAGAGATATAAGTAATCTAATTTAGCTTTGTAAGGGTATGATAGCTAGATAAACAAATGGCAGAAACTTAGATCACCATTATCAATGATACATTTGCAATTTGGCTATTCACCCTTTGCTCCAAACTCTTGGATTTGATGGTGGGATAATGAGGTTTACAAGCTGTAACTCCACTACTAGTAATCCAGGAGAGATTTAGCATAGATTTCAGCTCTATCAAACTCAAATGGCTTAGGATAAAATTGAAAATTGAGGATCATAGAACATTCAATGTTAAAGATAAGCATGAAAAAAATCATACCTAAGAATGGTAAAACGAATCTTTACTATGTAGTATTTTTCACAGAATTGAACAGCAAATAAAAGGTGCTCTCTGGATAAAAAGAGAGGTGACGAATGTGAATCTTTTCGGCATGTAGGATTGGCATTTCGGAGCAAATAGACCTTAAACATCAGAATCTTTCTTAGTGGCACTCTTGGCCATGAGTACAAACAGGTCAACAAGTGGGACAACTGCCTCTCCCTCTCCCGTCCATCTAAAAGTTTTGTTTCCTCCAGCTCCCGCTTCACCCTCCAATGCTGGTAGATTAATTACAAGATCAAACCCAGTGATTGCATTGGTGAGAAAATTGCTGATGTGAACTCGGTAGTGCTACAGAAACCACTCGTCTTGCTTGCGCATCTTCTGTTACCAGGGAAGAAAGATCAGTGCGGCACATCATGCTTGTGAATATGGCTCGGCCGCCCCTAGAACGTGTGCCCTCACCAAAAATCCTCACACACCAAAACAAATAGAAAAATATGAGCACAATCCGGGCCCTGAAAACCCCCAGAATTTTTGGGCCATTGTGCCTAGATAGCACAGAAGGACAATAAGAGTTAGGATATTAATCAATAGTAAAATGATAACTCACTAGAATGGCAATGTAACTTGATATTGTCAGAAGTCAATCAGAACATAAACATACCATCAAGTTCAACAAAATGATCTCATCTTGGAAGATCCAAATAGAATAAATATGTTGAGATCAATAGCCTTGTTGACTCCAAGAAACTAAAGGTAGCATGCATCACATCAGTATTCATAAGATTTAAGTAGTTTTCAGTAAAAAAAATTATGATAGTGATTGGCAAAAGTCACAAAGACATTTTTTATGTCAGCTGGAGTGGTAGGAGTTAAACCATCCTGGTCCTCAACGAATATGATTTTATTGCTAGCCCTATTGATTTTAGTCCAGACTAAAGAATATTGTGTTTTAATCCTCTCCTTCTAGCCGTTGCTCCCTCAACTTTTGGTGTTGGAGGGTCTCCTGCATTTGCTTTAAGGTTTCAAATTCTTCAGTAAGCATATTGACAGCTTTGCTTTGAAGAGCAACAAGAGGAAGGCACCTATAATTCCAGTCCTGCAAAACTGCAATATCATTAGCCATTGTTTCCAACTTAACCGTATCAACAGCATAACCAAAGATAACCTGCCTGATTATTAAATTGCAGCAGAGACCACTGAGGTACCACTGTGCGGTGTTTCCTTCTTTTTGTTTTTTGTTTTGTTTTTCATGAATAAAAGGAAGCGGCTAAAGTCCCTAATGGCCATCCTATAAATACCAATGGAATTGATAACAACTGGGATGCAAGTTTTCCATCACAAATCTCTCAAAATTGATGGTTTTTTATCATGTCAAAAATTCGTTCAATAAATCAAATACACTGGCAAAGGTTAACATAAGTACTTGGATTGCAAGAGCAATAAAGGTAAGCAACAATGCCATTCCTAGCGGTACCAAGGTTTAAATTTTGAACTCATTTTGAAGCATAAAATGCAAGCAAAGAAAGGCGGTAAAACGTAAGCATTCTGCAAGCAACCCACGAACGCAGTTGCATGATAGAAATTGCCCCAAAAATTGGAAACGTGAAGTGGATTTGGGAATTCTTGAAGATGGAGTATGATCTTACCTGGCCGGAAGCCCACCCAGAGGGCGATGGAACTCCACGATCAGATGATGCGCAAACCCCGAGGCGTGCGAGAAGAGTTGGGTGAGGGGTAACATTCAGCGGAGTCTTCTTCGCTTTCGGGCAGCAGACTGGCAGCGTAAGCAACGATTCGAATCTGCTTTGTGTTGAATCAACAATCTAGCAGGGCATTGTGGGGGCACATATACAAATATTTACTGGTCAGGGTTATATGGAGAAATTCATGATCGTCAACGAGGGAAATATGGGAATATGAATCTTTTGGGGGTATACATACAACTTTCTAAAACTCGCATGCTTTCTTTATCGAGAAGAGTTGGTACCGGTAGATTTGGTGTCGTTACCACGACGAATGAAGGGAATTAAACAATATATAATGCAACTATGCAACTTGTTTAGAAATAACAAGATCGCAAACGATATGCAGTTGAACCTCGAAAACATGTCATGACGATTAGTTTGCATCATTATATCCTTTATTTTAATAAAAAGAAACTAAGTTGACTTATAAATTATTGATATAGCCTGTTATGGGGATGATGAATTGACGACGATGAACTCACTCAGTGATGGTGTCAGGCTATAATTTGACCCTGGCAATTTAGGATAGCTTATGGATCAAACAATTAAGCTTAAAAATCAAATTAATTATAGGAGAAAGCAAGTGGATAGACAACTGCAATATTCTCCTGCCTGCATTTGCACATGCTAATGTAATGCTTGGTCGGTGTCCCTCCATTATAATGATTGCCGAGCTGGCGGACAAACAAATGATTTCCAGCCAGATTGGCATCACTTGGTCGGATTTAGAAATCAAGCGGTCCATCAAGCCATGTGGAAAAGATATACAATGAGAATCCCTCTATTTGTGCATACTTAGCTAAAGGAATGAACCATGAAAACCTAAGCTATGTTAGGGGTATTTGGTTATTCGAAAATAAATAAAAGTATAAAAAAATCACTCATCATCCATTTCTAAAAATAATTAAAAGTGATTTACTTTTGTTGTTTAATTGGACAAAATTATATTTCAAAAATATGATTTTTAATATATAAACTATTATTTATTTAAAATTTTCACAAATATTTTTTTAAAAAATATGTCATTACACGTGAATTATTAATATTATTACGATTCAAAATATTATTAGATTTATTTTCAAAAGTCACTTATAATAAAAAATACGAAAAATAAAATTTACTTCATTTTCACTTGAGTCAAAAGTAATCGAAAATAAATTAACTTTAAAAAATCACTTATAGACAATCAAACATGAAATAAACAAAAAGTGATCTCAATTTCAATCACTTTTCCTTACTCTTTGTCAATCAAATAGCTGTTTACTTAAAAACACAAAAAAAAAACCTAGGTTATTGAAGAATTAATTCCAAGAAGAATAAATCCCAATTGTCTCACTTCTATGTCAGAGAAGAAAAAAAACATACATTGAGAAAATTTACAGGAAAAAGTAATTTTATGTGGAAGATGTATGTTTTTCCAGGATGGAAGAAGCAGAGTAATTGCAATAATTAATGAGCATCAACAAGGGTACACACAATAAAAGCTGTTGTATTAAACTAACCTTTCAAGAAGACCCTTGAATCACAACTTACCTTATTAAATGCAATAAATGCTGGAGAACAAGCAGTGGGCTTTTCCTGCTCCTGGCACCCATTGAAAACAGCAGTCGATAGGAATTCTCCAGGCTCATAACACAAACAGCTTTACCTGACAAGACATTGGTTGCAAGCTCAGGAGTGTGATAAATTAATTTGCCTGTCCAGAAGAAGAATTGGTGCTCGTACTAACCATGTCTGACATTCCATTTCCAGAATAACTGCATTCTATGATTGAACAAAGAATGGAAATACATAAGGAGGCTCTCAATACTATCAATTAATGCTTCCTTGGTTGGATCAATGAAAATGAATGTCCAAGCCTTCGTTATGAAGCTCTTCCTTCTATGTCATAAAAAACACCCAAGAGAATCAGATTGAACACTCATGCTAGCAATTATCAACTGCTGTAGCATTTATTCGTTGAGCAATACAGCTACTACCAAAAAATCACTCATCTTTACCACATTGTGGTTTGCCTTGTAAGTCCAGTCCTTTCAGATAAAGAAGTAGTCATCTTCTCATGATGATCATAAATCTATACAAATAGGAAATATGACCATATATGACCACAAAGGGTTCTATCATTTTCTAACCAACTGAACAGTCTACACTAGTCTAAAAATTATAAACACAAAATCTGCCTCCTCTCAGTTTGAAAATGTAAAATATATCAGCCTCCCCTCAGTTTGAAAATGCAAGATACATCTGCTAGTGTGAAGTTTACAGACTCATAACCTGCAAGAACATGGCTAATTATTCATCTTTGACAATGAAAAATACCATCCTTAAAAGAAAATTTGCAGAGGAAATACTTTTAAGATTTCTGTAGAAAGAAATCAATAACAGTACTTTTCTGCTCTTTCTATATCTCCTATCTGCTTCAGTCACTCTTTTGATGGTATTATACCATCATTGTGGCCAGATCAAATCATAACAAAACCCCTGACAACCATATTTAAATTATTGCAATAAACCAAATTAGATTCCTTCCAATGTACTGATGCAAGACAAAGGATTGAAATTACCTGTATTTCTGCAAGCGCACCAAACCTGGTTAACATCTGCAATCAAGTATAACATTGGAAGAACTTGTTTGTCCTCTTTTCCTTGTCAGAATTCAACAGAATGGGCTTCCGACAAGCAAATGTCAAGAAAAAAATCAAGAGCAAGAACCATCAAGTTGATAACTTTAATGGCAATCCAAGGAAATTTAAGGAAAACACAGATGCAATGTTCTTGGCAAGAGATCTACTTATTTTTTGCTAGAAGTTGACCAGAAAGATACCTATTTGTGTTGTATTAGAGAACAATATAATCCTAGACATCAATACTATTCCCTAGCAGTCAATAGTAAAAAGAATGAGGCTTGTTGCTGAAAACAGCCATTAAATTCATAAATGTAAAAAAGAATCAGACACAAAAACAAGAACTTAACTTTTGGAAAGAAAGTCCTTTTTGAGAACCACCTTTTATAAAAGGACAGATCATTTCAAATAAATGTTGTAGCATGCCCCCCAGACTAATTCCAGATCTTCTGTAGACCAGGCCTCCAATTAGAAAAGTTCAGCCTGCCCATCACCCCTCCAAATGGTGTAACAAAAGCTTGATGCTGGCAATTACCATTTTTTCATGAACATGAATAAATGGCTAATGGTTAAGAAGAATTAGTCCTTTTCTAAATCAGCCTTTTTCAAGCAGCTCCAGCTTAGCTTCAACTCTTCAGTTTAGAGGGCTTCTGTCAAAAAAAGCTCAGCTTGCTTAACACGCCCCAGGGTTTTATGCCACAATTACACACCATTCTGACATATAAGGAGTCACATCCCATAATTTCCAAATCTGCAACGTCTAACCTCGAACTACTAATCTCCACTACCTTACCAGCTCAACTAAACATTTGCAGAAATGCAGGCCTTATAAGCATGTCCTAAACCTTCCCTCAACACCAAAGTATAATAAAGAATTAAACAATAATTTGAACAGATGATTATTTCCAATCCTGTATTCCATCTTTCAGCATTCATTGAAAGATTCTTGTGGATAAGTCCTTCACAGATCATTTCAGTGCTAATGTGATGATATAAATTTATTCTAAGAACTTCAACTCTTTATTCTGGAATCCACATCTTCTGCATTCCCTGTATTATTTCTATTTCCATTTGTACACCATTTCCACTTACATAGCACAAGAGCATGAGACTGGCCCAGCACATCAATTTCCATGTCCTTAAAAGCAAAGTACTGCCCTTGGAAGAGTAAAAGTTATTATATTTAATGTCAAAATGGCTAAAACCACCCACATAGAATACCTATTACCACAAAAAAAATCCATGTATTGCAATAAAATAGTGGTTCTAATCATATTTGTTCATTCACATTCAACAAGTCGTTTTCTATTACATCCTGCTAAACACATCAAATATCAAACCCTATCAGAACCTGAAACACATAATTTATACACACAAAGCCATCCTGTCATGCAAATCATCTAAAGTTGAATCATATCTATGCATTGCAACAACACTGCCAATTTAATTTAGCTGATAGACAACATCCAAAAGAACATATTGAATCTCAAGGGATCCAATCCTTGATAACTTAGAAATTAACCAAGACATACACATGATACTTTTAGAAGTAAATGTGTCTCAGATATGTAACATCCATCTATGTCCTTCCTAAGGGCAGACATAAACTGATAATGCCCATGAAAGTAGTTATCTCTGTTATAAATCTAATAGTATGTCTAAAGACGCAACAGATTTATCAAATGGGGAGTTTACCTAAATCAGATGGTACAATGGAGTCAATAGGAACATCCAGTCAAGTCGGGACAAGAATACATGAATAAATTAGTCTCTCAAGGAGAAACAAATTTCCATAACAGTCTCTTTTGATCTACAACAACAGTGTAATATGACATACCGCAAGGGCCACTTTCCCATGGCAGCAAGATCCTTTGGCAAAATAAGTCCTCCAAGAAAGAGTGACCTGATACTGTAAAAGCTCCTTGACATGAATCTCCAGTTTTAGCTCCCCCAAGAATCATCCGTGCTTGCCCCAATCCCTCACAAAAATCATTTACCAAAGAACTTCTCTGTAACATAAACAATCTTCTATGCCGAAACTGGGAGCTCTAGCCACTCTCTCTTATGCAGTTGCCAGGAAGAAGATACTTGTACTCATCAACATTCTGGAGCAAATACCCCGGTAGATGCACTGCAGAGTAAGACCGCGGTATCGGCCCCATCTTCCCAATGATCTCCTTGAACGTATACTCTTCTGGGAGCATGTCAAAGAGATCGGCTCCCCGGCAAATAACATCCTGAATCCGTGACGGCTTCAAGTAGTACTTGAACCTCACCCTGTCCACATGGCTGTAGGCCTTCATCTTGAATATGAACTCATCAATAGTCCTGAAGCAGAAGCTGCAGTGCCACCCAGAGTCTGCCAATAGATCGTCGCTCTGACGAAAGTGTGCATACCTTGTCTTCCCAGCGTGGTACCGGTGAACCGAGGCCCTCCAACTCTTATTATCCAAGAAGAACTCAAAGGAATAAAGATAGTTTCGAAGCTGGAGGTGTAGTTTCTCCGGGATGTCGTCGCACCACCGGAGCAGATTGATGGTATGGCCACTGGGAATCTCATCCGTGTCCGACATGATCAACAAATCATCATCCGAGATGCCGGCGATGCGGATAAGCTGATCCAGCGCCACGCGCTGGTAGGACTCCTCCACAAAAGGGTTCTCCCCCTTGACGAACCGCCCCCCTACAGTCCCATAGGTGAGCCGCGACTCTACGAAGCGGAAGCTATCGCGATGCTGGGCGAAGTAGAGCGGCTTCACAATGCTGGTGAAGGTGGAGTTGGACTCGAGGAGAACAAACTCGGAGACGAAGGGGCTGAGCTCGTTCCAGCGGATGGCGAGGATGTCGAGCTCGTTGTTGAAGAGCACGGCGTCAAAGACCCGGCGTGGCGTCTCACGCACCCGCCAGCCGTGGAGCCGGCAGAGCGCGTCCATGGAGACGTTCTCGTGGTAGTAGTGCGGAATATAGTGGAAGGGCTTCGGCGGCGACTCCCACAGCGGCCGGAGGAAGTAGGTGATCTTCTGGCCGTGCAGATAGATCACGAAGATGCAGAGCGGCGCACCGATCAGCAGCAGCAACAACGCCTTCAGATCAAACCCTCGCAGTATGCATCGCAGCCTTGCTGCCTTCGACGCCTGCAAAAATAAAAAAAATAAAAAAAAATAAAAAAAAGAAAACCGCATCAAATAGGGAAACAAAATCGATAATGGAAAGCAGATCCAAAAATCGGAGAAATCAAACAATTAGATCTGGAGGGGGAGAATCACCGGCCCGCAGACGTCCTCACATATGTCGTCGGTCTTCTTGGAGTTATAGTACCCGGATTCCAGCATCATTGGAACCGGAGAAAAAATGAGAAAAAAAAGGGGGGGAGAAAGGCCTTTATCTCCTCCTTTCCGGCAAGAGGAGATCGGGTCGTTGGAAGAAGCGAAGACCAAGACTCCGACTCGGCGGCGGAGGAAGGCCAGGTGGGAATAGGGATCGAATCCGCGGTGGCACCGGCGAGGAAGCAGGGGTGAGAACAAGGAGCCAGACTGGATGGCAAGGGGTGAGTAATTATAGCCGTTTGGAGGTGGGACTATAACAGAGAATAATAAGGAAATGGTGGAAGTAGTGGGTCGGGTCACCGCTTCGAGGCGGAATACGGAATGCCGTTGCGGGGGATTTTGTACGAATAATAATAAGGAACAGGAGAGCAGAAGCGGGATATACGCCGAAAATTAATAGTTGGGTTGGTTAATTAGTTTGTTTTTTGGGTGATAAGTTCAGATTAGGCTCTTCTGATTACCTGTCGGATCGTTTGATTGTTTTTTCTCCGTTGATATTCCTGATATGGCCGAATTGCCCCTTGCTTTTGGACGCGGATCAGGGGTGTTTTGGTCATTTTAGTGGAAAAATTGGAGATATTTACAAAGCCGTAAGTTGGTGAATAATAGGGATTTTTGAAAATTTTTAATTGTTTAATTAAATTATTTGTAATTAAATAATGTTTTGTTGATTATTAAATGCCACGTGGCAATTCAATGGTATGTAGGATACTATGCAACATCTAATATTTCGAAATAGCGTGGCCATGTGTTTTTCTTTTTGCTAACATGAAAATATTGGACAATTAATTAAATAAAAAATCAAAACGTTCGGATCCAAACATGAGTTCTCATGGATTTTTGGAGCGTATGGAAGGTATCTGGAAGGAATATTCGTGGGCATTGAGATGCGAGCGAGGTCGGAACACCGAGGTGCACCAGGATGAAGATGTTGCTGTCAGGTGCAACCGGGGGTGAAGTGAATTATCTTATCACCGCCGGTGGACTCGTGGCCACCCACGTCTCATTGTCCCCCCCCCCCCCCCCCCCCCCCCCTCTCTTGACCCCTCATCATCATTCGCTTCTCAACAGGGCCGACCCGGGCCGGCCCACGAAAAAAGCCTGGCCCATAAGATCTCAACACCTGACCTATAACTTTTGTATACAGGACCCTGAGCTATTTGAGTATTTGTAAATGAACCCTAAGTTCAAATTATTTGCAAAATAACAAAAAAAAATGGTTCTGTTATCCTTTTATTGACTAATGAAAAAGTTTCTCGTGTTTGATATAACTTGTTTTGTATGGCTCAAAGCACTCTACATTGTTCGGAGAAAATGAACTATTCGTGTGGTTAGTTGCAATTTTGAAAATTAGCGAGGGTTTATCCAAAAAATGCAAAACTAGGAGGATTTTCCTGCCAAAATCCTTCATTTGCAATTATGATACTCTATGGGGGGTTATTAGAAAATTAGTTCGTAGGATTCATTAAATTCTAGCCCACGTGACAGCGAGAGTTGCATTGCCTTCAACTGAAACGAGACAAAGATCACATAAGGGATCTTACCTCGTATTTCTACGTATTTTGAGTAATTGTAAATCAGTAAACGTATTACATAAACTCCGATTAAGATCTAAAATTTTCAAACTCGCCACGAGACTCAAATTTCAAAAAATTTTAAGAAATAATATCAAAATTTTCAATTTTAAAGTTCGTTTAGATTGAGATTATCTCATTCAGTTAAAAAAAATCTTTTTTAAATTAATTCTCAGTATTTGATTTGATTTTATTTTTTTGCATATTTGAACATTTTAAGAAAAATAATTAATTGATAAAATAGATTTTTTAAAAAATAGAGGATTTCATTTCGTGATTGGCTTCGGAACTTTTGAGTGGATTCCGGTATATAGTTGAACACTGATAAGCAACCTGTCAAGCATCCCTGCCGTATCACAGAGCATTTTTTTTAAAAAAAATTCCTTCGAGTATATTTGTTTAAATCAGCTTTTGAATGCCAATAAATTTTGAGTTTTTTTTTTTATAATTTACGTAAACATCTCACTAATTTATAATATTATCCTAATTTAATAATATAAAATAAGTCTATGACATTTTAAATTTTAACTCAGCATTAAATTATGAGAATGCAATAATTAATATCAAATGATAACAGAGCTATCTCATATATTTATCATAAATGAATTTATTTAATGCATCCTTTTAGAAGTCAATAGTATTTTTATTGATAAATTATCGATTTATCTCCTGCGTTGAGCTTGCCACGGAATTCAATCAGTACATGGCAGGTCTTTTTATTATCATGATTTTACGTTAAAATAAAATTGTGGACGTCTGAGATCATATATTAATGCGTTGACTTCCAGCGGCAAACGCTTAGGGCTTGTTTGTTTCGATTTCGGGAACCGGAAATCAGAGGAATGGAGGGAATTGAGAGCCCAATTCTCTCCATTCCGGTGTTTGTTTCGATTCTCGAGACCCAAAATCGGGGGAATCGATTATTTCTCAATTCCCCCGATTCCCCGTTTCAATTTCCCGAAAAAATCACGTGAAAACGCGGATTCCGGGTTTGAATTCCCGTATTACTGTAGCAATGTCGGGGACGAAAACCTAATTCCGGGTTAAATTCGCACGAATCCCCCCCATCGTCTACGTCTTCTCTCCTCCGACCAGCGTCTTCTCCGTCGTCTGGCTGTCCAACGTCGTCAGCGGCCGTCGAGCGTCGTCAGCGTCGTCCGGCTGTCCAGCGTCGAGCGTCGTCCGGCTGTCCAGCGTCGTCCGGCTGTCCAGCGTCGTCCGGTCGTCCAGCGTCGTCCGGCTATCCAGCGTCGTCCGGTGGTTAGCGTCGTCCAACGACTTCTTCTCCGTCCAGCGGCCGTTCAGCAGCTTCAGCGGCCATCCAGCGGCTTCTTCTCGGACCAGCGGCATCTTCTCCGTCCAGCAGCTTTAGCGGCCGTCCAGCGGCAGGGGAGAGAAGAGAAGACTCGGAGGAGAGATGGGATCAGAGACGACGATGGTGGAGCTGCTGAAGGCGCAGATGGCCGTCGAGGAGGAAGAAGTCTTCGCTGTCCGGGAGAAATCCGGCAAAGTCGTTGGCCTCGTGCTCGTTGACATCGTCAACGGCTTCTGCACCGTCGGCGCCGGCAGTGAGAAAGACACGTTCACGAACAGGTTGAATGAAAAACATAAATTGGAGCAATAAAAATGCTGGTAGTTTTGATCTTGAACTATTCAAACGACGAAGAGGTGCATTTTTATGATAATTTTATTTTATTATTGGATTCTTAATATGAGATTCTTGGTTTTGGAGTTAAGTTTTAGGACAAAAAAAAAGGATTAGTCCATGATGTTGTAATTGATTATAATAAGATATTTACATAATTTTTTTTATTTCTTAAAATTATTTATTATTTTTAATTGTTTTAATATATTTTTCAATTCCTTACAGTAAAAACTCATCCAAACACAAGAATTCAATAACTTATGGAATTGATCAATTCCATTTGTCTACCAAACAACGGAAAGGAATTGACCAATTACCAATTCTCTACAGTAAATACTCATCCAAACACTGTAATTATCTAATTCCCTCAATTCCTTCAATTCCCTGGAATCACTCAATTCCTACGATTCCACGATTCCTAAACCCGGAATCCAAACAAACAGGCCCTTAGTAGTGGACTTTGTCAACGGCATTTTGGTAAAATTGAGCCCATACAAAATATTGCACGCATCAAAATTCGAACAAATGAGCAGAAGAACTTGTCATTAGAAAAAAGACAGAAGTTAGACGCGTCAACATCCAAGAGAATGATCGGAGAAAAACATATTAAAAAAATTGAAGCAAGAAATTATTTATTTTATTATAAATTAATGAAAAATTATTTATTTCATCGCTAACCTTATATTATAAATTTATATAAAATATATCGATTTAAATATTTAAAAAGTATATTTTAATTTAATTTAATTTTAATTTTACCAATTAAAATTAGTTTAAAAATTAAATTATTCTTATTTAAATTTAGTTTAAATAATTATTAAATTAATATAAAAATATCTTATTTTGTTTTGATTTTTATAAAAGATTGATTATCTAATTTTATGAAATTAAAAATTTTAAATCTAATTTTATGAGGTTCATTATCCAATAATTATGAACTGATTGTTTGAAGTAAAATTAAATGAAAATAATTTCATTTTTTAAGATTAATTTAATTACTAAAATTAATCTAAATTAATTTTTTAAAAAATATTTTAATTATGATAATTTTTATAAATTTATTATATAAGATAAATTATTTTTATTAATAATAATGAGATATGTCACTTTCTGTAAACCCACACCAATTGCAATGATGTTTTGTAAAAACTCGAAAAGAGAACTAGGTGAAAATATAGAACCGACGAAGAAGCGAGCAACAAAAGATTGAGCGGAGAGGAGTGTCTGTGAAAGAGAGAATTAATAAGACGATTTCATCAGTACTTTTTAATTATATTCTAAGTTAAAACAAAGGCTAATTAATTTGATTAAAGAATGAGATTATTTCAGATTCATGCAGCAAATTAAGCGGTTTATCAGAGAATTGATTTAAAAAAAGTGTTGTGCTTGTGGCAGTGGAAGATAGATTAAGGGCTCGTGGCGCAATCATCGACACATGTGCAGGCGATTGACCGAGAGAATGAACGAGCCAACGCAACTCGTTAATCACGAAAAAGAAAGGCACGGGTCGGACATGTCCTCCTGCTCGTGTCGTGCTGACAATATAATCTGTTTTTTTTTTTTTTTTTTTTTTTCTCCAATTTTGTTTGTTAAGTTGATAGGAAGAAGGAGACGTGTTCCACGTGTCGTGCCGGAACCGGGCTTTGTGTCTTGCCAACCCCACTACATGGAAAAGCAAGATAAAAAGGTTCCATATCGAATAATCAGTTTTCAAAATAAATTATATTTCTCAATTTTTATAAAATCATAAATCTATTTCCAATTTAAATTATGTATTTCGTACAAATAATTAACAAATCAGAACCATATTAAAGTATATAATATTAATTTCAGCGAAGCTTTTTGAAATTTTTTATCGTAAAAGTTTTTTGAACAATTTTTGCTTAAAAAATTGGTTTACAATTGGGATGACAAATCCGATATGTAAAATTAATGTGATGGATCGATTTCGAACGAGCCTAATGTGACCACGCTTGGTTACGTTCGTCTGCGTCCGCTTTGCCTAAAAAATGCATCTTTATATGGAGCATATTCTTTGAATTGTCTTAAATCCCGATAATCATATGATCCATAATGACAATATGATGCTAATCAAGATGCACGTAATCATCGTATTCCTTTAATTTCCACAAGCACGTTCTTTCATTCTTCAAAAAGCTCTTTATCGATCAATGGAACACATGGCGGATGCCCACCCAAAAGGTCATTCGAGTCTCGTTAACCACGTGACTGACTTTTTTGCCGATAAACCCCTGTAATGTAGGGTAATTACAACGGACTTTTTTTTTTTTTTGGCAAATATAGACTTTCTTAAATCATTGATAAAAATAAAATAAATTCGAAACGAAAAAAAAAAACTCGAGAGTTGGGTGCTATAAACGGCAGAAATTGGCATTCAATGAAAGAACGCTAGCAGGTCAACAGCAAACAGCTTTTCTCGATCGCTTTTGCTGCGTGTCCAGCTTGACAGGCCAAGACGGCGAGAAAGGCTCCTAACTCTGCCAAGTGGTGCCCCTTCTGCTCATCCAACCTCCATGGCTTCAATCTCATTCATTTTTCTTGTATATGCTGTATATGGGTTGGGTTCGTGTCGCCCGTCTCCATCAACCAACATCCATGCATTGCCTTAACCTAACCAAGGTTGAAACCCTCGCTTAATTAACTCCACATACTAAGTAAAAACTAAATCACTCTAAAATAATTAACAGCATAACTGGGCTCGTACTTGCCTCAGCTTGAGAAGGTCAAGACTTACTCCACCGAGTAGACTCCTCAGCAAATGGATCGTTATTGGACCGAGCTCGTTTACTTTTGGATCCGTCCGCGGCTGATAACTACCGGAACCAGATAAAACCGGCCGCCCGGCCACCGGCTTTTAATTTTTGAAGTACTTCGAGAAGTACAAACTACGACGACGGCAACTAGGACGGCTTTTTACTCACCAAAGTTCCACTCTTAATTAAAATTAAAATATTTTTTAAATTTTATTTAATATTTAAAAGTCGATTTAATTGAAAATTAAGGTGAATATCAAACTTAGTAAATCACTTTTTGTAAATTAATATTTTTTTATTAAAATTAAGATTTTAATAATTTAAAATTTTAAAAAATATTTAATTTTTAATAATAATATAAAATAATAAAAATTACTTTTTTTTAAAAAAATAATTTTAAAATGAGCTCAATATTCGTGATCCTAATCACAAAACAAACAAAGCCTAATAGTCGACCGCTTGGAGAAGCAGCAGAGGGAGGATCACTTCCTACCGGATCTCCGGCCCATCGTCGTCTCCGGTGCTTTCTCGTTATCATGGAATTCAACGCGATTGGAGGAGGAAGATAAGAGCTCGGAGAAGAGTCTCCCGCCATAATAGAACTAAAACTATAGTAATTTAACTGTTAATACGTATTAAGTCGTTGAAATAATTTGATAATGATCAGGTTAAGTGAATCTATTATTCTCTAAATTTTGATTCATAAATCATATAATTAAATCTTAGGAGGGACAGAGACATCAACCAGGTCGGGTTTTCCAATGGAATGATGTTGGCCTATTGGCCTTTGATAAAAAATTTCAGGTCGGGTTTGAAGAAATACGGGAATAAATAGTGGATTAGTACTGAGATAATTCTCCGATAGCACCGATTAAAATGAGTCCCGAGTTTTCAAATGAATGATAGCACGTTTTCCGAAAAAATTAGCTTCAATAAGGCCCAAATTGAAATTGGGCTTGCTTAGCATTGATGTCGTCAACATGTTGTGCATGCATTCCAAATTTCCAAGAAACATGATTCACCAAATTTCATCTTGAAATGGTGGAACCTGTTCCTGTCTCTCACAACAATCTCCCTCTCATACACCTTGGAGATCAGCTTGGTTGCTAAGTGACAATCAGTGCAGACCCTGGGGTTCTTGGAAACCCTAATTGCAGCACCAGGCTGGGACCTTATCAGCCCAAATGCAATGGCAAGTTTCTCACTGTGATGCGACACTGATACTTCCTTCTCATCTTCCTCAGCATCTATTCTGGCCTCAGCCATGTTTGGCACATACCCAGCCAGCTTCATTCTAGCGATCATGTCTTCGAGTTTCTCGTATATATCTTACGCCATCGGGTGGGCGACATCCTTCGCGAAGAACTCGTGGATCTCCCCGTCCAACTCGATTAGGCTGCATCCTGGTGTTTTCATGATTCCATTCTCTTTCATTTGGTTCCTCATCCTGACTGCATCCTCCCATCGCCCAACAGATGCGTTTATGTTTGATAGCAATATGTAGTCGCCGCTGTGCTTGGAGTCCAATTTGACGAGCTCCTTCAGTGAATCGTCCCCGATTTCGACATTTTCGTGTGTTTTACGTGAACTCAGCAATGTTCTCCACCGGACGACATTAGGTTCTATGGGCATCTCCTTGATAAAATCGCATGCCTCGTGAAGGAGACCTGATCGCCCGAGAATATCAACCATGCAACCGTAGTGCTCTATCCTTGGCTGAATACTGTAGTATCGTGTCATGCGGTCGAAATATTATGAATACTGTAGTCTCGAGTCATGCGAT
Source organism: Trichopus zeylanicus subsp. travancoricus (assembly GCA_005019695.1). Taxonomy (NCBI): domain Eukaryota; kingdom Viridiplantae; phylum Streptophyta; class Magnoliopsida; order Dioscoreales; family Dioscoreaceae; genus Trichopus; species Trichopus zeylanicus. Next base: position 157,698 of record RXID01014326.1, read on the forward strand.
CGTATGCCTCTCACAGGAATTTCATCGAACAGCTTACGTGCGACTCCAATTTCCCCACAACTTGCACATATGTGGATTTTTGAGCCCATTGAAATTGCATATGACCCTCGACAGGCATTAAAATTGAATTTAACTCCTCGCATTTAAATGCAAAAGCAGCAAAACTTGGATTTTCTTTATTAAATTTGTTATAAACTTATTATAGAGCAATATTTGGTCTTGTCCGAAATAAAAACGAATCCCTGTTTGAATTTCGATGATCGCGATCACTGAGTAATGTCAGATACCAACTGTCTGAATTTCTAAAATTATTTTATCGTTAAAGTTTTAAAATATCTTTGTACGAGTAGAGACAAGTACCGCGATCATTTGAAGTTAGATTTAATTTTAAGTTTCCAAAAATCACTAAAACCAAATAATGATGTTTTTTGAGAGAAGAAAAATCTATAATAACTTATATAATAAAATGTCATTATTTGTAAAATAAAATAGAGTTTTTATTACAAATTTATAAAAAGTCACTTACTTTATTACTATTAACAAAAAATTATTTCAATTAAAATTTTTTAAAAATATATTTAAATTATATTTTACTTAATAAAATTAATAAAAAAATATCAAATTAATTTTTTATTTTAATTTGAACAACTATTAAATTAATATAAAAAATTACTTATTTTATTTTGATTTTCATAAAAGATCAATTGTCCAATTCTATGAAACTAAAAATTTAACATTTAATTTTATCAAATTGATTGTATAATAATCATAAATCGATTATTCAAAATAAAATCAAATGAGAATGATGAAACTAAAAAAGTTAACATTTAATTTGGTCTTTTATTTTAATTTAAATGATAAGATTAAATATTTTGAAAATATTTTAATTAAAGTATTTTTTGTAATTTATAATATAAAATGAGTTGTTTTTTATTAATAATAATAAGATAGACGACTTTTTCACATCGTTCACAATAAAAATAGGTGGTTCGTTATTGAAACTTTAATAAAATAAATCAAGTTAAATTTGAGTTCATCTACATCGGGAGATGAGCTTGTAATGCACCATAAATTATCAAAGTCTTGAATTATAATTTTTATATACGAAAAACGAATATAACTCACCAAATATTATACTTTGTGCCTAAACCTAAAGAGTGATGCTGCATCTTTTAATTTCAACAACTCAACAAAGAATTGTCTCGTGTAATTCCAAATACAAGTGGAAGCACCCTGTGCACGCCAACAAAATAAGCATAGAGATAAGCATTTCAAGGGTTTGCATAAGACTTGGAAAAAGAATCCACTTTGATCGTGAATTCAGTGATGTTGGTCAGACATCAGACATGGCAGGCAACTCATATTCTCGCGTGATAGGAATCTGAAACGCAGAAGCAAGAACTCGCCTTTTTCAACGTTTTCGTCCTCCAAACTCCAATCAAACAGTTCTGGAATCTCAGAAAGCCAAAATCAAATAAAAAAAAAGAAGAGAAAACGTAAAACAGATGCTTGACGTAGCCAAAAGAATCATATAATGCACTCTTATCTTCCAGGAATAAATCGCTTTACTCCTCTATAAAAACAGCCACACAGAACATCACTCAACACATTGCCAAGCCAAACTCAGAGAAGCTCACAATGGGGAGGTCCTTTCAATCTAAGATCTCCGGCGACGCGCAGGCCGCCGACCCCGGGTTTCGCGGGGCGGAGAAGAAGCACGTGGAAGTGTACAGGGCCCAGCCGGGGATCTTTGGCCGCGCGGAGCACCTGGAGGTGCAAGAGGACAAGGAAGAGTACAAGAGCAAGAATGGCAAGGAGACTGTCGAGGTAAAGAAGAGTCGTGAGGAGGTGGACGCCGAGGCCAGCGAGTTCATCAAGCGCAAGCATCAAAACTTCAGTCTCGCGAGGCTTGATTCTGCCATAGCCAACTGAGAATCATTATCTGAATAGTGTACGTCTGGGTGGCTTGCTTGTGAAATATGCTGTGTAAAATGGTACAACACTGAATAAAACGCGTTGCTTCGTTGCTTAAAAATCATGATCCTCAGTTTTGACCGAAATCTTGAATTCGAATTCAAAAATCATATTATTTATATTTAGATGTTTTATTTATATTATAAATTATTATTATTTTAGTGATAAATTTTTTAATATGGGTCTCAAGTGACTCTGTTTCGAATTTAAAGAGCACTATTTTTTACTTTTTTACATAGTTTGTGTTTTTTACAAAAAAAATTTATTTACTATTTTTAAAAAATATATGCATATCTAAATTTTTTTCTCTCATTTTAAATTTTGTTTAAATTGAAAGTCAAATTTTAATAAAAAAAGTTTAAAAATAATTTGATTAAAACCAAAATAGAATTAAGACAACCAAAACAGGACTACTGAAATAATCGAAACTGATCACTTTTAGTGAGAGTCAAAATTGAAACCGAAACTTAAAATCTTAATAAAAATTGTACTATATGTTTTAATATATTAATATAATTTACAAAGTCTTGAAATAATAGCGGGTGACATGTAATTGTTGAAATTACAGGGGTGGAAGCTAAATATGCTAACGATCACGGGGTAAGCCAAAAATAGACAAACCCCCAAAATTCGCTCAGTTCCCGCTTTTTTTCAATCGAGGGAAATCGAAATTTCGAAACTTCCCTAGGGCTTCTCCTCCTCCGATCTTAGCCCATTTTCTTGAAAAAACAGCGAAACAGGGGGCGAAGATGAGCTCTCCTATGGAGGTCTCCGACCAAAACCCCTGCGAGGCCGTCGAGGTCTGCAAGCCGGAGGATCGAGCTCCGTCGCCGATCCCGCCGGTGGCGGACGACGACAAGGTCCTCGTCTCAGGTGGAGTTCTTGATCTTTGAGACGCCGCCGTTTCTTTATTTTTTTGTTTTTCGGGGTTTTGATTTGAAAATGTTGTTGCAGTTGAGGCCTGCTTGCACCCCTCCAGCACAGCTCGCGTCGAGGATGTCCGTACGGCCGTTGAGAGGTGCTAATTTGTTCCTCTTTCTGGCTTGATTTGAGTTTGTTTGGAATATTGAACTGTCTATTGAGGCATTTTTTATTTTTCCATTCTGTGTGTCATCTGAATTGAACTTTTGGGATCGTTAATTTGTTGCTTGTGGTTAAGGAAATAGGGTTGCCTTTTTTGAGAAAGTTCTGTTTTTTCTTCATTTTTGAAATTTACTCTCCTGATTTCTTTAATAATTGTATTTGGTTTAATCGTCATCAGACTATTTCCTAATAACAAGAGGCTACCTCAGTTTAACATCCTTTTGGGAATAAAACTTGTAGATTTTGTCAATTTATAACAATCCTCTTCTTGGGTCTTCTGCTGCATTCATATTCAAATGCAAGTAACCAACTTACGTTCAAACGGATTGACACCATTTTTGTGAAACCTAGACACTTCATTTCCAGTTCCTGTTAACGATTATTGCCCTCTCATTGCATTTCTTTTGTTGAATATTTACAGATTTATGTCACTATTATTGCTTTTATGTTTATGCTCTTCGCAAGTTTTCTTCTTCCTTTGTGCTCAGAATGCTTGAAAAGAGGAGTTTGAGCTATGCTGATGGTCCAGTTCCAGTACCTGTGGATGAACCTTTTATTCTTGAAAATGTAAAGAAAATCACAATTTGTGACACAGGTTAATAACTTTTGCAATTGTCTTTCATTTAAGATTCCTTTTTTTAGCTTATATTTTTTGTCTTGATCTTCTATAGTTATTCTTTTTGTAGATGACTCTGTGGAGAATCATAAAGTTCTGTTATTTTGGCAAGTCAGACCTGTTGTGCATGTGTTTCAGGTATTCATTTTTCATGCTACGGTTATGAATCCTTCAGTAAAGTTCTGCTATTTTGGCAAGTTAGATCTTTTGCGCTCGTGTTTTAGGTATTCATTGTTCATGCCATGGTTGTGAATCCTTCAGTATCTGAACATGTATTATTATCGATGCGTATATCAGTAGGTGTTTCAATCATTTTCACTCAACTGTCCATATGATTGATTTCAGTAGTCTTAACTTTCCATTTCAAGAACTTTTCAAAAACAATCACCTTTGAGAATTCAATTCTTGCATTTCCTTGTGTACAAGACAAGAATACATGAAAGCTCTTTACTACTGCGACCTTCCAGAGATGATACTTTTTATTGTTTTGAGATGTAATTGTAGTTCAAATTCCAAATATTATGATCTGCATTTTTCTTACAGTAATGTATCTCATTTAACTGGAACTCTTCGCACCAACTTGAACTGACGCTTTTTGCTCGCATTTTTGAAATTCAAATCTGCGAAGCTTTAAAGCCCTTAAAATCAGTTGTTCTTCTGAGGATGTTGATGTATATTGGAGATGTCAGAACTGCATATATTCTATTTACTTATTGCTTGTTCATCTCTTTGCAGCTAAATGAAGAGGGTCCTGGTGAGGAAATAAGTGGAGATGATATGCTTTCTAGCTTCAATGATTGGTCTCTACCTGCTAAAGAATTTGATGGATTGTGGGAGAGGTTTGACCTACAAACCAATTTCTTTTTGTAGTCTGAATAAGTGTTGAATCATTAAACAATCAAGGGAAACACTTTGCAGTTTAATTTATGAAACTGGTCTCAAACAGCGATTGCTGCGATATGCTGCTAGTGCACTTTTGTTTACTGAACGAGGTGTAGATCCCTGTGTAGTTTCTTGGAACCGGTAAGAATGTTTCTTTTACATTTTGATGTTTAACTACAAGGTTGTAAGTTTTTCTTTTAGAAGATATAAACAACATAATGCACTTGTCTCTGTAAATGTGCAAATATTCATGCAGTGGGAACTAAACTTTTGGTTATGATTCAAATTCTTGCACAGGATTATCCTTTTGCATGGACCCCCAGGAACTGGGAAGACTTCCTTGTGTAAAGCACTGGCTCAAAAACTTTCTATACGTTTCAAGTCAAGGTATGCTCCGAGAGTTGTCTCCAATGTCTCCCTGTTGTTGCTAATCCCTATTATTTATGCTAATTTGTTATTTATGTCTAGATACTCAATGTGCCAGTTGGTGGAAGTTAATGCACATTCCTTGTTTAGCAAATGGTTTTCTGAAAGTGGAAAATTGGTATGTTAATTCAATTTCAAAATTGTTTTTGTTCACTTTGTATGCTGTGAGCTGTCCTCTTCTGATTTGATGTTGTCTTCACTTTGGCACGAGAAACATCAATTTGGTAGTGTGATAAGTGTCAAAAGACCTTGTACCATGAGAAACCACACTTCTGTTTGCAGTGAAATTGCTTGCTTAATCTATAAAATTTACTGATATATAATGGATCTGAAGGTCAACAGTGTGTTCAAAACATAAGGCCTCTACAGTCTTCTAGTTTTTTATATTGTATGAAGCAAATTGCATTTTGAAATCTGAAGGTTTTGGAGATGAGCTGTGTATAGAGGTCTGCCAGACTGCTGCCTTTGGCAGTCATGGTGAAAGATTCCTCTGCTTCAGTTGTGTCATTATCTTTTCAAAACTGAGGCGCTGAGCATCAAACTGATGTTTGTATTTATCAGGTCGCAAAACTTTTCCAGAAAATTCAGGAGATGGTTGAGGAAGAAAACAACCTTGTCTTTGTTTTAATTGGTGAGGCATGCTCTTCTCCTTGTGATTCAGATACCCTTCTTTCATTCTTGACTTCTAAATTATCAGAACTGAGGAATGCCTTCCAGCCTCCAGGGTGCATCTGTGAACTTATTGTATGGGTATAGTTCTTCGCAACTGTCAAGTTCTGCTGTGGGTTCTTATAGCAGGCCTCTTTGTTGCAATCTAAGTGAGGTGCCTGGGCACGGTGTTGTTGTTGTTGTGTGTGTGTATGTATGTGTTGGTTGCTGTTTTTTTTTTTTTAAGTTTAGTGTAGTTTAGTTTTTGTTTTTGTGTGGCTGACATTTAAAATTCTGCAGAAGTTGTAGTTTTTTAGCGAAATTCACCAAAATATGTTTTAGAAGTTTTAGTATTCTTATAATTTTCACTATTATACAAGCAAACAAAATTCATGTCACAATGAATAATTTGCAATTCTCATAATTACGGGCTAAATCTTCAAATACAGATAAGTATTCTAATTGATGTTAAGTTGAAGGGATGCTTTGGCTTTTATGGCATTATTCACTCTTTTCTAGGAAAAATTAAGTATATCTTTTGCCCAGAAAAGAAGAAGTAAACAAATAAGTTCATACACTTGAGTTGATGTTAATTTTTTCCCCCGTTCCTCAGTTTTTTCCTTGTCTTATATGCTTCTGCAGATGAAGTTGAGAGCCTTGCTGCTGCTAGACAAGCTGCATTGTCTGGTTCAGAGCCTTCAGACTCAATTCGAGTACTTATTCCCTGCTACCTTGCATCACGAAACATGTGGATAACATTGTATTCATTTTAATATGCTTTTTTGATAATCAGTGGATATGTTGCTTCCTGTTTCTGATAATTGCCGTTGGTATTTTCAGGTTGTAAATGCTTTACTTACTCAGATGGACAGATTGAAATCATGGCCAAATGTTGTTATTTTAACAACATCAAACATAACTGCAGCAATTGGTATCTCATGAATTTCATTATATGTCCTGGCAGTCAAACACGTTCTGACTTTCCATTGATTGGTTTTTTTCACCTGTTTCTCTTCCTGCTTAGTTGCCCTCTCCATACAATAATGATCTGGAACTCCAGATCATTCTCTTCCATGTATATTCTAGAGAATCAGGGAATTGTCAACTAGCAAAATGTTAATGTAATGATGGATCATGCGATGGTCCAAATGCAGAATTACTATACAAACTGATCCTGTAAAGGGAGGGAGAGAAATATGTGCACTTCATTGCTTGCTCATTCATACCAGCAATGAAAAATGTACTCTTGCATCCTTACTCAGACCATCTTTGCATTCTCCATCACCAAAGTTAAGACTCTTTAGTTCAATCCATAGGAAAGCCATGCATGTTTGCGACTCCTAACAGGAGTCCCTGTTAGCTAAGACGGACTATATGGTCTACTTTTATAATTTTTGTTGTTGCCTTACACTTCCTTTTATTTCAGCCAGAAATTTTATTGCCATGTAAATCAAGTAAATTGCTAACGGTGCACTTGGTATTGGGTTTTATATCCTTACTCAGACCATCTTTGCATTCTCCAACACCAAAGTTGAGACTCTTTAGTTCAATCCATAGGAAAGCCATGCCTGTTTGTGACTCCTAACAGGAGTCCCTGTTAGCTAAGACGGACAATATGGTCTACTTTTATAATTTTTGTGGTTGCCTTACACTTCCTTTTATTTCAGCCAGAAATTTTATTGCCATGTAAATCAAGTAAATTGCTAACGGTGCACTTGGTATTGGGTTTTATATCCTTACTCAGACCATCTTTGCATTCTCCAACACCAAAGTTGAGACTCTTTAGTTCAATCCATAGGAAAGCCATGCCTGTTTGTGACTCCTAACAGGAGTCCCTGTTAGCTAAGACGGACAATATGGTCTACTTTTATAATTTTTGTGGTTGCCTTACACTTCCTTTTATTTCAGCCAGAAATTTTATTGCCATGTAAATCAAGTAAATTGCTAACGGTGCACTTGGTATTGGGTTTTATATCCTTACTCAGACCATCTTTGCATTCTCCAACACCAAAAGACTCTTTAGTTCAATCCATAGGAAAGCCATGCACGTTTGTGAGTCCTAACAGGAGTCCCTGTTAGCTAAGACGGACAATATGGTCTACTTTTATAATTTTTGTGGTTGCCTTGCACTTCCTTTTATTTCAGCCAGAAATTTTATTGCCATGTAAATCAAGTAAATTGCCAACGGTGCACTTGGTATTGGGTTATAAAACATGGTTATCTTGATTAGCGTGATTATCTCTCAATATTTCTGATCCCATTATTATATGGAGTTACCCATGCTAATCAGAAATAGTGTTTAACCTCTTCTGTGTTTATTAAAACACACCATTATTGCTTGTCATTCTGCCTTTAGCTTCATTCTATCTGTAAATGGCAACAGTTCAACTCTTGGATATGCTCTGTTTGTTGGCTTCATGTAACTTGAAGATGAAAAGCCTTCTATTTTTTTTCTACGGTTTTTATGTGTCCCATTTCTAAGTGTACCATCTCTTTGTTGGGATTGCAGATATTGCTTTTGTTGATCGAGCAGACATCAAGGCTTATGTTGGCCCTCCAACTGTGCAAGCCCGGTATGAAATACTAAGATCATGCTTGCTGGAACTTCTTCGTGCAGGAATTCTAACAAATGCTCAGGTCAATCTTTTGGGACATATGGCAGTCGTTAAGCACTAAAAATAAATTCCCTTCAAAGTTCTCACAATCGCAATTCATCTTTGCTCAAATTTTTGCAACTAACATGAGTTTTGGCATAGAGCATTTTGGGATATTATAAAAGTATGATTGCACAAAAGAGAAACGGACAATATCCTTCGGTAGTGAAAGAGCTTAATAGAGACTTATTGTTTGGTGCCAGGCTCATGATCATCCATTTCTAAACTATTCATCTTTAAAGGAGAAGCTGCTCACCTCAATACAAGAAACAGATTTGTCTTGTCATCTTTCCAAACTAGTGCTTCAAGCTGCAGAAGCATGTGAGGTCAGTAACTCTGGTATATGGTTGTCTATTTACTGCTTGAATAAACTATCAATGATCAATATTGCTGACCCTCCAATTATCTGTATGTCCATTTGCGTCCAGGGGTTAAGCGGGAGAAGTTTGAGGAAATTGCCTTTCTTAGCTCATGCAAGTGTTGCTAACCCATATAGGTGCGACCCTAATACATTCTTATACACATTAATAGAGACTGCCCGGAGGGAGCTTTCGGAATTGCACTCGTGACAGTGAGGACTACGTACTGTTGCACAATCTAGCTGGCTAGCCACAGGAGGAATCTGGAAGCTCCAATACCATGTGCTTGTTCTCCATCTGCGGCTCTCTTTAAGTGTAAATTGTACCAAAGAACCTGAGACCTGTTCAACATGATATTCGCATGACGAAAATTGTTTTATACAGTATAGGTAATATAATGATATCTACTATAAAAAATTGCCCTTTATTCTGAACAATTTCTAGTTGCAGAATGTGAAATCCATCTGCTCTTGGAGAGAGAGATAGAGTAATTCTATAAAACAGTAAGTTTTGGATATGTTTGTTTTAGCGGCTCCATTGAGAGTTCTAAATTTATTCTATGACAGTTCTTTATTCTGGCTCCATCATACTCCAACAAAACTCCAGGGCACCAGCCATGAGGTTAGTCTGCTTAACCAATTGTTCATTTTCTGGTTAGACTATTGTTTTGCTTTCGACAATTAGGAATAGCTTCATGACCCATGACACATCTAGTCAACACCAAACAGACTTCTACAATGAAAAATAAGCACCATGCCCCACAGAACACTTCTCGGTGGAAAGAATGCCTTCCCACCATGCTTACAAAAGAAAATTATCTCACCCAAAAAAGCAGTAACTTCCGCCACTTGGGATTGGTAGTGCAAGGAGCAATTGCAGAGTGGCACACAAAGGACATTTCAGCTTCTCAGTCCACAACACCATTCATTGCAGCCACCACACACTAGCAGCTTACTTATAAAACACACTTAGTGTTGACTCAACTGTGGTTTTACCAAATTTTTTTTTTCTGAGAGCTGCTTGAGTTCTATTTTGAAATATATATGAATGTGTTAAAAAGCTGACTTTATCTTGAGTTATCCAGAAGTATCCATGATGGATAAATTTAGAATAAATAAGTCAATTATAGTCTATAAATTCACCCTCAGTGGGTGTTTTAAGTGAGTTCGTTCTTTTATTGTGTGCAACCGAGAATGGGCTCAAGTCGGCTATCAAACCACAATCAAATATATGCATAAATAATGCAAAAGGCTAATTTGCAAAAACACAAAGACCATTTTTGACACCAGAAGAACAGAGGAATGTATTGCTTTGAACTTCAAAACTTTTTCCTCGCAAGGAATACGACCATAAGCACAAGAGCGAAGAAAAAGAAGAATCCCTCAGAGTTGTGACCTGCAAAGGGGGCAGGTAGAGTGGTCGTGCTCCATCCACCGTCCCAAACACTCCCGATGGAAGAAGTGCCGGCACGCCACCACCTGGCTCACGTCCTCCTCCTCTTCAAACCCCCTCAAGCAAACGCAGCAGCACCACTCCGTCTCTCCCTTGCCGCACACCGACTGAAACCGCGCAACCCTGACCCCCTCTCCTCTCCCCGCTCCACGCGCGTCACCTGTTCGATCAAATGCCTCAAAGGCCTCGCCCTCGTCGTCCCCTCTGTGACTCGCCATGAAATGGATCGCCACCCACCAGAGGCCGTCCCGAAGCAGGACCAGCGGCAGCAGGGCCAAGGGTAAGAACGCGTCGGCGGCGCTGGGCATGCTGTAGAGCCCCATGTTCGACGGTAGCGAGTAATGCAATGTGAGCCAATGATGGGGATTAATAGGAAGATGGGCACTGAAAACCGCGGAACACGTGGTGGGGAGGAGGCGGTGTTGGTTTGTGATTTTGCCACGCGTAGGTTGGTCTCGGGGTGCGCGCGGGTCCTGTCAGCCACGGAGCGTAAACTAGCGTGAATTTTTTCGCGAACGACTGCTTTTAGTGGCTCGTGGTTCGGGCAGAGAGAACGAAGGGCGAGGAGCCATGTGGCGCGCAGTGAAGTGACGCAATGTGTCATCGAAAGGCTCTCCATAACCGCTAGACAGGTATGGGATGGACGTGGTTTCGATCACCTCCACCATGCAGAACATAGTCCATCAGATGACGTTCTATGCAAAAAACTGGTTGCCGAGCGGCGGGTGCGACACATACGATTACACGTCATATTTTGACCTATGTATAGTCCACTCATGTGTAAATATATAATAATTTGACACATTCAACTAAATTCCACTGCTTAGCTGTAAAGAGTGTTGCCCTTTTCTGCGTGTGATGAATGAATTTTTATCCTCATTAATTAGTAAATATCATGCTTCTTAAATATTATATTTGTGGTTATACGCATTTTTGGTAAAAAAAATATTATTCTTAAATAGTAAGAAATGTCCAAAAGTATTCCATTTTCTATTCTCTTGAGGCAAAATTCTCACGTACAGGATTCTTCTGGATTGAACTAGATGTTGGGCCGAGCCTGTTTAATTTTCCACAACTCTAGCACAAAGCTTTCTGGGGCGGACAGAGCATCAAAACAATTTTGGCATTTAGAAATTTCGGAGTTATCATCCATTAATTTCTAATGATTATTGCCGAAGCTTTCTTCAGAATCATTCTCTTTTCGTGCTGAAAATGGAATCATATTCATTGCACAAAGAAATCACATCTGTTTAGCTGGTACAAGTTCTTTGATTTTGTTTGTTTACGTACGAACTTATCCCAAGTATGTGAGAGAAAACCAATTATTCTCTGTTGTTCATCGGTAATTTTGCCTATTTTGTGGGGCTTATATGTAAAAAACTCGTCAATATCTGCCACATGCCACCGGGCTCACCGTCTAATTATTGCCAAATCACATCGGAACCGGCTTCTGCTTTGTTTCCTCGCCGGCATCTGGTGGCGGGGAACCCGTTGACAGCTGCCCACCGCACGACACTTACTCCCGTCGTCTACTGAACAAATCTCTTGGCGGTAGCCCGTCAGATCCGAACCCTCCTCTCTCTGCGTGTGCGCAAACAAGTTGTTCGACGAAATGCCTCAATGAATCTAACGATTTACAATCTACAGGATCTCTCACTATGGTCAATTTCGCCAAAGCACAAAAATTCCTCAGGTGAATTTTTATGCTTTCAACTAGAAAGCCGCCTAAAGATTTCAACTGGACTCCTAATGTGCCAGAATTTTTTGTTTTCATGAAGGTTTCATTTGCTAGGATGTCGTATAACGGAATTATGATTTGCATGCTAATTGTATTTTTCAGGAAGATGGGGTTTGAGAAGGATGATTTGTACTTCTGGAAGCAGATGGGGAAGGCTGTGCTTTGCACCTATACGCTCATGGGACTTGCTTGGTGGTGGAATGAGACCTCCCCGCTTGGTTGGTGGACTTTGAAACCTCGGCCTAAGGTGATGAATTTTATTCTTGGTTTGTTTAGCGTGTCAAGCAGCCAGGCTCTGTTATATTTTGATCAGTTTAGATATTCTCAAAAAAATATACTGATCTGAGGTTCTAAGTTGGGTAACTTGGTCTTATGCAAGAAATGGATGCTAATCATGGATCACATGTTATATATACATACGTCTGTTTAAATTCATAGCTTAATGAACCTTGTTTCAATGCCTTTTATTACCCATAGTAGATTGATACACTATTCTCTTTTTTTTTTCTTTTGAAAGAAATATTTCCAGAAAGAGAGTTGTGGTTACATTAGGTGATTTGGTCTTAGCGAGAATTTAGCTGAATGGCTTTCTAAACCTTGTGCCCAGCGAATCTTGAGTGAAAGAAGTGTAACTGAATAGCAAGCATTTGATGTGTCCTATCTTGAGTGAAGAACAATAATTTTTAGAATTAGAGACACGTTTGATTCTAATGTCTAACTTCAATTTCCTTGCTGTTATGAAGAAAAAAAGCAGCCATATTTATGCACCACAAAGTTGGGGCTTGTAATTTACTTCCTTGCAGTGTCCATGCAGTGTTGTTAATTGGAGTCCGAGAGCAACATGTGGTACTGTATAAAATTGCCTCATACAAACAGGATGATTCTTTTGCTTTCAACTATCTTAAAAGTCTCTAAGTTCCAGATTTGGATGGTCTTTTTTCCCTTTTTGACTCCTAAAAGGACTTGTTACATGGAATATGACAAGCAAAGTTCTTGCACTGTCATTGTTTTTCTTATTTGCCAGATCTTTTACATGCTCTACATATCCATGTTGCATTTTATGTTTGAACATGGATGATTTTGTGGGATGAATTTATGTCATTTGCATGATATTAAGTGGTTCTAGTGTCTAAGAAATTTTATATTAATTTGTAAATCAATTTTGACATACTCACAAACTGTGCAATTATTAGTGTTACAATCAAAGAGTATAATTTGCATTTTGTTAACTTGAGAGCAAATATATTTGCTTTAGGTAGGTGTGTTGGTGATTAATTTATATCCTATGTATATATAGGAGTGTCAATTTAGCTTGTAGTTCACGAGTAGTTTGAGCTCAACTCGAATTTGGCTCAATTTGTCTTGGCTTGTTTGGTAATAAATCGAGCTTAAGTTGGACTCCGCTCGCTCGATTTTAGCTCGAGAGTTTAATATATAAAAATATAATTTTAAAGATATATTTTATAACCTATAATATATAATATATATTTAATTATTTAATTGTGATGTTGTAGTTGATATAGTTTTTTATATTTAGATATTATTCTATTAGCATGATTTCTTCAATATCCATGTTTTTTAATTATATATATCATTATCATTAGCTATAAATTTTTTAGATTTAATATTTTTTTATTATGAATTTATGAATTGCAATTTTTGATGTTGTGGTTGATATTTTTTTCTAATTTTTTTAATTTTTAAAAATTAATTTAATGTAAATTAATTAAAAAATAAGTAAAAAATTATTAATTTCTGAGAAAGTTGAGCTGGCTCGGCTCGGCTTGTTTACACCCCTATTTATATATGGGCTTATCCTGCAAATGGAAATTATTTAAATTACTATTGCCTTGAAATTTTTATATCTAAACCATAATGCAGTTTTATCCCAGGTTTTCTATATCGGTTTTGGTTTTGGTTTCCAGCGAAACCAATACGTTTCGGCTGTTTCGGTTTCAGTTTCGGCCGAAAGATTTTTTTAGTTATTAATTGTGTGTTGACCACAGTTTGACTATATTTTGACTGTACTTTAACTTTAAATTAAAAATACGATAAAATTTTGAAAATTTTTTATAAAAATTTAAAAATTATGAAAGAATTTATAGTTAATTTTACCATAATATTGAATATTATTTTAATTAATTAAAATTAATTTTGATAGTTAATCACTATTTTTATATATTACTATATAAAAAAATATGAGAAATAATATGAATATGATTAAAAAATAAAAAATTAATATGAGTAAATTTAACTTATTATTAAAATATAATTGATACACACATAATTTATTAAATATAATGTAATACAATTAATCATCATCATCATCAGTTGAGTTTAAAATATTTGAATGTGCAATTATGAATTCAGTACCTAAACGATGCAGATGAACATTTATAGACATATGAAAACAATTAGCTTTGCGCAATCTCGTGATAGCGATTTACATGGGGTTAAGACCGACACAAATTTTTTTTTTGTTTTACTTTCGGTGGAACGATCATTCACGCATGCACGTGAAGAAAATAATCAACGTGTTTCGATCAAAATCATTTTCATTTCAGTTTCAACTAAAATATTTTTTTATTAATTATATTTTTTATTTCAATTATTTTTAACTTCAAATTGAAAAAATTATAATATGTTTAAAAATTTTAAAAAATAATGAACAATTACGTGAATAATATTATGTACGTGAACAGTATATGACATAAATCGGTAAGGGCGTCGAAATCAAATTGGCGATAGCGCTGGCCTAAGTGTAAAACCGGTCTCAGCTTGCGGGAGTACGGGTCAGGTCGGTGAGGGTGCGAGATAAGCGAGGGAGTGGCGGCAGGCTAGCGAGCGCGTAGGGCTCTTGGGCTCGGACACGAAGTCGGCGCGAGACCCCCTCCCCCCCCCCCCCCCCCCCCCGCCCCGCGCGAGCCCGGCAAGCTCCCGCCGGCGCTGTTGGTGAAAATGAACAGTAAATCCTAATCGAAACTAAAATTAGGATTTCGGTTCAAGTCCGGCCGAAACGTAAAACCTTGGTTTTATCTTTGATTGTTTTCCTAGGCATATTTTATAGAAATCACTACAAAATAAAATCAAGAGATGTATGTTTGCAACAATTGAATTTTGATTGCAATATAGTTGTATAAAGTATTACCTGATTCGTTTGCCTATATTTTGTGTTGGGTGATAGGCAATTATATAAAATCACACAAAATAATGGAGAGTGTGTTTGCAAGAGGACACAAGTGTTTCTGGTATAGCCAAATAATGCTATAACTAAATATGGGTTGCTGAACACATGCAATTCATGAGTTCTCTTCAAAGAAAATCAGCAGACAATTCTGTCTTAGAACCAATGACTTGTTTGCATTCATGAAATAAAGTACCGAATAATAGATCCTGTTTGGTAGAAAGATGGATATTCCTTGCTCATTATCATATAATCGTTTATTCAGAAACCTCATGTGCGGCTAATAGCTTTCATTTTCCATCTCATGGAAAACCTTTTTTTCCTCCGCTTAGCCCTGTTCAACTTTTAGTGGTATTTTAGTGATAGGTTTCTAGAAATTGGGCAGTCCTATTTCTTGAAATACTTGGCAACAAACTCCTATGTTTTTTTTTCAACGGTATTTCCGAACAAGTTCTTGGATGACAAGCTTAAAGGTTATCTTATTGATGATATTGATGATAGTAAGGAACACACTGATGAGAAGACACAGCAAGATTGGAATGCAGAGTGTACAGAGTCCTATAGATTCATTTTCTTCATTGTCATTTTCAAAACTTAGTGGTGTTTCTGCAAATGATCACATTCCTTGCACTTTGCCCCTCCCTCCCCGCATCTTGTATGTCTCAATGATCTAAGTTTCATGATACCCAGGGTTTTGCATAGGCAATCCATTTGAATCCTGAATCCCAATGTGAGGTCGTAAATTATAACAGAATTGACTGCACTTGGCCTTGTGGTGGACAACATGTAGATGTAGATGCATAGACAAGGGGATTTTGAGAAAAAAATCTACCCAAATACCTTATTAGTCATGCTAGTGCTAATCACATTCAAACACTCCATGCCCTAGTTGGCCTAAAATCCATGTCTAGCTCACTTGTCACACTAACCACTGGTCGGGCTAACTTTGTGATCATCCTAATCCAAATGGTTCCGTAGCCCCTATAACTGAGGATAGTTAAAATATATTTTATCCTGTGCCTGAAAAGAAAATAGGAGTTTTATGTCCTTCTCAAAATCATTCATTAAATCACAAAATCCCATCCAAGTAAAAAATGTGTACTACTTGCATGTGGCATCAAATGTAAACTTGTGTATGCATTCTTTATTACCCAAATAACATGAATGTCCTTGATAACTGATTTGCTTGTGATACCTTTGGTCTTCTTAAGCAGATATGTTTTTTTGATCAGAAGTATCATTTTCTTTAGAGAATATAACAACCAATATCTTCTTAAAATACTAATCAGCAGGTAGTTTATTATCTCATGCTTGACAAGAAGATCATTAACCATTTGATGAGGGCATTAGTTGTGGCCTTTGATATTGCTTACCATAAAATAATTTGATGCAGACAAGGTTGGAATTATATCATATCTGACATTCCTGCATCAGCGCCTCCTTATCTGTTATTTCTAATTTCTTTTCCACTTGGAGTACTTCTCAAGTGATAAACGTTTGGTTCTATATTATTGCATCACCAGCTGATGGATTCTGATTTACCCTTGTTTTTTTACGAATATAGACACAAATTTTGCTTTTGCGCCAGCATTCTTTTTTGAGTATAAATAACTCTTAAAATCTGGCTTTTGTTGGAGCACAATGTTTAAATGCTATTTTCCTTAATGTCAGGAAGAGAAAGAGATGGCACACCTGTATGAGCGCCTGAGATTTCCATACCCAGGTGACGAAGAGGCTGTTGAGGAATTCATCAAGAGCGGGGGCACCATTGGCACTACTATTGGGCCCAAGGGATTCATTGACTCTGGAAAAGACTCTGATAATTTCCAAAAGCAATTGCAGTCAAAGAAATTTGATCAGGAAGCACAGAAACTATGGATCAGGATGAGAAATGAGGTCATATCAGAACTCCAAGAGAAGGGTTTTGATGTTGAGTGAATATGCTTGAAAACCCATAGAATAGCCTCAATTGACCGAAACATCCTATTAAGAGGCTGTTTTTTATATTTTTTAAGACTTCTATGTGCTCCAGTGTGTTTATGTCAAAGTGGCCATCCAAACTTTATCATGCAGTGATGTAATGCCACTGAGGTGTGGTCATTGTCTGCTGGCAACACATCATGCTGCCAATGCTGAATTACAGTATCTGTGTGAACATTTCTTTTTTCAGGAATTTTTTGTTACACACAAATTGTACATTGTGTATTTCTTTGCAATTTCCCAAATTATATTATATGGCAATATAATGCAAGGAAATGTGGTCATGATCCTCTGGCAATGTATGATGCTGAGGCCTATGCTCAGTAACATGTATATATTATCTGTTTCAGGAAGTTTTTGAGTACATTCCACCATAGAAAATATTGAAATTACATGCTGTATTGCTTCACAATATCTTAAATTAATAATAATCAGAAAAATGTTGTAATGTGGCTGCCGAAAATTAGGGGCATGTCTTTGAAGATGACATTAAAGTATACAGTTTTTCAACAATGAACTACATGGGTTATGAGGAAATTGTGAAAAGTCAACTCTTTTATCATTATTAAAAAAATCACGATTAAATGTTATGGTAAAAAATTTGTATACAATCATCTCTTCAACATTTTTTAATTTGATTTTTAACATTTAACTTCATGTGAAAATGCCATTATGTCCCCAATCTTTTTAGACCTAGGTGTAAAATTCTGTTTTACCTAATATCTCTCATTCTCTTCCATAGGGATACAAGAGAGAAGGAAAGAAATTAGGCAAAATTTTTTTTACACTTAGGTTTAAACGGATGAGGGGTACAATGGTCATTTCATATTAAGTTAAATGTTAAAAAATAAATAAATAAGAATGTTGATCAAGAGATAGTTGTTTGTATATTTTTATTATAGCACAATTATTTTTGGCTAATAGTAATAATGAAAATAGTTTTTCGCAAATTTGTTACAAAGTAGATGGTTTTTTACTTAAAAATTCTCTTGAAACTCTATCTTTTCCAGGAAAACAATCGCAATTTTGGAGTTGTTTTGTGGATCATAGAATTTTCCTGTTTTGTGATGTTGTGCTACACGATTGAGAATTTTTGTTTGCATATATGCCCCTTCAAAATAATAAAAATTATGTATATACCCCTACAATGCCTTTATAATTTTGAAGGGGTGTGTTTTTGAAAGTTGAAAACGTTGATGAGGTCACTGGTTTATTATCTTAAAAATGAGAAAAAAAGAGAAAGGGTAGGACAGCTTGAAAGATTATAAACACATTAAACTGATAATACGATCGTTTTCGTTTAAGCTTAAACCGAAATGCACAAATATGATTTTTTAAGATGAAGAGAGGCTCTTATGCATTTCATTAACTCCTCAAGTGTACCAAGTATTGTCTGTACTAACAAGTATCACAGAATTCTAATGACAAAAGGCTAAGTACTTCAAACACCAAATGAACTGGTTGCATGACTGCGGAGGCATGCTTGGTCAATCAGTCCGCAAGTTGAAGTCATATGGAGTATGGGAGGGAACCAATTATTCTTTGTGGGTTCATTTCCTTCCTTTCTTATCGTAACCAATTATTCTGAGCTTTAAGTTTGTCTATCTTTTCTCCTGAATGGAGGAGAAGAAATGGAAGGGAATGACCTAGATGCAAGTGTTAAAAATGAAGGATAAGGAGAAGAAGAGGGAAAGTGAGAGACACTCTTGCTTCTGAACCTCATCCGCTTATGTATCGTTGTACAACACTCTCTTATCACCTAGCGAGAGGTGAAACAGAAAACGATTATCGTAACAAAAAATTATCTTTTAAAATGCCATGTTGGCATGATGCAAGTAGAGTGAGCCTCCATAACTCGGTAAACCTAATGAAATGGCTCCCGCTTGTTGCAGTAATGAACCAAATAATACTAGTCCGGAGAACAAGACGACGCTCGTAGAGCGATACTATTGCCCAACAATTGCTTGAACCTATTCGGACTGTGCAGGTGTAGTCCCTTGGCCCGAACTTATTCTTTACCCGCTGCTGGGAGGGGGCATGATGGATTGACCAAGTCTAATCCCGATTCAGGCAGTCCGGTTTGGACAACTCAATTTTTGTCAGGTAACGTGGAGTGAGAGATTCTCATTTTGTCAAAACCACGAATATTTTATTATTTGCTAATAGTCTGGTAAAAAAAAAAAAAAAAAGCGACATGTGAGCAGAGAAATGTCAATATTCATTAAACAAAGATAAACACATTATTTGTGGAAAAAATGTTGGTTTTGCGGTTCTGATGAAAAGCATGTGCAGCCATTGCGACAAAGAGGTCAAAAGCCCCGATGCCCTGCCGACATATATTTGGCCGATTAAAGCTGCGAACACATTGTGTTGTCTTTGTATCATCTCGTTTGAGTATGTATTCGTATGTTTAAGCTGCATTACTTAAAATGAATGGGAAATTCTGCAGCAATTCAAATAACGATGAATAAGTATTGATTTTGTATCACGTAAAGCTTCACCCACATAAAATATACAAAGTATTCGAAGAAAAAGATGTTATTCGTGCTGAGATTTAGAAAACTTGCTAGTGATTAAAACCAGCTAAGACGCCACAAAAATGATATGAAAAATGTATCCTTTCTAAACTCAAAAGCCAAGTCTTGCTGTTGTGAGAAACAAGCAATCAAACACACAGGACCGGAGCGCTAAAGACGCTTTGAGGAAAGAAAGCCAAGTGCTGTGGGGCTGGCCAGCAAAAGAATGCCACCTTTAGTGTCTCGCAATAGCTTTCACAAGACCACACACACCGTCCTCTCCCTTTCCTTTTGCTGCTCCTCCTGCAGCAGACGTGCCGGTGCTGCTCCGCAAAGCGACCAGTCCCTCTGCATGCGCGCTCACATATCTCACCAACCTCTTCCCTCCTTCCTCCCTTCTGTATATATAAATCACAATAACAAACACTCCATTTATTATCACTAGGATGTCAGTGAGATCTTGCACTGCATTTGCTCATATGGGCGCCCGGGAGCCGCCGTTTCGCGATTTGGGGACATCGTCCGTTGGTGTCACTTGATGGAAATCTCGCAGAGAGCAGCGACGCATCAAAGCGGATGCGCGGGGAATCGAGCTTGCTGGTCCGATGTTTTTAGTGTATGATGAGTATGATTACAAGGGTTTGATATGGTATTTGTGAAGCTAGAAATATATGATTCAGCTTCTTTTAGTTTTGGTGAATATGGATGGAGTTTGGAGATTGTGGTTTGGTCGGTGAAGTTTTGTAGTGAATGTGGAAAATTTATGTTATAGTTGTAACTTGATTTATGTGAGATTGTGGTGAATATGGAAAATTTACGCAATAGTTATAACTAGATTTTGATCTGGAGCGTGTTCATTTTTCACCTCCAACTTTTTTCATTTTTCTAATTTTTGAGTTACTATGGTTTCCAAACTCGCACATTTTGAGAAAAACAAGAACGGGATCATTATAATTAGTAAGATAATGAAATTGTGAAAATTGAAAAAAAGAGTTTTCGACTTAGGTGTAAAATTTACTAACTTGGGGGGATTTTTTGTAAATTTGTATCTTTATAATCCAGCTCAATGTTTCTTCTCTTTTGGCTTTGTTTTGATAGTCTGAATAGAGAAAAATTAGGGTTTATTAGAAGATGGATCAATGATGAATTTTTGATCAAAAAGTTAGTTTTTTATTGTCTTTTTTCTCATAATCTAAAACATGGATTTTCCTTTTTTCATCACTTTTAGGATCTAATTGGCATTCAATTATTCATGAATTGAGTTAGAGTTTAATAAGATGATATTTGTATATGTTAAACATATGGTATATTAAGTTAATATAGAATCTTTTAATATAGTTTGGTTTGAGATTATTGATTTCTATTGGCTATATGTATTTATTATTAAGTATTAACAACTACTTGAAATTTACTATGGTTATGATTTAAAAGCCCGATCTCTTTCATTATGTTAATTTTAAAACTTAAGAAATAGAACTTTATGATGAATTAATATTTTGATATGTTGAGTGGACTTCACTTAAATTTTATTTAATCCTTAATACCAATGTAAGTTACTAGGTTTGATGTTGAGTTACTTTATTTAGGAATATGTTTGGGTGATTATGGATTGTAATTGAAATTTTGTTTGGTAATTTAGATTCGGACGACTCTTAAACTTCTACTCGTGATTAATCTCGTATTCTTTTTATTAGGTAAGAGAATAAGGGATTCCTATTAGTGCTAACTGACATTTTAATATACTAAAATAATTTATTTTCTTAAATTATTATATTTTAATACATCTTATTCATTTAAAATAAATTTGGATATGATTGGTATGATATTATATTATATCGTGACTTATGAAATGCGTGTGTCTCTATGATTTGATATCAAGAAAACTATATTTATGTATATATATATATTAATAAGTTTTGCCATATATTTATATAAAACTATATTTTATTTTAAGAAATTATGTATGTATTCTTTAATTATAATATCTCCTGTGTGAGTAGTTTATGGTTTACCTTATTCTGTTAGTTTTGACTGTGTTATTTCTATTATGATTCGTATTGTAACTCTACCATTGTGAGTTAAATAATGATCATGTTGACATGTATGTGATTGTGAGAAACCGATTTCGTTGTCACCTGCATACATTAAAATAGCAGTATATTCGTGTTATGGTCTCTTATGAGATATCGTGTATTTGTGAAAAAGTCACTAGATTTAAATGTGTCAATGTACTTATAACTCGAGATACCTATTATATATATACCCGATTTTATAAAAGAGACACTAATCATTATTTACTTGTATATTATTATTAGTATCTTTATTATTATTATTGTCATTATTTTTATTTTTCAGAAAAAAATTCTTGTTTTAAGGACATACGAGTTTATTACTTGATTTTGAATATAACTTCATAATAGATTGATACTTCATGAAAAACATACTTTGAAATTTTATTTTATATTAAATTGTTAATTTAATATGAGATTGCTCATTCTCTTGTATGTTCTGATCTTAGAGATTAGTTCAGGAAAAGAAATGTGTGACGTTCTACAAGATTATTTTTAGACATTATTTTTCATCAAAAAGAAGAAGTAATTATTTAGAATATTATTTGTTGATTATTTGAGTTCTAGAATTTAGTTATGAATTACATTATTCGATTATTTGGACTCTTGTGAGTTAGTTACATTCTTACCTTGTGGTTTCATTATCCCTAATTTTAGGTGTGTTTTTTATTGGTTTATTATATATGTTAAATGTCAGTAATATATGTTAAGACCGTTATTACAGGTTATAAAATTGTTAGAAAAATTTATACTTTATAATTGTACAAGATGAGTTTTGTATATTTACTGTGTAGGTAGAAATACGATACCTGTTACATTTCAGCTTCGGAGTGTGATAGAAATTTCTTTCTTTTTATCCTTCTTTTTCATAATAAGAAAGAATAAAGACAGTTAACTCTTTGACCTAATCGGATTAGCACTAATCTTTGCAACGACTGAAAGTTGTTTAGGTTATGTTTTAAAAATGCTTATGGCCAAAACAACAGAAAAAAAAAAATCATCAACATTGTCCACTCAGTGGACCCTCTGCATAATTGCATATAAAGAATCAGATTTTTGCTGCAAAAGCTAAGAAACAGAAATTAAAACATAAAAATAAAAAGTAAGTCAACTCGAAAATGCAGGGGTGGGAGGGTGTGGGGGTGTACACCTCACAGCTACCTGCATCATGAGTTATAGGAAGCTTTTTATAATCTTTTTCTAGCAAGTCGAGGATTAGGCATAAATGTCACTGTCATCAACATAGCTTGGAGCTAGCTTTTACACCTTTTTATATAGAATTTCAGCAGTGCATATCCAAATTAATTTGGGGTTTTCACATATATATACCCCTTGCAAAACTGAAAAGTTGCATATACAACCTGGCAAAACGATATATCCTTCTGTACGTCCCTTGTAAAAATGCAAAATTGCATATAGATTCCCCTCAAAATCACGCTATTTATCATTCTATATTTGGCTACATACAGTCAAAATACACATCACTGACATATATTATTTAAAGAGTATAATTGCAAGGACATAACAATTCTTTTAACATCTGTGCAATTTCACAGAATCCTGGCTTCAAAGCTGAGAAATCCTGCAACTTCCATGAGCAGAAAACCCCCCACAGAATGTGGCCATGTACATCAACATGTCATCTGTAAATGCAAGTGATTGAGCATTCATCTTTTCCCCCACCTTTTTCTTCTCTTCCTCAGTACTCAGTTGCAGCAGCAGTCCAATATAGAAGAAAGAGAGTACATTCTTTTGGTTTTCCTGTTGACTCCATGTGCAAGTGTGCATTCTATGCAGTTATCTTCTTTTGGCTTTTGGGGCTGTGGGTCACTGTCTTGCTGCACTTTTGGTGGAAAAAAGAAAAGATCAGTCTCACCTTTGACACAACACCACACTACAAGTGCTTTCACTTTTTTCTCCTTTCTTCTTTACCAGAAGTAGCAAGCAATGTACACAACTAGCATCTCCATTAAGTTTAACTCACAAATAATAACTGCTAGCCAAAATAAATCAAATGGAACATAGATTTAGATTAAACACGACATATTAGCTGCTATTGCCAACTTTGCTTATGATCCATCTGGAATCATCTTCAAAGCTACAACATGATCTTAAACTGACAAAAACAATATGTATTTTTAAGCACCACACTGCTAAAATACAATGGAACTAATCAGAATCAGATAAATTGAAGTTTTCTGATTGCTGAACGCTTCTTTTAGTTGTGCTGGGCTTGAATTGATTCGTGGAGCCCTCGCCCTCGTAAAAGATAACTTCCGACTTGGAGAGCCTTTCCTCCAGCTCTTCTGTGCTGAAATCATCAGTTCCACCAAGCTCATCAAAGCCAACCTGAAATGAACTTCAAGTTGTAATTACACAGAGAGTAGAAGGAATATAAGAGTGTTTTGAACAGTATCCCGCACATACCACATAATCCTCAACTTTGGCATGCTTGACAATAGCAAGGGTAGGCAGTACAACAACCCTGAGCTTCTCAGTAAGGAAAGGGCTCTTCTCAGCATGGATCTTCAAGAAGCGTGTCTCCATATGTTGTTTTGCAAGAATGCTTAAATGTTTGTCCATCACCTGAGAGCCATAAAAGAGTGTGATTTCTCATTCAGGAAACTGCACATTGCACATATCAGATGCAAGAGCCATAAAAGAGTGTGATTTCTCATTCAGGAAACTGCACATTGCACATATCAGATGTTTGCTTATGATGATGACAATTTGAGGAAACTGGAACATGAACACAAGGGTTCATTTTTTACAAATTGTAGCATCACCAAAATAAGGCATCTCAGAATAAGCCAATAATAATTAGCTAAAAGATATTCAAGGGTTCTACATGGTAATTTAAATCATTGCTTGGGTTAAATTTATAGCTAGATTCACAACTCTTGGGAACTATTGAATATTTTCATCTTTGATACTGTCATTTATAATGGTGCAAGAAGGTATCCTAAAGTGCTTCCCTCTCTTTCTATGCTGCATCATCTCCATCTTAACATTAATAAGAATCACACTTGCACAAGTATGGATCTCACAAAAGAGAACATTATAATTGTATCTTTTTTTTTTTTTCAATTTGGTTATTGATCTAAATAGTGTAAGCTTCATGTTACAAATTGTTGAACCACATAAACTTAGACATGTTTATATACTTCTCAACCATTTATGCCAATGGCACTAATAGAAGACAATCTTTCAAAACCTCTTGGTTCCATGGAATTCAAGTTCTCTTTTAATTTAGAAGAAAAGCTCCTGTGCTGACACATGCACAAGGACCAAAATAGTCGTGAGCCATTGGGCAGAAATTTTGCATATTGTGAGTTAATATGTATCAAAGGAACTGCAGAATTACTTGCTTTCCACTCCACAAGGTACAAAGGACTACAAAAACCAAAGCATGATAGAGCAAGAAATAAGTTAAGTGTTATTTAAACATTTAACCACCAGAGAATGCTTATGAGAATTTGCCTCAGTTCCTCCTAGTCACGGAGAAATGACAGCAAATAGCTTTTTGTTAATAAGATGATCCAAAAACAAAATTTGCTCATAAATTAAAGAAATTCAAATGATCAACTCAGAAGAATCTCAAGGAAACAATAAACAGTGTATGCAGGATATAGAAGCTGGATGAAATTATCCATAATCAATAAGAGAATGTGTTTGGAAAATTTTGATGCTCTCTTTCTCATGGAACAAAGGAATAACTGAAATCAAATTTTCTTTCAACCTGAAAGAAGCATAAGCCAGACATCTCAGCAATGAATTCCATTCCCTTAGAATATCATAAAAGGTTAAAAGCATATTGTTAGTCATGTTACATAGAAGATCATATTTAAGGTGAACAAGAACTAGAAATCATTTTTTATACTAGAATTAGAGCTTGAGTGATCACTACATCAAGTAACTCCAGTTATAATTGCTTGTGTGCAGGCTAGGCTCCACTCACCCTTTTAATTAAATGGCTAACAAGCTCAGCACAGCACAACAAAGTCTTCACTTGTATCAAATCAACTAGAAAAGAATGCAGAGATCACACTAAGCAAGCGAGCACGCAAGCAAATCCCGGACTAAGTTCACGCAAATTATGCCAATTATTTGAATACTTTTTACCAAAAATTAACATGTAAGGTTGCTTTTCACAGTTTCTTTCTTTTCTTTATCATTAAGGTAGGATCTCATGGATTGTACCGGGAACATAAGGACTATGCCGATCAGCGATTTAACGTGAATTCTTTCCACATTATGTAGACATAAAAATGCATAACCAAACACCCAACACAACGCCCATTCACATCTAAGCCCAAAGACAACAAACGGACCAAAAAGTTCAAACCTTGCAAGGCCAATTCTCGCGGTAGAAGTGGCAGACGACGCGATCTGTGGCCTTGACGGCAGCAAAAAAGTCCTTCTCGGAGATCTCAGTGTACTCCCCATGGCCGAGCGCCGCCCACCGGCTCCGGCACTCGGCGGCCTTCTTGAGCTGCTGAAGCCGGCGCTGGCGGAGGGCCTCGAGGTCGTCCTGATCGATCCGATCCAGAGCCGAGATCTCCTCATCGATCTTGTCTTCCACCGCCTTCGCCACCGTCAGCACTTGCTGCTCAATGATCTGCGCTAGAAATTGCTACAAAAATAAAAAATCTGGGGATCAGATGCAGAAAATCTCGGGGAATTTTGAGAATATTTTTGCCTGCTTGATCTGAGGGTCGTCCATGGTGATGTCTCCTCCGCTTTTCGACGGCGATGGCGGAGGCGAGAGTGGAGATGCCGGCGGATGAAGATGGATTTTCACATATACCCTCATGCGATTTAAGAAAATTACATGGAGCACCTCAACTCACATATAATTGGACATTGCCCCTCTGTTTAGTTATTCTATGTATATTTCGGTGTTGGGTATTCGCATATTACCCCCTATATTTTGCAGTATAATTTTTTTTGAAAACCTGGTGTTCTCTGGAGAAAAAACTGTAACATAACTGGTTTGGAATCAGTATTTAAAATTATTTTTTAAAAAAAAATTAATACGGCCTATTTTACATCGTTATTAAATTAAATTATTATAAAAAATTAAATAAATTTTAAATTTTAAATTATTATAAATTAATTTTAATAAAAAAATATTAATTTTAAAAAATAATTCTTCATTTTTCATTTGATAATTACGGGTGACCCGTAATTAGCCTTAATTACGGTAAACCCCCTAATTTCCGTAATTATCCCATTCCTCAAATTCGCCCATATTTACCTTGTTATTTAATCAAATTTTTGCCAAAAAATTTCGATTTTACCCCCGGTTATTTTACATATACCCCCTAAAAACTTACTTTTTTATATTTCACCACCCCGGATTTTGCGTTTTTACAAATAACACCCCGAAAGAAATCAGAATTACAAAAAAGTCCTGAAAATTCGGATTTTTGCAAATAAACCCCCGGAAATTATTCCGATTTACAGAGAAGTCCCCGAAAATTCGGATTTTTGCAAATAACACCCCGAAAGAAATCAGATTTACAAACAAGTCCTCGAAATTAGAATTTTTGCAAATAAACCCCTGAAATTATTCTGATTTACAGAAAAGTCCCCGAAATTCGGATTTTTGCAAATAACACCCCGTCGCGCGGGCGGGGACGGGGGGAGGCCGGCAGGCGGCGGGAGCGGAGCCGGAGGCCGGGGCGCCGGCGCGCCGAAACGCGGGCGCGGACGGCGACGGCCGAGGCCGTTCCGCCCCCGCGTGCCGGGGACGGAGGCCGAGGCCGGCGCGCCCGCACGCGGAGGCCGAGGCCGAGGCCGTCGCGCCGGCACGCGGGCGCGGACGGCCAAGGCCTAGGCCGTCCGTCCCCGGCACGCCGGCGCGCCGGCCTCGGCCTCCGTCCCCGGCACGCGGGGGCGGAACGGCCTCGGCCTTGGCCGTCCGCGCCCGCGTGCCGGCGCGCCGGCCTCGGCCTCCGTCCCGCGTGCGGAGGCCGTTCGCGGCCGCGTGCGGAGGCCGTTCGCGGCCGCGTGCGGAGGCCGTTCGCGGCCGCGTGCCGGCTGGCCGTCCGGCGCGCCGTCGGGCCTCCGGCGAGGGGTGTATTTGTAAAAATTAGTTTTTTTAAAAAAAATTAGAGTTATTTTTTAAAAAAAAATTTAAGGGTCTATTTTTTAATTTATAAATATTAAATTTGTAATTATAAATATAAAAAACACTAATGTCTTTTTTATAAAATTTTATTTAAAATATGATTAAAAATATAGACTTATTTATAAATAAAAATATTGAAGGGGTCTATTTGTAAATGTACAACATGAAACTTGTAATTTTAATTTTAAGCGATGACTTATTTGTAAATTTTATTTATAAAATAAATAATTTTGGACGTATTTATAAAGAAAAATATTAAAGGTGGTCTATTTTTAATGTAAAGATGTAAAAATTAGTTTAAAAAAATTTAGAGTAATTTAAAAAAAATTTTAAAGGTCTATTTTTTAATTTATAAATATTAAATTTGTAATTATAAATAGAACAAAACACTAATGTCTTTTTTGTAAAATTTTATTTAAAATATGATTAAAAATATAGACTTATTTATAAATAAAAATATTGAAGGGGTCTATTTGTAAATGTACAAAATGAAACTTGTAATTTTAAATTTTAAGCTTTGAAACCTTCGATGACTTATTTGTAAAATTTATTTATAAAATAAATAAATTTTGGACGTATTTATAAAGAAAAATATTAAAGGTGGTCGTCTATTTTTAAATGTAAAAAATAGTAAACTTGTAATTTGAAATTTGAAAAATTTAAACTTTCACTGTATTTTGCCTGAAATTTAATATAAAAAATGATTAAAATATTGATTTATTTTAAAAAAAATCAAGGAATCTATTTGTAAATGTACAATATGAAATTTGTATTTTTAAATTTTAAGTTTTGAAACCTTCAATGATTTATTTATAAAATTTACTTATAAAATAAATAAAATTTGAAATTATTTATAAATAAAGCCACTTCCTAATTAATGACAATCATTCATGAGATTTTATAACATATAGCCTGTCTGAACAATAATAGAAACTTGCAGTTTGCTAGAACAATATAGCCTAATCAGTAATCAGATAGCAATAGCAGTTAGAAAGTTCAAGACACAAGACAATATAACAAATTCTGCTGTTGTCCAACAAAAGCAAACCTTTAATATTCAACAAAAAAAAAGGAAACATTCGATTATTCCTTATAAATCAAAATTTTTAAATACATTAATGAAACAAGTGTCATAAATAACACTCCTCATTTCTCATTCAACAAAAGAGATGTGGATAATAAAAGATATGACAGTTCCTCCTGAATCGCTAATCCAAAACCTTGCCATCTTACTCTCCCCAGTCTATTTAGCAGAAATATGTACCTGCAAACAAAATGCACCAATAGTTATGATAACCAAGCAACATGACATCATCATCATTTTCGAGAAGACTGTTTACCCAATGAAAATTGATCCTAGAGATTTGACAAACTTCCTGCAAAAAAATACAGTCACATTTATTATTGTATTGTTTCAAAATCACATAAAATAAGAAAAACAATTGTCAAGTTTTTAAAAGAAAAACTCACATGGTAAATGCATACTAAAATTTGAAGTCATTACGGTAGACCTTCCTCTTCCTCTTCCCCTGCCACGTTCTCCAACATATTGGTTTCTCACTGATTGTTGAGTACTGCTAGATCCAGAAACATCAATTTGTTGTTGCAGTCCAAGAGGCTCTTTACACGCTTTCTTGTTGTGTCCTAACTGACCACATCTACTGCAAGCATATATTGCTCTACTTGATGTTTCCATTGGATCTTTAATCCTTTTCTTCTTAGGCCTACCAGGTTGTCTTCTTGAACGTGGAGGAAGTACTTGCAAAGCATTTGGCACAGACACACAAAGTTGCTTACTTGGCAATGGAGTGACAGGAACATCATATACTCTTTTGTATGTCTCCAGAGTATAGTAGTCATCAACAAAATCAATAGGATCAAGCCGAATATCAAGGAGAGCAACAATACCGTGAACGCAAGGCACTCCTGTCAGCTGCCATTGCCTACAATCACAAATCCTCTGCCTTATATCCACAATCCATCGGCCTGCAGGATCACTAACCTCTGAAATATCATCAGAAGACCTCCAAATACGGTATCCGCCCTGTGCCTGTGAAACTTTCCTAATAAAAGCTTCTATTCTTGGTACTAGCTTTCCAGACCAGTAGGATTCTTCATTTTTTCTTGTGGCAAATTTCACCATTATCTTCTGCCTGATGAAATCAAGTAATTCAAGAAAGGGAAGCTCCCTGCCATCTTGAATAAAACTATTAAATGACTCAGAAATATTGTTAGTCACATAATGACATTTCACTAAATGATTAAAGTGACTTCTACTCCATGCAAAATCATTTATTTCTTTCATGTACTGCCAAGCTGGTATGGATAGCTGCTTAATCCTTTCCATGTATTTCACGAATTCAGTAGGCAAAAATGTATTTGAAGCATTAAAAACCAAATTTTCTAACCTTTTCCCAGGGTACGATCTTTTCAAGTTTGCAATCACATGTCTGATACAAGCTCTATGCTCAGCATATGGGAAAATATTTTTCACAGCATCAGAAAGACCCTTCTGCCTATCTGAAATAATAGCCAAGCTATTCAAATTTCCAATAACCCATTGCAAGTTATGTAGAAACCATAACCAAGATTGGTATGTTTCTGCTTCTGCAACTGCCCATGCAACTGGAATTATGTTATTCTTCCCATCAATTCCACAAGCTGAAAGCAATGTGCCTTTATATTTCCCTTTCAAGAAGCATCCATCAACTCCCAGTATAGGTCTGCATCCAGTAAGAAAAGCTCTCCTACAAGCATGTAATGACATAAAACATCTCTGAAAAGACATATCTGGACACTGAGCAATGTGCACAATATTATCAGGATGCCTCATCTCCAACTCTACCTTCAGCGAATGAAACAAATTAAAAGATTCTTCTTCATTACCATGAATAATCCTGTAAGCATAATCTTTTCCCCTCCATGCCTGCATATAAGTCAGTCTGAGACTGTATTTCTCACTCATCATATTCTGTATTTGCTTGACTGTGATTTGCTTGTCAATACACATCCAATGCAAAACGTGATTGCCTACCCATTCAGCATTTGCCATTTTGTTTCCAGAAGTATTGATAGCAATACAAGTATGAGCTGATTCCATTTTTCTTATTTGAAAACCTGAACCATCAGATCTCTCTAAAGCATGAAGCCTCCATCGGCAATTCGCAGCAGCACATCTGACTGTTACTCTGTTACGCTCATTCTTCACAAACAAAGGCTGAAATCTGTGTACAATACAGTACTGTCTAAGAGTCAATCTGAATGCATGTACATCGTCAAATATATCTCCTATGTTCAAAACATTGGCATTCAAATTATCTTCAAGTAAAGGCAATAAATCATCTTCCGCTCTGACTTCTACTCCTTCTTCTTCGCCTTGTCTTATATTTTCTTGATCCTGCTCAGCAACTAACTCATCATTATCATCATCATCCTCCTCCTCATCGTCATCATCATCAGAAGAATACATCAAACTATGAAAACTAGAATCAGAAGGACAATCATCTAAATCTGAATCAATATATTCATCTCTTTGCACACTGTGATACACAGAAGATTCTCCTGTCAAAGGAGTCAGCCTTTGTGCAGACACCACTGATAAAGGATCACCTATGTCCTCCACTGATATATAGATATTGCTATATTTCAAGTCTTGAATTATTGTCCACATTGCTTCCAGCTGAATTTCACTGCTAATTGACATATAAATTGGAGGACTGCTGTTTGGATACAAATACTTGATCACAAGTAACTCATTTGTCCTTGCTTTGACCAATTTACAAGCTTCGGTCCATAATTCTGCAAATGTGTATTTTCTTGTATCAACCAATAAAGATTTCTGCCTACCAAATACATATTTCCTTCTTTGAGTATGTTCAACTTCCTTCCAATATCCTCTATAATGGAGCACTAATCGTACCAGATTCTCTGAATCAGCCATCTGTAAATACACAATATCAAAAATTAGATATAAAAAATAGATAAAAAAATTGTAACAGGTGGCTTGGTGGAAAGGGTGGTGGGGGTTGGAGTGGTGGGTAGGCGGGCGGGGTGTCGGAGCCCGTCTGGGGGGGGTGGGTGGTGTGCGCCCGTGAGGCAACGGGGACAACTGGCCCGTGAGGCAAAGGGGGGAGGGCAGGCGGGGGGGGATGTTCGGAGCCCGTCTGGGGGCGGGGGCGGGGGGGCGTGCGGGGGAGGGGAGGGGGGGGGGGTGGGGGGCTGGGTGGTGGGGTAGGGGGGCGGTGTGGTGTGTGTTCGCCCGTGAGGCAAAGGGGGAGGGGCTGGGGGTGTCGGAGCCCGTCGGGGCCAGGGGCAGGGGGCAGGGCGGGGGCGGGGGGGAGCGGGTCCCTGTGGGCGGGTGGTGTGTTGTGTGGTGGGGTGTGCGCCCGTGAGGCAAAGGGGGAGGGGCGGGGGTGTCGGAGCCCGTCTGGGGACAGGGACGAGGACAGGGACGGGGACAGGGACGGGGACAGGGGGGTGCAGGCGGGGACAAGGGTGCTAGTGAGGCAAAGGGGAAGGGGCGCCGGTGTCGGAGCCCGTCTGGAGCAGGTGGGGCGGCGGGCGGGGTGCGGGGGAGGGGCGGGGACAGGGGTGCCAGTGAGGCAAAGGGGGAGGGGCGGGGGTGTCGGAGCCCGTCTGGGAGCAGGGGCAGGGACGAGAGTGGTGGATGGGTTCGAGGCCGTCGAGCGGGGAGGAGGTGGAGGCGGGGCAACAACAAAGAACAAGATGGTGGCTTACTGAGGACGAAGGAGGGCAGCAGCAACGGGACGGCGGTGTTCTCGCCGGCGGGGCAGCAACGGCGCGAGGGCAGACGGCGACGGCGACGGCCACGTCGTGGGGGGCGCAGCGCAGAGCAGTGACGGCGTGGGTGGCGCAGGGCAGCGAGCGGACGGCGACGGCGAGCCGGCGGGGCAGCGACCGCAGCAGCTGCGCAGGGACCGACGGCGGCAGCGGCAGAGCAGAGCGGCGACGGCGGCGGCGCAGATACGTTTAGGGCTACAGGAAGAAGAGGATTTTATAAGAAAGTTCTGGACTTTTTTGTAATTCGGAATAATTTCGGGGTATTATTTGCAAAAATCAAAATTTCGGGGTGTTATTTGCAAAAATCTGCGCTCGCGCGCCGGTGAAGGTGGCGGAGGCCGGGGCGCCGGCGAGCCGCCGGCGCGGAGGCGGAGGCTGGGACGGCCGAGGCCGTTCGCCCCCCGGTGCTCGGGACGGAGGCCAGCAGGACGGCAGCGCGGAACGGCAAGGCCGCGGAGGCCAAGGGACAAGGTCGTCCGTCCCCCGGCACGCCGGCGCCGCCGGCCTCGGCCCTCCTCCACGGCACGCGGGGCGGAACGGCCTGGCCGTCGCCGTCCGCGAACGCGTTTCGGCGCGCCGGCGACACGGCATAAGGTCCGATCCATCCACCGGCCTCCGGGCTCCGTCCCGCCGACCGGCCGCCGCCTCCGGCTCCCCGGCGCCTGCGGCCTCCCCCGTACCAGACCGCGTTGCGACGGGGTGTTATGTATTTGCAAACAACTCGATTTCGGGGATTTTTTGTAAATCAGACTAATTTCAGGGGTTTATTTGCAAAAAAATTTTAACTTTCGGAAAAAAGGACTGGTTTGTAAATCTCGATTTGTTCGGTGTGTCTGGTGTTTATTTGCAAAAATCCGCATTTTCGGGGACTCTCTGTCACATCGACTCATTTCCGGGGGTTTATTTGCCAAAAAAAACCGAATTTTCAGGATTTTGAAATCTGCTTTCTTCGGGGTGTTATTTTATAAAAACGCAAAATCCGGGGATGAAATATAAAAAAGTAAGTTTTTTGGGGTATATGTAAAATAACCGGGGGTAAAATAGGAATTTTTTGACAAAAATTTGATTAAATAACAATCTGTGGGTAAATATGGGCGAATTTAAGGAGTTAGGGGTAATTACGGAAATTAGGGGGGTTTACCGTAATTAAGGCTAATTACGGGGGTCACCCGTAATTATCCCTTTATCATTTTGATCCCGACGCTCGTTCCGAATAAAATGCGAAAAACAATCCCGGGAGACACTAAACGGATCCAACCCGTTTTAGCAAAAAGATCCGACCTGTTTCCATTGGAAACTACAAGACAAGGACGTGCAGCCGGAGACGAAATCATCGAAGGGAGGAAGAGGGAGGCGTACACAGATCGGGAGAAGGAGGATGTCGACGACGGCGGCGGTTCCGTTCTGGAGGGCGGCGGGCATGACCTACATAGGCTACAGCAATCTGGTGGCCAGCGCCGTGCGGAAGTGCCTCAAGGAGCCCTACCGATCCGAGGCGATGAGCCGCGAGAAGGTCCACTTCACCATCTCCAAGTGGACCTCTGGCAACGCTGAGAAGCCAAGTATGATCCCTTTTCCTCCTCGATTTTTCTCGTTCGTATGTTTTTAGTATATGATTGGATTGCGTCTTGGTTCGGCACTTTTTGATCGTGCGATTGATTGGTTGATTGCGCCTATCTGGTGTGCTTTTCGTGATCAAATGGAACGATCTTTGGATTTCCTTGATTTTTAAAGATTTTTTAGTAGGCGTGGAACCCATTTGCGTTGAATTCATTGCTGGTAATGGAAAAGCTGCGATCTTCTGATGATTGAAAATAGAGGTTCAGATGGAAAGTTGAACTGGTTTTTCTGTGGATCATGAGTTGTTTTGTGCCACGCAAGAGTTTTTTTTTTTAGTGATTAGTTTGGGGAATTCTATTTGCGAGTTATAATCATACTTCCCCATCTTCTATTTGGTTGAGTGGAAGGACGTCTATGCCGTTTTAAGGGATTCAATTCTCTGATAGATTTATTTAGATGGTTTGTAGGATATTTGCGTTGTGTAGATTTTGGAGGGGGTTCCATGTCTGATTGTTCTGCAACTATCAGAAAAAGGTATATAGCATGCAATTTGGTGAATAAACAATAGTTTTATGAAGTATGTGCCGAATATAGTCTGACAGTGATATGCTTGGGCATTCATGGCATTAATGGTACATCTTTAAACAAATAACTGCAAACATAACAATGATCGAGGTATATTTGATGAAATCAAAAGCAAAAGTTTGAAGTTTGAAGTTAGAGGAATGGATTTGTGTCAAATTTTCAATTGGAGACAATCACTTTTTAAAGCACAATTTTTCCATAAGTCAAACAGATCAATGTTTTTAAATCAGTTTTTTAGATCTCGTTTTTGATGGTGTTGAGCAGTTTTTACCCAACTGAAGCTTGGGCTTAAGTCTCTGCTTTTGGAAATACCCCAATATGTCTTTGGCACAGATCTCATGACCAAAAAACCCATTTTTTTCATGAGCTACACTCCACTACTCTGAAAAGGACTTTTGAAAGATCTGGTGTTCCTGATTTGAATTATTTTTCTGTAGTATTTTGCTTTATCAAAAAAAAAAAAAAAGACAACTGACAATCAGGTAATCATATTACTCTTAGACCTGCAGACTATGATCTTGTAGTAGATGGCTATGAAAGACTCCCCTTGAAAACTTAAATATTTCTTTGAGCAATCCCTTGAAAACTTAAATATCGGAAATCACTAATCTATTTTTTTATGAAGTGATAGAGATCCTCTGTTCTGTTCTTTTATGATATAGACACATCTAGAGGAGTCAGATTTTATTATTGTCTGTTGAATGGATGAATCCAATGCATGCAAGGAAAAGATTTTGCAAGTGTATTTGAATGTAGGAAATAATAAATTGTAGAAAACAGATGAAGGCTTATGATTTATACTGGATGCAATTTTTATGCTGGGGAACATTTGAACTCAATGTAAAGCTTGCTATTACATTTGGCATATTAACTAGATAACTACCTGTAATATTTATCCGGCCTGAGGAATTTAATTTCAAGTTGTTCATATATAAAACTAACTCTGAGAAAGATTTATGATTCAGGAGGTTTGCTTAAGACAATTCAAAGTTTGAACATCGATGTTCATTGTTTCATAATTCCTCTTGCAATGTAGAAAGTGTTTTCTTTTGGTTTCTGTTGTGAAATTGCTTGCATGTGTTTTGACTGTCAGATACCAAAGGGGAGAAAATTTAAAAACTAAAGCTTTCCTTTCCACCATGTCTTTTGTTTCTCTTAATTTCTCGTGAAAACTTAGTTTTTGTGAAATGAATACAGTTTGAAAACCATAATCACACATTTCAGCCAAATTTGTGATCTCTCTCGGACAAAATGGGTAACCTGCTTCAGTCACCTTTGGCTGCATGTTAAAATCTTTGTCTATGCTCACCATTTTCCCATTGTATTGTTCGACATAGAATGTCAACAACACATGCAGTTTTTATCAGCTAATTGATGAGGAACCAATGAATCATGCAGACATTCACTATCTGTAAACTGCAATATGCAAGTAATGTAATGACTTGGGTGGCTTTAGCTCGAGAGAATTATAAAACTTGATCCAAGGGTTTTGCATTGTCAACAATGTGAGGTTGCAGCTTTGTAGCAATAGGATCTAATCCATGTGGTATATGATCCTGCAACTTTAAAACCCCAAATGAGGCTTTTTTATGTAAAATATTTGTCTCCATGCTGGAAACTTGCCGGTTAATTTTATGTTGGTAGAGATTATATGTTTCTCAGAAACGTTGTAATTTTGATGTTGCTTATAGCAAACTATATCTCCTGTGGATTTTCTTGTCAATGTTTCTTTTGCAAAATGTAGCATTTTCTAGATTGCTAACTAGTTTTTCTCTGCACTAATCCATTTGCTTATTTCATCAGCTACCCGCACAGATGCTCCTGAAGAATGAGATGTGGGCTGACTGTGTCAGTCAACATACATATGATGTTCATGGCTCCAGACTGATCGCATGTTTCATCAGAGACTGTGTTCTGGCTTTGTTTCTATGACATTTTGGTTATGATTTAGCATTCAATAATCGGAGTGCTTGTGGAACCTGAGATCTGTTATTTTCTTTCAAGCATTAATGCATGTTATTAACTGTTGGATATCCAAATTGTTAATTGCCAAATTTCTCTGTTAAGAGTGTGGTTGATGTTACTGATGCCTCTTGAATTTCTAGATTCTGAATTTATTTAGGTGGACTGATGTTATAGAATCTAGCTATATATGTTATAGTAGCCAAAATCTTTGTTCTGCATCCAATTTTTCAGTTTGGCATTCATCTGTTGTTTTGGATTAAATTTCATGTTTGTGTCCATTATACATGTTTCGTATTTATTATGTACGTTTGTACATTAAACATGGACAGCTAGCTGACTCTTCCGAAACCTCCAAAACAAGCATCAGAAGTTGACTCGGCCACCGGAACAAGACCATTCCTTCTACGTGTTGTAAGCCCGGGGCTCTCATCCATGTCTAAACTCTCCAGCATCTCCCGGTCAAGCCGCCGTACAAGATTTGCCAGCACGAGCTCGACACCGGTCACTGCAAAGTTCACTCCCGAGTACAACCTCCGCCGTGCGCCAAACGGGATAAGCTCAAAGCCATTCCCCTCGTAGTCCAACTCGCTCCCATGAGCCTCTCCGGCGGGAACTCCTCCGCCGCCTCCGACACGGTCGGGTCCCTCCCGATTGCCCGCATTTGACGATTACTCTCGTTCCCGATGGGACCCTGTAGCCTTGCAGTTCGGTGATCTCCATCACCACCTAGGGGAATAACAAGGGGGACGGTGGATGCAGCCTCAGTATCTCTTTCACCACGCCCTTCAAGTAGTGCATTGTGCTCGCTTCCTCCTCAGCAAACGTGGAATTGGCATCTTTCTTGTGGAATCCTCCTCACCGATCAAATTTAACATAAAATTCCATTTTTTAATTGCGAATAATGAACATGTGTACCCAAATATGTGCTTTGATGTCATCTTTGGTGAGCGAGAAGGCCTCCAACGAGTTCTCCTTCTGAAGAGATAACAATACATCTACAAAATCCCCGCCGCCGCCGCCGCCGCCATATTCTTCGGCTCTCCGAACCATTTGCTCTTCCACAACACCATCAACAAATCCATCAATCTTTTCAAACACCTTCTCTATCTTCGCGTCCTGTCCACCAACAACATCCAACCATCTGATGGCTGGAAACTAGTCCTCCACAGTGAACTTCCCCAGTAACACCGCCGCCTCCCCCACTACCTCCAGCAGCCGGCGACACTCACACTCGTCCACCGGCCACTTCCCCAACACAGCTCTAGAGAGAAGGTTGATGGTAAGCGAGCACAACACAGGTCAAGTCCACCGTGCCAGAGATTCCGGCGAGCAAGCGTGCCACCTCGGTCTCCTAAATGTCGCGGAGAGATTGGACTCGCTTGGTGCTGAGGAGGTGAAGGACGCAGGCCTTCCTGGCGTGGCGCCGGTAGTGGCCGTATGGGGAGAAGGGGACGCTGCGGCGGCTGTAGCTGAAGCGACGGGCGGCCTTGAGGTTGGCGCGGGTGGCGAAGGCGTGTTCGCGGGTTTTGAGCATCTCGAGGGCGGCGGAGGCAGGGAAGATGATGAGGGTGGGAAAGCGGCCGAGGCGGAGGAGGAAGAGGGTGCCATGGCGGAAGGAGAGGGCGCGGAGGGAGCGGTGGAGGAGAAGGCCAAGGCTGGTGATGTACGAACGAGACGGTGAGTCGGGAGGGCGGTTGGTTTGGGTTGGTTCTCATGGTTGTCTTCTTGATGAAGGTCGGATTTAAATAAGCCACATTCCGCCTCAAGAATTAGGCCGATGGTTCTTCCGGTGGGTGACCTGATCCATACTATCAACTTCGAAGAAGGTTTTTCTGGGAGAACAGCAGAATCTTGCGGCCAGATGTAAGATTCCCGAAAGAGGGAGCCGCCAACAGACAATTGTGGGCCCTGTACAAATTTAGATGGGCCAAAACCTGACCATCTCTGAACCAGAACCCCAAAATCAAAACCAAAACCAAGCATTTTTTATATTGTATACTTGATTTCGTTTTTTAAATCGAAACCCAGCTCAAATGAATTTTCTAAAAAAAAATAAACAAAATAAAAACAATCGCCTGAGAATTATCTGCAAAAATAACAAGATTTCGGAGGTAGTTTGCAAAAATTCCCACAAAGCATTAATCACAGATTCATTCAAAAACTGATCATATTAGCCACTAATCAAATTTATTACGTAATCAGCTCGATCCAAACACGACGACGACTATCTTGTGTTTTTTTTTTCTTTTGATTTTGTGGCGGCTGTCTTTCTCAGAATCAACTAGACAAATAGCTCCGCAAAATTCAACAACACCATCCAATGCTTTCAAAAATTTGCAGGAAACTTTTAGGCCATGCAAAAGAGGAAGGATTGAGACACGAGGAAAGGAAAGCAAATGAGTCAGCTCCTTGTCAGCTCGCACACACTAATTGGAAGAGACTCCGAAAGCTCCTCTTTACTGAAAGATCTCAGTTACCATCCACTTGTTAGTGATCTGTTGATGCAACCTCATGTCCTAATATAGCTTTCTCGCCATATGTATACAAATACAGCAACTTTCTGGGGCATTTTCATCGTCTTTTTTGTAAAGGTTTGTGGTGTAAAGCAAGCAAAAGCCAAATAAAGAGTGTACTCCATCGAGAAGCAGAGTGCTAGATGGAGAGACAGGCCATGGGTATGCATGAGTTCTATGGCTGCAGCCTCCCTTCTTCTGGTACATTTCATTGGCAAGAAATTTTTTGCTTCCAAAAATACTGCAAAATCTAGCTAACAGAAGCAGGTTTCTATTTGATGGTTCAGAAGCTGTCGATGACAAAAGCAGGGAGTTTTTTGCGTGCCCGTTCTGCTATGAAGATGTTGAAGTTTCAGTTCTCAGTTCTCATCTACGGGAAGAGCACTGCTTTGATGTGAAAAATGAGGTATACGCTTCTCATTCTTTTCATCTTATTTTTCTCCTACTAACATGTGTATTTGTTGCTAGGTATGTCCTCTATGTGCAGGCAATCTGGGGAATGATGTGCTTGGACATTTTACAGCACAACACTTGCATATGTTCAAGGTATTCTACACAGCCATGCATCCGAAGGAAACAAAAAACTTAGGTACAGTTGAAAACTACGTGTGTTCTTTCCTTTTGTTTGCAGAGAAAACCACTAAGAACAAGCTTATGGTGTGGGAGCTCAGCAGCCATTGGAAAGGAGCCACATGGAGGCAGCTTGTTCCCAAGGGCAAATTCAACTAGGAAGAAAGGACATTCTCATAATGATTCCGTTCCTGATCCATTGCTTACGCCATTTATTCGCACTCTGCCTTCAGATTCATTCTTGGACGGAGACACGAATGCTGATACTGATCTGAGATCATCAGTTTCCTTGAATATGCAAAGGTATTTTTGCCTAATTTGCGGCATAGCATAAGAATTTGCGGTGTATGTTTGCCTAATTGAGTGCAAAATTTTGACATGATTTTTTATGGCACAATTGCTGTCTTTGCAAAGTTGACCTCTATTTTTATGGTGCAGCTTGGGATCATCTGCTTGTGAGAAGACACCAGAGCAAGATTATGACGAGAAGACTCGGAGGGTGGAGTTCTTTCAGCAAATCATTATGTCAACTATTTTTTGAGATTATCTCATCCTACATCTTTTGTGCAAATTGTTGCGGCTTATTGACCATGCAAATACCTATTCCAAAAGGCTTTGCAGCACAAAAGATATCATAGTAAAATTGCACATATGGCATGTATTAAACAGAGATCAATTGATCACTATAAAATGACAGTCTACAAAATTCCCCATGTTTATGTCTGTTGTTTTGGTTTTCTCTGGACAAATTCACTCAAACGTCTCTTTTACATCAAGTACACTACAGAAATACACACATACAAACAACAAGTCAAACACGAAATGAGAAAAAGTACAAATTGCCTAGCGCTATAATGATATATTCTTACATACGCATTATAGCTCTACTTATGAGTCCACAAAGGAAACAAATAACTGAAAATTTGACAAGAATAGGTATAAAAGATGAATCACAAACTGATGTTTCGACAGAACTCGGACCAGAACAGGTTCAGGTAGCTGCGTCGGGTTTGGCACCATAGCTCATTCTGCGTCAGCCGAGCTTTGCATGTTTCCAGGTCCACAGCAGAAGAATTGTTCGAGGCTTGGGCATTGCGCAGCTGCTGGTACAGTGAGGAGGTTTGCTGCAATTCAGCATCAATCTCCGCCAGCCTGCTTGTTAGTTGTTCTTTCTCCTTCACCAGATTCTCCATCTTCTCTAGGCAACTGGTCATATGTTGGAAGTGCTTGGTCTGCGCCTCTTCGAGCCCTTTGATAGCTGCACGGTCCTCAGTTATTTTGTGGTTGACTTCAGTCAGATAGAGGGCATAAGTCTGGAGAAGATTAAAATCTGCCACCAGCAGGCTGAGCTGTGAAAAGGTGGCCGGATCTAGGCCCCCATTGTTGAGCAGAGTGGCCACACTTGAGTTTAGAAATGCGCAACGAGCTTTGTCAGAAAAGACTTCGATGGGTGAAAGAGCAAGGCAAGTTGTGATGAACTCCCGTGCCGCTCTAACATCTGGGGAACCCAACTCAGAAAATGGTCGAGGTGAGGGAACTAATGCAGCACTTAGCTGGGCCAAAGCTGCACGCTCAGCTGCAATAGCATCGAGAGAGAGCGATGAAAACTGCAAAAAGTGAATGATCAAGTAAGAACAAGGGCAATGTGACTGAAAAGGGGGAGTGGAAGTGCTTAGGGAGGGACAAAACAAACAGGGGTGTAGAACTTGAATCAGGGATAGGCTACTTGCGAACACCTCAATTAGACAAGTCCCAACTGTCTGAGTCGATTCACCGATGCCTCCTACATGAGGTAGTTTGGATGATTTTGAGCTCAAGGAAGAAGCAGGATAACTCCCAAGTGGCGGTGGAAGAGGGACTCTCTCTGGAGACTTTGCACAAGGACGACTGAAAGACCTCATCCACAAAGCAAATTTTAAAAAATTGAAGGCATAAGACCTAAAATATTGAAAGGAAAATAAAGTATCCACAAACTCAAACAGGAAATTGCATCATCATACCCTAAGATGTCAAGCTCTAGCATTGCCCTATATCGTGAAGATATTCCCTGTAGTGCTGCAAGAGCAAACTCTGACTCCTTCCTGGTCCGAGGCACCTTCTCTGACATAATTTCTGTAAAATTAACAAACTGCCAAAAACACCAGTCTACACAATTGAGCTCCACTTGATCAACAAATTAGCAAACATACATACATCCACAGAGAGAGCTAAATAGACATTAAATAGACTGATAGATAGATGGCTTGATAGAAAGATGATTTCATCACCTGAAAATTGTCGAAGGACCTGGCAGGAATACTATCAACAAATTCCTTCATCATGTCCCAAGGGCCATCACCAACACCAACCAAAACAATGGACAAAGGAAAATTGCTGTAATATAAACAAGATTATAGAAGCACATGTAAGGAAAGGTCAAAAAAGAAATTAGCATGCACATCAATCCCTTTAACCATTAGCACTGAAAGTGCTTCATTTGCCAGTAGGATATGATGTCACAGCTGATTGTACACGACATAAGAGAAACACATGAAAGCTTTCATACATTATTAATCATCAATGGAAATCTGTCCTGCAAATATAATTTAGCTTATTACCAGGCTTCTACAATAGCATCAAGAGTCTTTTGTTCTTGGGAGCTTAAGTTGTCAGACCCTGTGTCTGGACTTCTAGTAACCTACCAACCACAATGATTGCGAGTCAATAGCCCAATTTTTAGGAATTCGATATATTATGTAAAAGTAGGTGAATGACAACAACAGAAAGGTAAATGAACAACATCTTCCGGGAAAGCATAGGTAAAGGATATATATATGTTCATCCAACGAAGCAATATAACAACGATAAGTATATGTCATACGAATGGAAAATGCCTTCAGTGGTTAATATCAAGTCATAAATTTCAAAAGCAAGAACACCTGAAACCTAGTTTATGACTTAACATATTTTCCCTCTACAAAACAAAAGAACAGCTGAAGAATATTATTGTATTGCCCAGTCTTGATCAAATGCCTGACTATCCATCATCATCTATATAGATGCATTTATAATCATCCCAACCATCCGAGAGAATAAGTATTCAGTAAAAGGTTAGAAGTACTAAAGTTTCCATAAAAGCCATGAACAACAATATAGGTTTCCAGTAAAGAGCAAGGAAGCAAAAAGAGAACGAGAGAATACAATGAATGGGCAGAAAAAAAAGCTATTACATTACATAGGCCTCACTGACCTAGACCTCCACCTCTCATTCTCTTTTTTACAGAACTAAGACATCATTTGCTTCGGGATCAAGGTCAAACTCAAATTCAAGATTAAAGTACAAAAAAATAGTCTAATCAAATTTTTTGTATTTGAATGCTAGACTGGTTAGTAAATGGTTTTAATTTTTTTTGAACTTTTATGTCCTTGGGTATATTATTTATTGAAGTTTGAATGAATAAATATAAAAGTAATATGATAATTTATTTTTTAAAGTAACGTAAAAATAATTTGATTATCTTTTTGGTATTTGAATGATAGGTTGATCAGTATAGGATGATTCTGATCCTTATCCCGAACCAAACGCACCCTAAAGGATTAACTTATTTCTGCTTTATAAGATCTGCCTAAGGTTATGGATTTGTTTGCACAACCCCCAAATCCCAAAGGAGTAAAGAGCCCCTAATAGCTTGATGCTTCTTATGCAGATGATGTAAATGCTCGACCACTCACAACTCACAATTAACACCACCAAAGAACTATTCACACTCCAATGACAGCAAAGCCACCAACTTGTGGTTTGCAACATTGAATTAGATCCCTTACCTAACAGAGGAAGAGGAGCTGCAAGTGATACAGGTATGATTCATAATTCAACTGAACTTTGACAAACAACAAAATCCTATAGTTGATCCCAGCAAGACTAAACCACATCATAGGTAAGAACGTGTACTATAAGCCGTGAAAGAAAAATTTGTTAGGCTAGTATTGCTATGAAACATTTATGAAGATGCCCAAGTGTATTTAAACTAGCTGAAAAGGTTTGGTCCTGTGCATTTCATGCTATGAGTTCTGACCTTCAATGAAGTTCCATAATGCTAAGACCAACCCAAGAGTTGTCTTTGCTCATCATCAAAAATAAGCAATAATCATCCTGCTAGTTATCATCTTGTTGACTGTAGTCCGACACAATCTTGTTTTTGTTAAGTAATTGGTCAACAAATACTGGGCCATT
The DNA here is from genome assembly GCA_005019695.1 of Trichopus zeylanicus subsp. travancoricus. Taxonomy (NCBI): domain Eukaryota; kingdom Viridiplantae; phylum Streptophyta; class Magnoliopsida; order Dioscoreales; family Dioscoreaceae; genus Trichopus; species Trichopus zeylanicus. The sequence continues at coordinate 201,618 of RXID01014326.1, forward strand.
CACTTTCTGATGTGGCCGGACTAGTCCAGCACCCAGTTTTTAATATGATAGATACTGCCTTCGTCAATTTGCAGAAGTTTGTCAACAATGTTGCAGTATGGATGATAACTTCAATAGATGTTAATCAGCTTCAGATAAATAACATATACCTGCCCATCAGCGATAATCAACAGGAGGTGGTACTGTCCTCCACTTTTTTGAACGAGAGTCATAGCCATTTCAATTATTGGAGCAAAAGATGTTGGCCCTACAGAGTATAACAGTTATGCCTCGTACTAGAATTCAATTACTTATATATTACTGGGAGAGCAATTCCCATGGTCAAATGAATTCCGCAACAACAAAGGGAGTGAAAGCTACCAGCCAATCTTAAATGTGGAACAATTTCTCTATAACGTTCTAGAGCATCTGAAAACCCATTGCATGTTCTTTCATCTGGATAGAAACTAAATACATCACGGTCATAGGTTGATGCTGCCAAAGATCAAATATTTGATCATCATCTCATGGTATATCAATTCTTTATCAAATGCACAAGGGACAATTAATCTCACCATCCCCAAACCCAAAACATGTGATCATGCTATCACCATCAAATGATACAGACAAAGTTTGGCCAATGATAGAAATTGCTTTCTCATAAGGGTTTGGAGTGTCACCAATGTGATGCAAACTGCGACCATTGAAGGAGTATCTACCTGCAACCATAAGATGCCTATTATAACTCCTGGTTAAAGCAAGAAATTACAGCATATCGATGATAACCTTCCCATTCATTGCTCTTTGTAAAATCAATGCCAAGAATAATATTTGAAGATTCAAGACCAGCTAGAGCCTCGGTCATCTGTTCCAAAAAATCGAAACCAAAAGTTAGGAAAAACAGAAAAGCTTTGCCCTTAATAAGAGACAATAGAAAGTGAATAGTAATTGTGAAATTTCTTTTTCTGATAAACCAGGAAGTTCAAAAACACAAAGCAGAAGGGCTACAAAAACTCCAAATTACAGACAAAATGCTGGACCATCATGGGGAAATCAACAGTTTGCCGAAGACTAACTTCAGATTTAGCTTTCTTTGGCTATCCAATCCTTAGTCCACAAAATGGTGCAGCAGGCTTTAGACAATAAATATCACACAAACATATGCTGGAAAAACAAGGAAGCCAACTACCTCATTTGGAGTGCTCTGCTGGAAGCTGGTGTGTTGGGACATTTCTAAGCCAGAGGAAGCAGCAGAATAACTCCCAAGCGGGGGTGGGAGAGGGGTCCTACCTAGAGACTTTGCACCTTGATAGCTGCAACTCCATATCCACAAAACAAATAGAAAAAATGAGATGCATGAAACTTTAAACATTAGCAAAAAATAAAGTTTCACCAAACACAAACAGGAATTGCATCATAATACCCTATGGTACCAAGCTCTAGTGTTGCTTTATATTGCAAAGGTATTCCCATTAGTGCTGAAAGAGCAAACTCTGATTCCTTCCTGGTCTGAGGCAAATTTTTTGACATAATTTCTGTAAAATTAACAAACTGCCAAACACAACATTTACATGATCAAGTTCCACTTTTGATTGACAAATTAGTAAATATGCACATACATACATACATATATACATGCATGCATGCATATACGTAAATATATATTTATATTTACACCGATAGATAATAGACATATAGAGAGAGATGATTCCATCACCAGAAAATTGTTGAAGGATCTGGTAGGAATGATATCACCAATTTCCTTAATCATGTCCCAAGGGCCATCACCAACACCAACCAAAATAATGGACAAAGGAAGTTCACTGTAATAGAAACAAGATTATAAAAGCACAATGAAAGATCACAAAAGAGAATATGCATGCACATCAATCCTCTGGACATTTCCCACAGAGAGTGCATTGCTGATGAAAGTTTTTGTACATCATAAACCATCTATGGTAGTCTTTTCTGCAAATGAAATTTAGTTTGTTACCTGGCCTTTACAATGGCATCAAAAGTCTTTTGTTCTTGGGGGCTTAACTTGTCAGGCGCTAGTTCTAGAGCTCTTGTAACCTACCAATCACGACATTTGAGTTCATAAACACAATGTTTAAGAGTGGGATGAATTACATGAAAGCAAGTGAACGTAATGGCACAGTAGATGAACAACGTCTTCTAGGAAACCATAGATTGAAGAACATAAATATGTCCATCTAAAGGAGAAAAGTCACAAAGCCAAGATTCATCACTTGTACAGAGTTATAGTCATAAGCACGAATACTTGTCATATGATTTACCGACATATTTGCCCTCTATCAAATCAGAGAACTCCTAATGCAATAATTGCATTATGATCTTCACAAACTACTGGAGTATTTGTCATCACCTACACAGATGCATCTATAACCAGCCCCAACTGTGAAAGGTAAAGAAATATTCAAGTTTTCATGAAAGGCTAAATTAATTTCAGTTTCCATAAAAGCCATGTATACCTTTATACAGGTTTCCAACAAAGAGCGGGGAAACAAAGAGAGTGAGAGATTGCAATGAATAGAAGGAAGAGCTATTAGCTAGGCTTAACTGACCCATCTCTCCATCTTCCGTTTTCTTCCTTCTTCAAAAGTATAGGATTAGCCTATTTTTGTTCCACAAGATTTGTTTGATATTATGAGTCTGTCTACATACAGCCAAATTCATGAGAATTGGGCATTCCAATGGTCTTTTCCTTTGTAAGAATTTTTTCTTTTGTGATTGTTTGCACCAACTTCCTAGAGCACCATTTTCCTTTGGAACCATGTGATTCTGTAGGAAAAAGTAAAACACCTCCCTCCTCTTTTATTTTTCTTATGAAATGTAGCTTGTGTGCTTCCGCTCCCGCACCATCAAATGACTACCATCCACCAATCATAGGAATTAATGCGGGAAATAGGTTGCATACAAGCCTAAATCCTACAGAACATTTCCAAAATCTTTTGTTCTATAACAGGTACTAACTTTTGGTCTTCAATTGACAAAAGTCAAGAAGAATGGCATATATAATTGTCGATAGAACTCAGGAAAATCCTGTTTTCCCTTCTTATGGTTTAAAAACACATTCTGACATCCTCCACAGCATGGAGATTGAGATTCACTGCAAAAAAATTCATGGTCGCAACGAAACAAAAAAAATAGTCTGACCAGAAACTGCAATAAACTAAAGAAATTAAGAAAATATATATTCCTTCTCATACAAAAAATGTGGATCAACCCATACATCTTCTGGTCTATGCAATCAAATTAAGCTATAAGTTAGCTTACTTAAAGTAAATCAAGCCTGCCTATGCTATCATTAGCCATAGCCTGTCACACATGAAAGATGATGAGAAAGCTGAAGGAATATGGAAAGGAGAACAAATACAGAGATATTTTAGAACTTTTGTCATGCTGTCACCATAAAAAATTGTTGGCTAAATAATGAGCAAATAATTCAGTAAATAACCCCCTACTACCTTGATGCTTTATTCACATGTGAAATGTTCTGCCCCTCAAACTAGCATAAAAAGCTTTATCCTTCACATTTCACGTTATGAATTCTGACAATCAATCAGGTTCCATATTTCTCAGACCAATTATAGAGTTGTCTTTGCTTAACAACAAAGTTAAACAATGATCATCATGCAAATAATGATCTTCTTGACTGTAGTTCAAAACATTCAAGCTTTAGTTAAGTAATTAGTAGACAAATACAGAAGCATTCACTTTACGATGTGGTCAGCCCAGTCCAGCACCCCTCTCTCAATTTTATGGATACTACCTTCTTCATTTTGCAGGACTTTGTCAAAGCAATGTTGCATTATGAAATAGTAACTCTAGTAGATGTTAATCAACTTTGATAAATATTATATACCTGCCCATCAGCAATAATCAACAGAACATGGTACTGTCCTCCACTGCGTTCCACAACATTCATAGCCATTTCAATTATTGGAGCAAAAGATGTTGGCCCTACAGTAATGAGAGAATAAAAGTTACACCACAATACTAGAATCAATAACTCATCTATTGTCGGGGGCATAGCAAACCCCGTGGTTCTATACAAATGAATTCCCAACCCAAAAAGGAAGTGAAAGCTACCAGACAATTTTAAATGTGGAACAATTTCTCTATAACGTTCCAGAGCCTCTGAAAACCCATTGCATGGTCTTTCATTCGGATAGAAACTAAAGACATCTTGGTCGTGGGTTGATGCTGCCAAACAACAAATATTAGACAACAAGATTCTGAAATACCAATCCTTTATCAAATGCACAAGGGATAGTCATCATTACCATCACCAAACCCAAAACATGTTATCATTTTATCTCCGTTGAATGCAGATAATGTTCTACCAATGATAGAAATTGCTTGTTCATAAGGATTTGGAGTGTCACCCATGTGATGCAAACTGCGGCGGTTGAAGGAGTATCTACCTGCAACCATAATATATCATATACCTATTATAGCTCTTGGTTAAAACCAGAAAACTTAATGTATCAATGGTAACCTGTCCATTCATTGCTCTTCGTAAAATCGATGCCAACAATAAGATTTGAAGATTCAAGGCCAGCTTGTGCAAGAGATTCAGACACCTGTTACAACAAAATGAAATGAAAAGTCAGGAAAAGCAGAAAAGCTTTGTCATGTAAAACTGACAATAGAAAGTCAGAAGTATTTCTGGAATTTTTTTATTTTTTAGTAAAATTTCAAAACAAAAATAAAAGGGTTACAACAGCAGCAAATTACAGACAAAATGTTGAATCATGGCAGGGACATCCTTAGTCCACCAAAGACTAGCTCCAGTTCTAAGGCTTTCATTGGCTATCCAACCAGCAACTGACGCCATGCCTCTAGAGCAAGGTTGAAGTAAGGAGTGATCCACCAGAAACCGACCCTTGTCAAATAGAAGAGGGACGACCTTATTTGGTGCCCTGACAGCCTTCCTAGCTATATCAATGATCTCCTTGCAATCTGTCAAGATAGCAAAATGCTGGATGGATAATTGCCTGGAAATAGATACAGCAGCCACCACTGCCTTCGCTTCTACTTCCAATGAGGAACTACACCGCACAGGATGAGAAACCACATACTGAATATGCCCCTCTGGATTAATGACAACACAGCCAACTGCAGATATTTGGTGCTCAGAAATGAAAGCTCCATCAACAATGATTAGATGCTCCTTGTCATTCAACTCCTTCAAAATATAAACAGATTAACAGAATTATTCAGTATTTCAGGACATTAACAACATTGTCTCTCTGAAGATTGAATCATCATTCCAAGTAAACAGCAACCAAATAGACCTATTAAAGTGCAATCTGTTAAAATAAAAAAAAAAAAATTACTCTACGTCAGAATTGACAGGTTCTGATTCCCTCTATGAGAATAACCACGCATCATTAGTTAGTAGTAAACATGCACACAATCATAATCATTATGTAAAGCAGCAAACACAATTTAGAAACAGAAATTCCACAAAACGCTTTTTTATACTCATCAATTATACTTAATAGGAGGAGTAGAAAAATTGTTGAACAATAACTTTAGGAAAAGGATTGATCACTGGAATGATAGATAGATCCTGCGCGGGGCAAGTTCACAGCTCATGCTAAATCATTCGAAGCAAATATTCTAGGATTGAACCTAGCATCACAGAATATGATCCATTTTACAATAAAGAATCAAACTTGATCCAACAGCGATACACCGCAGTTACCCGAGAAATTTAAGGGCAATAATATCTGCACAATCATCATTTCCTACCTTCAATTCAGCTTCCAAAAATTTCTTTCCAAAATGCAAAGCTATCAACATACAATCGACAAAGATGAGAAATCCAAACAATTCTAAATGAGGAACCCGGAAATTCTCAGACCTGAAGATCGGAGTACGGCGCTAGCGCCGCCCTCCGCAACCCGTTCCTTGGCCGCGCCCACGCCGAATCACGCGAGCTCTTCGCTCCCATCAAAACCACCAATCCAGAGAACCAAACCCGGATTTCGGCGACGAGAAGAAGGAAGATCGAGAATTGGGGATTTTGGAGAAGCCGCGTCGCGATTCGCGAACGCGGTTGCGGCTTTTCTTTTATAAATGAATAGCGGCAATGCCGGCGACATTGCGTCATTTTATTGTTCGGACGAAATTAACCTTTTGCAAATCCAATGGAAGGCCTTTTATGGGGGTATTTATGGAACTTCATTCATGTATAAACCTGACCCACTTTGACCTGCTGGGAATCTCTCCATTAACCACAGTCAGCAAGTAGTATCCCGCCGGCGCCACCCTTGGCGAAGGCGGGGCAGCCACCACTGCGCGAATCCGGCCACCCTCCTCTGCCTCCATGGTCCTACATTCGAGAACCAGCATCCTCTGGTTCATCGACACGGAATGCGTCGCAAACGGCGGCGCATAGACGTGGAACGCCACCGTCGCCGCCTTACTCTGAAGCTCAAACCTGAGAACAAACTCGTCTCCGTACTTGATCCCAAAATTTCCATTGCTATAACGGATGACTATGTTTGAGGCTCTCTTGTCATCTAAGGAACTCTCCATGTAGTAAGGGGAGAAAGCCTCCATCCGGAGCTCGGTTCGATACGGGCGGCCGGAGAAATTGTAGGCTCTGTATGGGTTGCTCCCGGCGACTAAAACCCTGCCATCCGGCAAGACGATAGCCGATGAATGGTACACTCTTGGTATTGTAGATGAGCTCAAAACCGAGAATCTCTTCCCTATTTTCTTCATAGGTTTGTATAAGTAAGGACTGTGTGAAGCATTTCGGGCTTTTCGCCAGCCGGCGCAGCCATGCGTTGCGCCGTTGATGATGAGGATATCGCCGGTCGGTAGGATGAGCATGTCGCTCATAAGCCTCGGCCCCGGCATCTGCTCCATTGCCCATCTGGGATCCTTGTCTGTTAATGTTATTCTTCCGCAGGAGCTCAATGCTTCCAAGAAATGGCCCTGCTCGGTGGCTTTGCGAGCTCCGACCTTGGCGCCGCCGCAGACCATGACCTCGACTTTATTGAAACCATCGGCATGGTTTAATGGCAGCATAACGGATGAACCCGTGCTCGGGTAGCTCCGGGCCCCGTTGCCGGGAATCCTCGGGAACCTCTTGAGGACGCGGTGCTCTTGGTAGTTGAAGAGGATGGAGTCACGGTTGGCGAAGATGAAGAGGTTGCCGTCCGGCGAGAGGTGGACGAAGGGGTACATGTTGTTGCCGAGTTCACCCCGGTCGTAGGTTTCACGCAGAAACGGGAGGTGGAAGGCTGTGGCGTGTTTCTCCGATGATGTCTTGGGGATGAACTCGTAGGAGAAGACCCTCCGACCGCCGACAACGAACACCCGGTCCTTCTCTGGAAGGACCTGGTTGGTGGCGTACCAGCGCTTGTCGGCCAGGAAGAGCCCTGACTGGCGCCACCGGCACCGACCTTTGGAGCTGGGATCGAAATACCGGATTCTCCGAGAGCCATCGCCGGAGCCACCGGTCTGCACCAGAGTGCCGTTGCTGAGGAAGGCGCCGGAGGAGCACCAGGTGTCGGTCTCGAGGGCAAGCGGGCGAATCCGGTTCGTGCCGACGTCATACTCGACAGAGTGAGCCCAGCAGTCCCAACGGCGGCGTCGGTGGGTGGCAGAGCTGCACTTCTCGAGGCGGTAGCCGGAGCGGCCAGCGGTGGTCTGGTCGAAGATGATGACGGTGTTCCGGTGAGTTAGGGCCATGTGCATGGCGACGACGCCGGAGTTGTTCAGGAGGAGCTCCCACTTGCCGGCTCTGCCATCTTTGCCGGCTAGTACATTGCAGCAACAAGCCATCAGCGGTAACATCAGGAGAAGGATTCTTGTTGCCATGCATCTCATATTAGGGTTTTTTGCTTCTAATTTCCATTTGAGTCAGAGAGAGATTGTGTTGATGTTATAAGTAAAAATATATAGAAAGAGAGAGAGACAAAATTGGCGGGAATGGAAAGAGAAAGGTTTGGAATGCATTAGAGATGGGATTAATGAGATTAATCCCATGCAAAGCTTGTATGGAAGTCACCCAAAGAAGACTAGACCGAGATTTGTGCTGGGGTTCTTGAAGTGGCATGTGATTGTTTTAATTTTGTAATTCAATCTTTTTCGAAATTGAATAGGGATATTTGGTGATCCACTTGTCTGAGAATGTATTTTATTTCGAAGAGGTTCTTAGTGTTACATATTTTGTTAGGCGGTTCTGGATAAAGGTTAAAATCAATGTAAAAAGGAGGATTAAAATATAAAAAAATAATTTGATCAAAATTTTAGTATTTGGTTACTGATTTGACTAGCGAATGGTTTTAATTTTTTTTTTACCATTTTACCCTTACCTTTTGTTTTAAATTGGTCCTCGTCGATTCTCACCGTCGACTCCTTCGTCTTCGACGAGTACACCGCGAGCCCTTTGTTTCCGACGAGCCACGTCTAGTGATCCTTTCGTCTCCAACGAGCCATACCGCAATCTCTTCGTCTCCGATGAGCTACATCGCGACCCCTTCGTCTCTGATGAGTTATGCCAAACGATGAAAGAAGAGGAATTAGGGTTTCATTACAGTCGGCGCAAAATCGGACGGTAGATAAGCACCGAGAGCATTTTAGTCATTTCTCAATTAAAATTTAATTAAATTATATAATATTAGTTTGGTCAAATTTTTAGTATTTAGATAGTAGGTCGATCATGATCTTGATCCAAAAATAAACAGTGACTTATAGATTTATGTTTTCCATCCATTTAAACAAACAAAGGATCTTGCTGTTTGAATATTAGCGGATTGGATTACATATGCTTAAATATGATAAATTATGATTTTTCACATAAAAAAGTCGATATAACGATCAAATCAACACTTAAATGTGTTTCATATATGTAATTAAAAATATTATTATCACATATAAGGTAACATATTTCATCCAATTTTATATGTCCACAATTATATGTTTTAACTAATTTTTATATTCCATCCAAAATTATATATTGGTCGTACATTATTTTTAAAATCACAGAAATCATAAGTAAATATAACAAAATTTATGGGATTACATGTGAAATTTGCAAAATTATGTGTAAGAAGATTGAAATGTAAAAGAGTGTGTTTTATGCAAATATGTGGTTATTAGATTTGAAAAGTAAGTGTTTTTACCATTTTTTTCGTAAAAAATAGTAGTGGATTTTGTTGTAATATAAATGCTAACGGAAATTGATAATTATATGCATGTATAAGGACTTGTGTGTAAAAAAATTACCCTACGGAGAGTCTATATGCATATATGAACTATTTAGTCCATGGAATAAATCGGATTTTTAAATGAAAACAGTATATTTCAATTATTTGTAATTGGCAAAATTAGAGGCTTTTTATAAAACGTTATCCCAAAATACCAAAATTAGGATAATAAAAAAATAAAAATGAAAAAGTGTAGAATGCAAATAAAGAAAAGACAAGGACGTAAAGAAACATATTCAACTTAGCCTTTCCAAATATTTGAGTGTTAAATAAATTTCAAAGACTCGTTTGATTTAAAATTATATTTTCTTAATTAAAAGAAATTAAAAATATTAGCACAAATATGTATCATTGCATTTCTACTCACAAACAAAACCAAACCAAACCGACCATGAGTTGACAATTCATCCTTCTGTTGCTTGTGCACGGTATAAACTGAACTCAAGAGGCAACGCGAAAACTAGTCCCAATCCAGCAAACTAAAAGTGGTTACTTTCATGCATGGATAAACTTGACCCACTTTGATCTGCTAGCAATCCATCCATTAACCACAGTAAGCAAATAGTACCCCGGCGGCGCAACCTTTGACGAAGGCGGCGCCACCAGCATCGCCTTAATCCAGCCATCCTCCACCTTCTCCCTGCTCGTGCACTGAGCCCCAGCATCCTCTAGTTCATCGACAACGAGTGCGTCGCAAACAGCGGCGCGTAGACGTGGAACGTCACCTTCGTCGCTTTCTTCTTCAGCTTAAACACAACAACGAATTTCTCTCCATACTTGATCCCATGGCTCCCCTTGTTGTAATAGACAGCTATGTTTGAAGCCCTCTTGTCATCGAAGAAGATTTCCATGTAGTAAGGAGTGAAGGCCTCCACCGGAGCTCGCTTGGATACGATTGGCCGAAGAAGTTGCAGACTCTGTATGGGTTGCTCCCGGCGACGAGAACCCGGCCATCGGGCAAGACGATGGCCGAGGAATGGTACATCCTGTCTATTCCAGATGACCTCAGAATTGAAAAACCCTTCCCTTTCTTCTTCTTCGGCTTGTAGAGGTAAGGATTGTGTGCAGGATTCCGGGCTTTCTCCCAGCCGGCGCAGCTGTGCATCGCGCCGTTGATGATAAGGATGTCACCTGTGGATAGGATGAACATGTCGCTCATGAATCGTGGCCCAGGCATCGTCTCCATTACCAATTTGGAGTCCTTTTCTGTTATTGTTATTTTTCCGCAGAAGCTCAAGGCTTCCATGAACACTCCTTGCTCGGCGGCTTGGTAGGCTCCGACATTGGCGCCGCTGCACACCATGATTTCAGCTTTGCCGAAGTCATTGCTCTGCTCCAGTAGCAGCATCACCGATAAGCCTGTGCTCGAGTAGCTCCGGGCCCCGCCACCAGGCATCTTCGGGAATCTCTCGAGGATGCGATGCTGGTGGTAGTTGAAGAGGATGGAGTCGCGGTTCGCGAAAATGAAGAGGTTGCCACCCGGCGAGACCCGTGCGATGGGGTACATGCTGTTGCCTTCTTCTTTCAAGTCGTAAGCCTCCTGCAAGAACTGGAGGTCGAAGGCAGCAGGGCCACCTTGTTTCTCCAATATTCATGGTTTGGGGACGAACTCGTAGGACCTGGTTGGTCGCGTACCAGCGGTCGTGGGCAGGGAAATACCTGGATTGTCGCCGCCCATTCCACCCACCTGTGGAGCAGGGATTGAATCATTGAAATACCGGATTCTCCGGAAGCCCTTGGGGTGGCCGCCAGTCTGCAGCAGGATGCCGTTGCTGAGGAAGGCACCGGAGGAGCACGAGGTGTCTTTGTGAAGAGCGTGCGCACGTATCTGGTTGGAGTCAATGTCGTATTCGACTCCGTTCTTGCACTTATTAAGGCGGTAGCCGAAGCGGCCATAGTCTGGTCGAAGATGACGGCGGTGTTCCGGTGAGTGAGAGCCATGAGCATGGTGACCACGGTGGAGTTGTTGAGGAGGAGCTTCCACTTGCCGGCTCTGCCATTTCTGCCAGCAGTTACATTGCTGCAAAAAGCCATCAGTAGCGACACTATGATTTGCGTTGCTCTGCCATCTTTGCTCTTGGCATCCATGTTTTAGAGGGAGAGAGAGAGAGAGAGAGAGAGTTGCGTTGGTGTCTTGTAAAGAGAAAAGAGAGACATATTCGGCGGAAATGGAAAGGGAATGGTTTTGAATGTAGCAGAGACGGCATCATTTGTTCATGAAAAGCTTGTTATGAATGTCAACCAAAGGTGTAGACCAGGATCTTGGTTGTGCTTTTTCAAGTGCTATGTATGCTTTTGCTCATCCAGAGTTTTATCTTTTAAACTTGAATCGGAACATTTGGGTTTTTAGTCGCCAACTTTTGTGTGAACTTGAATTGGGCAAGAATATGTGAACTTCGGGTTTGGATGAATTTGAAATCTTAAGTTTAAAAATCAGAAAATTGCCCCCCTATTTGACGTAAAGCATGTTCATAATTTGGCTATAAATTTATTATTCAACTTCACAATTTAAACTCAAATCTTTATAAATAAATTTAAAAAAATTCGAGTTTTTTTTTACATGCAACCCCTAAAAAATAATTAAATTATGTATAATCCCGTTGTTTAATTTTCAACAAGGTTGTAAGTCTTTTGAACTCAAATGATTTAAGAAAAGGCTAATTATAGTTGAGTTAAAAAACAAGATATACGTTTTATCTCTTAACTCAATATATCTCTCTCTATAGTTTCTATTGAATTTTTTTTTTCAAATTTTGTCTTATTTTTTTATTTTACTCTATTCATAGAAAATTCTCTAATGACTATAACAAAAGTATTTTGATATTTTGATTAAAAAGTAACTTTTTAAACCTAAGACTCAAAACCCATTGAAAATTAAAAGAAGAATTATATGTAATTATAAAAAGTCAAAAAATTATACGTAATTTAATTTTTTTAATAGAAGTTATATGTAAAAGACTCAAGAATTTATTATCCACTTGAATTATAAATTTAAAATTTTAATATACACCCAAACAACCGACCTTATGTAAGTATTCCATATAAATATTGCAAGGCTTGGGACTTAATAAGTAATGATCATATAATAGAATACATTATAACAAAAGAATGGCAAGGGACGAAAATCAAGTGTATATGTATATACAGAAGCAGAAATCTGCCACAGCCCACTCACAATACCTCTCCCACAGCAACATTACAAATTTTTCACATTCAGCTAGACAAGAAAAGGAATCCAACCAAAAGAATTCAACGCACTCAAAACAATCAGATTAGCAAATCAACATTGATTACTTGCAAATCTGCGGACAAGCTTAATAGAATATAGAGCCTTTTTTATCCAGTAGGCTCAATAGAGCCTTATTCTTGTCTGGATTGGGGTACGACAAATGGGGCAGGACTGAAGAGTCTGTCCACAGTCAAAGCATGTCTGCAAATTAGGTAAAAGAGTAATGTCAAATAGCCTTTCAAGAAGAATTAATGAAAACTTCAAGTGACCACCACAATTGATATTGATAAATATAGAGAACTTTCACCTGGTGGCCACAGCCAAAGGCCAAGTTTTTAGGTTCCGTGAGGCAAATACAGCAGACCTGCCAAGCATTAAAAGTATTAATAATTAGTAAGCAGGGCCCTGATGATAGAATTAAAAGAATATGCAATAGCATATTAATTCTTAGGGTTTTGAGAAGACCATTTGTGATATTGGACATTGAAATATGAGAATTATGTATTAGCATTAACAAGGACAAGGAAGAAATGACTTTTCCAAGACAAATTAAACTAGAGATAATTATGAAGTCCAGTGTGCATTTAAAAACAGAGTTTTTTTTTTTTTGAGTTCTAACAGCAGTCTCAATGCACCAAACATATATATATATATATAGGAGAAGACAAGAAGCTAAGTACCTGATTATCCCATGAAGCATTTGGTGCAGGTGGTGCTGTGCTTGGAGTAGCATCATAAGCAGAATACTGTGGTGCACTCTGCTGAAAGCTAGTGGATTTGGTTGGTTTTGACCCATAGGAAGGAGCAGAATAGCTACCAATTGGTGGTGGGAGAGGGACCCTCTCTGGAGATTTTGCACACCGATGCCTGGAAGACCATGTCAACGAAACAAATTAAATATGCAACAAATAAAATGCAAAATAATGAAAAGAAAAAAGATTGATCACAAGCAGGAGAATCATCATACCCTAAGAGCCCAAGCTCTACTGTCGCTTTATATTGTGAAGGTATTTCCATTAGTGCTGCAAGAGCAAACTCTGTCTCCTTCCTGGTCTGCAGCACATTCTTAGACATAATTTCTGTAAAATTAACAAACTGCAAAAACAGAAAGCCACACAGTTAAGCTCTACTTAACCACCGATGAATTAGTAATAAACATCCAAGCACAATACCTAAAAATAGATGTAAAGACAGACAGAGAAGCAAATAGGTAGAAAGGGAGAGGGAGGGAGATGATTTTTTTCCATCACCTGAAAATTATCGAAGGATCTGGCAGGAATATTATCATCAAATTCCTTCATCATGTCCCAGGGGCCATCACCAACACCAACCAAAATAATGGACAAAGGGAATTCACTGTAATATACATAAAGATTAAAAAAACACATAAGAAAAGATCAGAAAAGAAATAAGCATCTAGACATTCACCAATGATAGTGCTTTGAATTTAGAAAACAGAGAAACAGGTAAATGTGTGAAAGATTCCTTCCATCAGAGAACATCTATGGAAATCCTTTCTGCAAATAGAATAGTCCATTACCTGGCTTTTACAATAGCATCAACTGTCTTCTGTTCTTGAGAACTTAGCTGGCCAGATGCTGTGTCTACGCTTCTTGTAACCTGTCAACGACAATGATTATGAGTTCCACTAATATGACTATTAATAGTTGGATGGACTAAATATAAGTGATTGATATTCACAAAAAAGAAGATGACCAAGACCAACATCTCCAGGAAATGATAGATAAAGTAAAATAGGTGTTATCATAAATAAATTTAAAAAAACAATGTGACAAAGGATTCATCGTTTGTACAAACAATGCACTCACTAGAAAGTAGCAAGTCACAAATTTTATAAACATGAAGACCTTGCTTATGACCACATCATCATAGTTGCCAGTATAAATAAGGGAACACCTAAAAAAGAACTATTTTATGTGGGTCTTGACAACATACCTGATTATTAAATTTCAAAATCACCCCCGGCCCGACCACTAACCCATTTCATTTCATTTATTTATTTATTTATTTTTTGGAGGAGACTACTCATTATTAGCTATGTAGAAGTATTATAATGAACACAATCATGTATGGCAATAAGTATTCAAGTTTCGATGAAGGACATACATATCCAGATTCCCTCTAAAGGGTGATAATTGAAACAACAAAATAATGAGAGAGCATAGAGAAGAGAAGGAAGAAAGAGTTACTAGTCAGGCATAACTGAACCTTCAATCAAGCTCCTTTTTTCCCTCCTCAGAACTTTTGCATTAAGCTACTTTTGTTCCGTAAGATAAGTTCAAAGTCAAGTTTTGGTCTTTGAACATGAAGAAGGAATGGCAAATTTAGTTTTGAACAAGATTCAAGTAAAATCATTTTTTCCAATCTCATTTCTCAAAACATTTTCTCTATAACAAGAAGTTCAAGGTATCCTCTCCAAAACAAAACATGCTAGCAATCTAGATACCAAAGTCATCTGAAGAAACTGCAATAAACTGAGAAAATCTATAATCCTTCTCAGTACCACAATATGCACATCAATCATACACCTTCCAATCCACATTGCCAAATTAAGCTATAAATTACCCCAGGTTACCTAAATACAGGACAAGCCCACCTAGTGCAAAATTAATGACAGCTTTTTGCACATGAAAGAAGATGAGATGGAGACAGAAAAAGAGAATATGACAAAAAGGAGAACAAAATAGAAGGAAAATAATGAAATTAAGGGCCCAGATATATCCTAAACTTCTCTTCCTCTATCACCACATTAAGTTGTTTGTTGAGAAACTTTGCCACACTAAATTGCTGACTTAGGGATGCACAACTAATTTCAGTAAATCACACCTAATAGCCTAACACTTCATTTACAGATGTTGTAAATGTTCCACCACTGACAGCTTAACCCACCAAAAACTCATTCATGATCAAATGACAACAAAGCCACCATTTTATGGCTTGATCAATCCCGAGTGTAAATAAATTCCACAATGGCTTGCCATTATCCCTTACCACCATTCAATGGTTCTCTCTATCTCTCTGTCAAAATTTCAGCATACTAGAATTTCTTGGTCTTTTCACCACTAATCTTCCTCTCTCTTTGTTTTTCGACCCTATTCTCTGCATCACCTTGATAAAGAACAATTCAACTCTACAATTGCAAAGGTCAGAATTCATAACACAAATAGTGAAAGACCAAATATTATGATAGAGCTATAATAAAAAATTAATAGAAATGCCAAACAGTAGTAAACAGTAGTGCTAGCATAAAATTTTGATCCTTGATTAACAGTGTAGCATTATGCAGTAGCCAAACTCTAATAGATGTTAATCAACTTTGGATAAATATTATGTACCTGCCCATCAGCAATAATCACCAGAACATGGTACTGTCCTCCACTTTGTTCCACAATAGTCATAGCCATTTCAATTATTGGAGCAAAAGACGTAGGCCCTACAGGGACAAGAGTATAGAGTTACACCACATACTAGAAATCAATTATTTATCTTCTACTTGGACAGAAGTAAACTCCATGGTCCTGTAAAAATGAATTCCAAAACTTCAAAAGGAAGCGAGAATTACCAGCCAATCGTAGACGTGGAACAATTTCCCTATAACGTTCTAAAGCCTCTGAAAACCCATTGCATGGTCCTTCATCAGGATAGAAACTAAAGACATCCTGGTCATGGGTTGATGCTGTCAAAGAACAAAATTTTTGTCATCATCATGATGTAAGAGAGTAGAAAACATCAAGCCTCTATGAAAGGCATCAGGAATAGCTATTATTACCATCCCCAAACCCAAAACATGGGATCATATTATCCTCGTCAAATGCAGACAAAGTTCGGCCGATAATAGAAATTGCTTGTTCATAAGGATTTGGGGTGTCACCAATGTGATGCAAACTACGGCGATTGAAGGAGTGTCTACCTACATCCACAATAATGTCAATACCTATCATAACTCTAGGGTAGCACAAAATTCCTGATAATGTATCAATGGTAACCTGTCCATTCATTGCTCTTTGTAAAATCAATGCCAACAATAAGATTTGAAGATTCAAGGCCAGCTTGTGCAAGAGCCTCAGTAACCTGTTACAATAAAATGAAATCAAAAGTTAGGAAGAAAGCAGAAAGTCAAATGCACTGAAAATTTCCTGTGACAATTGACAATAATCAGCCACTGCTATTCTGAACATTAACAACAATGTCTCTTCAGAGCTTGAACTGTTAGCAACCAAATTGAATCACCTTAGTTGAATCTACTTCAAAGAAACAATTGGCTATTTTGGAATCAACTAGTTGGGATTCGCTTCATGAGGATACCCAATCATCATCAGCTAGTAGATGACATGCGTACTCACGAGAACCATTAACAAAAGCAACTGCCATAATTTAGACACTAGATACATCACAAAACACTTTCTGAGAGACACATCAAATACAATATAGATTGTGTACTGCTCAAGTTAAATCAGCCAAAGCAAATATCCTAGGACTAAAAACAGCAATACAGGATATGATCTACATTACCAGGAAGAACCAAATTTGATCCAGATCTGAATTCAAAAAACTTCCCGCTATAGCTTTCATTGTTAAAGATAAATGGTTTTGCATTAAAATCATCAAAGCAATCATTATTCTCTGACAAAAATCTGCATTCTAACAACAATAGTTGAATGCACATCAAGACCATATGATCTTATTTTCTCTTCATCATTTGCTATTTCTTACAACTTCCATGCACATGTTCTTTTTACCTCTTATCCATTCATGGTCCACATCAATTCCAGGAAGGCAATGAGGTGACTGATAACATAGCCAAGTTCAGCAAGACATGCGAAAGCTATGGTCTGATTTCTTCTCACAAAAGATACTTTGCTTTGCCAAATGTGATAGCTAAAGATCTTTGATGCTCATTTCTTACCATAAAATAAAGTAGGCCATAATCACCAAATGCATTTTCTTAATCCTACCATCATTACACAACAGCATAAATGCCATACGGAAATTGACTCTTTTCTCCTACTTACTAGCTACCTAAGCAATTTAATGGTAGTATCTTCAATCGATTTTCTAAGCAGTAAGACAATTGATGCAATTAAAACCCATCATTTCTTTTTCTAATCAACCTCGATAGTAGATCGTCCGATTGTAATAAAAACAGGACCAAAAGAAACAAAGAATAAAGGTTTCCAGCACGTCAACTTCAATCAAATTTTCACTTTTTTTTGTTTAAATGGAAAGCAATCATTATAAAAGATTAAAAGATGAAAAATGTCGAAAAAAATTTTCTTCCTTGACCTTGTAGCCCAATTTTTAGTACCAAATCCAGTCTCCAGACTTCACAAAACCCTAAAAACCAAGAAAATTACCTGATCCAAGGACCGATAGTTATCCGCTATCTTCGAATACCTCCGATCCAACGTAGGCCTCCCCCTCGCTTCCCCGCTCGCCTGTGCCGGCCGCGAAAATCTCGATGACTGCTGTGACCCATACGCCGGATACGCCACAGGCACAGAATCATAGCTCTCAGCCGCCGGCGGATAACACTGGTAAGGAGCAGCACCGTGGTTCTGCGAGTAGCTAGGGTTCCACGCCTGCGGCTGCGAGTACGTCCGGTCGTAGTACGACGCCGGCGCTGACCTGGGCGACCCGTATCCCCTCCCCGACGCCGACGACTCTCTCGAAGACTTCCCTCCCATCAACACCACCAATTCCAATCCCAATTCGCGATCTCCGAAGCCGCGATTCAGAAAGATAAGAGGAAGAATAAAAAAAAAAATCGAGATTTGTAGATTTCAAGGCGGTGGCTGCTTTTGCAGGTGAATCGTGACTGGGGATTCCAGATGTTCGCCGCGAAATCCAACACGTAACGCCGGAAAGAGCGCGGAAATTGCTGGAAATTAGGATTGGCAGCGAGATCTGTGGGGGGTTTTGGGGATTGAAATCAAAGGTTCAACGAGAAGAAGAAATCGAAGTGGGAAAGCAAGTTGCTTGCTTTGATTGTGCTCGTTGTTTTTTGGGGGTGATTTGGGCTCCACAGGGCAGAAATGGGGCCGTGGATTTTTGTGGGAAACACTATCGTGCTGCACTTTTTTTAATCTCGGATGCTCACATGTGACTGGCCAGTTGGGGCCTGTTTGATTTGGAGCCAGAATCGGATCAGCATTTTTTAGTATTTTTTTTTTTATTTTGTAAAATTAATATTTATTATTTTATATTATTATTAAATTAAATTATTATAAAAAATTAAATAATTTTTTGAGTTTTAAATTTTTGAAGTATTAATTTTGATAAAAAAATATTAATTTATAAAAGTGGTTCACTAGTCTTGATGTTGATCTTTAACAGTAAATTTTCTGTCTGTGTTTTTTGCAAATCAATCCCTTAAATACATTGATATTATACCGCTTGTCCACGGGGCAGAAGTAATTGAAAGAAAATTTGAAATACTCATGAAATAAAGTTCAACAGGGGAGGTATTTACACGTGTAATGTTGGCCGGCTTTCAATCGACTTGTATGTCATCGAGCACGCAAGACCACATCCACCCCAAAAAGGTTCAATGCTGTGCACCACACATAGTGCTGGAATTTTCTTCGCTTTTTCTTCCTAAAAGTAGGGATTTTTAGTAGACTAGTTTGTAGCTTTTCAAATGATTTTTGATAGTGGCTTTTCAAGTGATTGGATTACATTCCAGATGGAGATACACATCCAACCTAGGACCACATTACATTTTTTTTTAAAAAAAAAAAAATTCATAATATGTATGCTACACAATATTGATTATTACGTATAACCTTCACATCTTTAAATCTATCAAAAAAAACAAAAATTTTAATAATTATATTGAAAAATATATATTATATTAAATTTTATTTTTTACGGTTGAAAATATTAGAATATTAACTATAGTTTCAACACAAAATAATAATATTTTTTTTTATTTTTGAATTTATCTTATGAAGTCACATCATTTATAAGGTAATGGATACTCTTAATTGAGATATTAGTAGCAATTTGGCTCGCTACAAGACAACGCCCCGTCAGACGGAAACATCAATGGAGTCAGAGATTTTTCCCTACGAAAGGGATTTTATGCATTGTGCATGGTTCACGGCATGGTATGTAAATAGTCCATAATGCAGGAGGTCATTTGCAAATAGATATGTTAGGGGCATATTTGTAAATATGATGATCTTCTGCATATACAATTTCACGATTTACAGTGGTATATCTGCACAGAACCCAGAAAATGTCAAAAAAAAAATCGAAGAAATAATGCCAGGTTTGCAGACAATGCCGCGTGAGATAATGTCATCCTAATGACACAATCAAAGACGTTAGCGAAGCTAACGATTCCTGATTACAGAGTAATTAGACGAGTCTGATAGTCTTTCTAAATTGATTGATTATCAGACGGGCAACCCGAGTCGCGATAATGACGTACGGCGCCATTTAATTTGCACGCTTTAGTAAATAATTAAACCGATGGATCGGTCATCTCTCGGCTTTGGTTCTTGGTTTGGCTCGATATGCGCTCGGCCGAAGTTTTGAACCGAGAGGTCATATCAATTACATATTATATTTAGTTATTATTTTTGCGACGAAAACTAGTCACGAAGACTGGCAAGCATAACAAGGATTGGAGTGCAACACTTGAGGCGATTGTAGGCAAGCATAACAAGGATTGGAGTGCAACACTTGAGGCGATTGTAGTTTTGAGCTAGAATGTCCAAATTGGAGGTTTCTATTTGATTTTGGTAATGTGTACGAGCTCAAGTTGACTATGACAGGCTTGTGCGTATCACCAATTCGGATAGGCCATTGCCATGGTTTTCATTGTCATGTGTGAAGCAAATTAAAGACTGACAAATTGGATTGCAAAGCAGGCACATCGCTTTTCCACGGATGTTGTACTTGGAGGGTTCTTGCTTGGAGGCGGAATCTTTTTTATGCCTTTGTCTCCAGCATGCTTCCTCGTAATTTTTGAAGTAATGAATTCTATAGCAAACACTCCAGAAGATCGGATTCCAGTAGTAGGAAGCAGAACACAAACAGCAGAGATCGATCTCTTGCTTTTCATATATATATTGTTTTTAATTTAGTTATGGAGAACATATTATAATACAACAAAATGATGATAAATCAGACATAAATGACAAGATTATACAAAACAATAAACTATTGTAATTTGTAATAGAATCATTTTCTTCAAGATTTTAGTATCGTGTATTATTTTCATGACTTTTTTCTTTTTTTCTTTTTTTCTTTATAAGAAATAAATCAATGCTTCTTTTTCTCTCGATTTTCTTTTTCCATGAGCCACCCGTTTTTCACTTATCTTAATATAGATATTAGAATTTTTTTGCTTCTTATTAAAAAGGAGATTAGCTATCATTTCCTTCGTCTTGATAGTCTTTTTATTATAAAAAATTATAATCACAATATGATCGTACAAGAAGAGATATTAGAAGAATTAGTGTCTTATTATCCTTTTAAAAATTATATTAATTTTTAACAAATCATTAACAATCTTATTAAAGATATTTAGGTGATGTAATATAATTGTATTTTCACTTATCTGTTGTTTGAAATAAAACTTATTTGTAATGTTTTTTGCTATGTATAATTTTATTCAAATATCTACCGTCGTCTTTTTATTAATAACGTTGTACAAAATCTCATCAGCCATATTCAAAATAATTAAATTTAATATTTTCTAATCTATCTCTTTTTAGTCACATTGTTCATCTTGGTTGACTTTTTTCTTTACCCTTTAACATTTTTTATAGGTTTTGATAAATAAAAATTTCTTTATCTTTTTTCGTGGTCAAACTTCTATACCTCAAGCAAAAAGTCTACTATCTTAGTTATTTACTCCTAAGATGTGATACTAACCATTGTGATTTAAAATATAATATTCGTGAATCAACTTATTTTCAAACAATGTAAGAAATGAAAAGTAATACAAAATAAAATAAAATAAGAAATAATGATATACGTGATTCACCCAAAATCGAATTATATCTAATTAAATTTTTTACTAAGTTTCGGCGATACTTTTACCTTTAGAAAAAATGTTCACCATGAAAGACTATCGAGAAATATCAAATAAATTCACAAAAGTCAACACACTCTTTCTTTCTTTTTCCTCTATTTTTATATTATTTTATCTATTTTTCTCTAATTTAACCTCAACCCCACCCCTAAATTTTATATATGATTAGAGTATTTATAAGTCTTTATTGAATTTGAGTTATATTCTAATTATAATTTATAATATTATATAGTAAGCATTACATCCAAACTCAATACAAAAAAAAAAAATAAAAAGTTCGAACCAATTCGGAATATTTAAAAGGGGTAATTACGTACACCCCCCGTAATTAGGCCTAATTACGTACACCCCCGCGTAATTTTCGGAATTATCCACACCACCCCCTTTTCAAAATATTTATCTACACCCCCTAATTGTTATTTAATCAAAAATTTTCTCAAAATTTTTGATTTTACCCTCCGTTATTTTTACAATTAAACCCCTAAAAATTTATTATTTATTATTTAACATCTGGATATTTGTAAATAACACCCCAAAATTATTCCGATTTATAAAACCCCCCCCAAAATTTTCAGATAAATTTTACGCTAGTGCCTGTAGCCCTACCTTGATCTGCACCCGCTGCTCTGCACCCCCCCCCCACCCCCCCCCCCACCCACAACACCAGCACGCCATGGGCCATCTCCCCTCCACCTGCCACAATCCCTCTATCTGTTTTTTCTATCTAATTTTTGATGTTGTGTATTTATAAATGTCTGATTCGGAGAATCTTGTACGATTAGTATTCCATTATGGAGGATATTGGAAGAAAGTAGAACATACTCAAAGAAAAAAAATATATTTGACAGACAGAAATCTTTACTGATTGATACAAAGAAATACACATTTGCAGAGTTATGGACTGAAGCCTGTAAATTAGTCAAAACAAGGACAAATGAGTTACTTGTGATCAAATATTTATTTCTAAATAACACTCATTCAACTTATATGTTAATCAATAGTGAAATTCAGCTAGAAGTAATGTGGATAGTGATTCAAGACTTGAAGTATAACAATATCTATATATCAGTGAAGGACATAGGCAATCCCTTATCAGCGATGTCTATACCAAGGCTGACTCATTTGACTCCTACATTTGGCACATCACAGTATGGTCAAAGAAAATTTATGTCAAGAGAATCTTCTGAGTATCACAGTGTGCAAAGAGATGAGTATATTGACTTAGATTTAGATGTTTGTCCTTCTAATTCTAGTTTTCACAGTTTGAATTTTTTTCTGATGATGATGAAGATGAGGAAGAGGAGGATGATAATGGCAAGTTAGTGGCTAAGCAGGATGAAGCAGATATAAGATAAGGCGAAGAAGAAGGAGTAGAAGACAGAGCGGAAGATGATCTACTACTTTTACTTGAAGATAATTTGAATAATAATGTTCTAAAAAAAGGAAATATATTTGAGGATGTATATACATTCAAATGGCTCTTAGACAATACTGTATTGTGCATTGATTTCAGTCTTTGTTTGTGAAAAATGAACATAACAAAGTAACAATCAGATGTGCTT
Source organism: Trichopus zeylanicus subsp. travancoricus (assembly GCA_005019695.1). Lineage (NCBI taxonomy): Eukaryota > Viridiplantae > Streptophyta > Magnoliopsida > Dioscoreales > Dioscoreaceae > Trichopus > Trichopus zeylanicus. The sequence continues at coordinate 224,706 of RXID01014326.1, forward strand.
CTGCGAATTGTCCATGAAGGCTTCATACTTCAGAGAGATTTGATGGTTCGGATTTTCAGGTAAGAAAAATAGAACAAGTTCATACTTGTATTGCTGTTAATACTTTTGAAAATAAAATGGCAAGTGCTGAATGGGTAAGCAACCAAGTTTTGCATTGGATGTATGTTAACAAGCAAATTACAGTCAAGCAAATACAAAATATAATGAATGATAAATACACTCTTAAGCTGACTTATATGCAGGAATGGAGGGAAAAAGACTATGCTTACAGGGTTATTCATGGTAATGAAAAAGAATCTTTTAATTTATTTCATTCGCTGAAGGCAGAGTTGGAGAGGAGAAATCCTACTAATATTGTGCACTTTACTCAATATACAAATACGTCTTTCCAAAGATATTTTTTGTCGCTATATGCTTGTAGGAGAGCTTTTCTTACTGGATGCAAATCTATACTGGGAATTGATGGATGCTTCTTGAAAGACAAATATAAAGGCACATTGCTTTCTACTTGTGAAATTAACGGGAAGAATAACCTAGTTCCAGTTGCATTTGCAGTTACAGAAGTAGAAATATACCAATCTTAGTTATGGTTTCTATATAACTTGCAACAGGTTATCGGAAATTTGGATAACTTTGTTATTATTTCAGATAGACAGAAGGGTCTTTCTGATGCTGTGAAAAATATTTTCCCACATGCTAAGTATAGAGCTTGTATAAGACATGTAATTGCAAACTTCAAAAGATCCTATTCTGGGAAAAGGTTAGAAAATTTGATTTTTAATGTTTCAAATACATTTTTACCTACTGAATTCGTCAAGTACATAGAGAGGATTAAACAGCTATCCATACTAGGTTGGAGTAGAAATTATTTTGATCATTCAGTGAAATATCATTATGTGACTAACAATATTTCTAAGGCATTTAATAGTTTCATTCTTGATGGTAGGGAGCTTCCCTTTCTTGAATTACTTGTTTTCATCAGACAGAAGATAATGGTAAAATTTTTCACAAGAAAAAATAAAGGATTCAACTGATCTGAAAAGCTAGTGCTAAGAATAGAACCTTTTATTAGGAAAGTTTCATAGGCACGTGGCGGATACCATATTTGGAGGTCTTCTGATGATATTTTAGAGGTCAGTGATCCTGCAGGGCGATGAATTGTGGACATAAGGTAGAGAATTAGTGACTGTAGGTAGTGACAACTAATAGGAGTGCCTTGCGTTCATGGTATTGTTGCTCTCCTTGATATTCGGCTTGATCCAATTGATTTTATTGATGACAACTACACTTTGGAGACATACAAAAGAATATATGATGTTTCTGTCACTCCATTGCCAAGCAAACAACTTTGAATGTCTGTATCAAATACTCTGCAAGTGCTTTCTCCATGTTCAAGGAGACAACCTGATAGGCCTAAAAAGAAAAGGATTAAGGATCCAATGAAAACATCAAGTAGAGCGATATATACTCACAGTAGATGTAATCAGGTGGGACACAATAAGAGAGTGTGTAAAGAGTCTCTTGGATTACAACAACAAATTGAAGCTTCTGGATCTAGCAACAATCAACAATCAGTGAGAAACTAATATGTAAGAGGACGTGGCAAGGAAGAGGAAGGAAAAGGTCTACTATAATGACTTCAGATTTTAGTATGCATTTACCATGTGAGTTTTTTTTAAAAAAAATTGATAATTTTTTTCTTATTTTATGTGATTTTGAAACAACACATTAATAAATGTCACCATGTTTTTTTAGGAAGTTTATCAGATGTTGGATGATGTCTTTCATGTGATTTTTGAATTATAATGTTGTGATTTTCCAACTTTTATTTGATAATTGCTTAGATTCACTGTTAGCTCTTTAGGTTTTTCAAAATAATTTTCTTAAATTATATAAGATCCTAAGGCTATTTAGTTGTGCTATAGTTCTCTTCATCAAGAGGTAATGACATGATTCTATCCTTTGATACTTGCAGGTAGCAGCCTATGATACACAAGAGAAGAAGATGACATTTTTTTATCTTTCCTGTACACGAGGATAATGGCAATGTGGATTTTGAGCAGATTTTGAACATTTTAATAACATGTAACTATAATAAATTGGTTATTTATTTGAGTATGTAGTTCTCTCTATGGAAGATTACCATGTGTGCATCTTATCAATCAAATTTGTTGGCTTTGATTTTATAAATTGTCAGTGCAGACTAAAAGATTTATGAGGGTGCTTCTCGCAGGATCAATAGTCATTTTCTTGTTTCCTTCTCATTGAAAATATATTTTCGTACTAAGGAGGGCACTAGCGATCTACAGAAAATTAATGATGCATGACATATTGTTATTCAATCCCTAGGATCAAGTGCTTGTACGATTTTAATCTTCTCAACAATAACACACATCATATTTGCTGCAATTATAATATAACAACACCACCAAAGAATTTTGAGACACTGTCACTGTAATTTTTCCTTCCAATTTCATTTTTTTCAAATTAAATATAATTAAATTTAAATTGAAAAAATAAAATAGGTTTAAATTTTTTATTTTTGGTTTAAAATTTTAAATTATAAGTTTAATATTTGTACATTTATAAATAGACCCCTAAATATATTTATTTATAAATAAGTCCAAATTTTATTATTTTTTAAATAAAATTTTACAAAAAATACATTGAAGGTTTTCAAACTTAAAATTTGAAACTACAAGTTTTATATTTGTACATTTACAAAATAGACCCCTTGAATAATTTTTTTATAAATAAGTCTAAATTTTAATCATTTTTAAAATTACATTTTATAAAAAATACATTGAAGGTTTTTTAATTTAAAATTTCAAATTATAAGTTTAATATTTATACATTTAAAAATAGACCACTTGAATATTTTTATTTATCAATAAGTCCAAATTTTATTTATTTTAAAACTAAATTTTAGATATAAATCATTGAAGGTTTGAAAACTTAAAATTTAAAATTACAAGTTTCATGTTTGTACATTTTCAAATAAATCCCTTGATTATTTTTATTTATAAATAAGTCTAAATTTTTTATCATGTTTTAAATAAAATTTTACAAAAAAGCTATTGAAGGTTTCAAACTTAAAATTTACAATTACAAATTTAACATTTGTACATCTAAAAAATAGATCCCTTGAATTTTTTATTTATAAATAAGTTCAAATTTTATTTGTTTTATAAGTAAATTTTACGAATAAGTCATTAAAGGTTTGAAAACTTAAAATTTAAAATTACAACTTTCATGTTGTATATTTACAAATAGACCTCTTCAATATTTTTATTTATAAATAAGTCTAACTTTTTTATTATATTTTAAATAAAATTTTACAAAAAAGACATTAAAGGTTTTAAAACTTAAAATTTAAAATTACAAGTTTAATATTTATACATTTAAAAATAGACCAATTGAATATTTTTTTAAAAAAATAAGTCCAAATTTTATTCATTTTAAAACTAAATTTTATGAATAGATCCCTCGGTGGACCCTCGCCGACCGGCGTCCGCGCCCACGCGCCGCCCTTGACTGTTCACGCCCGCTCGCCGGCCTCCGGCTTTCGCACTCACTCGCCGGCCTCGGGCCTCCGCTCCCACCGCCGGCCTCCGGCATCGCCGCCCGCACGTCGACCTCGTTTGCGCCCAAGCGTCGCCACCCTTGCTGTCGTCGCTCGCCGCTCGTTTACAAATATTTAGACTTTTTGTAATTAACAATATTCATGGATTTATTTGTAAATGGTTTGGGAAAAAGTCTTTTTTATAAATCGGAATAATTTTGTAGTGTTATTTACAAATATCCAAAAATTAAATAATAAGTAATAAGTTTTTAGAGATTTAATTATAAAAATAACGATGGGTAAAATCGAAATTTTTAAAAATAAATTTAATTAAATAATAATCAGAGAGAGATATAAGTAAATATTTTAAAAAGAGGATGACATGAATAATTCTGAAAATTTGGAGGATGTACGAATCAGGACTAATTAGGGGCGGTGTACGTAATTACCTCTATTTAAAAATAAAGAATCTGGACATGAAAGCTTAGAGGATCTCAAACCAAGATCCAAAAGATTCAGTGACAGGGAGCAACTTCTAATTTTCCTATTCGTTTTTTTGTCAAGGAATTGAAATGAACAAAAATAGCACTTCTTAAATCCATGAAATCTACTCGAGATATCGTTTTCGTATATATAAGACCACGCAATGGCAAAGAAAACAACACAAACTAGAGCAAAATCCACGCAGAGAATCCCTTGGATCATGAAGAACACGGAGGTGGTCATCGTCGGCGCTGGCCCTTCCGGCCTTGCCACCGCCGCGTGCCTCACCAAGCTCTCCATTCCCAGCATCATCATAGAAAAAGAAGACTGCAGTGCTTCCTTATGGAAGAGAAGAGCTTATGACCGCTTGAAGCTTCACTTGGGAAAACAGTTCTGTTCGTTGCCTCACATGCCGCACCAGGAGACAGCACCTACCTTCATTCCCAAAGACGATTTCATCCGCTACTTGGATGACTACGTCGAACACTTCGACCTTCATCCAGTTTACTGCACCAAGGTAGAGCTTGCTGTCTTTGACGGCGAGTTCGGGACGTGGAGCATCACTGCAAGGAGCACTGTTACTGGTCAGGTGACTAAGTACGCGTCGAGATTTCTCGTAGTGGCGACGGGGGAGAACGCGGAGGAGCTTATACCTGAAGTTCCTGGTCTGAAGAGCTTCCCCGGAGAAGTCATACATTCATCAAAATACAAGTCGGGGAAAACCTTCGCCGGGAAGAAGGTACTTGTGGTCGGAAGCGGCAACTCCGGCATGGAGATTGCTTACGATTTGTCGAACTATGGAGCCATGACCTCCATCGTCGTTCGCAGTCCGGTATACTTTTTATTCATCTCTAACCATTCGGTTCAGTATACAAAGTTTACGTACTGATTTGGATTACTGTTGACAGTTTCATGTGCAGGGCAAGGAGATGATGTATTTGGGCATGATCATGGTGCAGAAACGCCTTCCGGTGAAGTTAGTCGATGTTCTTCTGGTAATGCTAGCTCAACTCAGATATTGCAACTTGTCCAAATATGGGATCTGTAGACCTAAAGCCGGACCGCTTACTCTCAAAGCAACGACTGGACGGTCTGCTGTCATTGATGTTGGGACTATCGATAAGATCAAAACCGGCGATATTAAGGTACATTGTCATAGTGCTTAGGTATTAATCATAAGCAAGATTATCCGAGAATTGACTTGGATTTGCTGGCTTAATGACAGGTAGTTAAGGGGATATCAAGCGTAAGGGGAAGTGAGGTGTGTTTCACGGATGGCAGGTCGGATGATTTTGATGCAGTAGTCTTTGCGACAGGATACAAAAGCACCACCAACACTTGGCTCAAAGACGATAATTGCATGTTTAACGAAGAAGGATTGCCTAAGCTGAGCTTTCCGAGCCATTGGAAGGGAAAGAATGGGCTCTATTGCGCGGGGTTTGCGAGAAGAGGATTGGCTGGCGTCTCCATGGATGCGCAAAACATTGCCAATGACATCGATATGGTTTACAAATGTTAATTCACATGGCTTTGAACTTAATTTTGTATTAAGTTTTCATTATAAGAATAATGAATGGTTGTTTTTTTGAGGGTTCAAGTGTTTAGTTTGCCAATAAAATGAAAATGTTAACTTTAATATATTATCTGTCCATAATACGAAAATAATTTTATTGGGATTTAACTCGCTTGCATTCAAAAGACGAACGCAGCGCTTATAAGAATTGGATGCACCAAATTCAATAAAAAAACTCGAAGATTTTAAGAGAGACAAATATTTCGATTACAAAAAATTGGTTAAAATTGGACACAATATCAAGATTCGAGGAGGATTAAAGAAATATGCAACCTTTTAAGGTCCTAAGTGCAAACTTCCTGAATAATTTATTCAGGGAGGAGATGACAGCACGACACTTGGCCAACTCCTCGACAAGAAGAATGGAAGCTCTCGGGCGCCATCTCGCCGGCGTCCTCGCTCCTCTTCCGCCTACTCTCCGGTGCCGCGCGGCGATTTCCGGTGAAATTGGGAGGTCTCTTCGCTCCAGGAGACCACCACTGCGTTCCATCCCTCGCCGCAGCCCCCGAATTCATCGTGTAACTTCCATTCGTGCCTAATTCTTTCATTTCTGATCTTTCGCCTTTGAGGTTTTAGTCAAAGTTAGGTTTTTACCTGTCTCGGGCAGAGGTACAGAGCCATCATTATTAGCAGCGGCGCTGCCGTTGACGAGGAAGAAGAGACGAAGCAGGCGAAGGAGATGGCCGCCGCACGGAGGAGATGGGAAGCGCTGGTATTGTTAACTTTACCCTCTAGAGTAGAAAAACTAGTGCCTTTAATTGGTGAATTGTATACTTGCACTTGCTAGTTATGTAGAGACGCCTATTCTTAGCAGGGAGTTTGGTTTTTGATTTGGAAAAATTTTGTTTTCATGTATAATTATAGATAAGGGATCAGAAGGTTAAGGTTCTTACACCGAGAGAGGCTGGATACGCGATCCAACTCTCAAATAAAGCCCTTCTTGATGTTCGTCCATCCTCAGAGCATAACAAGGTTAGGATTTAGTATTGATGGCAACAAAGATCCCTTGTTGCACTTAATTATATGGAGAGAAATTCTTGGTTTAGGTATTCATAGTTGTCTTCTGCTTATATTGACTCATTAGCTTTTTGTGCCTGCAGGCATGGGTTAAAGGTTCTACATGGATACCAATCTTTGATGTGGACAAAGCGGTTGATGTTGGCACCATTTCCAAGAAGGTCACCAACTTTGTGATGGGTATCAAGTGCAACCATCTGTGACATCTCATTTTCTGTTTTCTTTAAAAAAATCAAAGGATAAGAATAAAATATGTCTTATTATTTGATATTATCAGTGGGTTCTGCATTAGGTAGAATGACATATTGTGTTCAATAATTATTAAATGCTTCGTTATCTCTTCAGAATTGATTATGGACTTTGAGTAGGCTGGGGATGATCATCTACTAATTGCATAGTTCCCATACTACTCACCAAAACTATGACTAGAATGGCTATTCACCTATCTTAACACAACAACAGCGAGTTGGGAGTAAATGTAGTTAAAATCTCATCATTAATTACTAATCACCTTATTTGCTTATCACAATCAGCACAGCCTACTTGCAATCCAAACACAATTCTTTGTACTATTTTCCTTAATGCGATGTGTTTGTTGTCTAAATTCTTGTTTTCTCAAGACCTTTTATTCAGGATTTTTCTACTTAATACTTTGTATAGTTGATTAATGGTTTTAGGCCTAGGATGCTATAGATTATTTCTTGGTTATATCATGTGGATTATAATAAATAACTATATATGATTTGTTCACATAACAACTAGCTAGATACAGGATGCTCACTCTTGAGGAACAGCTATCTTACAACAATGACTTTTGAACAGGAGGTTGGTGGAGTGGCAGCCCTACATTGGCATATGAGAAGTAGGTTATTATCATATCATCAACCTGCTAAATTGTTATTTCATGTCCAACTACCTCTTTTTATTGGTTCAGGAATTTTATATCAAAAGTTGAAGAGAAGTTCCCAAAAGATATGGATCTTATTCTAGTTTGCCAAAAAGGATTAAGGTACATTTGTCCTTTTCTTTATCTTATGTTACAAGAACTTGCTTAATTTATTATAAAAAAGGACCGTTAAAACATGAATTTACTTAGTTGGACATTTTACTTTATTATAAATCAAATTTCATGTCTGATATCATTTTTGTGTCCCAAATTATTTTCTTGATTTATAGTTTTCAGATATTGTTCATACTACTCTATGTTGCCCTTCCTGATGAACGCAATTAGCACACAATTTTTATTGTGCTTTCACTTTTTCTGACTGCAGTGCTCATGTATTCGCTTCTTGCTGACAGATCACTTGCTGCTTGTGAACAACTCTATAGTGTTGGGTACAGAAATTTGTTCTGGGTGCAAGGGGGTCTAGAAGCTGCTGAAGAAGAGGTTATATATTCTGGCACTTTTTTGATAAAAAATATATAACTTATTCTTTTTCGAATCAAATGGATCTCATTTCTGTATTTTGATATCATTTTGAAGCAGGATTTTCAGCAAGAAGGTCCTCAGCCTTTCAAGCTTGCTGGAATTGGTGGTGTTTCTGAATTTCTTGGGTAGTTTCTTAAGCTTGAAAATTTTTACTCCACTGTTCACTTTTTCTTGTAGATTTCCTCATATTTCATGCACTATCTGAGATATCTTGGTACTCGATAGAAGTTGACTTTTCTGGTTTGTGGAATGATTGTATAAACATGACAAAGTTGCCCTAATCTGATTATCTTGACATGATGGACGAGCTTTCAATTCATTCCCTTTGTTATCCAGTTTTTCTAACATTCCTCCCTTTTGATAGTTGGACTGATCAGCAACGCATGGTAGCAGCAAAGGAAGGATTGGGTTATCGCTTGGTCTTCACTGGTCGCTTGGTACTGCTATTCTTTTCTAAGTAGCTCATTGAGCTCAATTGGTTCTTCAGCTGAAATTACATAGTGATCTCTAATTTATGTGATGTAGATTGGACTTGTTCTGCTCGCTGATGCCTTGTTATTTGGAGCACAACAATTTGGCCCTTTACTTCAAGGACTGAGGTCTCGCTAAAAGCTGCAAGCATTCCTCAAAGATTACCATGTTGCATGCCTTTTATTCTATGGTCTTAGTCGCTTTGTACCAAAACAGCGCAGTCTAAATTTTGTTTAATGAAAAGCCATGAGTATCTTTGTTGATTTGAGTAAATCGCCTTTAACTAATAACAATTTAAAGGTTCAAGTTTTCTCATCCATTTTCCTTGTTCTGATGGACAGAATTTACATTGGAAAGGACATAATGGAGAACAAAAATTTCAATAGGAAGTTGGAGATTTTTTTCTGTTGGAAGATTATAGTTCAATCCTCAATAAAATTGCAACTTAGCTTCTTCAAATCTTATTCTGATTTCTATTCTTCTATTAGTGGTTGTTTTTAGGACCTGTCAACTAGTTTTCTGTTTTGCATGCAATGTTCTATTGCATGAACCAGGTGCCTAAAGTTACTTTATTTTCTACTTTATTTTCTAAGGCATTGAAAGTTTTAGGTTAATTAAATTAACACTGTTTCATCACCTCAAATTTCGGACTCTATACCATCAGAGAGTAGATTGAACCATGTTTATTCCTTTGTATTAACTGCTTATGGCTGGCTTATTCCAGTGCATTTATTTCTGAAAAGCTAGCATCAAATCTTCTCTGTAGAACATAGTGTTAAGTGTTCTCCACCCAAAAAAAAAAACCAGTGTCAAGTATTTCACAAATGTAGTTGTTCTTCCTATTGAGGCCTGATCCTTTGTATTAGTCTCTCAGAAGTAGCATTCAATCAAGAAGTAGCTTCATCCAGCAGTGGTTTTTCCTACCACAGATGATCTGAAACATCATTAAAACATATAACTTAGATGTTGTATAGGAGGATATGACCATTTTGAGGTATAAATTATAATTATTAGAATGTATCATTTTTAAAGAACTAGAAAATGAACAATATAGACCCAAAAAAAACTTGTGCAAATGCATATGGATTCTACCAAGTCATTTTGGATGATCTAAGTTATTAATCGAAGATCTACACTACTCAACATGAACTAGTGATTAAAAAATATAAAGTTGAGAATTTATTTGCTTTTTTGATTTCTCACATGTTCATCAGATAGGGATTGACTGAATGATTTTTAACTATCGTTGAGTGGCACGGAAGGTACCCCAAAGTTTCAAACAGAACAAGATCAATGGGTGGATTTTTGCTCTCACTGGTATGCTATTTACTTCTCTGACTGTATGATTTGGAACAGTTCATTTTCCTTGACAACTCAACGATAGGCAAAATATCATGAAAATTTCTCAGTTATTTCTTTTTTCATGTGATGTATCTGAACTTGAATGGTTTTAGAATATCAGAGATTATCACCGAATTTTGCAATTTAGTGTTTGGAAATCAAAGCCAGACCCATGGTTGGTGGTAAGGGTCGGCCTGATTGTCTAAATTCTCAAACACCGTTTGGTTCAGGATCAAAATCAAGATCAAATTTAATATCAAGATTAAAATATAAAAAAATAATATGGTAAAATTTTTAATGTTTAGATGATAGTCTGTTTAGTGAATAGTTTAATTTTTTTTTGGATCTTTAGGCTTTATTTGGTTTGGGATCAGGATCAGGATCAGTCCATTTCAGAATTATTTTTTTTCTTATAAAATTAATATTACTTATTTTACACCGTTATTAAATTAAATTATTAAAAAAAATCAAAAAAAATTTAAACTTTAAATTATTGAAATATTAATTTTGATAAAAAGATATTAGTTTACAAAAGTGGTTCATTAGTCTTGATCCTAATCTTAATCTTGATTTCGAATCAAACAGTTCTTTATACTTTTGGATATATCATTTATTGAGATTTAAATAAATAAAAATAAAGGTAATATGATAATTTATTTTTAAAGTAAAGTAAATATAGTCTGACTATTTTTTTGATGTTTAGATGATAGATCAGTTAGGACAAAATAATCCTAATCTTGATTTCGAACCAAACGCAACTTAAAATTCAGTGGCTCAATTGTACAGTTGTATTATACAGGGTCATATTTTTATCATTACGATCCTGTTTATACCCATGTGCCAGCGTGATATGCAATGCTAACATTGTTTTGTCATGGTTGATAGTGAATAAAAAGGTTCCTATTATAGAGATTTCTTTTTCTCAAGGTGTTGTTATTGTCCTTGTTTTTTTATTGAGGATTATTGTCATTGCAACATATGCAGACCTTTGTAGAGGGTAGCGTCAACTCGAATGGTTTTGTTTGGATGTCAAGGTCGGACCCATGGTTGGTGGTAAGGGTTGGTCTGATTGTCCAGAGTCTCGCAGTTCGGTGGCTCAGCTGTGCAGCTGCATTATACAAGGCCATATTTTATCACTACAATCCTGTTCATAGCCATGTGTCTGCATCTTTTCTGGAGATGCAACATTGTTTCTGTCCTGGTTGAAAGTGAATAAAAAAGTTTCCATTATAGAGATTTCTTTTTAAAAAACATGTTATTATTGTCCTTGTTTTCTTTATTGAGAATTATTGTCCTTGTTGCAATATATTAGGGATATGCATATCTTTGTGAAGGGAAGTGTCAAGCATGCGCTGCATGTGTACGTAAGTTCAAACTTTTATTTTTTATTTTGTTTGTTATTTTTGACAATAGCATCGTCTCGATGCTTTAATGTTATTATTTATATTAAAATTTTAAGTTTCAATTTTAAAATTAATTTCGATATTCAAAAAAATTAATTCGTTTCGATCGTTTCGTCGAGATTATTTTTGTTTCGATCTCGGTCAAATTATTTTTAAGTTTTTTTTATCAAACTTTGATTTTAAATTAAAAATATTTTAAAATATGAAACTAATATATATATATATATATATATATAATTTTATTTTAAAAAATTTTGATTGAAAAAATATTTTAAATATGGAAAAATAAATTTTATTATAAGGAAAATTTGAACCATTGTTTTCTTGGAAGAGGTTAACTATTTTTACGTTACTTTAAAAAATAAATTATCATACTACTCTTACATTTAATTATTCAAATTTTAATAAATAATATATCGAAGGGCATAAAGGTTCAAAAAAATTTAAATCATTTACTAACTAGACCAGCATCTAAATAATAAAATTTTGATTAGATTATCTTTTTGTATTTTAGTTTTGATCTTGAGATTGAGTATAACCTTGATCTCGAATCAAACGGGGGTGCATTTGATTCGGAATTAGGATCAGAATCATCCTGTTTTGACTAGCTTATCGTTTAAATACCAAAAAAATAGCCAAATTATATTCACATTATTTTAAAAAATATATTACTATACTATCCTTACATTTATTTATTTAAAATTCAATAAATAATATACCCAAGAACATAGATGTTCAAAAAAATTTTAAATCATTTCACTAATCAGGCTAATATCTAAATACCAAAAATTTAATTAAATTATTTTATTATATTTTAATCTTGATTTTTACTTTGAGTTTAATATTGATTTTAAACCAAACAATATCAAAGCTTTAACCACTTGAACTAAATAAAAATTTTAATATAAAATTAATATAAAAATAATTATTATATCTAAATGTGAATTGTATTAAAATCAAAATAAAAAAACCTCAAAATATTTCAGTATAAACCGAAACTAATGTTTCGGTCAAAATATTTCGATTTAGACCGATATTTAAAACCATGATTTATATCATGAGTAAGACTTGACGGTTCAGAAGAGGTGCTCATATTTCCCAATAATATTCCCCGTATTTTTGAGCTTTTCAGAGAATATCATCTATGATAGTTCTATATATCTTCTCACAACGTATATTGTCTCGATTAAAAGGAAGAAGTCGGCATGGTTCGGGATTACCAGAAGAAGTTCCAATAGAGGATCTTTTACAAATACACACATAAGTTGACTTATTTCATACCCTTGATATTTATTAGTGTCTTGGCCTTCTCAAACCTTCGGAGGTTTAGCAACAGCAACCAGCTCCTGCACTCTATGCATGGTTATGCCAAACACCTCAGTCATATCCAGATCCTCAGCTCTCTGTCCTTCCGGAAGCTCCCAGTCAAAGCTGTGTAGCAGCTGCGCCAGCGCAATCTCAACGCCGGCCACGCCAAATGTGATCGCCGGGCACCCTCTCCTCCCTGCTCCGAATGGTATCAGCTCATAGTCCTGCCCCTTGAAATCAATCTTGCTGCCAACGAACCTCTCGGGCTCGAATGCCTCTGGGTTCTGCCAGGACTCCGGGTCCCGGCCGATGGCCCAAGCATTAACGAAAAGTCGAGTTTTCGCAGGGATCTGGTACCCGTCTATGACGACGTCTTCCATGGACTCCCGGGGGATTAGCACTGGAACTGGAGGGTGCAAGCGGAAAATCTCTTTGATGACAGCTTTCAGATAATGCAGGCGGGGCAGGTCGGCCTCCGTGACGAACTCCCGGTCCCTGACGATGGCACGAACTTCTTGTTGCGCTTTGCGCATGGATTCTGGGTTGAGGATGAGCTCCGTCATCCCCCAGTCAAGTGTTATGAAGGTGGTGTCTGTTCCTGCTGCGAACATGTCCTGCAACGAATTGTAAGCTGAGATTGTAATTGCAGGTTTCTTAGGAAAAACTCAATGAAATCTAGCTCAATTTCATATTAATCTTTGAAATGTACTCACTGAAATCTAGCTCAATTTCATATTAATCTTTGAAATATATGGATTCATCGCGAATGAAAAATGCGTAATAAAAGTAGCATATTCCACTCCACTCAGAAAGTTGAAATAAAACCGTAGAAGAGAAATGACTGACCAAGATGATAGCCTTGATGTTGTCCATGGTGAGAGGCATCTCCAACCCACCGCTCCTCTGCACTTCCAGCAACACATCCACCAAATCTTTCTCCTCCCTCCTCCCTCGTCTTCCTCTCTCCCTCCTCTCCAAATGCTCCTCAATGACCTCGTCGAAGAATCTATCAAACCTTCCAAATGTCTCATCCAGTCTCCTCTTCATCCCATTCACCCTGTTCACCCATCCCAACGAAGGGCAAAAATCTCCAAGACTAAATCCTCCCAGCAACACCTACACGCAAACACTATGCTTTGATTCACAGTGACACAATTTAAATATATGAGCTTTTAATCGTTGAAAATGGATTACTCACCTGGTACTCCTCCAGCATACTTTGGAACCCATGCTTGTCGTACTTCCCGCACTCGGAGAACTCCCTCCCGAACGCGGCCCTGCAAAGCACGCCATTTGCATACTCCACCAGCAGACGGCTGAGTTTGACCCCACAACCCGGCGACATCTTGATCCGGTGGACAAGACGCCCGACCTCGGCGGCCCTTTGGGGGGCAAAGGAGTCCACACGGCGAGCGCTGAGGAGCTCGAGGATGCAGAGTTTGCGAACATGGCGCCAGTAAGGGCTGTATGGGGCGAAGACCACGTCCGTGCAGCCGTAGAAGAGCTTCGCGGCGGAGTAAAGGTGGGGGCGGCTAGAAAGGGAAAGGTCGTGGGTGCGGAGAACCTCGCGGGCGAGACGGGCGGAGGAGACGACGACGGTGGGGGTCTCGCCGAGGGAGAGGTGGATGATGGGGCCGTGGATGGTGGCGAGGCGGCGGAGGGAGATGTGTGGGAAACGGCCTAGGAGGTGGAGGTGGCCGATGAGCGGCAGTGGTCGGGGACCGGGTGGAAGGTTGGGATGGGTTCTTCTTCTTCTTCTTTTGAGGAGAAGGATGAACAGTGGGATCGATAGCAGAAGCAAGGCCAATTGCCATTGCCGTTGAACCATGAGAACGGATTGCGTGTTCGATGGCTGCTGTTTATTATGTAATAAATATGGGACCAAAGTTCATAAATTTTAGGGTTTTTAGGTAAAATCGAAAGATTTGTTTTATTTATCAAATTTTTTTAATAATTTCAGTTTTTATTTATATTTTTCTTCTTTTAAAATTATTATCTATAATTTCTGATTATTATTTAATTAAAATTTCGATAAAAACTTTCTTTTTTATTATTTATAAATTTTTATTTAAATTCTCAAAATTCTTAATTTCTCACCACTCATTCTTTCTCTTAAATATTTATAAATAAACTTTCAATAAAATTTTAAATTATAATTTTCATATTTATACATTTTCAAACAAATTTCTCAAATATTTTTATTTATAAATAAGTAAAAATTTTATTATTTTTAGATAAAAATTTACAAAAAAGCATCTTAAAAGGTTTAAATTTTTTTACAAATAAACACTCTATAAGATTTTAAATTACAAGTTTAATATTCATACATTTACAAATAGACCCCTTCAATATTTTTATTTATAAATAAGTCTAAATTATTATTTTTTAAATAAAATTTTACAAAAAGATATTAAAGAATTTAAAACTCGAAATTTTAAATTACAAGTTTAATATTTATTCTTTTATAAATAGACTCCTTGAATATTTTATTTATAAATAAATTTAAACTTTATCTTTTTTAAATTAAATTTTATAACAAAAGCATTGAAGGTTTTAAAACTTAAAAATTTAAATTGCGAATTTAATATTTGTATATTTACATATAAATTCATTGAATATTTTTATTTATAAATAAGTCTAAATTTTATAATTTTAAATAAAATTTTATAAAAAGGACCTTGAAGATTTTCAAATTTTATAAAATTTTAAATTACAGGTCTAACATTTATACATTTACAGATAAACTCTCAAATATTTTTATTTATAAATCCAAAAAGTATCATTTTTACAAAAGGATCTTAAATATTTTAAAATTTATAAATAAGTCCTTATAACTAAATTTTTAAAAAAAGTCCCTAATTTTCTCAAAATTATAAATCATCTCTCAAAATAAAAATTTTGCAAGTAACCCCTATATTTTATGATTTTGTGAAATACTATAATTTAAAATTTTGTTCAAAAAAATTATTCACATTACTACAATTTATCACTAAAATAATAACCACACATTATCTCCAAACTATAAGCATAACTAATCCATATAGCATAATAAATAAGTGATGTAATTAAAAAATAATATACAAGCACAAAATAATCTGGAATCGATTGACATTTATCACCCCAAATTAAAATCTAAATCTATTGAAAGAGACAAACTTTTTAAATCAAAATTCAATATCTATGATCCATGCCCATGTTGAGTTAAAATAAAATAAAAATAAATAGTGGAGAAAGAGGAAAGAGGGATAATACGCACTGAAGAAAAGTTGTGCTACTGCTGCACAACTCTCGAACGATTGCAATCTCCGACAGCAAGATCTGTAGGTGAGTTGACAACGATCTTGGGTGGGGACACAACCGCCAGCAACATGCGAAATTGAAGACAATCTCAGGCGGTGATGAAAACATGATCTCGAGAGGGGATGAGCAACAGAGATTGTCAAAATACTGAACCGCTCTTTTAATTCAAAAACAATTAATCCGAGGCAAAAATCTAAATTTCACTACTCGCTAAAGCCGTTGCTGATGGTCAAAGTTAACTTCTCAAATAGTCAACTTAGAGGGGCTGATTGGACGATAAAAAACTTAGAAGGGGAATTTGATCAGATGAGAAGTATTGAGCGTTGATCTGGAAATTTTCCCTTGGAAATTTTCCTGGAAAGTTTTGTTTTCATTGCATTAGGGAAAAAAAGAAGATCATATTAGGTCTTTTCATCATTTTACTCCATGCAATCCACCTACAAATCCAAATGAATATAATGGTCTATTTATTTAATGAAATTTTGGAAGTTGTGAAACTTTTAAATTTTAATACCAATAAAATCTTGTGTAGAAATCTAACATAGATTGAGTCTCGACTATTGGTCATACTTCTTTTTACCTAAATAAAAATTTGATTTAGCAATGTTCTCCAAAAGGTGTGAATGTAATAAAAAATATCTCCTGAATAAGCTTTACGACTAAAAGGTCTTCTTAATAGAAGAGACAATTAGTGATAAACTTGTGCTTCTATGGAAACTTTAAAGATTGAGTTTAGTGATAAATAATTTTCTCACGGCTGCTGTCACTCAACATCTCCTTCTTCTCCGGTTAATTTCTTCAAAATTAGATCTCTTACCTTTCATTTTCTTTTTGTCTTTTTAGTCTCTTTTTTTTTTTTTTTGAGAAAGTCGTCCTATAAGCTCTCATCTTTTTTTCCATCGGATTTTATTTTCAATTCTACTTCTGACCTCAATTTTTATTGTATTTTCTATCAAATCAGTAAACTTGTTGCATAAAAAAGCCACAAATTTCAACAAAGTTCAAACTCCAAATATTTTTTATCATACACGTTGCAAATCTTGTGCAAAAATTCTGTTTTTATGTGTTTTGATTAATACTTGAATTTAATTTAAAAAAAATTTCCAGGTGTTACAGATCTCAAATCTAATAGTTTTCTAGGATTTTGCTCTAGAATTCAATTGATCAAACTTATTTGAAATAGAATAATCCAATTACCCAAATTTAATATTAACCATATCACAAAAATCCAATCAAATAAACACAAAATTCATCAATCTAACATTCACCAGTCTAATAAAATAAACACCAAATATGAAAATTTTGGATTTAAAGGTCTCATAAACCAAATACGCTATTAAAACTTCTAAATCCCAAATTTTAAAGTTTTAGAACATGAAACTTCAAAATTTCACAAAACTGACAATCTCTAAATGAAGATTATTGAAAAAACATATCATGCGGAACAGAATAAATGCATTCATTAACATCCTTTAGTGCTGCTTGCAAAGAGGTTACAACAATGGCTACCAATATCAGGACCAATCTTAGGGTACATCCCAGCAAAAATTGAAAAGCTCCAGAATGTGAAATCAGACTGCTTAAAGCAATTAGCAGCAGAACACAATTAGCCACTTTACATTTGTGTATGTCAGTTGTATTGTAATTTAACTTGACTCCCAATGGATGCAGGACCTGTTGCTGTAGCAACTGGAACCCAGAGACAGCAAGCCAAGACAGAAGTGGCTGATCAGCTGGTTGCTGATCAATATAACATTTAGAACATTGGCACAGGGATTTTTATGTGAAAGTTTATTTTAGGCAAGCGCGGTGAGATATCTACAATCAACAGAAATTATTTCTTGCAAAGAATGGATGTCTTAGGGCTTCTTGGGCTGTCAACCTGTCACCAGGATCATACTTAAGGAGGCCTTGCAACAGGTTGATCAGATCCCCTGCTGAGTGGTCCACATGCTGCATCACCAGATTCTGCAAAAATATGTCAAATTACAAATGAAATCCAGCATAGATCGCAATAACAGTCCATCCTAAAGACATTTACAGTGAATTTCTCTATTTAATCTTTACATTTGCAGAATGTACTCACCTGAAGTCGGGGAAGTTTCAAAACAGCTCTAATACTCTCCCTTGAGATGGCACCCTCTGGCCAGTTGAGCCGACCTCTTCTTATGTATTTTTCTGCATGCCGGCTGGAAAACAACCCAAACAATCAGCACATGCAAGAGATAGCCATCTAATATGGAACTAAAATTTCTCACAGCTTTTAAGAAAACAAAGGATCAATTATCCTTACTCTGCTCTTTTCAGCATATGTTGAGGCAGGGGACCTAAGACCCTTTCCATCATAGCCATGTGTTCCAAGTTCTCATGGGTTTGAAACAATGCCTCCCCCTGTTGCAAAGTCCAGTATGTTTGCTTAATGCATTGCTAAAAGTAACATATAAATTATCCTAGAATGAAGCATACGTTACATACCGAGCACAGTTCGACTAAAATACAGCCAATGCTCCAAATATCACAGGGATAACTCCATCCAAGACCTAAAGAGGAGATTAATAATTAATTCCATAACCATGTACTTGATCAAATCAAATATGAAATCAAAAAGTAGTTGATGCCCCTGCGACATTTCATACCCAAAATAACCTCAGGAGCCCGATAATGCCTGGTGGAGACAATATAGGTATGGTCCTGATGATCATAAGTTGTGCTGCCAAAATCAATCACTTTGATAGCACTAGATTTAGGTAACCTCTTGAAATAGGAACTATCCCTTGGCAATCGAGATGAAACCTATCCAAGATTCACACAAACGTGCAAACCTTTAAAACTACTAGATCACTTCAAAAGAAATTCTAACCACAGCAAACTGATAATAACAACAAAAAAAAAATTAAACTTAGTACAGGAGTGAAGTAGGAAAAAAGGATGTCCAGAACACTGAAGTACCTTATAGTCAGGTACCCTTATGTACTCTGAAGACACAAGGAGTATGTTCTCAGGCTTCAAATCAGTGTGAATAAGTCTCAAGTCATGCATAACTGTAATGAGAAAATTCAAACAAATAGAATATTAGCAGAATCCAACCAAAATGTGTCCATATCCAGCTTTCAAGAAGTAAGCAGACTAAGAAGTGAAGTACAAAAAGGTAAATTCTGGAAACACAACCTAAGAAAGCAATATTAAAAATAAATTTGTCAACTATTAAATAACGTGAATTAAGAAAAAAAAATGAGTACAATATAGCAGATGAACATAAAATACAGAACACAGAATTAAATTGAGGATGCTGCCTACACACATGCTATACATTCCAATAGTTGTCTGCCAAACTCACGAACAAGATCAATGGGAAATGGTCGATAACTGTTTTTGCGTAGAAAATCGTATAAACTTGGTCCAAGCTTCTCAAAGACCTGTTGAGATGATAAATTTATTGCATCTTTCAAACCCAATGGCTATTTGGGCAATTGTGGAAATTACACAAACCAACATACTTACAATACAGATATGATTACGATAGTCAAACCAGTTCCGTATTTGCACACAACTGCAAAAATGCACTTGCTTATACATAATGACCTTCAAACCTAGAAGAATGCTAATCCATTTAGGACATTTAATGACATTTCAGACTTACCGATTGCCATTTTTGTCATGCTTCCCTAATTGATGAAGCATATCAATCTCTATCATAGCAGCTTCACGATATTTTTTAATGCCACGCACAATCTTGATTGCCACCATCTCTTTCCTTTCCCTGTCCCAACATTCCAGGACTTGGCCAAAAGTTCCTATACATATGGCATCAAAAAGTTTAGACATTGAAGAGTGACCAGAATAAAAACACAGGACAGTGAAAAAATAATGCAGTCAAAATACATTCAGAGGTAGGGCCTCCCATTCTAGAAAAGGACCACTTACAAGGACATGTAAAAATGAGTTCGATTAGTACAAATTAAAGCATGATACAGAAATGAAGAAATCAATCAACAATAATACAAAGCAATAAAACTGACCTTCACCCATCTTGGTGTGAATCTTGTCTGCAAAAACAAACAAGAAAAAACAGTAAGAAGAGTAAAGAAGATGATAATCAAATCATCTAAATAAGATACCAAAACCAAAATGCATAAGAAACAATACATTTACATGGACACAAGCAAAAACAAAATCACATGAAGAAACCAAAGACTATCTTCAGATGACATTTTATATAAGATAGAATTAAATATTGAAACATTAAGATAAAACTGAAACAACAAAAAGCATCTTAGTTCAAAAACATAAGATAGTAGTAAGAAACTTGAATATTAACTAAAAGAAAAGCCAATTGAATACAAAAGGAAGGGAATTCAAGTTGAAAAGGTATTGACATAGTAATTACAAGCAGACTTTACAGGTAGAATCTAACAATATGATGGCCTTGGTTCAAACAAGAACGTATAAAGAGAAGCCTACAGCATAAAAGTGTTTGAAAGTTGCAAAAAGCAAATACAAAAACAAATAAACCAAGGAAAAGTGAAAAGACCCTCAAGTGTATTCTCGACATCGATCACAAAATTAGAACAGAAAATAATGTGGACAATAAACCAAGCCACAGCATAATTAAGATCTTTGGCAATTGTGATAAAGTGCAATTACAGCGAGAAGTTAAATTTTCTCCAAGCGCAAACATGTAATGGCCATCTTTATCATCTTCTCTCCATGGAGGGGAAGCATTTCGAGCCACTCCCTTAGCATACAGAGAAGAACAAGAATGGTCTGAAGGTGCCCCCACCGATACCAAGCTTGCCACATCTCCTTCTTGACCACAAAACATTCCTATCTGAGCCTACACACAACCATTCATTCACTTGTCTTTACACTTAATAAACATAATAACTGTTTTAGCCCTTCTATATTGCAATCTGATCCAGCAACATTAAAAATCTCATCAAGGAATTGCATTTTATTTGATCATTAACAGATACCAACTCCAATAACGACAAAATTGCTACCTTCATCAAATTGTCTTATAAGGATCAGATTATAATCACAAACGGATAAAAAAAAAAATCCGAAATTTCGTATCACAAAATAAAATATCAACCCATACCTGATCTAAATCAACAGATCTACATGAAAATCCCCTGGATCTAAGAAAAAAGAGAGAGAAGACGAGATTTTGAGGGATCAATACCTTGGGGTCCTGAGGAACGTCGCAGCCTAACCTGGCTCTCTTGCGCGGGCGCCGATCCATGTGAGAGTGGGAATACTCGGCCATGAATTCCATTTCCATGAGTTGAAACGAAGGAATCCAAGAGAGATCGACGAAGATTACGGATGCAACCCAAACCCCAGACGGACGAGACAAGGAATCCGATCTGCGATTTCGCCTACCCCTACCCTCTTCGCTATCCGAGAGCAGCAGATCAAATAGGGCTTCAACAGGTCCGGGCCTGATCTCGGGCCCATACGAGCCCGATACTAAACTACCCAGTAAAGCCCGAACCAGGCCCGACATAGAAATCAAATAGTGGATTTTTGGGGCCAGGCTCGGGCTTTGAGTCCGGCTTATTCGTTTGTCACAAATATTTGAGCCCAAGCCTGACCCGAGGTCGAAAACATCAGACTCGAGCCCGAAATTTTCGTGTCGGACTTTAGGTTGTCCGAGCCCATCGACAGCCGTATGACGTGGATTTAACTCGGGTTAGCTTGTCACTCTGGGTTTGTTTTCAACCAATTTAATCTAGAAATTCTAAAAATATTTTAAAAAATTTGCATGCATATCTTTCAAAATTTAAAAATTAACACAAATACTCGTATCTTTTTATGTTCCTCAACCTCCGGCAGTGTAAAGCGTCTACTTCTAAGGTTAAAATCGAATCATGAATGTGAAAAGTCAATTTGGTCCTTATTCACTTTCAATATTTTCAAATAAATTAAAATAATATCTAATTATAATGTTTTAAAATATAGATGTAAGTGGTAAAAATATCGTTGCGATTTTTGTGTGTATGCTCTGGAAAAATCATATATGTTTCTCTAAACTTTTTAGTTGCATTCATACACCTTTAAACTGTCTTTTTTTTTTTTTACAGATGCCAAAAAATAATAATATTTATTTTTCTAACGTTGTAGGTAAAAAATTATCAAAATAAATTTGCATATATATTCTTAAAAGGATCGAATTTAATTTTATGAAAATTTCAGTTTGATAATTCTATAATATTCTTATCAAGAAAATAGATATTTATTTATTCTCAAGGGCATAGACACAAAAAATTATTACTTATAAGGATATGAATGTAATTAGAAAACTTAGGAAGATACACGTGTTGACTCAATATTTTTCAATAGCATATTAAAAAAAAAATTCCAAAAATCCTTCAAAAAAATTTCAAATATCTAAAAATTCTCTCGAACTTTGGAAATTTTTAAGAGCCCTTCCGTTAGCAACTATTATTATTAAGAACTCATATAGCAAGTCTTATGAATCAAATATCAAACTATGATAATAATATTATAATAATATTTTATTAATAATATATACTTAAAATTTAAATATTATGATTATATATATATATATTGTCATATGGGATTAATTTTAAGAGTTTTTAATAAGAAATTACCTATTTTATTGTGAATTTACTAAAATCATATAACTACTACTAACAAAAAAATCACTCACATTATAATATAAATTTACAAAAAATCATCTCAATTCAAAATATTTAATAAATTAAATTAAATTAAAATTTATTAATTAAAATTAATATACAAAATTAAATTATTCTTATTTAATTTTTTTGTACAATTATTAAACTAATATAAAAAATAACTCATTTTGTTTTAAGTTTTATGAAAAATCAGTTATCCGATTTTATAAAATTAAAAAATTATTTTTATCATATCACTTGTCCAATAATTATAAATCGATTATTGAAAATAAAATTAAATGATAATAATTTAATCTTTTATATTATTTTAATTGATAAAATTAAATTAAATTAAATATTTTTCGAAATTTTTTAATCGATGTGATTTTTTATAAATTTAGATATAAAACGAGTAATTTCTTATTTAATAATAATAATATAGATAATTTTTCTTAAATTTATAATAAAATAAATAATTTATTATTAAAAAGCGACGGTGGGGAGCAGGCTGCCCAGGTGACGGTGTGGACAAGGAATTTCTGGGAGCGGAAGAGGCAGGGGGAATCCATTGGGGAGAGAGCGGTCATGCTGGAGGGGGAGGAGGCATGAGGAGGGAGATGATTTCCGGGGAAGCCCGTGAGCGAAGAGCGAAAAAGATCAGGCCTTCGGTGGTGGTCGTGGCGCTCGAGATGAGGGAGGAATAGGACGAAGGAAGATGATGACGTAGGATGTGACCGGGCGAGTGGTCAACGGTTTACTTCTATTTTTTTGATTTTTTTTTTGCAGAAATATTTTCCAATTATTTCAGATAATATCAATATTTATGAATATTTTTTTTTGCGTGGAAAAGATATTATTCAGAAATATTAATAATTATCTACAATTAAATAATGGCCTAGATTTGCGAAAGTTGCAATTAAATAAACCAATAATATGGTTCTTTTGCATATTCATATTATAAATAATGCCTTGCAATTTTTATACTCGGATATTATACGCGGTGAAGTTCATGCTATTGTTCCCACTAAACTAAGTTTCATTTGTCCATCGATCACTTTTTTGAAATATATGGACTATGAACGTTTTATTTATGTAACTAATGATTATATTGTCTGCAAATGTTTTTAAGAAAATAATTATTTTTCTATAAAAGTTTATATTGTAATTTTTTTAAAAAAAGTATCTTTCTTCAAATATTTAAGCAAAATAAGATTAAAAAAGCGACATTTTTTTATGAATTTTTTAAAAATGAAGACTTTTTTAAAAACAAGCACCTTTTATATTTAGTGCTAATTACGTACAGTCTCCGAAATTTTTCTTAATTATGAAAAGTTTTCAAAATTTTTGTAATTACCTACACCCACTCCTTTTCGAAATAGTTATTTACACCCCTTAATTATTATTTAATCAAAATTTTTTTCAAAAATTTCACTTTTACCCTTCGTAAGTTTACAATTAAACCTCTAAAAACTTATTATCTATTTTATATATAACTTTCGGATTTTTGCATACAACACCTTGAAATTAGTCATATTTACAAAAAAAATTTGATATTTATAGTTAAACCTTATCTTCTCTCTTGCTGCTCCGCTACCCAGGGCCGCGCTGCTGTTCTGTCGGCCCCCTGCACCGTTACTCCCCAGTGAGCAGATCCACACCTCCTCCATCGCCATGAGAAGATCTGCACCCCCCCCCCCCCCCCCCCCCCCCCAACCTCCCAAAAAAAAAAAACCCCAAGCGAGCAAATCAACATATGCTTGCTTCGTTGGTGAGCAAATCTGCATCCGCACCTCCCTCGCAAGCTGATCCAGGTGGCGAGCGTGTGGGCGTGGACGCCGGAGACTGGTGCGAGGCACGGATGTCAAAGGCTAGCATGAGAGTGTATGAGCGTGTGGGTGTGGACGCCAGAGGCTAGCGCAAGAGCGCGAACGCTGGAGGGTGGCACGCAGGCTTGGATGTTAGAGGTTGGCACGAGAGCACACGAGCGCGCGGGTGCGAGTGCAGGCCCCATGCCAGAGAAGGTGCAGGCACGACCGGTGAGGACGCGCGAGCGTGCGGGTGCATACCAGATCCGCTTGCACGCCTTCGCTGGTCGTGCCTACACCCTCGCCATCCTGGGGGCTGCGCTTGCGTCAGTCTTGAGCTTCTGCGCCGCGCGCTCGCGCGCCCTCGCGCCAGCCTCGAGCGTCTGCGTAGCACTTGCGCGACCTTACGTCGGCCTCCGGCGTTTGCACTCACGATCGCAGAGGTGGGCGCGAGAGTGCGTGGGTGCAGATGCCCGAGGCCAACACAAGTGGAGGCCTCCGGGGCGGCGAGGGTGTGCACCCAGTCTCGGGCGTCTGTGCTCATGCACCCTCGCGTTGCCCTATGGCATCCGCGCCCCCGCTCCCTCCACCCCCCCTTCCTTCCACTTTTTGCATGTCCTCGCCGCCCGAGGGTCGATGTACGAGCACACAGGCGCAGACGCTCGAGGTTGGGGAGGGTGTTCACCCAGCCTCGGGTGTTCGCAACAGCATTCTCGCCGTCCTGGGGCTCGCGCTCACATTGGCCTCTGGCATCCCTTCCCCCCCACCCACCCCCTCCCCAACAAATTAGACTATGCTAGGCAGTTGTGCATGGTCAATGTTTTAGAGATACCATTGTAGATGCTGAAGACATGGTGGAATTCCTTTATATGTTTTCTCAATTTTTATTGATTTTGAATTAAATTTGAACTAGTTTTTGATATTATTTATTTACTTATATTTTACTTATGTTGTTATATATTTTACAAATGTCTAATTTATGAATTTTTGTAAAATTAGTGTTTTGTTATAAAGAATGTTGTGATTTTTCAACTTTTATTTTTTGATTATAATATTGTGATATCCGAATGACTTGATATCTATGTGTAAGTTCATTAGATCCTTATATGCGAATGTACTACATATTCATACTACTATTTTTGATCTAAGCACCGTAACGTAATTATGATGTCTAATATTAGAATATATTATATTCATATGATTAGTTATGTATCTTTTAATATGCATATATTAATTATAATCTTATTCTAGAAAATACTTAATTTTTCACGTTAATTTTTAAGCAAATTTATCAAAATTTAAACTTATTTATAAATCAAAATATTTGATGGGTTTATTTATAAATGTGTAAACATTAAACTTGTAATTTTAAATTTTAAGATTTAAAACTTTCAATATCTTTTTTATAAAATTTTCTTTAAAACATGATTAAAAAATTTTAGACTTATTTATAATAAAAATATTCAAGGGATCTATTTGTAAATATACAAATCTGAACCTTGTAATTTAAAATTTTAAGTTTTCAAACCTTGAATGACTTATTCGTAAAATTTTGTTTTAAAATGAATAAAATTTGGACTTATTTATAAATAAAAATATTCAAGGGGTCTATTTTTAAATGTATAAATATTAAACTTCTAATTTTAAATTTTAAGTTTAAAATTTGCAATGTCTTTTTTATAAAATTTAATTTAAAAAATGATAAAAATTTAGACTTATTTATAAATAAAAATATTCAAGGGGTCTATTTGTAAATGTACAAGTATGAAAATTATAATTTCAAATTTTAAATTTTAAAACTTTCAATGTCTTTTTTGTAAAATTTTATTTAAAAGATGATAAAAAATTTAGACTTATTTATAAATAAAAATATTCAAGGGATCTATTTGTAAATATACAAATATGAAACTTGTAATTTTAAATTTTAGGTTTTCAAACTTTCAATGACTTATTCGTAAAATTTTGTTTTAAAATAAATAAAATTTGGACTTATTTATAAATAAAAATATTCAAGGAGTCTATTTTTAAATGTACAAATATTAAACTTCTAATTTTAAATTTTAAGTTTTAAAATTTGCAATGTCTTTTTTATAAAATTTAATTTAAAATGATAAAAAGTTAGACTTATTTATAAATAAAAATATGCAAGGGGTCTATTTGTAAATGTACAAATATGAAATTTGTAATTTCAAATTTTAAATTTTAAAATCTTCAATGTCTTTTTTATAAAATTATATTTAAAAAGTAATAAAATTTGGATTTATTTATAAATAAATATATTTTAGGGGTCTATGTATAAATGTACAAATATTAAACTTATAATTAAAAATTTTAAGTTTTAAAACCTTTAATGTCTTTTTCATAAATTTTTATTTTAAATATGATAAAATTTTGAACTTATTTATAAATAAAAATATTCACGGGGTGTATTTGTAAATATACAAATACTAAATTTGTAATTCAAACTTTTAATTTTTAAAACTCTAATATTGTGAAATTTTATTTACAAATTGATAAAAGTTGGGCTTATTTATAAATAAAAAATTTGAGGGGTCTATTTATAAATATACAAAATATTGAACTTGTATTTTAAAATTTTAAGTTTTAATACCTTCAACTCTTTTTTGTAAAATTTTATTTTAAAACTTATAAATTTTGGACTTATTTATAAATAAAAAAATTCAAGGGACTTATTTGTAAATTTATAAATATAAATTTTGTAATTAAATTTCTTATATAGGGTTTATTTGTAAAAATATTTAAAGAGTGAAGGTTCTTTTTAAAATTGTTTTTAAAAATATATTAACATTTAGATTTTTTTTATAATAAAAAAAATTCAAGGGTTTATTTGTAAGTATACAAATATTAAGATTTATTTATAAAATATTTAAAATATTTTAGCTCCTTTATAAATATTTTTTTGAAAAATATTAACATTTAGATTTTTTTATAAATAAAAAAATTCAAAGGGTTTATTTATAAATTTTTTTGTAGAAAGAGCGGAGGACGAGAAAATAAATTTTTTAGGTGTTTAATTGTAAAATTACAGAGAGTAAAAGTAAAATTTTTGGAAATAATTTTTGATTAAATAATAATAAAGGAGTGTAAATAAATATTTTGAAAATGATAGAGTGTAGGTAATTATGAAAGTTTCAGAAGATTTTTCATAATTAAAAAAAATTCGAAGGGTGTACATAATTAGCCCTTATATTTATGCTTGGATCATTTTTATATTTTCTGTTTTGGTGTACATTTCTGTTTGCCTAATTTTCGACTCTAAAACTCGTTTTGTAATAGATTAAGTTCAAAATCAAAATTAAAGTTACTAAACTATTCTTATAAATTAGTAATTTTTTATTAAAATTAAACTCATTTGGTAATGGATTAGTCCTAACTTTGATCCATTACTGAACGAACCCTAAAACTCCAACAAATATACTTTCGAAAACTATTTAAGGAGAGAAAACATTGAAGCCGCACTACAACTTCAGTTTAACGAGAATTTATCAACCAGCAAATGCTTCGTCCATTTCGTTAATTTAATTACTTGATATTAGTTTTTTTTATTTTTGTTTAAATCCTAATTTTCGTTCAGCAGCGATATCTCACTTGTTCGGTTTGGTTCTTTTGGTTGTGGCCTCTTCTGTCTCAGTTGATGAGCTGATTGTGATGAGCGGTAAATCTTCCTGTTTCTTTTGGCAGTTCAAATTGGATCGCCGACTGCTAACGATAAGTCTATAGCATGTTCCGAGTGTCACAAATAAGATAATAAAAACTCAGAAATTATTGAAAAAATTGGGTCGCATGAGAATCGGAACAAATAATCCCAATACGGAATATGGTTCTACGGTCATCACCCGCGGGGGCCACTGCGGATGAATGTCCGACGAGCAGGTTTTGACTGGTGTGGTCGGATACACAGACCCAGAATGCGGCGGCCAGGTGTGGTGGGGCCAAATAGACCCACGGTCCGCAGTCCAGGACTGGTGGCAGAATAATTTATTAATAAATATATGAAAATATATTTTTCATCCCTATCAAATATTAAAAACAAATTATTTTCAATTATTTTCAAAAAATAATAAAAAATAAAAAAAAGTAATTTCTTCCTACTTTTATTTATTTTTAGATAATTAAATAACCCCTTTAAAGGCAGATAATTATTGTTGAACAAGCGGATCACGTTGGATCACGTGGGTCTTCTTTAAAGCAAAAAAATTGGAAGAACGCGAATAGAGGCACGGACTTTTCCTAAAGAGGAACCGCTCTGCGTATTCGCAGCCAAGCTGAGAAACTCCAATTTTGCTTTGGGATCCTCCTCCGCGGATCAGACCAAGCCATAAAACCAATAAAAAAAACAAAAAAAAAAATTCTCATTGGTTTTACGTTCACCATTTCTCCGAGCCGATGCAGACCTGTCGGCGATAAAAATTTTCGGTTCGATTAGGTCGACACTAAAAATTTTTAATTCTCAATTTCGATTTAGATTTTATCTTTCATTAAAATATAATCACAAATTAATTTTATGTTTATATTTTAATACTATGTTTAATTTGATTCGATTTTTAGATTAGTTCGGTTCAATTTGATTTAATTATTCATTTTGCTTCGATAACCGAAAAAACTAAATTAACAGTCTTTTAAGTCAGACGAAGCATCATGTATATTTTTAATTTACAAATAAATTTTATATGCATACCCCTAAATATTTGATTTAAAAAATTCACTAATAAAATTACGGGGAATTCACTAATAATATTGATTCTAGGTAGTTATATGCAGGCAAACGGGGAAATCACACTTCCACATGCGCCTGTTTAACTCGACGCTTCCATTTGTTTTGGACAAAAATACCAAAATTAACTAGAAATATGTCGAGATTCTGTCACCCCAACTGAAATATAAATGTTTTAAAACAAAACTAAATAAAGGAATTTAAAAAATCCAAAGGGGTTATATGTAAAAATCTTCATATTTCCTGCCACATTATCCCCCCCCTCGAAAATGTCCAAAAACCCACACCCCGACACTTCCTTCCTGTCCCCACCACCGCTTCCACCCTCCCCACTTTAAATTCCCCTCCCTCCGCCGCCTCCTCCTTCTTCAACCTCCGGCAGCCATGGACTCCACCTCCCTCGCCACCAAGCTCCTCCTCCTCCCTCCAAACCCTAACCCTAATCTCCTCCGCCGCCGCTCCCTCCTACCCCTCCGCCGCCGACCGTTCCCCCCTCTCCGATGCGTCCACGCCTCCAATCCCACAACCTCCTCCTCCTCCTCCTCCTCCTCCATCTCCATCTCGCGGCTACGGCGCCTCGCTGACGAGTTCTCCGCCCTCCCCAAACCCCTGGATCGCGTCAAGCGACTCCTCCGTTACGCCTCCGCGCTGCCTCCCCTGTCTGACGATGCTCGTGTTCCTGCTAACCGCGTCATGGGGTGCACGGCGCAGGTGTGGGTGGAGGCGAAGTTGGATGAGGCTGGGAGGATGAGGTTTGCGGCGGACTCGGATTCGGAGATCACACGGGGGTTTTGCGCTTGTTTGATCGGGGTGCTAGATGGGGCAGCGCCGGAGGAGGTGATGGAGGTGCGGCCGGAGGATTTTGGGGAGTTGAATGTGGTGGGGCTCGCGGGACGGGCGAACTCGAGGGTGAATACTTGGCATAATGTGTTGATCAGTATGCAGAAGAGAACTAAGGCGCTGGCGGCGGAGAAGGAGGGGAGGGCTGCGATGGAGCCGTTTCCTTCGTTGGTGATTGGACCGGGTGGGATTCGGGCCAAGGGGAGCTATGCCGAAGCACAGGTGAGACTACAAAATGGGATCACTTTTTCAATTTTTTATCTTCTTAAGTTTCTTATTTTTCTCGATATAAATTTATAATAAGAAAAAGCATTTCTTTTTTACTTCAAATGATGTTGGTTGCTCACAGAAGTGTCAAATTATTTCCTTGTTTTTCTTGCTTTGAGTTGAATTGTGAGACGACAATGAAATCTAGGATTGCATTTTGAATTTTGAGGCTTCTGTAACTATTGGTGTTTGTGAAGAGGTAAAAAGTTGCTGTCTTTAATAAGAAGTCATTCAAAACTTGGTGCCTTGTGATGAATTTTGTTTGGCATGTTTTATGTGACCGTACTGACATATTGAATTAGCTTCAGGTGGTCAGTTTCAGCGTTTAAATTCATTATGTGAATTGGGTTTCTGATGCATAGCCGGTGTGTGGCACATGCTTTTGCATGTCTGCCACTTTGATTGCAGGGATAGCTAATACTATTTATAGGGACACTTGGACAGATACCTGCTACAAAAGATAATTGTTATAAGATAGCAGATTCACCACGTACTTGGAGCTGAATCCAAACATGAAAGCATTGACCAGAATATTACTTGAAGTTTCTTTTGTTCTCCTCTATGAGACAATTCTGTTCATATCTGTGGAAGCCACAGAATAAGGTCTTTGGCATGTGAAGTTTTATACCCCTGAGTTAGTGGGTATCTATGTTCTTATTGGATATTCAACCAACTAGCTACCTACTTGCAAGGGGAATTAATTTTCTTGCCAATTTGTGATTGGAAAACTGGTCAGTGAAGCCATTAGTCTGGGCCTACACTGTCCGCTCATCATTTCAGGTTTATTGGCATCAGAGTTGTTTCATGGGAAGTGATGGTTCCATTGTTTGAATTAAGAGAAACAAAAATGAGAAATCTCACCTATTTTTGTTTATGAAGTCAAAGGGTTGTTAGCCGAGTGGATGCAATCCATTAATAGCTGTCAGTTGTTGACCTTAGACTAGTCTGCTTCTGGCTAACTTCTTCTCTTATCCATGCTGCT
This sequence comes from Trichopus zeylanicus subsp. travancoricus, assembly GCA_005019695.1. Lineage (NCBI taxonomy): Eukaryota > Viridiplantae > Streptophyta > Magnoliopsida > Dioscoreales > Dioscoreaceae > Trichopus > Trichopus zeylanicus. The sequence goes on from RXID01014326.1 coordinate 255,863, forward strand.
GCCAGTTCTTGGGCCATGCTGTGGCTATTGTCCTGTGCTTCTGTCTTCGTTTTGTTTGTCATTCTATCTGGCTAATGAAGTACTTCATTTTGTTTTTGACTTCTGCATTTTGGTCTTGAAAGAATCATTTATTTCACAACTGTTGTCTTTTTCCAAAGCTTATGTGGAGGTGAAAATAATTTACATATAAGGATACTTAAATTGTTTGTCTCAACCTTTTGAGCTAAATTGTCTTGAGTGTAAAAACAATTATGTCAAGTTCCATTTTTTTTAATTATCGCATCATCTTATTTGAATTCCTTTTTGTGTTGTCAATATGTTAAATGCATTAGTGTAAGTTTGTTGGATTCTCCATCTATAGGTTATGTCTTTTTTAAAATGTGTAACAGAGAACACGATAAACATTATGAATGGAGCTGTAAACAAGCCAAAGTCAAATGGATCTAGCTAAGCTGAGATCCGCTTGAGTTCATACCATGCTGGCAGAGTTAGACTAGATCTGTCTCTGACTTGAATTTAATGGCTTGGCTTGAATCAATCAATGATTCTGCTCCAAAAAAAATAGAATGAATCTAACTGGATTCTAATAACCTTTTTTTCATATCCAATCAGCCCTCTAACCATGCATCTCCACCAACAACAGTTAATATGTAAAAGTTATTAGTCTAAAATCTGAATTGCAGTTTAATATGTTTAAAACAAATTGATTTAAATGTTAATGGTCTGTCTGGGTTGATTTGGTTTTCAAAATTTTCAGTCAAATCCAATTTGTTTGAAAACTTAGTTTTCTTTCTGTCATAATCTTTGACTCTCTGAAATGTGTGCATAATACATGTTTAATAAAAAATATTTGGAGTTTTCACTACTATAAGACAAATTTTGATGTTGTCATACAATTTTGTTTTCTTTTGATTAATCTTCATATGTGGAAAAAACTAATGAATGAATATTGCACTTATTTTGATGTATGTATTTTATTGTTTCTGTCATAGTTTATAGTGTTGTTGTATTTAATATCAAGCATATAAAACATCTGTGATAAATGTAGGTATTCTTCTTATAAAAAAAATTTAGAATTTAGGTATGTCCTCTCCTCCTTGGAAGTGTTAGATAGCTATTCCGGGGTCTTAAACTGCATCATTCTATCCATTAGTCTCTAGTTAAAAGAGGCCTTATTTAAGGAGGTGGCTTTCTTGCTCACTTCATTGCATAAGCAAGAACAGTTCTCTCTTTGTTATGCAAATAATCAAATGAATTGTGGTTCAATTTTTTTTGTCTGGATGAATTTTCTTTTACCAATCATACATAATAGCTTGAATCAATTTAGTGGCTTGTATCTTGAACTTCATTCTAACATTAATGCAGGCAATGTTTTTATCTCCAGACAAGTCAAAAGTTGAGGAGCTTGTTTTTGTTCTGAAGGAGAAGAAAATTGGTGTTGTTGCACACTTTTACATGGATCCAGAGGTCCAAGGTGTCTTAACAGCTGCACAAAAGCAATGGTCCCACATCCACATATCTGATTCGTTGGTTATGGCTGATAGAGCTGTTAAAATGGCACAGGAAGGCTGCCAATATATCACAGTACTTGGGGTGGATTTTATGTCAGAAAATGTCCGAGCCATACTTGATCAGGCTGGTTTTCATGAGGTAATTTTCCTTTCTTGCCATTTTTCCTGCTTCCAAACTAGAGTATACCTATTGAAATTTGTGATGGGTTTTTATATCTCTGCTGTGAGTCACATCCCTTGTATGCTTCTATTAATAAATTGTTCTTTTTTTTTATGCACATTTTATTGCCACGATATTTTGCCATGGTATTTTATATAAATTCTTTAACTGTATTTATCAATCTTCATACAATTATATTTGGATGTGCATTACAGTCTGTTGTTCTTTATTGCAATTCTGTTATAGCAATATTGTCTCTTCTAACCAAAATTTTGCTCCTCATCTTGGTTGCTTTTTTTTTTTTTATTACACTTAATCTTACTTGTTTAATAGATTTTCCTTTAGTCCTACAGATTTGCTTAAAGCTTTTATTTTTGGGTTTTAAAACATATCTAATTCAATCTTGGTTTTAATGTGGTTCACATTTTTCTAATGCTGACTTGCTAGCCGTATATTTTGATCTGCTATCTAATTTTGGTATCATACAATCACCTAATTATGATACAAATATGTATACAGATCAGGTCTGCCATCTTGTGAGATGCCTTGTCAATCTCTTTGTGTTTCTAATGATGAGATTGACGATCTGGAAAGAGCAGTTTTGGTCAACCAATGTTTTTGTTAGAAAATTGCATTTATTATGAAGGATATACTTTATTTTCCAGTCTGGTATTTGGGTCTTCAAATGTTTTCTATCTTGGTGCATCGATTTTACATGAGGGAAAAATAAGAATGATTCATTTCATGCAGGTTGGTGTTTACAGGATGTCAAATGAGCGAATTGGTTGCTCTCTAGCAGATGCTGCAGCTAGTCCAGAATACATTCATTATCTAGAGGAAGCGTCAAAGTTTCCTCCTTCATTACATGTTGTGTATATAAACACATCCCTGGAAACTAAAGCTCATGGGCACGAACTAGTACCAACTATCACCTGTACCTCTTCCAATGTTGTGCAAACTATCTTGCAGGTGATTTTAGTATACTTCGGGCTTTACTGTCTATCCGTTGTTGCTTAAGGGTTTTCAGTTGTGTTGATTTTTTCATGTAATTATTAATGGGTGACTGATAGCTCCTTTTTGTGGTTTGCCTTATTATATTGCATTTAACAAAATCAGATGTTACTGTTTTGTTTCAGGCATTTGCACAGATACCAGACCTGCATGTATGGTATGGTCCAGATTCATATATGGGAGCGAATATTGCAGAGTTGTTTCATCAAATGGCTAGCATGTCAAATGATGAGATCACTGAGATACATCCACAACATGATAAGAGCTCCATAAGATCATTATTGCCCCGCTTGCATTACTATCAGGTATAGAAATGAAATCATGGTTTATTATGAGCTTTAAGATAAATTGTTGCAGTGTAACCTATTAATGGCTTCCCTCCCTGATGTCCAAATCCTTTCTTATATTTTATTTGATAGAAATTTTGGTTATTGCTTATTTCATCTATTAATTTCAAAGTAACGGGTTTCCTCTTTGCGTATGCGAATCATATCTATCACACACAAATTACTGTCCTCCAAACATGGATAAAGCACAATTTATCTGCTCTGAAGCAGGTGTCATTGCAAGGCTTATGATCTATGTTCACTCCTGAGTAACTTATATGTTCATTTTATGTTTTGTACAAAATATAATGCTTCATGTTCTCTTCTCTGTATACCTGCAATGTTTTTTCAACTCAAGATAATAATCATGGTGGTTGGGTTCTTGGAATAGAGGTACTGATCTATATGATTTTTATCTTTAAGAAATGTCAGTAATTTGTGAGAAAATTATAATTTCAATATTAAACAAGTTTCTAGCTGCCTCGCTAAGCTGGATGATTTTTTTTATTTTCTTTTAATAAGCTCCCAGTGGTGGGGGGTTAGGCAAAGACCCAAGCCAAAGACACATGTTTTCTGATCCTTCCACTCCAAAGATGAAGCAAATGATCTCTCCTTGGGATTGTAAGGTCTCTCCCCATGGGTTAAAAGAGATTTGATAGTAATAAGCTGGATGTTAGTCAATGTACTTGTTCTTATATCAGGAACTGCACAAGAATCTATTGTCTAATTGTTATTTTCAAACAAATTTGGAGAACGATAGAAAGGAATGTTATAATGCGGTTCTCTTTTGATGAGGTGTTACTTCAGTTTTCATGGATTTGGAATTACTTTTCCATCCAGAAATGGAATGTTGTTAATTTTCTGTTCTATATTGCCTTTTTTTTTTTGTTGTCATCTCATGCAATATCTGAAAAACTACTTTAATTGAGGAAATCTTATGAATTGTAGTCATCAAAATTGTCTTAAAATGTCGTTTGCCGTTTCTCATGTAATAAATGCTTATCTTGTTCTTCACCAGGATGGTACCTGCATTGTGCATCACCTTTTTGGGCATGAAGTTGTTGAGAAGATAGAGGAACTATACTGTGATGCATTCCTAACTGCACACTTTGAAGTCCCTGGAGAAATGTTCTCTCTGGCTATGGAAGCTAAGAGTCGAGGAATGGGAGTTGTGGGCTCCACTCAAAATATATTAGATTTCATCAAATCCAGGGTCCAAGATTCATTGGCAAGAAATCTTGATGACCACCTTCAGTTTGTTTTGGGAACAGAGTCAGGGATGGTTACATCCATTGTCGCTGCTGTGCGTAAATTGCTTGAAGCTGCCCCTTCTGGAGGAGCAAATGTGAATGTTGAGATCGTCTTTCCAGTCTCAAGTGATTCAGTGTCAAAGGCATCTTTAAATGGGTCACGTGGACTAAATCCAAGCATGGCTAGTGATTTCCCTAAGCTTGCAGTTATTCCCGGTGTGGTTGCTGGAGAAGGATGCTCTATTCATGGAGGCTGTGCCTCTTGTCCATACATGAAGGTTTGCGACTCATTACTGAAGTTTTTATCTATAATTGAGCAATGAAAGAATATAAATCAGTATGAGATAGTAGAAATATATGTTCTTTTTGCATATTGAAAAATTGTTAGTTGGCTCTGGGTTTTCCTGGAGGTAGTTCTGTATTTTGATCTATTAATTGTAGTTATTACATGCAGTGTTTGATCTTTCTCTAGAATAGCTGGTCTTGATGTTCAGTGTTCTCCTTTTTCCTCCAACATGATTTTGCACCTGATAATTTTTAGATCATTATTTTTCATATAGTAATGTTTTGAGGGCCTTTTTTTGTATGTGCAAATTGATTATACGTATCTTGATGATAATGTCTTTTGTCCTTTGATTAACTTCAGCATTACTGGATTACATTTGCTATAATGATAATATTTTCAAAATTGCCAAGCAACTGCCCCTTTTCTCATCATAGAATTTGTCTGCAGATGAACTCACTTAGATCACTTCTTCAAGTATGCCACCAACTGCCAGATGAAAATAGTTCACTTTCGGCCTACCAAGCAAGCAGATTAAATGTAAGAACTCGTCTCGGAAATTCCATTGCGGAAGTTGGCTGTGAGCCTATTTTGCACATGAGACACTTCCAGGTTAGTCAATTCTTTCGCCAAGAGAACATCCCTTAATTTTTGCATTGATGACACTGAGCTGCACCAGCAGCAATTGTTAAGCTCTTCACATGTTAGGCTTTTGTGATCTTTTATGAAGTCAACACCTTCTATGTGGAAGCATCACTACATAGCCAAATGTGCTTTGTTTTGTGTTTGCTTTACATCTTTTATTTTGGCACAAATAGGCAATATGTTGTATTGGTGCTATACATCTGACATTTTCCTCCTCCTGTTTTTTGTACTTTATAATGGAAATCAGGCAACCAAAGAATTACCGGTAAAGCTCGTCAATCAGATACTTGGACGTAGAGATGATGCAACAGTGTCATGAAACTGATCTCTTCAGCTACTTGTTATTTATTGTTCAGAGGTTTCTTGGGTTCCTGCTCCATGCAAGTTTCAAAAGGATCTGTTGTAGTACTGACAAGAAATGCATTGGATTTCTTTGGGAAACTAACGTTACCTGCACTAGAGGGGCATCAATTTTTTTTTAAAAAATTTTGGTCTGGGTTATTTTGGCCTGTATAACTTATTTTGCTTTTGGATGATTTAATGTTGTAACAGTATTCACTTCAATGAACCAAAGATAGAGAACTATACTTTGTAGACGAACTGGAGTACACTTGAGCGTATACAATTATGAAATTTTTTTTCCCTGTTTTTCGATGTTTTTATTTCCGATGAAGAGTATCAAGGCATATTTGCAGTTCCCTAATTCTGATTAATGCCACTACAATGTGGCCCAGTGCAATCCAGGCCCATCTCGAAAACAAATTAGGCTTCGATTTAACAGCTTCCCACTTTTTCAATTGATTGTATTCAAAATCCATAATATTTGACAGCAACAGGATCAGGTAGCTGTTTAACTGAAGATTTTCAAAATAACTCTCTAATAAAAGTACAATAACGGTACACTTAAACCATGTCATGTGTCACACCGGTGAATTTCTACCCTGAAATTTCACCCGTGATGGCGCCAAAGTTCGCCCACCTCAGCCCGACAAACTCGCACAAGTCCACAAGAGTATAGAGGAGAAGAGAAGTACAACAACCTTGACAACCTTTTATTACTCACAAAAAAGAAAATACAACTTTTAACATGGAGTGACACCATGTCTGTACGTTGTCTTTGGCCTGAAACATATATAGAACTCAAGCAGTATGAACCCGCTTAAAAGCTAAAAGAAAACAGAAGGCATGTCATAGTGTACAACAAAGACTCAATCAATCAATACAGTTTCACCTCAAAAAAGTTGTTGATTTACTTGTTAGTTGAATCAATAGTAAAATAACCTGAACTAGTTTAATTGTCTTCCATCAATGGGGTGTGTCCTCAAGTACATCTCCTTTCTAGTTCTCACCCTGAAATAATTCGTAACAATTTCTGCTACTTTTGTCAAGTTTCAGGATGAATTGAGAGCATCGAGTTGCCGCTGAAGTTCCTCTAGATCATCTGTGATATCACTTGATCCTATAGCCATTGATGCCTCTTGATACTTATTGGAGGTTGGGAGCTCATGGACAAGACCTTCTGGAAGAACATCTGCATGTGTATGAGCAAGAGGTGAGAATTTGCAAGAGATGCAAAGAAACACATGGCAATGATATTAAACTATGGTCTTACTGGTGTTTTTATTGGTATTTAATGCTTCACTCTCACTGTCATCGACAACACTGTACAAGGAAACATAAGTTGTCAGAAGATGTTAACAGAAATGCAAATAAACATGATTTAGCAACTATTGATATCCCATTCCCCTGCACTCCATTGAGATTATGAAGTTCAAATCATATTGTCACCATTTATTCTAACACCTAGTGATGATTCCCTAAAAAGGTACAAACTATTTTGGTTGTCTAACAAAAGATCATATGGCTTTTCATCAAGTTTTGGTCAAATCTCATACAAGCCTTTCTACAGCTTAAGTGGTTCATGGGGATGCACACATAATACATCCATTGATGTGCTCATTAATGCATTTTCTGGAATGTTGGATCGTGTTAGTTATTGGTTTGGCACAAAAATTTGTTGACTCTATTGGCTTTGTATATGCACTTATTGGTTAAAATTGGGAGCAGGAATTGGGGATGAATGTCAAACCACCAAAGTGATATGCACTGATTGTTTTCTGAAATCTACAAGGTGTATTGTCCTGTCCAGCATAACTGTCAGAGATAAGGTAAAGAGAAGCTTATCATAGTGCTATAGAAGAAAGCACTCTATCTGGCGAAGGAGCACCATTCATCACCATTATTATAAAGGCACAATGGAGAAGAAAAACAAACCCAAGAAAGTAATAGGTATTCATAAAACAGAACAATGATTGACAAGAACTAGAAGCACATTACACATAACCATACCTAATGTTCCACTCATTATCCATATGAAGTTGGGTTTCTGCTCTTGATGATGTTTCAGCTTCCAACTTTACCTTGACTAAAGCATCTTTAGCTGGTTTTGCCTGAAAGTGTTCCTTCTGCAAGCATGATTTTGCTTCCACCATGAGTTTTAATAGAAGCTACATGGTTAAGAACATTGAGCCAATTAAGTAAGAGGGCTGTGAATCCTTCAACCTGTCGTTCAAGACATGCAGAGTTTGAGCATTGTGGGTTTGGCCTCATTTCCATAGTTGGAAAGTAGTCTTTAAGTGAATTGTATCCCTGCAAAGGACAGCACTCAAAGCTTAAACCAGTACATTCTCTGACAAAATAACAGTATGATAATTAGGAATTGATTCTGAGTTGTCCGTCATGTCAAAAAATTAAAATGTTTAAATCTTCAGAGTTGTTTAACAGTAAATAGGTTGAGTTTGTTTCTTGTTCGCAACATTGAAAAGGAATAGGCATCTCAGTGCCAAGAAAAATGACAGATCTTTTGCTTGCAAGACAGTCATTAAACAACTAAAAACATTTGCAGATAGAAAGCATTTTAAATTTTAAAATTGACAGTAACTGATGATGAAAAAGCACATTTGCAGATAGGAAGCATTTTTAATTTTAAAATTCACACTAACCAATGATGAAAGAGCATTACTGCTGCTTGGGATTAATATGAAAAATAAATCATGAATGGGGCTAGAGAGTACCAGATAAGGAGAAATTTGTCCAAACTTTAGTAGATGCTTCAATGCATTCTGAACAAGGAGACCAGCAACAACACCCTGTGGTTTAAGTTCAACTCCAATTTACTGGAAGAATTCAATGAAGAAGTTCTTGTATAATACATAGGAATGATTCCAAGCCCAAAAACACAAAACCATCATAGAAAAATCAGCAACTTTTGCAAAAACATTACATGGAGAAATAAAAATGCAGACAAAAGGAGATAAAAGAATTAAAACCTTTCGTATGTAATCTGTAAAGGAATACAAAAAGGGATGATGGACTCCATGATCAGATAGTAACCATGTAACTTGTACAAATGTTTGTGTTTGTGAAATCAAACCAAAGGCAATATTCAACATGCTATGTCAAGAAAAAGTCACTCATCGACATTATTTCCAAGTTTCTAACAACAATCATGGCAATATTGCATAATAATGAAAAAAAATTATCAGAACCAAAAGAAACAAGAGAGCGCTTGCAAACATAAGAGAGACCTTGATGTGCAATTTATTTAAATTAAATCAAAGAAAAACAGGATGCGCTTCAAGGCTCTGTAAATATGTAAACGAGTACATCAATTTTGTCCACTGTACAAAAAGGTTTGTTGCATATGCAAGCTTTTATTTCTGATAGACTAAAATTTGACCTGCTAGTATTGATCACATAACTGAGAGTAGGAATTCTAGGTTTCTTTGGGGAAAGCTGTCTATTACAAAGAAGAGGTATTTTACATACAGCAAAATAGCTGCAGGAAGTTATGAAAATATCAATGAAGGGAAATTATCATAGCAGTACATAAGAATTATGACATTCGGGACTTAAAATAACCAAACTTAAACAAAATAACAATATTAAGGGTTCAGAATGGAAATTTACAATTAAAAATCCCAAATCTTTGGATGGAAAAAATATAAAAAAGCAGGTAAATCACACTCATGTCTATCCCTACAAATGTATTGCTCACAATAATAAAGAGTTACACTTGACCAAACCTATGGAAACAGCAATATTTATGGCATGGAAAAGACCGAGTTAGAGAAAAATAAGATGTTTGTTTGTGCAAAATGTCACTTACGTTGCAAATCCGATCACATCAATTACAGCAACAGACGAAGCAGGAAGCCACCGTACAATTACAATCTAATCCCTCAAAAAACAAACAGGATAAATGCAACTCTCAACCAAATCCTTCACAAAACCAACAGAACAAAAGCAATTTGCAAACAGAAACTTGTATCAAGAGGATACACAAAAACTGTACACATACATAATGCAACTCCTCAAAGAACACAGAAATATAAACACTTTGATGTGGAAATAAACAAGGAAAATTCCTCATACTTGAGAATCATAACAGATCAGAACAGTCTACTAAACTGGCCCATATATCTTTTAGAAGAACATTATCAACAAATACTATAGTTGATGTAAAATAATAATCATCTAAACTGATGCTGCAGATAAATTTCTCTCAGGGAAATAGCTTTACCATGGTAGTTGGTAGAGAAGCAGCACATACACCTTCTCGCTTGAGCGTGCGTTCATCCACTCCAGATGCAACAACCTATGTCAAGTGAAATATTATTTCAACTTCCACATCGCGAAGGCATCACTCTATGGTCAATTTACAAGCATATAATATTCTTCTATAAATGTGCATTATTAGGACTGCTAAGGTCATGCTTCATGCATTTTGTACTATCTAAACAAGAAAACTCAAATTCCCCATGCAAATAATTTGTAAGTATAGGCGCGTGGGATCGAAATTGACCATCCGAAATAACAAAGACCCAAGGAACGATATCGAATTACAAATCAAAATTTATTTTTCTTTAAAGTACATTATCAGCTATTTTGAAAACATGATTTCCAATAAATACAAACCCTTATTATTAATTACCCCAACAATTATTAAAAATATCTTAAAGTGAGAAACCTAACTAATAAAATAGAGATACAAAAGGAAATTTTTTTTTAATTAATTAAAAAAATTGATACATAATTTAAGTAGGGGTATACTCTCACTTAATAACAAAGTTCAGCATATGATTATAAAAAATATGAAAGAAATAAAAAAAAACAAAAAAGAAAGGATGGAGAAAAAATTTTGATGTGTTGCTGTCCCACTTCCCCTTGTGTTGGACAATATGACATCTGACCCGAACCATAGAAAGAAATAAAAGAAGTTTGAAATATTTTTAATGGTCTTGAGCATCGGTAATAACTTCATTTAAACTGGAGTATTTCCGTTAGTTGATAAAATATTGGTAATAACGAATTTGAATATTTTCGTTGGCCGATAAGGTGTAGACGATAACTTCGTTTAGGTTAGACTGTTTCCGTTAGCCGATAAGATATAAACAATAACTCCATTTAACATTGAAGTGTTTCTGTATCCAATAAAACGTACACGATAATTTTATTGATTTTAGTTAAAGTATCTTCATAACTTATAAAACATAGATGATAACTTTTTTGGTCTCGAGCCGCGTCACTAAAAACTTGTAAGGTTGGTATAACTTGAAGATGTGTCCCCTACTACTTCTGAGATTGGTTAACTTGAAAAGTGTGTTATCAAGTATTTATGGGGTTGGCTAACTTAAAAGAGTGCATCGTCAATTGCTTGCAGGATTGACTAGCTTGAATAATGTATCACCAACTACTTCCGGGGTTAGCTACCTTGAAAAGCGTGTTGTCAATTATTTATCGGATTGACTAATTAAAAGGACACATCGTCAACTACTTATAATATTGACGAATTTGAAGAACGCATCACCAACTACTTCTATGGCTGGTTAACTTAAAGGTTGTATTATCGACTGTTTGTGGGGTTGATTAGTTTGAAGGGGGTGTCGTCAATTATTTGTAGGGTTGATTGGTTTGAAGAGCACGTCATCAACTGCTTTTAGGGCTGGTTAGTTTAAAAAATGCATCGTCAACTGCTTGTGGGGTTGATTAACTTGAAGTATGGTCAACAGGTTTAAGCATATTGTTAGTTGATTGTATTGATTTGGTAGCGTCACCGACGGTCTAGAAGGTTTGGTATAACTTTGAAGTGTAACCAATAGCTTTAAGTATATTAGCGATTAATTTGTTTGATTTGAGAGCATTACCAACGGCTTATAGGGTCGAATATAATTTAAAAAATACGCCATCAATAGTTTTCGAAATTGATTAGTTTTAAAGTGTAATCAACAACTTTGAATGTGTTGACAATTAACCTTTTCGGTTTGATAGCGTCATCAACGGCTTATGGGGTTAAATATACCTTAAAAGTATTGCTAAATACTTTTGTAGCATACTTAACGAGACTCGTTTTAATCTTTTTTAATTCTTATTCGAACTAATGCTGGTTTAAGTGAGGATGACTTTGGAGTATTGCCGAAAACATAGCGTACCCAATAAAATTCGATTTGATCCTATTTAGTTTAAATCCAAATTTTGATTCATTTAATTTAAATCGACCTTATGTTGGACTTTGATCGAATCCGAATTTACATTTTGATGGGCTATGATTTAAGTTCAAGTCAGTTTATTTTAATTTAATTTTAATTTAGAGTCAGGCTAACCTAATTCTAATTTGACTTTGATTTATTTTTTAATTTAGACTTGATTTGAATTTAATTTGAGTCTAGCTCAATTCTGATTAGATTTTACTTGGATTTGAACCCAATTTAATTTTAAGTTGACTCAACCTGAAACTGATTAGGGTTGAGTATGAGTTTATTTATTTAACTCAATTTGGATTTTCAGAGCTCAATTCAATTTGGATTTTAAAATCCAACTTTTTGATCAATTTAAATCTATTTAAGCCAACTTGGCTTTTATCTATTTATTTTGACTGAATTCAATTTCAATATTAATTGATTTGATTTAAGAGTCTTTTACTGTTTATAATGATTTTGGACAGACTTATAACCTGGCTTCAAAAGTTCGAGAACTGACTAGGTGCGAGTTCGAAAACTACCTTAAATGCAAACTCGAAAGCTAGCTGAGTGTGAACCTAAATGCTGACTTGAATGTAAACTCAAAAATTAGATAAGTGCGACTTTAAAGGTTGGCTTAATATGAGCCCAAACATTAACTGAGTGAAAACTCAAAAGTTAACTTAGATACAAACCTAAAGACTGGCTAAATGCAAGGCTAAAAGTTGGCAAAGTGCTAGCGCGAAGGCTAGCTGAATACGAACCCGAAAGCTAGATAAGTGTGAGCCCTAATGCTGGTTAAGTGCGAGCCTGAAGATTAACTTGTATACGAGCCTAAATGCTGATTAATTGTGAATCTGAAGACTGATTTAAATGCGAACTTAAAGCCTGACTTAAATATAAGCCCAAAAACTGACTAATTACGAATCCAAAGACTGACTTAAATGTAATGGGAATTCGCCGCTTTCGAGGGGCCCTAGGTAGTCACAAAAAGTGTCATATATTCATTGTCTTCATCGCTATTTTCATCGCCGTCCTCAAGAGACTGTGGGTGGGTGCAACAAAGCCAATGATTCGCCATCTCCATCACCGTCTTCATCGCCGTTCTCAAGAGGTTGCGGATGGATGCAATGAGATCATGAATTCGCCGTCTTTATTGTAATTTTTGAGTGGCCGTAGATGGCCGCAATGAGGTCATGAATTCATTGTATCCATCGCCGTCTTCATTGCTATCTTTGAGGAGCCACAAATAAATATTACGAATTCATGAATTCGCTGTTTTCATCACCAAAGGTCACGGGTGACCATCGTACTATCAAAAATCCATCATCCTGCTAAAGATCGCATTAGCCATGATGTAAAAAACTCCCTTTTTACTTTTGTCAACTTTTTTTTGAAATCACGACTACTTTTTTTTTCTTCCCCTTCAAGCCCAAAATTCTTCCTCTATTTTTGGCCGGATTTTTTTTTTGTTGCAACAAAAGCTCTTTTTTCTTACAATATAAGATTTTTCATTTTACACTTTTTTTTACTTCTTCTTCAACCACCGGTTCCCCCTCTCCCTTATGTCTCCTTGCGAGCATAATCAGGCCCGAGCGGGCCCGATCCCTTCTTGGCCGATCAAAACGGCCGGATCCAGCCTTTCTCCTCCGGCGGAGCGATGGAGGGGCAAGCCTGCCCCTCCTTCCATGGTCAGATCTAGCCAGAGCTGGCCAGATCTGACCTCGATCAGCGATGATCCATGGCTTCGAGCAACCAGCGGCTTGGGTGGCGCTCAAGACCTAAGAGGGGATGCCTAGCCTTGAGTGCTGGCTTGGGCTTCGATCTTCTTGGAGGTGGGGATGCCGACGATGTACCGGAGGACGCCGAGGTGGAGCAGGAGGGTCCTCGATGTCGCCAAGACGGACGGAGGAGCAATGCTGGCACTTGGAGGTTAGTGCGACGCGGTTGGGGTATGGGTCCCCAACGGCGGTGGAGACGGCAGCGCCGTTGGGCGAGGGATTCAGCGGGTGTGGATCCACCATTGGGAGAGTTCGGGCAGAGCTTGCGTGGAGCGCGAGTCAGGTCAACCAGGGCGCAAGCCGAAACGACGGTTCAAGCGCGTTTGCGGGAGCATGAACCGGACTTCGATGGTGGCTCGCCAAGAGCTCACGGGCGCAGGTGGAGAGTAGAAGAGTAGAGAATGAATAAGGAAAGGAAGAGTTGGAGAGTCGAAGGATAGGGGCCTGTTTGGTTTGGAGTCAGGACCGAGTCAGTATTTTTTAAAATTTTTTTTTTATCTTGTAAAATTAATATTTATTATTTTATATTATTATTAAATTAAATTATTATAAAAAATTAAATAATTTTTTGAGCTTTAAATTATTGAAGTTTTAATTTTGATAAAAAGATATTAATTTACAAAAGTGGTTCACTAGTCTTGACCTTGACCTTGACCATGACCCCGTTCCAAATAGACCCTAGAGAATAAAGATGAAAGAAAGCTAAGAATTCATTGACCTCTATATCCTAGTTCACGTTCTTTCTCTAATATTCTGCCTCCTGCCTCTTATAATCTCTTCAATTTTCGATCCCCACGTTCAATTCTCTCATAGACCTCTGTTTCGTGGCTTTTTTTCTTATGGACTCTAATGCTCCTTTTCTTTTTTTCTGTTTGCAGGATTTTATAGACTCCCAAGAGATAAGAGATTAAACTGATGATAACTCAAATTTTTGAACATAAAAAAAGTAGATTGCTATTGCTTATTAGAGATGTGGGTGAAATTTATTTGAATGTAAATTTTATCTTAGTTCGGTTGAGAATAATATCCTCAATTTAGACATTTAAATCTTGAATGAGAATCTTATTTAACTTTTTATATTACGGATGAAATTATATCTTTTTGCGAAATCATAAAATTTAAGAGCTATTTATAATTTTTTTCAAAAATTAGATTAAATTATAATTTTATAATTTTTAGGAGATTTTTATCTAAAAACACTTGTTTACAAAATTTTAAAACTTTCAAAATCATTTTTAAATAAAATTTAGACTTATTCATGAATAAAAAATTTTAAGAGATCTATTTACAAAAAGTCAAAATTATATAAGTTTATTTGTAAATAAAAAATTTTAGTGGAACTTATTTGTAAATTTTGAATTTCATAATGACCAAATTTTTGAAAATTTGTAAATTTTAGTGGAGCGTATTTGTAAATTTTTGAATTTTACGGAACTAATTTAAAATTTAAAATTTTTATTACTTTTTTCTGCAAAAAATTTTATTTCAAGGATTTATTTATAAGAAGAATCCGATCATAGTCATTTATGAATATTTATTCAACTCAAGAGCTTATTAGCAAAATTTTTATATTTTATTATTTTGGTCCAAATTTTAGATCCAATTCTACTCTAAAAATTCAGTCCACTTAACATATTTAGATTAGAGTTAGTTAGAGTCTGAATTTTTCAATGATTTGAGCTCAATTTTTTGTTAAACTCGGACATAATTTAAATCTAACCGAGTCTCACATTTAAACTATAATTTAATAACATACAAATTTTAACTTTAATTATATTTCAATTAATTTTAATTGTAACAAAAATCGGCTTAAACGGACAATTATCAACTCATTAAATTAGATAGATGATGTGAGGATGATCTTTACATAGATAGGAATCAACATTTATGGTATTTCAAATCATATTACTTACTGAAGGACCAAAGGATAGCAATAGAGCAATAGATATTTAATTCCAAACTTTCAAAACAAGAAAGACATAGTCAATATACCAGAGGTGGAGCACATGCAAAACAAGCTGTTTCTCCAGGAACCAACAGTTGAATATGACCTGAAACAGCATCTTCAGATACACCTGCAACAAAAATTCTCAAGCTAATATTTTCCAGGTTCTTTAACTGAAAACATGGAAATAGCTGATTTGTATGGTTAGAAATGTATCAATATTTCATATGATGGCTGAAAAGTAGCTAGGAAGTCAATTTTCCAACTGAAACACAAATGCATGTCAAGTACAATTCCTAGATTGTAGCATTACATGCAAACTCAAAGAGTCAACAATTTAGAGTAATTTCAATCTTCTGAAGTGAAAAGGTAAATAAATGAAACATCAAAAACAAGAACATGAAACATAATCAAGATAAACAACACCCAGAGAACTTTGGGTTCACACTCAATATCATTGTTTATCCTATAGATGTGTATGATGAGCATTGACAGTTTCCAATTGCTTGACCCTGGACAGAAGTACTTAAGTACCTGTGGGACAAAGGTAACTTGCTGCAGTTGTGTTTTGTTCTATCTGTTTCAGTTGCCTTCAATGGAAAACACTGATCTTACATTTAACAATAACTATAATAATTCATAAATGATAAGAGCTAATCATGATGAATCAAACTTATAGAAAGACCTATACTTGGGTGTGTGCATACAGCATTGTTCATTTACAATGTTGCCACGTTCATGACAGAGGGCAAACATATCAATTGCATAAAAATAAAAAAAATTGGCCATGATAGCACACAACATGGACACAAATAACATAGAATTGTTTATCATGACTACATATTGTCAATTAGTAACACTGCTTGTTTTAGAAAAAAGAACATGAATATGTGCTATCTACAATTTTAAAACACATGTATTGATTAAGTCACAATCTCAAGGACCATAGTACAATTTCTCTTACCAGACTCCATCCATATCTGGTTCAGCTCGTTGCATGCCTGGTAAATCACAATTTTTTGAGATCCATATTCCAGAGGGAAGTACTCAGTGGACAATAATAAAATGAGAAAATAGTAGGTTCTGAATTTGGATAATTTTGTGCTCATGTTAATCCCTTTTTGCTTTTAAGCTACATTGTAATGGTTGGACCTTTACACCACAATAAAGAACTAAAAAAGTGAGGAACTCCCAAAAGATAATATTTATAGTTTGTGCAGAAATCAAATAACCTGGTTCTCATGCAACACACATTCAACATACTAAGCATTTGAGAGACTGAAACTGCAAAAGCATTCAGAAAGTAAAGAGAAAAGAAGAAATCACCTGATTCACTACCATACGAGCCTCATAATTATCCACACAGCTAAGGACAAGATCAACTCCACTACTTCGTCCATCTTTGCTGGAGTTTCTACTTTTGAGGCTCTCCATGAAAGTGTTAAAGCCATTCACAGTAGTGATATTGAGTGAATAGCTCTAAACACAAACATAATATGTCAACTATCACCAATAGTTTGCATACAAAAAAAACCAAAAGAGAATAACAAGATAATGATCATCAATAAGAATTTAAGTTGGATAGAGTGAGAATTTTCGAGTATCAGGGTTCTAATTGTTGCTTGATAATTAGTCTTTTGCAGTAGTTAGCAATGCATATTCCTAAACCTCAAACCACTGTCGCCCATCCTAAAATTTGACATATTAGCATTGTTACTTGCATGAAAAAGCTAAATAATTGGGTTGAAATTTTCCCAATGCCAAGCCTAGGAAATCAACTGATGAAAAGCACGGAAGGTGAACTATACAGATCTGGAAAAACTTTACATACATCTTTATGTAATTATTCATGCAACTTTATAGAGAACAAATGCAACAGCGGTGAGGTTTTTATTTTACTACTGCAATAATCAATAATTCAGCACACATGTGCAGTCTTCAACTGTAATATATCCATTGAGATTTGAAGTTCGAACAACTTCCAGGAGGCATTCAGTCAAATAATTCCAACTCTAAGAATGAGGAATTTGAGAATGGAAACAATTAGCGCCTATTCATGATTGAGGATCTGTAGCTAAATAAAGCAGCAATTGGAGCTTATGCATTTTGTGATTTGCATTGACATAAATCCTTACTTCAAGCACAACATCTGGATTTATATCCGAGAGGGTCTGAACAGCAGCATCTGTCTTCGTCATTCCAACCTACAGCAGGACATAGGCAAGATCAAATTATAAAGTGCCATTTATATGTGAAAACATATAATCAGCAATCAGAAAAGGACCTGAAAAATTAGTATGATATAGTTTAATTAAATGTAGCTGCAAGATAATAGAAGGCAAATGTCTACAGGTAAAATCAAAATAAAGATGAATTTTGCAGGCATTATTTCAATAAATACGAATAGAAATTAAAAACTTTCACAATGTCACAAACAAAAGCATGCCTGATCAGGACGAAAGAATAGCCTATTCATGTTAGCTAACTCCACAGTGTCATAATCATACAGCAATAGCCGACCAATCCCACACCTTGTAAGCATCTCTGCAGCAACACTGCCTACCCCACCTATTCCCTGTTACAACAACAAAAAGATCAGTTGGAATACATTATAATATGCAACAGAGTAAAATTAAGGAAAATCATAGCTTTAATGTGACATAAAAAGAGTTATATTAATCACAGGACAATATTAATAGTTCTTGACAGGTAAATGAACAGATATGGTAGGCAGGGATGTAGGAGGAACATTATCTCACACTATCTGTCTATTGTTGTTTATATTTCCGCTTTCGTTAGAAGGGGAAGAGAAAGTACTCCTCACTAACTTTAAGCAATGCTGTTCTGAATCCCCTAACAAAAAATTCTCAACCATGAGTTTACTATGCTTCAGGAACAAGAAATCATATTCCAAGAAATGACAATGATTAAGAAAAATCTGTCCAGCAACAAACTGAAGCTGTTCCAACTAAAAAGAAGACTGGAAAATGAAAAGAACCTCTTTTGTAGATTTCTATGTCACTATTTTCTGTGACTTTTGATCAACATTGTTTGCGCATGGATGCAACATAGGTACAAAGCTGATAAAACTCAACATCATCCTATTCTATATATAATTTCAGCAAAATCACAACGTAGTAAGTGGTTATAGTATAAAGCAGAAAAGATCAAATTTTTTTGCACTTCCCAACTTCTCTTGTGTTCAATAGAAGCAAATAAAACAATACAGACATACCACTATTGCAACTGAGAAATCTCGAATCCTTTCATAGTTCTCCACAATGCCCATTCGTTGCAGCGCCATCAGCCTGCTGTAGGGATTGCTGTCCACCACCTCGGCACTCAATTCCTGCACCCCGAATGACAGGCACCATCAAAAATCACAGAAAAGCAAACCGCAACAATGAAAATTCAGAAAGAAAAAAAAGTAACCAAAGGCAGAATTGTGTACAGCCATGTATACCTTCACTTTGGATCGCCGAGCAGCTCCTGATTTCGTCAGTTGCTCAATTCTGTCCACTCGACGTTGCAACTACAACAGAAAGAAAAAAATTATAAGCACAAATCAAAATAAAACCTTTTCCACTGATTTGAACGGGCACCTAGAGATCAGATCAAAGATACACAAAAAAACAGAAAAACTCACAGATCTCCTGATCTAGCGAGGACAGATTACCTCAGACATGGAATCATGGCAACCAGAAGAGGGAAAAGATCTTTTCAGAGACTCGATTGCTTCCTGCAATGCTCGCAGCTCTTCCTCCATGGCCGCCATCTCTGCTAGACTTCCCTTGTTCGTTTATTTTGGCTGGGATTTGAGAGGAAAGAGAAAAAGGGGATTTTGCATTATTAGCCCTATAAATTACCATAACTTCATATGACTCCTTACCAGAGCTTAACATGAAAGCATTCGTTTGCAGCATAACTACCACAATTATTCTCTCAAAAACCATATATTTTTTTTGGGTGAAGAACATCAAAAAAACATATTTGTTGGAATATACAGACATTAACCGAATCAAACAACATAGTGAAAATTTTAAAAATTTCTCTCCTTTTCATTATAATATAGTTTCAATTTTTGACAAAGAACATGTTCATCATAATCACGTTCGAGATGAACGTATTATTTTTCCTTAATGGAAAATTCAATTCTATGCAAATGTTGTCCATATTATCAATTGCAATATAGTCTAGATGAACTTTCATCGCAGAAGAAGTCTTGGTTACTTGTCTCGAGTTGCCCGTGGCACTGGAATTCCTTGGCGAATCGTAAATTCAATGTTTTGGCGATTTTGGTTGGAGACAAACACTCGTCCTATTCGGTATATTTTTCTTGTCTACTTCATACGCTATTTTTCATTTTTACTTTTGTGTCTGCTAATTTTCACAGCTAAAAAATGTAATCTTAAATGAAATGATTGATAGACGAAAATTTGTTATTCGTTTACCAGAGAAATATATAACGGGAGAGAATTGGCTTCCGTTTCACAGAGGTTTCGACAGAGGTTTCGAACCATGAATGTGATGGCTTCCAGGATCGAGGCGAACGGGTGGAAAACCCTGGTTGACCAACAGTGAAGAGTTGCTGGCAGTTGCCTGCTTGTTAATCCAAGTCGAAGTCAACTAATCCCTTCTTCCTCCCCAACTTGAAGGCACCACCAAAGCCAAAGAACAAAACGACCATCAAGGCAGCAGCGGAAGCTGCCTTGTCAAAGCCATAGATGGCCCTTGGTGCCTTTGGAATACTCAGGAAATCCATCAGTCTCTTAAATAGAAACAATAAGCTTGTTGCCTCTGTCATCCTCCTCTTGCTCTTCCCTCTCAAGGCCATGTTCATGGTGATCACAGAGCTTAATCCGGTGCAGCTGAAGGTGAACGTAGCCTAAATTGTACCTTTCCAACTCCCCAGCCTTCCCAAGCACGTAGCAGATGAGCCTGGTGGATCTATGGTGGCTTCCCACGATCTTGGGAACTTACCTGTTACCAATTACATTCATAATGAAGCCATTGGCAATTTCAGAGCTCTTGGCAGTTGCTGGAAAGGGACGCAAGAAGCTCACCATTACAGCTTTAAATGTCAGTGTCTTCATGGCTCTTAACTCTGGCCACATCATAGGGCTAATTTTCATTGAAAGCTCAAAGAACAACCTGTTAGCAACCATACTAAAGTTAATACTGGCAACAGCAGGACTAGTTGTTTTTTAATACGTTAGTGTTATCTGTGCACTCCGTAGTCTCACGGCAGAGAAGGACAGTTACGGACTCTCATGCAGTCAGAACTGCAGTGGAGTTCATTAGAGGGAGGAAATTCAAGAGTATTTGTGCTCATGGTGCTGCTGCATTTTGTAGAGCAAGTATTGATGGAATTTGACCTGGTTTAGAGGCTGGAGAAGGTGAAAGGAGGCAGTTCTTGGCTTCTGTTGGAGGTCTTTGTTTGGACACTTGATGAGCTTGTGCTGCAATTAGTCTGCTGCTCTGTCATCTGTGTTCTCTACTTCCAATGTAGGAACAAGAGAGATAGAAAGAACAGTGTAAATCTTTTCACCAGTGTTATTTGTTAATATAGAGCAACATTTGTAGTTCAATGATAAGTTTTTTCATAGAGTTCAATCACAAGTTTACTCACTCTCAATCTGAGAAAAGGATCTATGGTGCACCATATATTGATCAATAATATTTGATAAATGCACCATTTCTCTGGTGCTTATCTCACATAGTTTCAACCAGATAACAAATTGCAAACCATTTAAGAAACATAAAGCAAAAAAGACTACAAAGAAAAACTATGATAAATAACACACAGGATGCATATAACATGACAAACTTGGGGGATCTAACAGAAGGTGAAATGCTGCCAAATCACTACCTTGTCAACCATGTAACTTAATTACCATTTCAAAGACTTTCAGAGGATCTCTTCATCTTCTTCTTCCTTGAGGCGAAGCTACTTGGGCCTACAGCTATTGACATGCGCTTGGCCCTGCAGGTTATAAACAACCGATACCAAAAGTTAGAAGTAACAAACAAAAGCAATGAGGAAATTTTGGCCTGAGAGGTTTTACCTCATCGATAGTTCCACTGACTCGGCATCATCCTCTTCAGCTGCTGCATCAATAGAAACAACGGAAACTCCATAAGGATAAAACAATTGTTGAACTATGTACTTTGAAGTATAACCCAACGTGAACCAGTCTGGGTTGATATGGAAACACTTGAAACAGAAAAATCCACAATATTTGTGTGGATTAACAGTTCACGTGGACATAGTTGGGTCATTTGACAGTGTTCTCATAAAATCCTTCTTGCGTGAACCAGTCTGGTTTGATATGGAAACACTCAAAACAGATAAATCCACGAGATTTGTGTGGATTAACAGTTCACGTGGACATAGTTGGGTCATTTGACAGTGTTCTCATAAAATCCTTATTGCCATCTACCAATGTTCAGAAACTTACCCTCTTCACTCTAAAAAGATATATATGCAAAACTCCTGAAAATTCTTTATATCTGCAAAAAAATACTCCAAGAACTCCTTGAAATGTTCAGTTTTTGCAACCTAAAATCTACATTTGCTACTTCTTGATGCTCGGAACTATGGTATAAAAAATTAGATTTGCAGAATCTAGAGCTTGGAATCAGATGCAAACTCCAAGCTAGGCTGACCTAACATTTGCACCATCTGTACTTGGATCATGATTTGTGTGAGAAATCTAGAGATTCAAACGAACTTTAATACAGGTTTAAAATGATAAAGACAAACTTGAAATCCATGATATATCAAACATAGGAAAGCAGTTGAAATGATTCATTAGGTAGAAGGTTTAAAACTCATGGAATTAGAAAGCAGTCTACCTGATTTCTCTAGTCAGATAAAAGTGAGAAGATATGTATTCTCTACATAATACAAGGCATTCATTATTAAACAAGAAAAAGAATATTCAATTGAAAGACACAACCTTGAGCTACAGGCATCTCCAGTAAGGAAACTAATGATCATTAGGATGAATATTAGACATAATCACCTATTTTGAGGTCCAATCCACTCTAATATTGTCCACCATTTCTGAATGTCATATTATTTTCTTCCAATGGGTTGTCCTATTATTTGGTGCCTACAGCAAGAATAAGGATTAGTAAGATGTTGGCAAGGTAGTATAAGGCTCAAATCTTTTGGCAAACACAAGAGTGTAATTGGTATAAAATCGTACATTTTGGAATTTAATACGATAAATATTCTAATTTAAAAAAGCTAAGGGTAAAAAAGGGAAGTCTGGTCTACAGACACATGTATTCATAGGTTATTGGATGGAAGACATAAATAAGACCTCCTATAGCTAGGTAATATAGATTCTGAATTACTTGATCCTCATGTCATCCCCTCAGAATTAAGCTAGGTTTTCCAATGCAACAAAAAACAAAAGAGTAATTGAATGGACTATCAGAAGTCATATAGTATGAATCAACAGTTAAACATCATAAAACAGTCTAAGAACTATTGCTCATATTTCTAAAACCTTAAATGTTCAATAAACAAAAATGCTTTCTATGTTTCAGATAGTTATATAGAAGCAATCTCAAAATTTTCATTATATTCCAGGGGCTAAAAGGAAACAAGAGAGCCAAAGATAGAAAAGGCAAAAAAATAAAACTGTATAGTGCATTTCTGTACCTTGTTCATAATCATCTGGTTCTTCCCCAGGGCTTGCACAGGAATCCCAGCGGTCTTTTCCATCATCAAAGTCCCAGCGACTTCCAACAGGAGGTACCCAAAAATGAGGCTCTTCAGAGTCACTGTTTTGAGTGTCAGATTTCTTTTCTACAGAATCATTTCCAACTGAATCCTTCTTTTCTTTCTTCCCCGTTTCTGTCTTTGTTTGTTTCTTTGACTGTTTCGTGTCTTTTGCCACCATTTTCGTCGGCTTCACCTTTTCCTTTGATTGTTCTGCATCCTTCTTTGCTGTTTTTGGTGAAACCAGCTTTTCTGCTTCCTTTTGTTCTGATTCTAGTACCAGCAAATTATTAACCACATAAGTAACCTTAACCATTATCTCCAAACACTAACAGCACATGCTCTCTTTTTGTCAAATTCTCATGTTATGCAAATAGGCTCAGGAACAGAGATTAACATAACTGAAGGAAAGACTTTCGAATTAAAAAAATGACTGTTATCAAACATCCATCTCGAGATTAAATTAGAAAACAAGAAAAAAGCATCAAAAATCAATCATCCAAAAAGCTCAAAATTCTAGATTTAGCAACAGAAAATAACAAACTTCACATGAAAACTAGAATAAGTTAAATAGATTTATAATGTTCTAAAGGATATACAATAGCTCAGCACTGATCAAATGAACAATCTAAAAGACTAAAAGTAAACCCAAATAACAACAACCACATAACTCATTCTTATGCTCCCACTAAGGTTCAATCTGTCAATAAGCACATAAAAAACACTAGCAATCTGTTTGGCAGCCACCTTAATTCATCAAAAGAACAAAAAAGAAAGATTTTTGAATACCCAATTTGTTTTGAAATCTCCTCCCAGTAATGTGCTTCCAGATGTGCTCCTCCGTCTTATTGATCGTATCCCCCGTCAACTCGCAAAAAAGGTTCGATCTTTGACACCAAATCCACAACCCAATAAAAAACATGAAAAAAAAAAATCCAAAAACCCATCCATTCATACTTCGAGAGGGGATCAGCCCGGAACAGGTTGAGAGGCGGCTTCCGGTTCGCGACTGCGGCGTCGATGAGGGCGGCAATACAGGCCTTGCTCTGGGAGTAGGCTTCCTTTTCCCAGGCAAGGAGCTCGTGGCCCGTCTCCAAGCAGCGGAGGCGCCCATCGGCTAGCTCCTCGAAGGTCGGAGGGCCGAGGAGGAAGCGCCCCTCTTTTTCTTGCTTTTTCTCCGTCGATTTTGCCTTCCCTTCCACCTCCATGGCCGCGGCGCGGGAGCTCTCGTAGCGATGGATTCAGGTGGCGCCTCGCTCTGTAGCAATGGCAGTGGCATACAAGCATGCTTGCGGGTGCAACCCGTAAACCCGTAAACCCGTAATCCCGATCTAAACCAGATATTAAAAATGTAAAGGTTCTTCTTGCAAAAAATCACCCTTTTTTTATCAATTTGTTGCTTAAAATCAGCTATAGTATTTATTTGCAAGAAAACCCTTACATCCAATCTAATATTAACAAACCCAAAAATTTCCATATTATTTAATTTTATTGATAAACATTTTGTATTTGATTTTTTATAAAAATATTAAAAACCTTATTTTATAACTTTAAATATTATGAGTGTGAGATTCTCTCGAGGTCGAAGGAAAGAACGCAAGAGATTCTCTTCATCACTAGTGGCAATTAATAGAATCTTGATCGGAGAAGGAACTTACTCTGAAATGCCTCTCTTTTCATAGAAGGAGGTTCAAATCTCTTCAAGTAATATTAATTTTGTAAAAAAAATAATTCTGAAAAATATTGATCCTGATTTTGATTACAAACCAAATAGTGGCTTAAGGTCCTAGAGGAAATTTCTAATAGAATAGTTACAGAACAAATGGATAATAATAATGATTTGTACTGCGTATCCAAAAAAAAACTCCAAAACTAATAAATAGAGTAGTACAAGTGAGAGTTTAGTGATGAAGATATATCGCTACAAAAGCATGATCACAGACTCCCCCAATCTTAGAACAAAGTCATTTTTTCCCAAAAGGAGAGAATGACTCATATATTTATATGCAAAAAAAGGAATGGAGATGAGCCTTTTATTGGGTTGATAGTGACATGTGGAAAACTATAATTACAGATGAGAGTCTATAAGGTCAAAATTTCTTTCTTAATATATACTTGGTTGCAAATGAGATTATTAAAGATGAAAAATCGAAAGAACACCCATGCTGGAAGGGACAAGCTACATACAATAAAATTCAAGTTGTGGCTCTTTTTGAAGATCATCTAGCCATAATGGGAGCAGAACCAGTGGAAGAGCCTACTGAGGAAGAAGATTAAGGGCCCAATGTTTCAAAACCTACTGGCTCGATAAAGGACTCCATAGTACATGTCCTCAAAAGAAGCTCTAGAGTATCAAAATCCACCTTCAAAATGGCTAAAGTACTAGGTACATCTCATTTTGATAATTCCAGTTTTATTTGTAAGGGTAAAAATAAAGTAGAACAAGATATATTTACCTCATAACCTTTAGAAAAACTAACTCAAATAAAGAAAAAATAAAGAATATCAGGTATAATAGAAACTAGGAAAATAAAGAATAAGAACAAATGAATAAGGAAAAAATTATTATAAAAATGAACATTCTATTTTTGAATGTGAGAGGAATGGAGACTCATTATAAGAAGCGACATATTAAACTAATGATCCAGAATGTCATAACAAATATTGTAGACATCCAGAAAACTAATATAGGGATTATCTCTAAAGGCCACCTAAAATTCGTAAAATGAAAAATAATAGACAAATGGTTATCCCTTCCCTTCCTTTCTAAGGGGTCTTAGGAGGTATTTTACTTAGTTAGAATAGCCAGTATTTTTTCTTCTGTTAGGGAAGCTAAAAATTCCTAACAAAAGAAAAAAATGACAAAACACAGCGAAATTTTACAAAAAATTATTTGAAAAAGTGAAGAATTGAAAAATAGAAGTAGATTGGTATAGCCTCTACTTTAATAAATTAAACCTCCAAAAACTAGAATTTGAATTCTCTGAATCAAAAATAAGACAAGCCATATGGAGTATGGCTGAAGCCAAAACCCTAGGTCCGGATGGTTTTCCCATATTTTTCTATAAAACATTCTGGATGATTGTTAAAGAGGATATAGTATACTTTTTCTCTAACCTATTCCATCACAAAACTTTATTAGAAAAAGCTCATAGGGCTGTCATCATCTTGATTTTCAAAAAAGAGGGAGCAAATAACTTAAGAGACTTTAAATTGATTTACTTACTCAACTGCATCATAAAAGCTTTCAGTAAAGTTTTAGACTGAAAAAGAGGATATCGAAAATGACTGATCTAGTTTAATTTATCTTTATCCTTGTGTATTATATTCTTGACAGTGTTGTCACTGCTAAAGAAGTAATTTATATATGCAAAAAATTGAAAGTTACAAGAATCATATTAAAACTAGATTTTAAAAAAGCATATGACAATGTTGATCGATTGTTCTTGCTAAATCTCATGGAAAAATATAGATTTGGGAGAAAATTATTGAGTTGGACTAAAAACCTCATATAAATTAATATAGTTTCTATGTTATTAAATGACAAACTCTATGATAACATTCTTAGCAAGAAAGGAATAAAATAAGTTAACATCTTATCACCTTATCTTTTTCATCTTAGTTATGGATTGGCTTTATAAAATGCTATCCTTGGCCCACATAGTTGGTCTTTTTAAGGCCTATATGGAGTACTAAATTTGCACTATGTAAATGATACTCTTATTTTTTGTGAAGTCAATCTTGATTATTTATTGAACTTGAAAACTAAATTATACCTCTTGAGGGACTATCAGGGATGAAGATTAATTTTCATAATAGCCTAGTTGTTAGATTTGAACAACTCAACCAATAAATCACGAGGACACTAGCAAGAATCATGGACTGCAAAATGGAAACACTACCCTTTACATATATAGGTTTGCCCATTAGAGATAAAAACTTAAACAATGAAATTGGTTGTCTCTAGTTAACGAAGTCAAGAAAAAAATGAAAACTTGAAAGGAAAAATATCTCTTTTTGGGAGACATACTAACTATACTTAACTCTGTCCTTAATGCAACTTCACTATATTGAATATTTGTCTATCATTTTCCCACACGGTGATTTCTAAAATTTATAATATAAGGAGTAAATTACTATAGAGAGGGATAGAATCAGCTAACAAATATTATCTAGCTAGTTGGGATTTGATTTGCACAGCTAAACTAAATGGGGAGTTGGGAGTTCAGGACATCAAAACTTTTTATAAAGTCCTACTAATGAAGTGGTGATGAAGGTTATTTCAGGGTTCTTATAAAAATACTCTACTTATTTTACAATTGCACCAAAATCCTACCTTCTGCTTAGTTTTTTGTAGAGGAATTTTGAAAGTGAAAGATAGTTTTATGGTTAATATAAACTCCTCAACTAGAAGGAGCACCTAATCAATTTCTTAAAGGACAAATGGATAAATGGGCTTAACTTGAATTTGTTGTTCCCAAAGGGTTTCAAGTATGCAAAAAATAGAGATATTAAATTCCTGGAAGTTGTCTCATAGGGCCTAATAATGAGTAGAAGGGTATCCATAGAGATACATGATGTTGAAAAAGAGATCAAAGTTGTCACTTTACAAATTAGTAGAGAAAGTGAAGACAAACTCATTTGGAGACGGGGCAAGTCCTTCACAGTGAAATATGCATATATGTTCCTCATTGACAAGTGTGTGAGAACTTCTTTCACTTTGAAAATTTGAAAACTCCCCTATCCTTTAAAGACAAAAGCTTCCTCTTAGCTAGTCTATAGTAATAAAATTCTCACAATGAATAATTTAGAAAAAGAACTTAGAATGGTAAGATGTAACAATGTATTTTCTGTAAAAACCTCCCAAAAATGACTAATCATCCTTTTTTGTACATGTTATTTTTCTAGCTCTCTATGGTTGAATTTGTTATCCTACACTCAATTGAATTCATCCAAAATAATTTTAATGTTCTAGATAAATAGAGGAGATTGGATTGCAAAAATAAGAAAACATGTTTGATAGTTATAGTGGCTTTTTTGTAGACATTATGGACATAGCGGAACATAATAATTTTTCATAACTAATGCAATTATTTACATGCTACTTCACAATTTTTACAACATTTGTTATAGTTCTAGATTTTCACCTGCATAAAATAACAGAAAATATAGTTGAGGGAGATTTTTAGTTTTTATACTAACACTATTCTATAATTTTTGAACTATAATATCTTACAAGAAACTAATGCTGAAATACAACAAGTCTAATATTAAAAACTACAATTGACGCCTTGATTCAATCCACCTATAAATTCAAAGCTTTAACTTTATGGATTCAAGGCTTTTGTATTTCCTTTTATTTTTTGAAAGGTTATAAAATTTCTTATTTTTTCTTTTATAATAATACAAACTAGGTATCATTTTATTCCTTATCCCAGCAAGATTATTAAGGAAACTAAATCCGGTTGCTAAAACAATCATATAATTTCAAATATTACAGGACTAGTTTAGTAAAATTCCGTACGTTCTCTGCCAAGTTTGGTTAATTTTCCGGTAGAATCCAACTCCTTAATTTAAAAAAAAGAAAATCCAACTTCTTAATTTAACAAAAGAAAATCCAACGTCTTTTCTTTATTTCCAATATAACAATACTCACCCAACTCCGTGTCCTAATTAACGTTCTTTCGCTCGAGCCTCGTCGTTCTCCCCTGAGTAAAAACCCTAGCTCCTGATCCAAGCCCTAGCGCTTCCGATCCCGACCGAGAAGAGCCTCCGGCGATGTCCAAGGCCTGGGGCGGTGTCGGCGCGTGGGCGCTGGACGCCGAGCGCGCGGAGGCGGAGGAGCGCGAGCGCGGCGCCGCTGAGGAGCCCAAGAACCCCGTTCTCGCGGGCGAGCCCACCCAGAGCTTCCCCACCCTCAGGGAGGCCACTTCCACCAAGTCCAAGAAGAAGAAGTCGACCACCATGTCTCTCGCCGAGTTCAACTCCGGTTCCTCCTCCCAGACTCAGGGCCCCACCCACGATGAGCTACTCCGCCTCCCTACTGCTCCCCGCGAGCGCTCCTCTGAAGAGATCCAGCACGGCCGGCTTGTTGGGGGATTCCGATCTTACGGGTATGGCGCCGGTGGTGGCCGGGATGATGGGGATCGGAGGAGGGGATCGCCGCCGGGAAGGGGTTCAGATTTCGACCAACCATCGAGGGCGGATGAGGTGGATAACTGGGCTTCCGTGAAGAAGCCCACCGTCTCCTTTGGGCCGGGTCGGCAAGATCGGCATGGGTCTCTTGGCGGCGGCGGCGGCGGCCCATCGAGGGCTGACGATGTTGATAACTGGTCTGCAGTAAAGAAGCCTCTTCCCACAAGGCAGTCCGGCTTTGGATCTGGGTTCAGGGATAGTTCTTCTGCGGCGTCAGATTCAGATCGATGGGTCAGGGCCGGTGCTGGTGGCGGCGGTTGGTCGGGATTTTCGAACAATGGGGAACGTGAAAGGCCAAGACTTGTTCTTGATCCGCCGAAGGGGAGTGTTGGAGCACCGTCGGAAGCTCCGGCTAGTACTCGGCCTAGTCCGTTTGGGGCTGCGAGGCCAAGGGAGGAGGTTTTGGCGGAGAAGGGTGTGGATCCGAACAAAATGGACTTGGAAATCGAGGCCAAGAAGACAAGCAGACCTACTAGTGCGCAGTCCAGCAGGCCTTCTAGTGCACAGTCGAGCAGGCCTGGGAGCCCTGGATCTCAGGTAGCAACGGCGGGTACAGTGGAAGGAGCTGGGAAGCCACGGCAGAAGGTGAACCCATTTGGGGATGCAAAGCCTCGGGAGGTGCTGCTGCAGGAGAAAGGCCAGGACTGGAGGAAGATTGATCGGGAGCTCGAGCATCGTGGAGTTGACAGGTTTTGATGTTCTTCTTCTTTTTTCTTTTGTCATTGCTTATCAAAATATCTCATGGCGCTATCATAACTAGCAATTGGTTCTTCTTTCCTTCATGTTGCTCCTTGTGTTTGTTATTTTCATGCATGTATCATTGCATTTTTTTGTTTTGTCATTCTTGAATTTTGTCAGGTGTTGTGTTATTTATCTTACTTTTTTTAGAGAAAATTAAAAAGGGATTGCCTTTTCAGTTTTTATTCGTTATTTCTGGTCTCTTTTTTGTTATATGCTTTGGCAACTAGTCTTCTTGCACTTCTTTTCGTTTATTCATTTCAAAGTGTAATCTTAATAAAAGGAAATAGAGGTGAAACTTAAATTTACTTTTAGCATGATATAAAAACCAGATTCGATACACTTGGTGTGAGCTTATCATAATTTAAAATAAAAGAAGAAAGTTGAATAGAGGGAACAACAGTAGCAAGACTGGAAAAATGTTTTCATATCAAGAAAAACAATTAGGAAAACATGACACATCATCTTACCAGAAGCAAGTATGGGCCCTTGGTCATGGGAATTGGGAAGTATAAGTCCAAGCTTCAATATTATGTTTATCCTATTACCTTGTTTTCCTGACAAGGAAGAAGTAATTAACTTGATCCTGTTTCTTTTATCTAATCATTCAGTTCTTCTGTGGCATCTGAAATTTGTGCACGCTGCTTTTTACCCTTCTTTTGGTGGCTGTTTGCCACTGTGAGATATAAACTCAGGGATCTTCCAAATAGAGTTGCTCTCTTTACCTCAAACTACCATTGGTGTCAAACCCTATACAAGTAGTAGTTCCTTAACTGGTTATTTCACCTTAAAAGATTTTCTAGGTTCTGTCTATACTTAATCCACCAGTTCAGTGTGAAGTGTAATGAATAGTTCTCAAGCTTGTCCACACCAAATAGTGAGACATGAAAATTTGGTTAACCCTGGCCCTGGTTGGTGTTTTTATCTGAGTCACATAGTAAATGCGGAAAGAAAAAGGTTAGAACAATAAAACCTAGCCAGCCGTCATGTCTATATGTCCAACTTTTTAAAATTTTGAACAATTTGAGCCTACAACCATAGAAGCTCAACTATATTGGTGGATTTTAACCTATATCTGAAAGCTTTGGGTTGAGGATTAACAGCTGCCAATCCACTCATTTTTTGTGCCCATCTGATATCTAGATCAGTTATGGCAGAGGAGTACGTGGATTGGTGTATAGTGTCTCTGTAGCTGTTGTAGCATGGCCGTAGTTGCCTCAGTGCCCCTAAATCAATTTCTTGTACATGGAAAGTAGCTTTGCATAGTCGGAGTTTGGAGAAATAAAATTCCCTCTTCATAGACCAAGTTGAATCATAGAGGAGTGACAACAAGTTCCTATCTTTAGTGGCATATTGACAACTATCCAAAACAGCTGAAATTCTTTAACTGTTGACCTTCCATCCAGCTAGCCAGGTTTCAATGTCTAGGGTTCTTTCACACGTTGTGGATCTGGACACTTTTAGCATCTAAAGAAAATTTGAGGGCATCTTGCACTTTGAAGCATGAAATTACATTAGGCTTCCTTTATAACCAAAAGATATTTCTTGCGTAACTGTAAATTATTTCAATGTCTTTTGAATTTCAAGTATGATCCTTTGTTTTGAAGTCACAAATCCAACAAATCCTGATCAATCTGCTGTGTTTAAACATAAATCATTCAGTTAAGTTATATAGAACACATCTTTTTGGTTATGTTTTGATGATTTCGATCTTGGACATCTTCATATATTTGGCCATTTGAGAGCTGTACTTGTCCCCTGGCAGAAATGCTTTTTTATTCTATTCTTTAGTCTTCATTTGGAAATTTGTAAGTTGTTTTATATTCATTTCTTAGTTATATATTATCATATTGAGAAGGTTCCAATTATGTTAGTGAAATTTAATTTCTTGGAGGGCTTTCTTATTTGGCAAATGCGAGCAGCAGGTTAGATACAAATTTTGTTACATGGATGCCTCCAATGTTGTTAAAAATGTTGTTGTATTATCACATATTGTAGGGGGGTTGAATCAAATTATATTGCTAATAATAAGATTTTTTGTGAGATTTAGGTAAAACTAGGATAATATAAAGAATCTTTGATTCTACATCAAAAACAATAGAATATTGTTCATGGTGTCCCATTAACAAAATTTGGTATCAATGTTGTTAATATTTGTGAACAGAATAATTTGTATTAGGAAAAACCAGAGGAAAAGGATAAAGACTAACTCAAGGATTTTGTTTCTCTAGTGGTATGTATTGCTAGAAGGAAAAAAAGAAAAACAGAAAAAAAATTTAAAAAGCAAAACACAAAATCTGAACATCCTTTTGTATTATAGAGTAGTTGGTGCTCTTGGGGGCTTGAAACAAGGAGTGAAGCTTTAAGCTGAAGCCATGAAACCTGCTTGGAGATTTTCATGGAAACGCCTCCAAGCTGAGAACACAAAAGGCACAAGGCTGAAACAACGTCAATGAAATATGCTAAAGAGGGACAAGCGTGTGCACACGTAATCGCCTGCCTATTAGGGTTGAAGTGGGCCAGATCAACTAATAGGGGTTGATCCAAACTTGTTTATATGTAACTGGATTGATCATCTGAATTGTGAGTTGCAAATTGAATTGGATGGTTCATTACTGATTCATGTGATTCTTATGGTGGCAATTCAGGGGTGTGGTTTATATAGCAGAGGCTGCAATTTTCATTGAATCACTGTATCATGCGATTTTGACAACAGAATATTCATCAAATTTTTTGTCTTTTACTACCAAAAAAAATTGTTATCTATTTTCCATGCTTTTATTTGCCTTTGAGCCTTGATTGGAAGTCTTTGTGTAGACTGATTACAACCTTAGATCTAGTTTTAATCTTTTTACTGAACCAGTATAAGATTTCTACCACTGATGGTTATGCTGCAGCCTTGGGACAGTTGGGCATCCTTGAAAACATTGAGATTTCTCTAATATTCTTTATTTTTTCACATCATTCATGTGAGCCTATGTCCAGAGCAAGTCATGAGTGATAATCCATATTACTTGTATTTTTTGAAGGAATGAGTCATATACATTCACTCTGTCTATTTTGTCTCTTTTCTATGTTCTTATCTGCCTTTGAACCTCAATTGGAAGTCTTTGTTTAGACTGATTACAACCTTAGATCTAGTTTTAATCTTTTCACTGAATCAGTATAAGACTTCTACCACTAATGGTCATGTTGCTGGATTGGGACAGTAGGGGTTCCTTGAAAACATTGAGATTGCTCTAATGTTCTTTATATTTTCATTATCATTACAGTGGATCTATATCCAGAGCAGTCATGAATGATAATCCATATTACTTGTATTTTTTTGAAGGAACGAGTCCTATAGGTTCATTCTTTCTATTTTATTTACTTATTTATTTTTTTATGATTTTGTCAAAAATAGAAGTTTTTTGAGGTCATCAATAGCAGCACTTTTTTTTTCTTAGTGTTAGTCAACTTTTGATTAAATCTCCTTGGCTAACAGGCACTTCTAACGGGTTTACTGATGGAAACCAACTTGCAAATATTTTTTAAGTTGCTATTATATAAATTTAAGTAGTTATTATTGCTTACTTCATGGTTACTTGCTTGGAATCTTAGGCTTCCTCTGATGCAATTGATCAGGTCACACCTAGAGTTGTCTAGGGATTTTGACAGTCTTGGTCCTGATTTGCAGTGATTACATTTTATCCCCTATCCCTTAATAAACTCTAATTCATTATCAATTTTAAGAATTGAACTGCTCCATATTCTTAGAATACCAATACTTGTTTTGAGCCTTTTGGTGGTTAAAGTAGAAGCTAGTTAGTCTAGATCTGGATTACTTAATTAATATGTTTTGATTTTCTAGATGCTTAACATAATGGATTCTGTTTTTATTTACTACCTAACAGCCGCTCTCTAGGCTTCCAACGATAATATATATAGAGCATGCAACTAATTAATAACTATTTTTGACCTATTTTATAGTTTTTTAAAACAAATGTTAACCCTGATTAAAATTAGTTTACTCATTTATTATAATGGTTGTCAACTATCAAATTCATATTTAATAGAATTGTGATGCATCTAGATTGGGGTTGCAAATGCATTCATAAATAGTCACACATGGATTTCCCTTTCTATGTACTGGATTGAGCTTCATCTAGTTCATCTCCTTGAGCCATTTACATATGGATTCCAGAAAAATATAGTGATCATGAATGCTTCCTATGCATGTATGATGATTTATATTGAAACTTATGTGTGTATTGATTACATGTTGGAGAATTTTTCCATGTTCTCAGATTTCATTTGATTTACTCTTGTTTAACAACTATAGATGTCTACATATACCTATGCTGGGTGCGGATGTAGCAAACTTTTTTCTTGATAAGCACCAATTGTTTGGAAACTTGAATTTTGTAGGCCAGAGACACCTGAAGAGAAGTTGCTGAAAGAAGAGATTATTGATTTAAAGAAAAAACTGGCCAAGGAAAATGAGAGCAGCGTGACTGGTAAGCCTGCACAGTTTTCTCCTGAAGAGTTGGCTGGACTGCAAGAGCAGATAGTTCAAAGAGAGAGAGACCTGGAGATGCTTATACGTGAGATGGATGACAGGGTTCGTTTTGGCCAGAGAGCTACAGGTAGTGTTAGGCCTGGTTCTGGCTCGGGAAGGAGACCTACATCTCTAGATAGGCCATCTTCTCAATCTGGACGTTCAGAGGAGTCACAAAGCTTGGATTTCAGTGAGAGGCCTCGGTCCCGAGGTGACATGGGAAATGCATGGTCCAAACCCATGGAGGAAAGACGTGGGTATCAGGGGGGAAGGGAGAGCAGCTTTGTTGGCAGAAGCATGGATAGGTATGACTGTTTTAAGTTTCTTGGCTTGCTTTTCAGTTTTTTGATTTTCTGTTTGATGATGTTGAACTTAATTTTCTGTCTCCGGGTCTAATCTGAAAGAGGCAAAAGTTACAGCATATAAGTGGTACAATATCATGGAACAAGATCATTGTAAATGCAATGAGATGGATGGACAGCCCATTGTGGATTCTTTTAGTAGCACTGTTGTCCTTCATACTCGATGTGGTGATACCTGGTGATATCTGGGGGCCCATTGTTTTCATCATCACATGGCAAATCAAATCACTGCCAAATCAAGTGTTACTAGGAATTTAAATAGTGCAACGTAGCATGTTGTAACTGATGTTTGTGCTTAGTAGCCCATGATTTTCATCGCATCAAAAAATTGCCGCCAAATCAATTGCTAGGAATTCAAGTAGTAACATGTAGCATGTCATAACTGATATTTTTCTCAGTAGCAGGGGATGACTGCTTTTATAAGTTGGACTCATTCCCAAGATGTGAATGTTGTGTATGGGAGTGGGTTTGGTCATGGGGTGCAGTTCATGGACCATTAAGAGTGATCCTAAACTTTTAAGAGTCCTAAATCCCCAAATCAAAATAAAAATCAACCAACAAAATTACTATTTTTGGTAAAAACAGAAAATAGGGCGCAACTGATGAAGCAATAAGCTGGATGGTAGGAAAGTGCCAGGATTCATTTGGAATGGAGGCTGGTGGTTGTGAAGTTTCAGAACATTAGTGACAGGGGATGGGATTTTGAGGTGTTTGGATTGCTAGAGGAAGACTTTGTCATGGGTCTGGCTTTGGACCTGTTTCTTGATTTGAAGGAGGATCCAATATGTGGACCTATTTCTTATTTAAGGATCTGGTCGGCAGCCTGACCAAACTCCTTATCTAGAACAGCTCCCAACCGTGGACTCGTTTTTTCTCTCTTTCTCTCTCTCTAACTTTTAACCTATCCACTCTATTAAATATTTTTATTGTTACTCCAAACTTCACAAAATAGTTTTGTCTTTACACACTCACTGTTACTGTTCCCATAAATTGCTGCTAACACTGTTCATTGCTTCGAAATGGAAACAATGGAAATCACACAAATTGCTTCCAATCCTGTTTCCATGAATTGTTCTTGTTCCTGTTCTGTACCTGCTGTTGGCTACTAAGCATTTTCTACAACAAATTTGGAGTAGCTGTCTTTATTGTCTTTGCAGTATCATTTATGTTGCAGTAGTCTGAAAATAGTTCCATTTCACAACCCATTGCACCATTTGTAATTTCTAAGTTTGATTGCAGTATATTGACCTCATTCTTTTGATGTGGCTGTTGATTTATTGAAGTTTGAACATTACTTTCTGGGTTACCACTCATCCAGACTTGGATAAAACAAGTCATCCATGAATGTGCAATTAATTTAATTTTTGTAGTTTCAAACTTTGGAGGACTTAGTGAAGGCTTGTATTTTGTAAATTAGCTGGAGCTTGTCTTCCAATGCCAGTGAAGATGGATATATTTCCTTTCCAAATTCTAATTTTTAACCATTTGATCTGACTTTTATTCAATTAGTATCTCTCTATAAATAAGAATATATTTGAATACAATTATGCTTTGATACTCTCTTCTTTTTTTTTTTTTTTTAAGTTTACTGATATTGCGATTCATTTTGCCTGCATTTCCATCTGTTTTTAGATTGACATCAAGGGAGAGATGGTGAAAGCTATGGGTTGGAGCTCTGTTCTTTCGACATCGCAAACCGTGTTAATCTGATATAGTTATTTCTGGTTGTTTTCTTCTGGAAGAATGTGGCAAGAAACCATGCATGAACCAAATTAACTTTTTTATGTTGCAATTTATAGCTACCTTGATGTGGTGTAAGTACTGAAGTTTTCCATGTCAAGGCAGGCAGCTGATTGTTTGTTTTGGACACATAATCTTATATTATTATACTTATATCTTTCTTTATTCTAGCATCTTGAATATGTAAGTTAATCTGCTGCAATATTCTGCCATCTGTGTAATTATGTTCTTATGGGAGAAGTTGTGAAATAATTTCAGATTGCAAACTATTTTCAAGTTCACAGGCTGTTCGAATTTTGCTATTTACTTTTCAGTGAGCATGTATGTCTTAGAAGATAAAACCTGTTGTTTTCAATGATTATTGTTGAGGACTTATGAAGATTATGTGGTAGGTGACGAGTGTGTTGAAGCTTTATTATGTGCTGATGGTCTTGTAGCAACTCTGGACTATCTATATTCAGGTCAGTTTTTCCATTGTTTGAGAGAGGTACTTGAGTGGTATATTCTTTTTCTCATCTTATTGTTTGAGAGAAAATACTGAGAATCTGATTGATGGTTTTGATGCAACTTTGGACTTTGTAGTTTAGTTTGGGATTAGCAAATGTGTTATTTGTAGTTAGTGTGTGTGACTAGCTCATAATATGTTCATTACTCTTGAACCAAACAGGACTTTAGTTTCCTACATTAGTAATTATAACAAAGTTCAATTTGCTTCTTGATTGTTTGTTTGATGTAGATTTTGTAGCTTGCTAAATTTATCTTGTCTAGGATTTGTTTGGTTTTCCTTCCTTGTCCTATATTGTGTTTTAATTTTGGCATTGTCTTGATTTCGTGGTACCCCAGCCGTTTAAGATTTGGACCCATGGATATGCATACTCAATCCAGTCAATGCCACTCAAATTGCTTAGATTCTGTTTGGGTAGCATCATCTCAAGCAAGGTTGATTTTATTTTAAATTTAAATTAATGTTCTACAATTTAATTGTTATAAAAAAAATATTATTTAGTCATATGCATTTAGAGCATGCATGATGGACAGATGTGGTTGGAATCCAATGAAAAGAAAAACAAGATTGTTGCATACGAAATACATATGGGACCGTAAAGCGCGGTCATATTCATGGTCGGACTGCTGGTCTCTCCGTGAGTCGCAAACTCCCGGGCTTGTTTGTTTCGGGCCGGGTTGTTTTGCAAGCTCCAGTCAGATCATTTAGGACGGGCAGGAAGTCCGGCCCGGCCAAAAGCAGATAGGCCTCGCCGCGCATTACCCGTCAGTATATCTGGCCATCCCAATCAAAACCTGCTCCTCTGAACGCTCCTCAGCGATTCAGCAGCAGTCGGGATCGATGACTGGATCGTAACCGGCCGATAACATAAAAATAGAAGCAAATAATTTATCGTGACCGAAAATATCCCATTTTTTTAATTCAAAAATGATCATCTCAGAAGAGAACTGCCGAGTCAACTTCCACAAAGTCGGTCACGTGAAGTCATTTCGGATTGGTCTCCCGCAAGCAACAACAAAAACTGCTAGTCCGCTATCACCTCTTCTCTATTTCTCTCTCTTACTTCCTCACTTCACTTCGCTCGCTCGTCTCTGGCAATGGCTTCTTCTTCTCTTCTTCTTCTTCTTCTTCTTCTTACTGCCACAGCATTTCTCTTCTTCTTCTTCTCCGAGGCCTCCGCCTTGTCGTCGACATGCGACTTCCCGGCCCTCTTCAACTTCGGTGATTCCAACTCCGACACCGGCGGGCTCTCCGCCGCCTTCGGCCCCGCCCCGCCGCCCAACGGCGAGACCTTCTTCGGCGCCCCTGCAGGGAGGTACTCCGATGGCCGGCTCATCATCGACTTCATCGGTATGTCTCGCCGTTGCCTTTCGTTACCGTCTTTCTAGCGAACAATGTTGAATCGAGAAATGTTCATTTTTGGAAACTGTCGCTTCAAAAGATGTAGCAAGATACTCAAAACAATAGGAATGTTTCTTTGAACAAGAAAATAAAGTTGTTTTCTTTTTTTCTCTTAAAAAAAGGCGTAGCAAGGGCCAAAAAGAAAAAAGAAAGATGCTCTGAACAATGAAAAGGATAAGAAAGCATTTCTGTTTTGCATATTCCTTCTTATGTTTGTCATTTTATTGCAAAGTCTTTCTGTTTTCGCCTGTATTCCGTCACGAATTTGAAGGGTCTTGATTTACTTTCATTAACTTCTCACATTATATCCTCATTTATTTTTCAGTATTTGTAATGCTTGTATGTTTGCAATTTGTCAATACATTCAAATATTCAATAAAAGAAGGAATAATTTTCCTCGTAAGGAGCTCGCTGATGCAGAGTGAATGCAACCGAGAAACAGTTTGCCACTTGTGTGCGTCATTTCAATCCATCTAATTCAATTTCTCCTCCTTCAGCTCAGAGCATTGGACTGCCTTATCTCAACGCATACCTTGATTCTGTCGGCACCAATTTCTCGCACGGCGCCAACTTTGCGACCGCAGGATCGACGATCAGGATACAAAACCAAACACTGTTTCAAGGCGGTTTCAGCCCATTCTCTTTAGACGTTCAATGGTGGCAATTCTCTCAGTTCATATCTCGATCCCGCATCGCTTATGAAAAAGGCAAGCAACACCTGCAGTCCCACATCAGACAGTTTTCGCAGTCAGATTGCTGCAAATCTAAGCCATTTTTCTGAAGGATTCTTCAGGTGGAGTATTCAGGGATATGCTGCCCAAACAAGACTACTTTTCGCGCGCTCTGTACACGTTCGACATTGGTCAGAATGACCTCACCTCAGGCTACTTCCAGAACATGAAAACGGAGGAAGTTAAAGCGTACATCCCCGACGTTCTCGACAAATTTTCGCAAATTATAATGGTATACAATGCAAACCTGGCAATCCTAGCAATTACTACAACAATCTGAGTCAATCAAACAGTGTCTGAATGTTTGCTGCAGAATATATATGGGGTAGGAGGAAGGTTCTTTTGGATCCACAACACAGGCCCCTTCGGGTGCCTCCCGTATGTCATGGACCGCGTTCCGATCACTGCAGCTCAAGTCGATCGGTTCGGCTGCGGGGCTCCTTTCAATGAGGTTGCTCAGCTTTTCAACTGGAAGCTCAAGAACACAGTTACTCAGCTGAGGAAGAAGCTCCCCCTTGCTACAATCACCTATGTGAACGTCTACTCCGTCAAGTACTCGCTCATTACTCAAGCTAAGAAACACGGTAAGACCGAAAATTTTTCATCTCCCTATCCTTGAACTCTACTCTTGTCATCATCTTGAGGATCTCTTCAATCAAAACTGATAAAACATTTAACTTTACAAATTACAATCACAAAGAGCATCTGGTCAACGATGATAAAATGTTGCAGGGTTTGATCACCCTTTTATGGCCTGCTGTGGGCATGGTGGCAAGTACAACTACGACAAGAAGGTGGGATGCGGGGGGAAGATCAAGGTGAACGGCACGGAGGTGCTGATCGGGAAGTCGTGCGAGAAGCCGGCGAAGCGGATAAGCTGGGACGGAGTGCATTACACCGAGGCGGCGAACAAGTGGGTTTTCGATCATATATCGACTGGCGCCTTCTCCGACCCGCCGGTCCCCATCACAATGGCGTGCCGCAAGCAAGTGCAGTGAACTTCAGAAATGATGCACTGCTTGCTCAATGTGCTTCTTGTGGTTATATTTTGTGATTCAAGAGAGAAATGGTGCGTCCGTTGGAATATTATAATCACGGAAAGTAAATAAAGTTCACGAGCTTGGTTGTATGCACCAATGTTGTGGTATCATTTGGTTTGAGTGGATAGATTCGCCATCTAATCTAATCTAATA
This sequence comes from Trichopus zeylanicus subsp. travancoricus, assembly GCA_005019695.1. Taxonomy (NCBI): domain Eukaryota; kingdom Viridiplantae; phylum Streptophyta; class Magnoliopsida; order Dioscoreales; family Dioscoreaceae; genus Trichopus; species Trichopus zeylanicus. The sequence continues at coordinate 296,427 of RXID01014326.1, forward strand.
TAATTTAATCTAATCCAGTCAAGTCCGAAGTTGGTGAGAGACCCACAAAGCTTTAACAAACGTAGAGGGCAGTCGCCCTCACACCCGCAGCCATTGAATCAGATTCCTCCTCGCTCCATTCTACTCCGAACAAGAACAAACCTACCTTTCCATCTGCACACCCAAATTGTCGAATGACTTTCAATGGTCTGATCTAGATGGATTTCGGGTTTGAGGCTAACGAGCAACTCGGACTCAGTTGCATGGTATGCAATTCTGCTGCATGACTCGTATTTTTCAACTCGATAGTTATGATCGAGGGTGATTATGATTTGATCATTGTATTTCACCGTGCTTCGAATAATTTCTCCATTTAGAATGTGGATACCTTTTTTGAAACTAAAAAAAAAAAAAATACAATGTTCGCCTATTTATGGGAACCCTGCCTGTCATCACAAGTCATGGCCCTCAGTTCAAAGAGCAGCTAGCTTCAACCAACTTCTCCAACCTTTGTGCTTAGGCCCACCATGTGCTACCCACCCATTCAAATTCTAAAACATTTTTTGCTTTCTTTACATGCGTTAATCAAACTTCTGCTCAATTGTATCAATGAACAAATGGAACACACACAAACCTCTCAACTTATTACAAACAACACATTCAAATTCTGATCTCTTTCACTCAAGCTTCCAAGCATAGAGAAATAAGCAAGAACCAGAAGAATCGTCTTCAACCAATGGTGGCGGCGCCGCTGCCACCGGCTTGAACACAAAGAGTGCGTGCCGCGGGCCGGCCGTGAAGAGCCAGTCATGCACATCATAGTATACTTCAAGCCTGGTCTTGTTAATGAAAATTTCTTCATTGCCTCTGAACTTCCACTGCAAATGCCGGACACGAACAACGTCCTCTCCGTCTATCTTCATCACCATCTCTGGATCAAACTTGTTGCTGTGGTTGCACTCTATCATGATCTCATGCAGCTGTCCCTTGTCATGGAACTTGGCCCTTGTACAGAACCTCTTCTTCCCAAACACATGCTCTTTCTTGCACATGAGGACTGCGTCAATCACCGAAGGTGGGAAGCCGCTGCGGCGGAAGGCCGCCTTCTTCTGGTCGCCGACCAGCAGCACCACCTCCCCACCATAGGCCACTGCAACGTAGAAGTCAGACCGGGGCTCAGGGTCGCCGGATAACTTCGCGCTACGCAGGTCCCAGAACACATCCACCAGGTTACCGGCAATGTGGAACTGCTTTAAGCCGTGCCTGCGCCGAAAGTGCCATGGACGGAGCTCTATCTTGCAGGCTTTTTCGTTCTCGGATCCCTCGATCGACAGCGAGAGGCTGTGGGCAAGGAGTGTCTTGCACCATGTGACGGTGATTAAGCGGCAGCTGCCTGCAATCTTTGTGCGGTAGACAGACGTGACGAAGCTCTGGCCAGACTTCGTGGCTGCCGGTGACACAGAAGTTGGGTCCCCGCCGAAGTTCTCCACGGGAGAAAAGCAAGAAGGGAATGAAAACTGATCGTGCATTCTCTTCTTCCTTCTTCCTACTTGCTTCAAATGAGTTGCTTATGATGCTGTCTCGTCTACCTGTTATTGGGAGATAAGAAGATGATGAAATTTTTGAAAAGGGGAGAGAGAGAGAGAGAAAGAGAGAGGAGAGAAAGTTTGAGTAGTTTAATCATTGGTCTATGTTTTGCAAAGGAGTTTGGACGAGCACTGAGATTTCTGTGTAGGTAGTTTATATGAATAGTGTGGGACATCGAGGAGACAAAAGCTGGAGAGGAAAAAGTTGGGCATGTGAAGAAAAGGTTTGGATTTCCAAGGTGGGAGATTAATAAATTCGAATTCAGTCGCATAGCATGCGATCGAATTTGTTACATTCACTGAACACCATAATAGAAACTTCGCGTGTATAATAGTCTTCGAACATTAAAGCCATACCTGAATATGCAATGAAATTCAAGGCAAAAAGTAAAGGCGATGCAATAAAATGTATTGAGTGGCAGTTTCAGGATGAAGCTTGCTTAGCAAAAACAGTAGGGCGAGTATGAGCAAATGGATTAAGCGGAGCAACAACAATTCAAAAACTACATTGCTTTTATTTGAAGGATCAAAGCCCCCAACGTCAATGATAGGACAACGAAAAAGATTTTATCAAAAAAAGGAGAAAAAAGGGGAAAGAGTCATGATTAATGTCCCTATCTGCAATCTTCTCAGTTCTCGTAACCAGCAATAAATCTACTGTACTTCAGTACTGTTTTGTAAATATCCTGGTTTTGTGCTACATAAAATGCAGAGTAGATGGCAAGTGAAATGGTATAATGTGTATAACATTCAGTGGACATTGCTGCCAGCTAGGGTTTGGGGTTTAACAGTCCAGCTAACAGAACAGTTGCAAGACAGGGACCAGTCACTGAACATGTCTCTTGAGTGGCTAGAATTGAGGCTGCTGGCTCACAGATCATGTTTCCTAATGTCCCCACCTGGAACATGCTCTCCATTATAATATATGGTCCTTCAAAAATGATCATATCCTTGTGAGCCAGTTATCCATATGATTAACTTAAATAAGTATAATACAGAGATAAAAAAACCACATTAAGTGCGTCGAGTAATGGGTCAACTAATCAAGGGAACACAACATAATCACAGTAGCTTGCTCTAGGATTCAATGCAACAGATTATCTTGATGAGTCAGATTATGATTACTGAAAATCGAAGAAGAATCAAACAAGTAGTGGGGCACAGTTTAATGCAAAAGAATAGATATTACATGGAAATTGTCTGTCGAAAATGCAACATAACTATTTCCTCAAAAATGTAGTTTTTATACGCATGAGAACGCTAAATTGGGTGTACATAACCAGGGAAACAATGTATTTAACTCTACTGATACGCACCAAATGCTCAAGCTTCAAGCAATATTAAGCAACGACCATTGACCATGACTTCCATTAAGCTCCTCCAAACTAAGGAAAATATAGAAGATTATATCATGACTTTATCGATGCCAAATAACCAAGCTTATACAACCTTCCTTGTATCACTTGGCAGGGCATTCTTTTGTTGAAATGTCAAACCTAATGTTTTACACCCCCAGAAAAACAGAAGCAACAGGATCAAATATTTCAGGATGCAGCATCAGCATATCTGATCTGCCTTTGTAAGCAGGCTATAGCATAAAAAGAAGACAAGGATTTAGCTAAGTCAGTGGTTCATCTTGCTCAAGCAAACTCTAAAAACTGATGAGCAAGTATTCATCCAAACCTTTACCCAAGGGCAACGTGGACAGTTGGGCTGCAAATGCTTTTATTGTTGCAGAATCTAGAGTTATGAACTCTCTTAGTGTCATTCATCCTGATGGTTTATATATAAACAGGAACTTTCGATTGACAGAATTTTAAAATTCTATATCGAATCTCTGGATGCAGTTCATTCAAGATTTCTACTATGGCCCTGTTATGCTTCTTCTTTAGTTCCAGAAATTCCTTGTGCTGCTCAATCAATAGTTTTTCCATTTTCTGCACAAGTAGATTGACATCTTTGGGCTCATTCTCCAGAAAGCTTCCACACAAAGATTCAGCATCATTTTCACACCCACGGATAACTCCACTGCCTTTAGAGATTGTATTCTGCACTCGACTTGCCACATCCTTAGATGGTGAATTTTGCTTAAAAGATGCTGACAGGTGAAGATTTTGAAAATTAACTCTACAAACATCAGAATGGGGTGACAAATCCTTGTCCTGATTGGATGAGTACTCAACCTGAGAGCACAAGATCTTTTCATCATCCTGGTTAGCAGTATCTACCTCTTCATCAACTCCAACAGTCAAATTGTCACTGAGATGCAAGTTCAACTCAGAATATTCGTTCAAGTGGGTTGGCCCTGAAGGAGAACCATGGCTGGTACCTCTTGGAGAGTCAGACCAGTACTTGCGACCAGATGGAAGCCTTTCCAAGATAAGTGCACTAGAAGGATTCTCTGTTTCATTTGGCAAAGCTGTAACTTCAACCTCAGCTTCAGAATCATGGTGATTGGAATCCCCTAAGGGATCTCCATGAGTAGCACCAACAGCTTCTCGTTGCATCCAGTCAGGAATGTAAACCTGTATTTCTGCGTCAATTATTGCAGCAATGGTAGTGACATCTTGATTTGTAAGGTCCAACTCTGCAAGCATTTCAGTGGCCACGCTTATTGAGGTGTCTGCTTCAATATTAAATGGGAAGTGGATGTTCCGAATTTGACCTGTGGACCAGGACAAGCGCTTGCATCTTAGAATTTGGGCAGTTGTAACTGAAAAGTTGATTTTTTACAAATGATCATAGAAGGGCACAAAACCTGTTGAATCTGCAATTCGTAACTTCAAGAAAATTGTGTTGATCTCTTTCCGTTCACCTTCTACAGTGAAATCACAATTGTTCATTGAAGGTTCTGCCATGTCACCCATGCTTGAAGGACCAGCAATGTCTGCATTTGCAATATTGGGGTTACAAAGAGGAGCATAGCAACACTTCCAAGACACAAACTGCAACAACCGGTAGAATCCCCATGGCAATAAATGTCCTAAAATTCATCTACCTGCATATCTCGGAACTAGCCTCAGAGAACTGTCGACATCTGGTTTGAGAAAAGGATCCATCAACAATTGTCTTGCTGATAATCTAACAGAAACATGGGCAATACACTTTTCAATAAACTGTCTCACTCCACGATCTTGCACTTTTCCCAGTGAAGCGGGTTTGATGCCCTAAAGAACAGCAGCAAAAAGTAGCATCACTGTGATGCAGTTCAGTGATCTATCAGCTGCTAATAATTTGCAACAGGACAGGGTACAATAATCTTAACTGGCTGGGAGTATCAAATTGGTTTTACATATGCAGATGCACAACCGTGAACATAAGCAGAAAATATCAAATAAATTTGGCTGTAAAGAATATAACTCTACAGCGATAATATGCACAGAAGTGGCCACAGATGTTGCAGAATTGCAAAAGCAGGTACAAAATGTTCTGCATCTGTATTTTCCACCTCAAATCTCAACTATTGGAAGACATTGAGAAATTATTGTCTCCTAGATTATTAAAATAGTTCATATAGAATAAAGTGATCAGGAGAAGCATATCATCATTAAGAGGAAGTTGAGGGGCTGGCCATCATACTGATAATGTTGTCATCAATGCAATTGCAGATGGTATTTCAAGAGCAATCGAAGTATATCCATATCTACAGGCTTGGAAAAGTACCTTTTTTTTTGCAACAAAGCATGAACTCAGATACCTACTACCAACTATTCTATCTTTTGTTTTGCTGACCTTAAAAGTGTGGAATGTGGTTCTTGTCTGATGTCTCATGTTCTAAAACACATGAAAAACAGTTAATTCATACTTTTTACCAGAAGTGTATATTGAATTATAAACATTATACCTCAATGAGAATTTGCTACCCATAAGTTGCTTCATAATATTAAGAGCTATGAATGCCACCAACAAAGATCAATAATACGTGTTGTCACAACCCAGTGAATGCACAAATTGGTAAATGTACTTGAAATTATACATTCATATTGTGCCATCAAGCAATTTTAGAATACAGGGTGGAAGTCAGAGATTTGCTTAAAGTGAAAAAACAAGCAATTTAGAATCAAAACCAGAAGAAATCCAGGTGAAAAATGATTAGGGATTCAGGTACAGATCCCAACAGTCTTAATCATACGGGTGTGAGTACTGACAATATCATTTTGTAGTATATATGAGGTTGGATATTGCTTATACCAAATCCAAACAAAACCTGCTTTACATGCTTACTTCAAGAGGACAATTTAAGTTATTTAACAGAACAAGAACTTAATCTCAATCATCTACAAGTAGCTGGATACCTCTTGCTTGTCAAACTACAAAAAATCATCCATGAGGTGATGCATTTTGAATATTGTTGAGAACTGATTGCTTATAATGAATTCCAACAGCTTCTCTCCACAAAAGAGCATCCACGTGGTGATGTATTTTAAATATAGCTCATAATTAATTTCATCTAATGAATTCCATTATCTTCTCTTGCTTTGGCTGATGCCTACAAATTTTTCAGTAATATTTATCAATATTGGGTCTAGATTAGAATAGTTAATCACTTTATGATGCATAAATGCAGTAGAAATGACTAAAAACCCTATAGTCCCTATTATAGCATTTAGAAGAGCAAATCAGGCAAGTTAAATGTCAAGCATATCTAATACTCCTGTCCTTCTATGTCAGCAAATTTCTTTCAAACAAAATATAATACAACAGACAACTAGAACAGTGAGGCATGTTTGTTAGTTTCAACCTAGTCTGCTGAATGCAATTAAGAAGCTCAAGTAACGCACAAGTAGGAACTTTAGGTTGTAAACAAATGAAAGATGTGCTAATGTGATTCTCTTTGTATGTAAAGCATAAAAAATTTATAGCATCTCACTTAAATCTTTTTCTATTGAAAATGGTGTTTTCCCTTGGTGACTAGAGGCTTGGGTAGTGAGAAAATCACCATGCCAGTCAAAAGGTTTGTAGCATCCTACTTAAATCTATTTGTATCATAAAAGGTTTGTAGCATCTCATTTAAGTCTGTCCATGTCATCTGTGTTTTCTTGTAAGAAGAAGAGGGCCACAGAGTATGGTTTTTAATGGAAAATTAGTTGGATCAATTAGGTGAGAACTTTCTTCTTCTCACTTAAATCTATCCATGTCATCTATGTTTTCTTGTAAGAAGAAAAGGGCTGCAGAGTAGAGTTTTCAATGGAAAATTAGTTGGATCAATTAGATGAGAACTTTCTTCTTCTCAAAAAAATTGGTGCAAACTGATAAATAAGTTCTAACACTGGTTAGTTGACAAAGTTCAAAAATCAATAACATAAAATGGATAAATGAATAGAGCAAACTTTAAAACAAGATATGATTTCCATCACACTTTAGCAGGAATATGTTGTTCTCACTGATGTCACTTTCTTGTATATCTGTGCTGCATTGCTACATTCTGCATATGGGTATTCAAATGTGACCAACTCCAATAAGCACATGCCAAAGGCATAGATGTCGACCAGCTCATTGTACTCCTCCTCATAAAGCTCTGGTGCCATGAACTCAGGAGTTCCTACAGTTAAAAATTCACATTGCTTAAAATGTCACACCGTGGAACCTCCCAAATAGAGTACAACATGATCAAAAACAAAAAAAGCAAATGAGCTATATATTCACCAATCACACTATGGGCTGCATGAGCATGGTGAAGAATGGCAGCCAATCCAAGATCACCAATCTTCACCTCACCCTGGTTCCCATTAATAAACACATTGTCACATTTCAAGTCCCTATGGATAACTGGCGGATCATGGCTATGCAGGTAATCCAGCCCGCTCAAGATCTGCCTTGACCAATTTTTCACCGCCCTCAAGTCCACATGTTTATGTCTCTTTCGATACCTATCAAAACACCCAACAACAAAACCATAAATAAATACCAGACTCAATCAAATAAATCACTCAGAAACATAACAATGCGCAAAAGCAAAAACCACCGACTGGCGCAAGGTCCCCGATGAGAACACCTCAGTGATGAAGTTGATATTATCGCGTCGAGTATCAACCCAAGAATTATACAACTTGATAATGTTCTTGTGGTTAAGTGTCTTAAGCAGGTGCACTTCCGAGTAGAGCCGCTCGAGATCATCCACATTTCGCAGAACATCCGCAACCTTCACTTGATTCCAGGCAACCTCAATTCCCTCTAACTCATCAAATGCCTTATAACTAATCCACATACGCACCAATTAAAAAACCCAAAAACATGAAAAAAATCTTATAATTCACCGAACTTTCAAAATTTTCATCAAAACATACACTGTTTTAAATGCGCCCTTCCCCAACACTTGGCGATACTGCAAGATCGAATCAAAGAAGGAACATTTAGGGCCTGGTCGGATTGAAATGCAGGAAAAGGGGCCGATTTTGAGACGTACCCGGACATAGCGGCCGGTGGGGTCGACCTCGACGGACTCGGTTTCCGGCTCGTCCTGGTCCTGGTCGGGAGGCGAATCGCCCGGCATTGCTTGAGGGCCGAGGCGACGAATTCGCCAGAAAAGGGAAGCGGAGAGGTGGAACTAGGGCTCGGGGGGGAAGGAGGCGAGCGAGATCCCGAGATGGGGCGGAAGGTGTTTGATGAGGAAGACGGAGGGATCGAGAGAGGGATCGGGCGAGACGCAAAGCTGCTGGCCCAACTGCCCGGATTGACCGTTATAAAGTGCGATTATTATATATTACCCCTCCGACATTTACGTAATTCGTGGGCTCGGATCTTGTTTTTACAAAATAAACCTCGTATTGATATTGTATTACGAATGAAACTAAGATGTGGAGTAACTGATTAATGGATTATACCATCCTTAGAAAATAAAACTTAGTTAGCAATTTTTCCGAAGGAGGAAGAAAAAAAAAATTCATTTTTCTGTCAATAGCATTTTCAGCCGTTTTGGTCGGTGAATGTTGAGCGGAGTAAATAGTCAGTGAACGCCAACATCGAAAAAATGAAGCACTTGAGCTTTCCGAATTTCATTTTCAGCGAAGCGGGTGATTGCGACGGATTATTAAATAGTTTGCTGTCACGAGATTCGAATGCAATTCACCCTTTTTTTTTTTTTAGCATTATCGGGTCCAGTCTTAAAAAAAGAGTCAGCTTTTTCCTGGGCTAATCAAATTCAATTCAATGCAGCATGCGACATGTCGAGCTAATGCAATGCTCCATTGAAAATCATTATATCTTGAAAATCATAGATTATAAGAGCAAATAATTTATTTTACCTGCTTATTTTCGATTTTTGCTATTTATGTAGTTAAAACGAACGGTAAATTCATCTTTCGAATAAAATAAATATGCCGCGTGCTGAAGGAGAATTATCATGCGAGCTGGTGAGAAAGCATTGAGAGATGGACTCCTAGAGTCAAACGTGGACCCATGTCCACCTGAAATATACTGAAAGAATATAATAGAATAAAGACTTTGTTTTCCCCCACAAAAATTTCTCCAATAAAATCATGATAAATCTGAACACTAGCTGCTTATTGTAGAATCCAGATTCTTGATGCGTTGAGGAAGAAGGTAAAACTCAACACCGTCTTGGTGTTTATAAATAATTTAAGGCGAATAAATGGGCAAAACTAAAGGAAGGATGGCTCAGAATTGTTCCGATAAGCCATCAAAAAATAGTGCGCAGCATCAAGATGTAATCAATCCAGCTGTGCAATGACCGCATCAGTGACCTCCTGGGTGGCGCTGGTCCCACCCAAGTCCTTGGTCCGGTACTTGCCATCTTCGATCACATGCTTCACAGCAGTTTCCAATCGGTCAGCGAAAGATGGGAACTGCAGATGCCTGAGCATCATGGCAGATGACAAAAGCAGGGCTACAGGATTTGCCTTCTTCTGATCCATGATCTTCTGATTCCCTACATTGCCTGCTGAGGCTCCTTGCTCAAATATGGCATGATCTTGACCAACATTGCCTGAAGATAAAAGTCAAACTGAGATTCACAATGTCTGATAAGGAAGTTAATAATGAGGCTCGGATATCATAAACATTGCCAGCCAACATAATCAAGGTGCCTGGTAGTTGGCCGTCTAAAATCATAAGTTGATAGCTTTTACCTAATATTTGAAAACGTAATTCTATAATAAATTTTATGATAAAAAAGCCTGCCCAGATGTCAGCCAGGATTGCTAGACAATTCACCAAGACAATATAGAGGTTGCCTGTCTACCACTGCCAAACTGTTTTGATCACCCTACTGGCAGTGAGTTGGAGCAAAAAACCCATACTGCTTACAAGACAATGCAACAAGATGCATACTTCCATCCACTTATGAGTCCTATCATGCAAACGCATATCCGCTAATATTTCAGCATTCAGGTAACACAGAAACCAGTTTCTAAGCAAACAACAATTCATTAGAAATAAAATCACTCATTTCAATGAAATAGAGTCCTAATGATAAGGTTGTCACAAAGATAGATACCTCCTGGCATGACACCAGTTCCTCCAGCAATACCTGCAGCTGTGTTCGCGACTAAATTGCCATACAGATTCGGAGTAACCTGCACGAGAGGACATGTTCACAAACTAAACAGGGGAAAAATCCAACCATGGAGAAGCTTATACCAAATGAGGGCAATAAGCATGATAAAGACCTAAGACAATTACATAATGCTTTTATGCAGGTAGCCAAAAACAAGGGAAACAACCAATAAACAAGATAGAAAATATTAACATTAGTCATATAAGAAGGGGCATTCTCATTTTCAAATAGAAAACTATGCTTTTCTTTCTTCAGAAATTTTATTATCAAACACTGATTGACTAAACAATGCTAATGATCTAGCCGCAAATTTGTTTTGGGCCCTTTCGCAGAACATATCTCAGAGAAATAAGTTTGAATTTTTGAAACACTGATTGACTAAACAATGCTAATGATTTTTATGGCAGATACCCAACAGATGCATTGCATGAACAATTTCCTTGTGACTGAATTAGATAAATTTCACAATTTCAAAACTAAGACAATAAAATATCATTTTACTTCTGCTTGGTTGACCAAAACGTCCAACACAACTATGAAAAGAACTACACAACCATTAAAAACATGACTTAATTGCAACCATTTAAATAGATATCATTGAAACATAGATAGGTTCTGCTGCAAACGAATACAATCAGGAAAAAAATATGTGAGATAATAAATCCAAGATGATGCACAAATCAGCTTACCATGACATCAAACTGCTCAGGCTTTGAAACAAGCTGCATGCAACAATTATCCACGATAATCTCATTATACTCAATTCCAGGATATTTTGTTGCAACCTCACGGCAAGATTCTAAGAACAGACCATCTGCAAGCTTCATAATGTTGGCCTTGTGCACAGCCGTGACTTTCTTCCTGTTGTTCAAATAAGCATACTCAAAAGCATACTTTGCAATGCGTTCTGAGCAGAACTTTGTCATCACCTAGCAATGTTATTCAGTGAGAAAAGAAAAAGATTCAAAAATAAACAAAACATGTAACAGAACAATGTTTTATATAAGTTCAACGAACTAAAATCCATCCAATTGAAGCTTACAGGTTCACTGCTTATCCTTGTGACAATAATTCTATTATCAAGCAAATATGAATGCATAATAGAACTTTGATAAGATATATTACACTAATCAGAAGGCTTGCATTCTCTCACAATGCCTACAAACATGCATATAACCCCAGGAATTACTTGCTGAACAGTTATCATATCAAATTTGGTAGTCTTCCATCTGTTAGTTGGCTAATCTACATGCAGCTATTTCATGGCTTTGTTTCCCAGGTTCTTGATTGAGTATAAATTCTTAACCATGCTTGTTTTATTGCAATGAACTAGAAAATATAGCTCAAATAATAGCTACTAGAGTGAATTTGCTCGGGGGTTAAAACAGAGGGATTGAGGGAAGTCAGGTTCTGCTTTCAAGTATTTATCATAATAAATCCCTATGTCCTAAATTGATTAATGGACAAATTTAACAAAAAAACCTAGTATTATGATGAATTTGGATATGACCTTGGCATGTCAAAGATTTACAAAAAGAAAGCAGTGAAAATTGTGTTGGTAGCTGGGCTGTAATCCACTATTGATCTGAAAAATAATCTGATCAAGTTCAATCCATTCAGATGTCTAATGAGTTTGAGCTGAAATATAAAATACATAAATTGGTCTGGATCAACTTATGAACAATCTAATCACATTCAATATCTAATCTGAACAGAAAATTTACTAAAACCAATTCGTGATAATTCAAGATGCAGTCTATATCCTTGTTCAGAAAGGGACACATTTAGGTATATGTCAACTGCAAATACGTTTTGACACTTGCATCTACAGCCAGATACCTGCAAATGTTGTGTGTGTCGCTCAACTTAGTTTGTTTTAATAGTTTTATTCATGACTAGCTATTAGGTATGCAGTTACCAATTAGCTAAATAAACCTCATAATACTAAAAACATTCCTATTCACAGGTTCCATTGAATCCATAAGGAGGCTCAATAAATCATATGCAAGAGATAACCATAGACCAAACGAAAAAACAAGTAAGGCCCATTGGATTTTTCAGCAAAAAAGGGAAGAACTCTCACCACGTCTTGAATTGCACCACCAATATAATGAAGACCATAAAATCTATGAAGATGTCATGAATGCCATGAAAATTGTGAACTGAAATTCTAAAATATAGCTAAAGCATTTAGGAAGCAAAATTGCATTTTGGTAAAAAATGGATAATGGGAGGATATCAAACTGAAGCAACTGTTCAAATCGCACAATAAACACAAACTCAGACAAAAATCACAGGCGGAAATTTGAATGATCCAAAAGACTGAAAAAAACATATACCTTGAGGCTCTCGACGACACCAGGAACAACCTCATGTTCGAGCCCCGAGTACTCCCCTTCCGTATTCTCCCTTATCACCACAATATCCACATTGTCATGCCTCGTCGGCAACCCGGGAAGATTAAAGCAATGAACCAGCGACGCAAACAGATCGAGCTCCTTCCTCAACTGCACATTAAGCGAGCTAACGCCACCTCCAACAGGCGTAGCCAATCCTCCCTTAATGCAGACCTTGTTCCGGCGAATCGAGTCAATCACCTCGGCCGGGACAAAGGTCATGTCGCCGTGGACCTCGTATGATTCAAAAGAGACGGGCGCGTGCATCGCCTCCATGACCTGCTGCACGGCGCCGGTGACGAGCGGGCCGATCCCGTCGCCGGGGATGAGGGTCACGGCGCGGGGGGCGCCGTCGCCGGGGCGGGGCATGTAGGTGACGGATCGGCGGGGGAGGAGCCCTAAGGAGGGCGGCAGAGAGGGAGGGGAGGTGGGGAAGAGGCGGCGGAGGAGCGGGAGAGATCGCCGAGCCATGATTAGGGTCTGCGATTTGGGGATTTTGGGTTGGGGAAGACGATCACGGACCGCGACGAGGGGGGAGCTGATCTACAGCTTCATGCAGAATTGAAATAGGCAGTCCTCCTCACTTTGGAAAGAGAGAGAGATGGGGTTAAAATACACGATTTCGGTCCGGATGGTGAATCGGACCGCGGTTTATTTACTTTGTACCATTTTGTCTTTTGGGTTATTGGGCTTGGCTCGACCATGGTTAGGCATAGATGCAAATAGAATGATGTGAGGGGTTAATTTGCAAATTCCTGAGATTTCATTTCAAGGAGACAGCTGAAAATAACTCATTGGTTTTTTTGAAGCAATTGGAGTTTAATACAATATTCAGGTGCGCCTGCACGAACCCAAGTGCATAAGATGCAAGCTGTACGATTGATGAAACTTTCCAAACAATATCAGTAGCAGCAACATCATCTGTGGGACTAAGCTACTCTCGTGCTAGAAACAGGAGAATATATGGATTGATTTCAAGATCCCTTCCTTCGCTTAACTTCCCGGCATTTCTGCTTTGTAATGGGATTACATGTGAATAAGGCAATTTATGGGGTTTTATAAGTAAAATATCTCAATATTTTTCAAAATTTTCATATTCAATTAATCTTGCCATAGTTAGCTTCAACGAAGGACCATCAGTATGTGAGAAATACAATACTACCCGTTTTCATCTGTCAAACACGTACCAGAAGGCAACAGCACATGTAATGCTCAGTCCCATCAATTACCTCAGCAAGCAAAATATAGTCAGCTCCTGCACAAACGAATTGATTTTCAGTGAAGTTCATCACATGGATTGTGCAACCATTTTGAAACAGTCCATACAATTGTCCAGTAGGATTAAAAAAGTCATAGGAATTCAAATCCATAGCTAGTGAATCTGAGTTATTGAGCAGGAATGCAAAAATATTATGTTTCCACAGGATATAAAACCAAGAGACAGTTCAGAGCAATAACCGAATCTATTCTGTGTTTCATTTCTAAGTCAACCAGCTCATCCAATATGTAGATAATGGAAGTAATATAGATCATATAACAGTAGCTGTAGAAATATGCAATTTGACAACCATGTACCTTCCAAACTAAATAAAATTGCCAAAAGAAACTCTTGGGAAAACACCAGAATCAATGAGCTACTACAAGTGCTTGATAGTTTCAACTGAAAGAGTTCCAAAATGAAGGCAAGGCATCATTTCATTCAGGAAAATGATCAATTGATCACAGTTTCTTTGCTTATCCTCCACTAGTTAATGTTATATGGAAGGAAAAGAAGTTAACAAGAAAAAACAAATGCAAGTATTTATTGATCATGACTTAACATATTTCAAAAAGTGCACATATCCTGTTGTGGCACTCGTATTTTAACCAGCTTCAAGTAATAATCATTTGAATGCAACACAACAATATCCCAAGGCAATCCGTCTATCCTTGTGAGTATTCTGAAAAACTTCTCCCATCAATTTTCTTGCTCTTCCTTTCTTATATTGCAATATTTTATCACCTTTACATCGGTTTACAAGCAATGAGTCACATATTCTCCACATTATGTCTTTTATTTTCATCTGTTCTTCTTGTTCCAGCTACCAACCATATAATTTTCCAAAGTTTTATGGGCAAATTATCAAGACCTGTTTAGCTGTCATACAACGTCATCTAACATGTTGCATACATTTCTTCATCAATGTTTTATTCTAATGCTCGTTTTTGCTTGTTCATGGCAATCACATCATGCTGGTTGTGTTCTACTTTTGTCTTGTGATTTCATGCCTAAAATTACTTTCCAAAGAATAACATCAAATGATCATCTTAGTTCCAGTTTAGTATCATCAATCTTCAATTAATTGTTGGCTGAGGCTGAAATACTAACCTAAATATAATCCCCAACTGAAGTCATACAATTAATACTCTTATCAGCTAAGCTTCATTCTAGTATCATAAATCATCATAAAATTTCTGGCAGGCCACTAAAATAAGAGAGTGAATAATTAGGTCCAGTAGTAGTTATGTGGAATATAGAACACCACAACCACAACCTCACCACCATTGCTAACTTTTCAAAACGTGATGTTTCCTACCTGAACATCAAGTTATTATCACCAAGTGTAAAGAGGTCCTCACAATGCACTCAACATCAGTATTTCATACAAAATAGGATGGTCATTTGAAGAACATGTGCTGCAAAGAAGTTCCATATTGGTGTTCTTGGAAAGACATGGTTTGATCACTATAAAGAAGGATGTTTGCCAGCACAGCACAAAAAATGGATCATAAAGCGGAAACTATATCACCACTTTGCCTTTTTAATAAGCTGAAGGAGTATGTTGACACAGGTGGACTCTGAAATGAAAACTACCACATTGGGATATCAAGTGCTATCAACAGAACAATGGAAACCACAACCAGTCATAATAATTCCAGCTGCAAATCCTCATCAGTCTCCCAATCATTCAGGATACTCCCATTTCTATTCCATTCTTGCTCAACATCAACATATGTTCTTTCTTGTCCTTTATGGAATCTCATCTAAACTAAATTGCACTAACAATCTCATGTAGACCAATTCTCCACTGCTTTGTCCTTAATTACTCTCACAACTATTATTGTTCAGAGCTGCATGTAGAGCTAAGATAGGAAAAATACAACTTATAAAGCTCCTTTTTCCTAACTCAAATTTATGGTCAACCCACCATAGTTACCCTATATTTAAAATTACATAACACTGACAACTTCAACCTTGTCTTATCTTCCCAAAGTTAAACTTTTGAGTTTCAAAGCTGTGCACTAATTACATACAGCACAAAAAAATTTAAAAAATGTGACTCACACAAATCTAATGGTAGCATAAGCAAATATTCAGAATGATCAAGTCAATATGGAAGCCAACAAAATCAGAACTCATGGAACTTCAGGCAAGCTATGACCAATGACAACTAAACCAAGACAGATCTAGAGCTATCAGGGAGGCCTGCTGGCTAATTTCTCATATAATGTTTCAGAAAAAATCATGAACATAGAAAAACATGTCCAACCAAAGACGTATTGCTGCCTATGAAGATGAAGTCTAAGTGTGGAAACTAACAACCAAGTACAAAGTTCTAGGGAGAAAATGGACCTGCATTCTTGGACCAGTTCACCAACAGGGATGTAAAACCCATGGAAATGGAAAGAATTGGAAGATGTTGATATGCTGCGTCCATTAAGAAATTAATAATGTACTGATTCATACCTGCAGAAATTAAATATAGGAAGTGATAGTCTTGGAGTTGCAAGCAACGAGGGGTAAACAAACAACTTGGACACAGTTAACAACATGTAAGAAGCACATAGCATCCTCTTGAAATAAAGATTGACATCTACATCTTAAATTCAGACATAAAATTAAATGGCTAAGATCATAACAAGTTACAGATAGTGCAATCAGGTTTATTGCTAACGGACCTATATAAGAGGGAATCAAAATCTAGGAGATGCATAAAATAACGTTGGGCTAGTAATGGCATCTCTTTGCTTTGAGAAAAAATATACATGGGATTCTCAAAAGATATAGAAAAAAGCAATTTTAACAATGAAGAGCCGATCATAAACAAAATGACACTTATACCAATAACAAAAAAATTTGAAGCAGATCTTGTACAGTTCAGATGGGATCAGGAAACTCAAAAAAAGGTGCAATAATTGTTCAAGAACAAATTTAAATTTACCAGCCTGAAATTGGGTTGAAAAAGAAGAAGCCCTTTTAATTGCAATATCAAATCAAGTAGGTACAGGCCTCACAAAACGACATTTTTTAAGATATATCAACGCAATATCTTTCTTCAACATTAGCTGCCTATAACTGAAAGCAACAAATCAGTGTCTAACATTATGATATTCACCAGAAAAAGAGCTTTAACATTATCATAATGATAATCAATACATAGATGCTGAAGAATAGTAGTTTTCCTCCAGAAATAAGGGAAAAACAAAAGTAGACAATTTTCCATGAACAGTGTTCAATCACCACTTACCAAAAAATGATTGAGCATCAATATAATTTT
Source organism: Trichopus zeylanicus subsp. travancoricus (assembly GCA_005019695.1). NCBI lineage: Eukaryota > Viridiplantae > Streptophyta > Magnoliopsida > Dioscoreales > Dioscoreaceae > Trichopus > Trichopus zeylanicus. The sequence goes on from RXID01014326.1 coordinate 313,441, forward strand.
GAACATCATAGTGAGACAAAGAAGCTGTTCAATGCATCATTGTTTTGGTTCATATATAACTGAAACTCAGACACGTGAACAATTCAATGGACTAGAGCATCCTGAACATAATGGAGTAGTTAGCAAATTAACAAAATCAAGTCATTACACCAGAATCGTCAAGAAATTTGACTATATTGTCTTCAGAGAATTACATAAGCATAAACTTAATCCATTTAGAAAGTATAAGCATAAAGCTGTCAATGTATTCCTCACTATCACTAAGGAGAGAGTGCCAAAAAGTGCCAATGAGCCAGGCAGTCCTGCAACATCATCATTTCAACAACAATCATACGACTTAAGTGAAAATGCAATGGCCCTAACAACCTCAGGATCAGTTAATACCAACCATTTCCTATCCATATAGAAAAAGCAATAAGTAAAAATGGTTGTTCAGGCTCATAATTGAAACAACGTTACATACTTCACCAAAGAACCATCTAACCAACAAAGATCATCCCACAACAAGTAAAAAGGAACCAAAACTCAAAAAAATATATAACAATGCCAGTTCAGGGGATCTTTGGATGGCAAAGCACAAATTGGCAACTTTTGCAGACAAATTACTAACCAGCCCCTGTCATTAAACAAAAATCAATAAAGAAAAGTCAGGCCCAAGTGTTCATCATTCAAGAATAGATTGGATAACACCAGCACCAACAGTCTTGCCGCCCTCCCTGATGGCAAACCGCATCCCCTGCTCACAGGCAACCGGCACGATGAGCTCCACCACCATCTTGACACGATCTCCAGGCATCACCATCTTTGACTCCTCGTCCTTATCGTTCATGATGCTCACGACCTTCCCTGTGACATCAGTGGTCCGCATGTAGAACTGCGGCCTGTACCCTGAAAAGAAAGGAGAATGCCGACCACCTTCCTCCTTCTTTAATACATACACAATAGCTACAAACTTGGTGTGCGGAGTTATTGTTCCAGGCTTCGCAAGCACCATTCCTCGCTGGATATCAGCCTTCTGAATACCTCTCAGTAGGAGCCCAACATTGTCTCCGGCCATGGCGTCGTCCAGGGTCTTCTGGAACATCTCGACTCCGGTGACAGTAGTGTTTCGGGTCTCCCTGAGCCCCACGATATCCACAGTCTCCCCAGCCTTAATGGTGCCACGCTCCACACGCCCAGTGGCCACAGTCCCACGGCCAGTGATGGAGAAGACGTCTTCAACAGCGAGAAGAAAAGGCAAATCAACCTGACGCTGGGGAATGGGGATGTAGTCGTCGACGGCATCCATCAACTCATAAATCTTATCTACCCAGGGGTTATCCCCCCGCTTCATGGCAGGGTTCGCCATCAGAGCTTCGAGCGCCAGAAGCGCGGAGCCGGAAATGATGGGGATGTCGTCTCCGGGGAACTCGTAGGAGGACAATAGCTCACGCACCTCGAGCTCCACGAGCTGGAGCAGCTCCTCGTCGTCGACTTGGTCCTGCTTGTTAAGGAAGACGACCATGTTCGGCACGCCAACCTGCTTCGCGAGCAAAATATGCTCCTTGGTCTGCGGCATCGGTCCGTCGGCGCCAGAGACCACCAGGATGGCGCCGTCCATCTGCGCCGCGCCGGTGATCATGTTCTTGACGTAGTCGGCGTGTCCAGGACAGTCGACGTGGGCGTAGTGGCGGGACTCCGTCTCGTACTCGACGGTGGCGGTATTGATGGTGATGCCGCGAGCCCGCTCCTCCGGCGCAGCGTCGATCTCGTCGTACTTCTTGGGGGCGCTGTTGCCCATGGAGGCGAGGGCCATGGTGAGTGCGGCGGTGAGGGTCGTCTTGCCGTGGTCGACGTGCCCGATGGTGCCGATGTTGACGTGGGGCTTCTTCCGCTCAAACTTGCCGCGCGCGGCGCGGACGACAAGGAGGCCACGGCGGCGCGCGGTCGCCGACTTCCAGGCGGAGCTCCGGTGGAAGGTGATGGTGCTGGCGGCGGAGATGGAGGAGGAGGACGGGAAGGAGCGAGATCCGAGTGTAGATTTAGAGGAGGAGGAGGAGGACGAGGAGGAGGGGAAGGACGGAAGAAGGGCCTTGGAGGCGGCGGCTGCGGCCATGGCGATGGAGGCCATTGGGCTTTGCTCCGCAGGGAAAGAGGAGAATCAGGAGATGGGGTGCAGTGGGGAGAGCGAGAGACTCGAACGAGGGGTTTGGAATGTGGTCTTATCTGGATTCGGGGATGGAGCCTTGGCCTCGTGTTGTTCTGGTGCACTGGCCCTGGGCCATTTGGGGTGGTCTTGGCCCATTTTGGTCCAGTCAAAACATTTCTGGTTTGATGTTTTCTGATGGACCTGGGCCGAATCGGATGCGTATACCTGAGTAGTCACAACCCCTCACATCGTGGAGACCTCCTAAGTCAAATAATAAAAAACAACCATTTAAATATTTAATAATTAACAAAAATAAATCGTTTAAATAATTTTAACCGCTTAATTAAAATTTAGATGTCGACATAATCACTTAGTTATTATTTTTGTTTTATAAATGACCACTTAAGTACATAAACAAATATCTTACAACTAATATTTTATTTTATAAATTTAAATATTTTTTTTTTAGGTTTTCTCAAAGATAATTAATATTGCATTTGAATAATTATATAAAATAATGTGCAATAATTTATATGATGGTATGATCACAATGAGTGATTAAAGTGAGCCGAAAAATATTTTAACTAAATATATTTTTCTCAATTAAAATTAATTATAAAATGTCTTTTCAAGTTGATGACTTTGATTGAAATTTCAAAGTGAGAGGCGCAGTTTTTTAAGAAATATTAACAAAAAAAAACCCCAAAAATTTTTGAACTTTTTTATTAATTCCTTTTGTTTTAAAATGTACCAATTAATTCTTAAAAAATCAAATCAAAATTTTAAATCCTAATGCAATTAATGTGATAATAAAGATATTAATTAATTCCTTTTTCTCTCTGTCGCTAGCTGAAAAATTCAGGTTTCGTTTTCTTTTTTTCCTTTCCTCCTTTTTTTTCTCCTTTCCTCCTCTTTCACATTTTTTTTCTTCTCCTCCTCTTTCTTCCTTTTTTTTCACTGTTGCCACCCCCTTTCCTTTCCTTATTTTTCTTTTTCCTCCTCTTCCTTTCTCTTTTTACCACCACCATCGTCATATCACCCCCTCCTTTTCTCTCTTTTTTTTTTTCCTCCAATTTTTTTCCTCTTTTTTCCCCTCTCCACCACCATCTCTTTTCCTCTCCTTTTTTTTTCCTCCTCCTCCTCCTCCTTTCTCTCTCCACCACTATCACCTCCTTCACTCTTCTTCTCTTTCTTTTTCCTTTTTTTCCTGTCTTCTTCTCGCATCCATCACATAACCATGTGCTTTCATTTTCTCATCCTCATCCTTCTTCCTCCTTTATCTCCTTCTTATCATACTTGTCGCACCATACAACGCCGCCACCATCTTTTTTTTTTCCCTCTTCTTTAATTTTAATATATAAAAATATATCTCGATACATAAATAATTTTTTTAGTAAATAAATATAAACTATTAATATATAAACCAAAGTTTTAAGCTTTACTTTTATAGATCGGTTGCAACACCCATCAAAACCAATACATTTTTGTTGTTTTAGTCAAAATTAATTTATTTTGATTTTGATCAAATTATTTTTTATTTTTCTTTGACTAAAATTTAATTTTAGATTTAAAATTCTCTCTCCTCTCCTTCTTTTATATATATATATATATATATATGAATATAACTATTAATATATAAACAATTTTTTTAACATATAAACAAAAGTTTTAAGCTTTATTTTTATAGATCAGTTGGCACCTATCGAAACTGATATGTTGTAATTGTTTTGGTTGAAACCAATCGATTTCGATTTTGATCAAATTATTTTTTTAAAATTTTAACTAATATTTTGAAATTAAAATTTAAAATTATTTTTAAAATTTAAAATAAGAAAATTTATATACATATATATATTAAATAAATTATTAAATAATTTTTTAGAAAAAAATATTGCTAAAAATAAATTTAAAAAGTGGAGGAGAGAGAAGAAGGCAATGCTACAAGGGGTGCAAGAAAAAAAACGAAGAAGAAGAAGAAGAAAGGGGAAGAGTGAGAACGAGAAAGGAGGAGGAAAAAAGAAAAAAGGAAGGAGGACGCGAGTTAAAGAGTCTGTGGAAAGAAGAAAAATGAAGAAAAAATAATAAAAAGAAGGAGAATGATGAGGATGGAGGTGGTGGTGCAATGGTAACTGTGATGAAAAAAAAGGATAAGAGAGAAAAAAAAGGAGGATGAGCAAATGAGGAGAATGAAAAAGAAGAAGGTGGTGGTGTGAGAATAGTGGAATGGAGAGAGAAAAAATAAAATAAAGGAAAAAATGAAAGAAGGAGAATGAAGAAAAGAGAAGGTGGTGGCGATGTAATGACTTTGGTAGAGAGAAAAAAAATGAGAAAAAAAGCATGAAAATTATGAAAAAGAAAAAAATTAGTAGGAAAATAGTGATGGCGGTGGAGAGAAGAAAAAGAGGAAGAATAAAAAAAAAAAACAGAGTGTCATATAGTGAAAAAAAAAGTGGAGAGGGAAATGAAAGAGGAAAAAAAAATTAATTAATATTTTTAATTATTATATTTACTGATTTGATTTTTTAACAATTGTTTGGTGCAAGAATGAGAGAGGCTAATAAGAAAATTCAAAATATTTCAGAAATTCTCTAATTTTTTTATTTTTTATTAGAATTATAGAACAATTACGAAAAAAAAAACTCTGTTTTTATTACAATTTTAGAATTAAGTGCAATGGAGTGAGCAGCAGGTCAGCATTTCATTTCGCCCCTTCCGTTCACCAAAAATGCTTCTCTTCTCTCCGACCCCGCTCTGCTGCTCCCATTTCAACACCAGTCTCCACCGTGCCGTCCCTCCCAGACCCTCTCTCCGAAACCCTAGAAGCCACTCCGCCACCCATCAGGTGTCCCTCCCGCCGGAACCCGGCGAGGGCGGCCTCTCCCCGCCCGCCGCTGCAGTGGCCGCCGCCATCCGCCGCGCCTCCTCGGCGTCGCCGGTCGAGTTCACGCTCAGACCGGAGGAGAAGAAGAAGAAGGACCGGTCGAGCAGCTCGAGCTCTTCCGGATGGTCGTCCACCAAGATGCCGCGCTCTCGGTTGTCTGCTTCCCTCATCGCAGATTAGCTTCGATTTTGTTGTTTGCAGGTTGGGAATTTCCGATTGATTTTTGGCGAGTGCCAAATCTAGCAAAGCTGGCTCGAAGAATCACAAAACGGATAGTTGAACTGAATTGCAATATCCTTTTAGGGTTTGCTATCCAAAATGTAAGATTGTTTGTCGAATGATTTTTCTTTGCAGGTTTTTGCGAGACCAGCTGGTGGTTATGTGATGGATCGGCTAGAACTGCAGCATGTTACTTCCTATCCAGGAAAATATGAATCTGAAAAAGCTGACTGCATAATATTAGTTGCCAATTTTTCCATACCGGCAGGTTGGCGGGCTAATGAAGCTGCTCTTGCTAAACAGGAAGTATGTTTCTGATAGAATTCTTCATGGTTATAGGAATAAAAGCCTTTGAGTGATTGTGCAAATCTACTGAGTGTAGGTGGAATATCTACCTGAATATGCCGCTGTGGTCCTACCTATGGTTGGATATCCATTTGTTGAGGGATTCCTAGTCGCTGAGCTTCCTAGTATGGGTTTGGAAGCAAGTGCAAATTCAAAAGTTGATCAAGAACCTTTGCCATTCAGCTCATTGCCTCCACAAGCCAACAGTAAAATTTGGGAAATAAAAGCATTCAAGGGAGATCTTATGAGAAATTATAATTACTTCACAAATGATCAAAGGTCCAAAGCCATTGTGATTTCTTGTTCATTGGCAATGGCATATGTCATGGATCAGGTTGTGTTTGGATTGTTTGTATAATTGGTGGATGTAAAGGCCAAAACAAGATTCTGGTTGTCCTATACTACGTCCTCATAAATAATTCTTCACCGTCAAACTGTCAGTTCCTGTCAGTCTTACTAGATGCACTTTCAAGGACTATAGAAAAGAGATGTAAATGATGCAATGCCCATTCATGTGTAGATGCTACCATAACTGCTAATCACATTTTTTCCTTACATTACTATGATTGTTGGGCTCCTCAGGTCTTTGAATGAAAAAGATGCTAACTGAATTAGTTTTTTTTTTGTCATTTTTTTCAGTTTAATCTAGTTTGTCATTTGATTTTTCAATAACTGTGTTTTAGATTTATTTACCATGCTGTAGAGAAACAACTAACGTTGACTAGAACTAATGGAATTAACATCTAAATTCCATTTTTCTGATCTGTTTTATTTGTAGCTAGACAGAGAGCTGTGAATCCAGTAATGTCAACATTATCTTTTGCCGAACCATTGTGTATTTGGTACAAGCCATTTCATGGAATAATTTGATCTAACATAGTGGTTTCTTTCTGAGTTTGTCTTTTGTGTTTTATTTTTCTTTTAATACAACTCAGAGTATTTTATGTAACATCATGTCCTGTGTATTCAGAAAACATTGTTGCTTCAACATTCATCATGGCAGAATAGCACCCGGATGAGCCAACTTGTTGAACAAGTAAGCTGTTGATGTGATTTTGTGTAAATTTTAAAGCGCATTATTTTTTATCTTGGTTTAGTAATATACCAGATTCGTGATTCTCTATCAAGCATTAGGGCTCTCAGCAAAATGCTATATGTTCACGTGAAGAAAAGTGAGGTATATTTAAGTCATATCTTTATTGCACAGTGTGTTTTAACTCATCAAATATAAGAAAGATGCTTTTGACAGATTGCATATGATATCATTGAAGACATAATCATGCAAGGTGATAATATGGAAGATAAATTGCAACAGCTTCAAGATGCTGCTTACCTCACCAAGGTAGTCTGTTGTCTGTGGTTTGACCTTTTCCTGAGCTTGTATTAAGCCCCGCCACTTATTTGGATATTTGATATTGGAGCAAAATTTTTATCAACGCTTGGGAACTACTTTTGTTTATGGCCCCCTCTTTATTTTGTATTAATATATACATCTGATATGAGGCTGATAAAAAACTCGCAAGAAACAAGTTTGGTGGTAAACCATATCAATTTGAGGAAAAGTCATTCTCATTTAGCAAGTGCAGTGTATGAATAGTTGGTGTCCCAAAGAATGATGTTTATAGGATTTTATTTCAATGCTTGTTGTTATTGTGATTTAGTGGATCATATTAAAAGAGCATATGATCTATTGACAGAAAAGCCAACAAAAATGGATCAGAAGGTGCATTAGTTTCTTTTTTCCTTTATGGAAGTGTGGTGTAGTAGAGGGGCGATGCTGAGAGGGTTCAGTGGATATTTGGAATAAAATAAGTGTCAAGAGAACTTAGTAGACAGAGCATTAAAAGATGTCTAGGTTCCAGGGTACAGGTGGAAGTGTTCTGGAAGTTTTATGGTGTGTAAGACATTTGTCTGAGTAGGATGTCTAATAAAAGTAAGAGTTTTTAATAACAAATCATTTGTCTTATGGTAAATTTACAGAAAATCGCCTACTTTTTCACTATTAGTAAAAAACTATTCACCTTATACTAGAAATTTGCAAAAAATACCTCAATTAAAATATTAAAAAAAAATTATTTTATTTTAATTTTATCAATTAAATTAATATAAAAAGATCAACTTATTCTTATTTGATCTTGGTTCAGAAAATTATTATTTCAGTTTTTATAAAGAACCGGCTATTCATTATTATGAAATTAGAAATTAAGAATATAATTTTATCAAATTAGTTGGCCAGTAATTGTAGACGAATGTTCAAATCAAAATCAAATGAGGACAATTTAGTTTTTTAATTAATTTAATTGATAAAATCGAATTAAATTAGATGTATTTTTTGTAAATTTATATTATAAGTCTAGTATATATTTTTTTAATAGTGATAAAATAGGTGGTTTTTCATAAATTCGTCATAAGGCAAGTGATTTTTTATTAAAAATTGTAAAAGTAATGATCTGTGTGTATACATTGACATGCATGACCATGGTCAGTGGATTTTGTTTTGGAGAAAACATGTTACTATTAAAGTGCGTTCTTTAAACTTCAGTATCACATAGATCAAGAAGAGAGAGTGTGCAAAAATGATTTCTGTTATATGTATCATTCTTTGTAATTTATAAGAGTGTATGGGACAGCTTGTCTACTTCTGTTTCATATACTGGAATTCACCATCTTTTTATCTGACATACAAAAACAACTTTCATGGCTTCTATACTGTTCTTCAGGCCAATATACTGTGGTACAATGAAGAAACACCTACGATATTGCACGATTCAGAGGGTGTTCAATCAGAATCATTAAGGTTTCTTTTGTTCGATGGAAATAATAATCACCAAAAGATGGACCCTTTGGTTCCTTTAGGATTTGAAAAGGATGTCGAGATGCCTGTGCCACCCCTTTTTCTTGCACCTCTGCAACTGCACAATATAAGGTCTATTATCCACTACATGATGGATTGACACAGATTCTACTCTCAGCTTCTAAAAGAGCAAATACTTGTTGTAAGTTTGTGCCTGTACATTACATGCTTAAATATTTACATTAAAAGTTTATGCCTTTCGTATATAGCTTGACTGTGCCGTTCAGTTGCATACTTGAGTGTTATACTTCAGAACTTTTCTGTTCTTTATGATCTGCTGCATAGAAGATTGATGTATACGCAACCATCTTTAAACCAGGGAGATGTTTTATTTTAGGAATATTTTGGTAATTCAATGTTCTTGTTGCAAATTTATAATCAGTCGGCAATGGAAAATCAAGTCTATAGGCATGAAATCAAAATTTTGTGTTTTAGGGACAGCTTTGCCATTATAAATTTTACTTGTGTATATACTTAAAGAGGTGTATGTGTTATACAAGGATCTGATAAAATGTTTCCCTAGAAATTGTAAAAAAGACTAATTTGTATTTGCCCATTTTGCCCTTCTGAAAAATAACTTAAGCAGCTTATTAAAGCTCAGAATCTTTTCTACTTGCTCTGTGAGTTTTTGACCATAGAATTGCATGAGTAATGCTTCCCACTTCAACTAGGGTATCTAAATCTCTGATCTGTATGTCATTATTCGTCAGTCAGGCAGACCATGCAGAGTCTCAAATGTATTGATAGATTTGGTTGGAGCTGCAAGACCACTTGCTAATAAGCAGCAATGTTCTTTGGAGATAATTGAGCAGTCCCATGAATTGCGGGTTGCTGTGGAAGAATCTGCCGATGCGCCAGGCACCGAGTAATTTGATAGAGGGGGCTTTGTTACGTACACGTGTTGGTGGTAAAGTGGAAGTGTTTGCTGTTGGAGCCCCTACCAGTGGAGCTTTGGTTGTCATCAATGATGATGGACCTGACATGCATTACATGGTACAAATGAAATATGGCTTGCATATCTTTTTGGCTTCAATTAAAAGACTGTATTGTTTTCATTTAAAAGCTACGACCAGAAAGGTAGTCAAGGACTCCCTCTAGAAACCTTGATCTTGATTCCACTTAACCCATTGATTCAAACCCAACAACACTCCTTTGGAGTGTGGCATCTTTTCCACTGTGCTATCAGTGGTTTTGACAGAAGAAATACATTTTTTTTTTTCTCATTAATGAAGACATCAGTGAGGTGATTTGCCATGCACTCGAATTACAGGAATGTGGATAAGGAGTTTGGCGTGCTTGGGATTCATTTTCTCTCTGGACACTGCTTTAGAGCAATCCAAGGCAGGCTTTGATTTTGTTGACATATTATGTCCTTGTGGACTTAGAATATGCTTAGAAACTTAGAATACTGCTTTGTTAGCAAAATTTTCACATTGTAGTTTCAACTTTTTTTTTGCATATGTAAACTGTGCAAGTTAATCTGCATACTTCAGAATATCTAGAAATAGAAGTTCATGTATATGGTCATTGTCATAGAAAGGATGCACGAGGGGCAAGAATAGAATCTTCTCAAGTTCAGGGCAAGGAAATTGGAAGGGAAAGAAACAAGCCCTTTGCCTCTGCCCTACCACTCAATGCATCTGTTGATTCACATTCCAATACAAGGCTAAATACCTAGGATACCTTCTAATTTGCTTTTTAAAATGAAGCAACTGTGGAATTCTTTTTTACATATGCAAAAATGAAAACTGCCCACAATTCATGCAGCACACAACATGCAATTTTTGAGAACTTAGATTTATAGGTTGCTGTTTCTCTAACTGATTGTTGCAGTATGAATAGGAGCAGTGTTCAATTGTTTTCATTGTTCATGGTAGAGTCAATACTTAGGATATTCATAGAATAGCCGACTCTTTGGATATTGACAGATTCTTCTTTTTTATTAGACAAAGTAATTAGTGTCAGTTTTTCATCCCAACTCTTTTCTTTTCTTTTGCTTTTTTTATAGCAGACTCAGATGCGTTCTCATGCGCCATTTGGAGTAGACCTCTTTTCAGATGGCATGGTTGAGGACAACATGACCTGGAACTTTGTTGCAGGGCTTACAGTAGCACGCAAGATATTGGAGAGTTATGGATGTGTCATCCGCACCATATCACCATGTAGACCTGATGCTTGTCTCAGAGCTGGTGGGACTCGAATTGAGATCTGGTTGCCTATTTCACAGTCTGATACTAGTGATACTGCTCCAGGAACATAGTGCCAGTCATGGTTCATCACCAGAACTCAGGTATTTTGTCGATCAGAGGCAATGCATCAATGGGATGCATTGGTGTTTATGGGAAGTCTGAAGCAGAGATTGATGATTCATGATCTAAGTTCCCCCTTTTTTGTTGCTCAATTGTTTTCTGCATGTCATAATAAAGTAGATCAGCTATTATTTTTCATGAACCACATCAAATATTACTATACCAGGGAGATTTTTATCAAAACTCATGGTTTGTATATGCAAAAATTGAAAAAACTTTGTTACTTTGAGCTGTGGAATATGCAAAAATGTTTTTTTATGGCATTCTATTTTGGCTAAATTATTTGGAGCATTCCAAGATTGCTCTTGATTGAAGACAATACATCAGGCTGAGCCTACTGTGTATGATCCAATAGCAAGGCTCGAGCTGAACCCACAATGTATATCATCCAGCAGCAGGGCTTGGGTTTAGCCCACAATTTATCTGACCCAGCAGCAGGTCTCGGCTGGAGCCTACAATTATCTAGTCCAGCTGCTGGATTTCCAGCTGAGCCAACAATGTCCGGCCCACTGTCCCACAAGTGGATAATTTAACCTGCTACCAATAGTACATTTCTGAACCAAAAATGTTTCTCACTTGAATATGAAGTTTGGATTGAAATACCTGAGCAATAAAATTGAAGGATTTGATTTGAACTCCAAAGTAAGCCTGATCTTATCCAATCAGTCTAAGATGCCAGAAGGAAATATCAATAAACTGAATCCAACCACAGTTAACAGAACCAAACCATGCATAACACTGGTTAAAACAATCATAATCAATATTACTCATTGTAACAGAAGGTCCAAATAACGGGAAAATAAAACAGTTAGAACAGCACCACTATCGACCATTTTAACTGATCTTACATAAAATCTTGTTGCAGTAGGCAGGAAAACAAAATCCCAGAAGACAATACCCTCAGTAACAACAAGTGTTCTTTCAGCATCACAATACATAAACTACACGAATCCACCACCTTCATCCCTTCATGTTTCTCTTGCATTGCCTTATACAAAAGGTGTGAAACATGCCACACATGATTCATATAAAGTGAGGGGAGAAATTTAGTACCTGGATCATTTCACAAGCTAATAATTAGGTTTTAGGGGATGGGGATCTGCTGCTGCTGCTGCTGCGACTACTGCTGGTACTTCTCCCTCTAGCAGTCCTGCTTAGGTTTAATGCAAACATTGGGTACAGCCACGAGTATCAGAAAATACTACCACTAAAAAACCTAGATTTAATTAATGAAGGCACTGATTTTACAAACCAAGGTTGCAACGAAAAGACGTTTATCGAAATTTAAGATCCTACCTTCTTGGACTACGATTTCCCAAAACCTTGCGTCCCTGTTAACATAACGACAGATTCAGTTTATATTTTGCTCCTCTTCAAAGCATTAAAAATTTCAATGAAGGTCAACTTTACAAACCTTGCGTGGCCTGGGGGATCCAGAATATGATGAACTTGAACACCCACGCCTTGGAGGTGGTGGTGGTCCACGGCCCCTAAATTAGTTACATCGCAGAATAAATATGGTAATACTAGAAGAACCACGTGAATTTAGTGCAAAGATCATAATCATGATAAACATATCTAGTCAAAAGCAATAATTTGTTGCTTTAGCAAGTCAAACCATGTGATTACATCAAGGGAAGAGAAATAACATGTGAATTTGATGAATTATTTGGCAACAATATGCAATTACTCATGTTGATTATGATTTTTTTTATCAGATATACAATTATAAAGACAAGAAAATATTTGTTTTGATGACATTTAAGAAATAGGATATTCCAAACTTTTCCAGATTTTTTGAAATACCATTTTTTCAGCCATGCCATATTATTCCCAAAAACCAAATTTGTGAAAACATGCTCCACAACTAGAACAATGAAATAGTTGGGAAGATAAGAATATTCCAGATGAACATTACCATTTTTCAGGCTGTCATATATGGCACCCATCTGCTTTGCCAATGGATTGATGTTCACCTAACGACTAGTTTATATTTGTCAATCAAAAAGCTATAGAGAATTTTCACTAGATGTTTTCAAGTAAAATGTATTTCCTTTATAGGTACACAAAGGCCAGCATTCTGAACAACTTTCCACTATGCATTCAAACAAGAAAAGATTCAATCTGGCCCCAAATCATGTCCAACTTGAACCAAGGCTGCCCCAAGCACAAATGGAGGATATGGAAACATTATGCACACTCCAACACTTGCTTGCCTACCACTTTCAGGCCTCAGGTTCTGAAAGTGGGTTAATTACTGCATGAAGTGTAATGGAAGGAAGCTTGAGATAGCTGGAGTTGAATTTTCAATGCATCACTATGCATTACATGCATAACTAATGGTTATATTTCCAGTTGCTATTCTTCCCCCATTATGCTGGCTGTCAATGGATGAAAAATATTGCCATTCAATTGTTTTTCTTGAAAATGGAGCTTTGGGCATCAGGAACAACTTGAACTAGGAAAGCTTCAGAATTTCAAGCCTGACAGTCCTCAACCACAAGTGTCGACACCCAACCCAGGCTCAACTAAGATACAGCCCAGAGGGCTTCAGGCTGGCCCAAGGCCATTAACAGCCTTACCTGTACCAAGCCAAAATCACAATCCAAGACCAGAAACAAGATCTACACCCCCAGAAAGCTGCCAGATATCATTGGATCTTTTGTGCTTACAAGTTGCTAAGCAAATATTGAGCACCAGAACCACTAGACCTCTATACAACATGTACTTGCACATTCAAAAGACCTAGGAATGACTAATCGGAAAATAACAAGGAACACAGTTCTGTGTATTATCCATTATAAGCAGAATACAAACAAGCTAGTGCAGTAGAGAAGTGCACTTCGTTGTGAAAAGCTATAACTAAAACAATATTAATTTTGAAAAAAAAAAAAAGTTCTATGTACAGTATTAGTTGTCACCTGCGAGGAGAAAGTGATCTAGAATGTGAACGAAGCGGACGGACGGCTGGCGAACGGCTGCGACGACGAAGTGGAGGTGACCTCCTAGGTGGGCTCCGTGGTCGCCGCAGAGGTGATCTGAAAAATATATAGATAAAACTCATTTTATATAAATGGGAAAAAATAAATAGCAAGCACATACTACAGAATCAAACCTAGAAAACACAAGTGGGAAAAACACACGGTAGGTCACTTGGACCAACACACATCACTTATCCTCCACTCTCCAGCCAAGAGATTCCCAAACTGAAAAGAAAAGGATTACAGGAGATGTCTTTCCCTCTTTTATTCTAAGAATTAAAACAGTCAGATTCTGATGGCTGAGATCCTAACAAGAGGAAATTGATATATAATAAAGCAAAAAAAAAAAAAAACTACTTCTCATGTCCATCGATTCTAGAAAGTAGCAGGCTAGAGGCAGATGGTCACATAAGGGGAATCAATATTAGGCCCGAGAGAGAAAGAGATAAGATCTCGAAATTAACCTATGAAGAAAATATTATGTACCAATAAGCAGTTCAGTGAATTCAACAAGGTGGATAGTTGGATAAGGTGGAATAACATTAAGCCTGAGAGAGAGAGAACTACAGAACTTCTCAAAAATAGTTTATCTTGAAAAGGACAATAATGTGGAACAATCAAGCAGTTAGAACAATTCAACAAATTACATAACTAGCTTAGAATTAGTTTCTCTGTCCACAATAAGGATGACCATACAATATCTACCAAATAACCTTTTTTATATGTCAGTACACAATTCGCTTCACAATTATGAACTTGTTCCAACAACAGCCCAATTCATTATCTGAATCTTGGTGAGTTTCAAATCCCAGAATTAGACCAAGTTACAGAGAAAGAATAAAAAGATAAATTGGAAAACTGATTGATGAAGCTTACCGCCTCCTTAGAGGTGGTGGGGAGCGCTTGCGGACTGGACTACCACGTCCCCTTCGTGGAGAGGCCCTGTGAACATTCAGGAATAGCCAAATGTTATTGATAGATCTGAAACTGGTGGCGTAGCTACACAAATGTCAAGGTTTTGAAACACAGTAAGCTTATGTAGGCGATCAGGGGACCACATAGTGCCGAGGTGGTATGCAGGCACATAGGTGGACACGTAGGCTGTTTGAATAAAATATTAAAAAACTAAATATGCACATATATAGTTAATGATATATCACATAAATTTACATGTCAATAATATGCCATAATATATTATATGTTGATCATGTGCTTTAATATATTCTCAACTGTATCTTTGAAATATGCTAAATATCATGGTGTTCTTTTTTGAAACGTCATTCATGATATGACACATGATCTTGGAACATTGTATATGATGAACTTGACATTGATTCGACATAAAAATGCAACATGGATCATATTTTATTCAACCTCTAGGTGCCCCTTATACATGGTTGGGTCACATATACAGTCATCTGACCACTTATTAGTCCACAAATATATCTAAGTGGACCAAATTGCAAAATAGATACCTGCTAGTGCTATTCAGAGCAGTCGAGGAACTGCCTCCACCTAGGCAATATAAGCAACAGCTTTTTAGAACATTAAAACAAGCTTACCTCTGCCTCCGTAGAAGTGGGGATGGAGAACGTCTTCTGGCAGGAGATGCCATCCTCCTCCTTGGTGGTGTATCACCACGACCCCGAAGAGGGGAATCTGCTGGACGTCGACGAATAGGAGAATCACGACGATGAGGGGGTGAATCAGGTCGATGCCTGGGGGAATCAGCTCTTCGACGAACTGGGGATCTTTTCCGGGGAGGAGGAGATAGTTTTCGCCTTGGAGAAGCTAAAAATTAAAAGGCGGTAATGCATTTACTGTCAGATAAAGCTTTCTGGATGGTTTTCATTTTACAAAAGTTTCAAAATAGGGGACTGAGTGTAGTTAGAAGAAAGCCAGCAGAATCCAAGTGTAAATATTATGAATAAACTTACACTCCCTTGGCCGTGATCGAGCATCCTTCTCAATATCAGCACTAATTTTATCAGTGGGAGGGCCTCTTTTTGGAGCTGGCACTGCCTTAGGAGGAGGTGAAGCTTTGGGTCGCAGCGGTTTAGTAAAAGCAACCCTGATGACAGTTCCATCAATTTGACCCTGGGATGAGATGCCCAACATTAAGGTTAAAAGAGAAACATTGAAGCATTTTCCACACAATGTTAAGATACAATACTCACGCCATCCATATAAAGCCGAGCCTTGTCAGCATCGGCATGTTCTCTAAATTCAACATATCCATAACCCCTGGGAAGATTAACCTGGAAAACAAAAGATGCAATCATATGCAGAACTACACTTCAAATACAAATAAGAAACCAAATTGTCCACTTACAACTCTGTCCATAACGAGCTCCACATTAACAACTTCACCATAATTACCTGCAAAAATTGGTGAAGAAAAAGGTTAATAAAAAACTGGACATCAATAAGGGCAATAAATATAGACAGAAGAGCAAATTAGTGAGGAAGACTTGATCATTTATAAATATTATCAGTCTTATGACCATTCTGAAGGGATAGTTTCATGGAGGCATCAATTGCCCCTGACAACAAGAATACTTTGCTAAATAATGTTGTAGAAGTCATGCAAAAAATGACTAATTGAACTGAGTCATAATTGGGGGTTCATAATCGAATAAATTCAGTTATGCAATTCCAAAGCTTGCCATATTTTGTGGAATAGACCAAAAGTTTGACCAAATTACTCACCAAATAATCTGGTTAAAACACCTTATTAAACGAAAAGTAACATGAATGTTAAGGTGAAGACAACAAAATAACATGTGGTGGAATTGATCATTATACAGCATGCTGCTTGCTTTTACATGGGAAAGAAAAACCCAAAGCAACTCTTCAAAACAATTACTGTTATGATTTGCATATGCTACTATTGCCAGATAATTTTATAGAGATCTTGTATTTAAACCCCTAAAACTTTGAAAAATTTGCATTTATGAACTCAAAAAATTGTATCATGTGCATGACCTTATCATCCCCTTTAAATCGTGTGTATACCCTTTAGCCTACTCTTCCATTTATAAACAAAAAATACGACAAAAAAAAAAGCAAAATCACAAAGCTTATGGTCCCACATTTTTGCTGTCTGTCCCTCAACAGGCATTACTTGGAGAATGTAAGCAGGGTAGACACACATCATGAAAGAATTTTATAGAGGTATACAGAAAAAAAATCATGTCATGCTGTTGCTTAATTTCGGATCTTCTTCCTTCTTCAAGGACAACAATTTGCATTACATTATCTAGTAAATTGATATTTAATCTAACATGGCAGTACTGAACTAAAATTGAAAAGAACATATAAGCCTCTGAAGACCATAACGAAACTTCTACTGTTATAAATCAAGTGATTGCAGAGGACTAACTTAGAAGAACTAAAGCTAAGATCTGATTTATTTCTTTTTTACAATGGAAGTGCTGACATTCTCATGCTATAACTTATATATTTGGCATTTTTTACATGGCATACAGAAATTCCTTTTTCACCTGTGATGTAGAGATCATCTAATTGTACCTTGAAAATGGTCATTTAACAGCTCCTTATAATGCTATCAGAAAAATGCACTTAGTCAACAAAACAACTGACATGCCCAATTGTAATCCTTGTGTGGTGCTTTTGCAATGTGTGAGAAACAAATAGAAGATGGACCATTCCTCAATCATCACATAAACAAAAGAATATTTATTGATCCTCCAAATCATGTAAATTTTATACATATGCTATGGACATATATCTGAAATGAAAATAGTCAAGGTCATTTCTCAAGAGTCAAATGCACAAAAAAAATGGCATGTATGTATCAGTGCATCCTGAAGTTGACAGTGTAACAAAGATGAAAAACAACTGAAATAAAAAACCATTATTTATGTAATCCAGTTTCTTGCATATAGCAAAGTACTTACTGAAAATTTCCCTCAAATGGGCTTCATTAACATTCCTTGTCAGATGATTGACATGAAGAACTAATGGCTCAACTGGTGGAGATGGTTTCCTGAAATCAAAGAGAACCTCTTGTTATTGCCATAAGCTGGAGAATTAAAAATGTAACTGGAAAAATATGATTGGATGGAGAACGCAAAAACAAATTCAAATATCATGTCAAGCAAACTCTTACACCATAAGTGAGTTATAAATTTATGAACATTAAGATTGTATTCCACAGGGACTAAATTAAGACAAGTAAGCAGGATCCTATCCATGACGTGCATATAATTGATAAATGGAAATCAAATCCTAATGCAAACAAATAGGAGTCAAAACCACATATGGTTGCTCAACTATGAAATTTTTGAGGAAAGTGCAATGATACTTCTGTGGAAGAGCTACTAGATTGATTCACAACTTGTTATTGGACACCTGAAGAAATTCCAAGTGCAAAAGGACTTGAAAATAAATCCCAGTTCATGCTTTTCCAAGGAATTTAATATGTGCATTATTAAAAATATAGAAAAAATAGGTATATCATCCCGAAGGTTGTTGGTTGAAACTTGCTGTTTGTCGATAAATAAAAAAAAATATAAATGCTACTAAATGAACCAAAGACAATATCACATGCAGAACATAATGGCAAGTTAAAATGGGATAAACACTGAACTAAGTATTTGACGGAATCTTACCTACGAGGTGAAACTCGTTTAGGTGGAGGTGATGGTGACTGCTTTCTTCTTCCTGATCCAGGAGGACTGTAATAGATATGAAAGTGCCATATCAGACACAAGAAAACAAAGTTGTGAACAATTGTGATATTTATTTAACAATGAAATGGTTTGGATGAAAATCTGTACAAACTGAGACGCAAACTAGTGCCACAGATAGGAAGAAGAGGACACTCATAAACAATGGAAACCTAGTTTTATCAATAGAACGTAATAGACAAAATAAAAGTCATGAAACAGTTTCGCCCAAGGGCCTTCCATGGTGGAGATGTGCACCAACCAATGCCATGCCCCAGAAGGCCCCAAAGTTCACAGAATTTGAAGTGATTCCGTAGTTGGAACTTTGGGTGGATGCATGTTTTTTCTCCCACTTTCACATAGTTGTAAAATTCCTTGCAGCACATCTGTAGCTACTAGTATTCATGCTGTCCGAAATGTGATTTTTATTATGAAAAGAAAAATAAACACCCTACTCATACTTGCTATTGACTCTCTTATTCAATTATCAAAACTTATCTACAAATTACAGCAACAGTAAAGCTTTGAAACAACTACTGCCCAGAAAAAAATGAAAGACACCATAGAAAACCCTAATATTACACATTTACCTTCTCCTCGGAGGTGGCGACGACTTCCCGGGGGGCGGCGAGGACAGCTTCCTCTGGGGCGGAGGAGAGCGGCTCCGGGAGCTAGCGCTGTGGGAGAGCGACGAGGAGGAGGAGAAGGACCGGGATCGAGAGCGGGACCGCGAGGGGGAGCGGGAGAGGGACTCTGAACCGGAGGAGGAGCGCGACGGCGACGACGACAGGGAGCCGGAGTCCGAGCGGTTCCGCCGGCGAGATCGGCTTGGTTTCGCCATGGTCGCAGGCGTCGGAGCTCGAGAGAGAAGAAACCCTACCGAAACGAGTTGGGGCTTCGGGGAAGAGAAAATGGACTAATTTTTCAGAAAGTTAAATTAAATTCATTTCAACTTCCTGAAATCTTCCTAAATTACATATACCACCCTGACTTCTTATTAATTGCATACAACTTCTTAAATTTTTAAAATTTTTTCTGTAAAATGGATTTGTGATATCAAATTGGCCCTGCATGCTATATTTTCAGTATAATATGCTCTTCTTCATTTTTTTTAAGAGTTTTTATATATACTTGTGATTTTTTAATTATATATTCCTTTTATATTTATTAAAATTACATATTTCTCTTCATATTCTTGAATTTGTATATTTTTTTAAGGAGTTATGCATAAAAAATTTCTTAATCGTCTTAAATTAAAATTAATTATATTTGTAAAAAATCTTTTTTTATTTCATAAAATTATACATTAATTATATATGTAATTTATTAATTCCTCCTAAAGTGCCACCCACAAATATTCGCCAAAATAAGATACTATTTTTCATCTTTTATCCTAAAAAATTGTTAAATTTTTATTTATTAATTTCCCTTCTACTATAATATGGAAGGAGTTAACAAATCAAATTAAATTAATATATAATTAAATAAAATAAAAAACTATTTTTTAAACTATAAGTAATTTTAATTCAAAATAATTAAGAATTTTAGTTATATATACCTTTAGATAGATATATGTAAAAAGTTTAAGAATATAAAATAATAATTTTAAAAAAAATACAATAAGTTATATATCATTAGAAAATATTTATATAAAAATTTTTTCTTATTAATGAAAATAGTTTTTAAGTAATTGATCACCTATCTTATTATGAATATATGAAAAACCACTTCCCTTATTACTATTAGTAAAATCACTTGTCTTATATTATAAATTAAAAAAATATCTCTGTTAAAAAAAATTTGAAAATATTTTTATTTTTATTTGATTTTATCGATTAGATTAATAAAAAAATCAACTATTCTCATTTAGTTTTGTTTTAGACAATTGATTCATAATTATTAGACAACCAATTTGATAAAACTAGATTTTAAATTTTCAAATTTATAAAATTAGTTTTTCATAAAAATTGAAATAAGATAAGTTTTAATATTAATTTAATAGTTGTTTAAAATAAATTCAAATGAGAATAATTTGATCTTTTTTAATTAAATTTAATTGATAAAATTAAATTAAAATAAAATATTAGGAAAATTTTTTGTATGTCCATATAAAGTAATGATATTTTCTCTGTACCCTTATAAAACTTGTAATATCCGATATACCCGTGAAATTTTTTCCTTTTCATACAACTTGAACTAAATAGTGTTAATTTTGATCACTAAAACTAATGAAAATATGACCATTATGCCCTTATTTCATATATTTTTTATAAAAAACTATTAAAAATAAAAAAATCGCTAATAATCTAATAAAATTTCAAATAATTGTAAAAATCCAAACAAAATATATTTGTAAAGAACTTCTTGAAAATTCAGAATAATTGTAAAAGAAATTTTGAAAAAGTACAATAAATTGTGAAATGCTAAAAATATGGAATATCATAAAAAAATTTGAAAATAAAAAAATAAAAAAATACTAAAAGTTTTAGAATTATAAATAAAGCCTTTAAAGCAAGATTTTCTGTATCAGTTTCGGTTTCGATTTCGGCACCCAGCGAAACCGATACGTTTCGACCGTTTCGGCCTTTTTAGTTTCAGTCGAAAGATTTTTTTTAGTTATTAATTGTGTGTTGACCACAGTTTGACTATATTTTGACTGTACTTTAACCTTCAATTAAAAATACAATAAAATTTTGAATTTTTTTTAAAAAAATTAAAAATTATGAAAGAATTTATAATTAATTTTACCATAATATTAAATATTATTTTAATTAATTAAAATTAATTTTTTGATAGGTTCCACACTATTTTTTTCTCTCTTCTTCCCTCTCTCCCACCCCTCTGCGCCATCCTCATGCCTATGCTGCCACCACCTTTACCCGGCACCTAACGCACATGATCCCTGCTTATTCCAATCTCATGGCTACAGCTACATACTTTCTTCCCTATAACAGGATCCCCCTGCTCCGCCTTCTCCCTCCTTGCGTTTCCCCCCTCGGGCTGTGCAATTCCTGCATTTCAGTCCATGCCCCATCCCACTGTGAACCTTTATGATATCCGAGCCCACACTAGCTTGCGCATCTCGTCACGCCCGCTTTCCATGGGGGGGTCCGCCTGCCCGAAAACCAATTTTTTGACTTTTCTTTCGGTGGCCCGATCAGGCAACCCTGCCCCGTCACCCACAACCATCAACGTGTTTCATCCACCTCCTTTTCCTTTCCATTTCCACCAAAGCTTTTTTTATCTTCCGTATCGTTGGCTTCACCCATTCACTTATCTTTTCTTATTTTTTCCTTTCCACCTCACCCCCTAATCCTCGGTTTCACCATTATCCCCCCCCTCTGACCCCTTCACCGTTACAACTCCCTCATTCCCGTCCAGATGCCCCGTCTACATAGCCCAAACGACCCTGGTCCGGGCGTCGAAGTCCCTTTTCGGCGATAGTGCTAGAATGGCGCGAAGGCCCCGTATAAAAGGCCGATCTCAGCTTGCGGGAGTACAGGTCAGGTTTGGTGAGGGAATGAGAATAAGCGAGGGAGAGGCGCAAGTTAGCAAGCGCGCAACGGCTCTTAGGCGTGGACACGAAGTCGGGCGCGAGCTACACCACCGCCCCACCACCCCCCCCACGCCCCCCCCCCACCGCCCCGCGCGTTGTGAGCCCGGTGAGCTCTCCCCAGCGCGCACGAGCCCGGCCAGCTCCCACCCGCTCACGCTTGAGCTCGCGCGAGCTCCCGCCCGTGCGCGCGGGACCGGCAAGCTCCCGCCCGCGCTCAAGTTCCAACGTTGGTGAAGATGAACAGTAAACCCTAAACCGAAACCAAAATTAGGGGTTTCGGTTCGAGACCGACCGAAACGTAAAACCCTGCTTTAAAGTATAGATCGCAGAAAAATCTCTAAAATTATAGAAAATCGCAAAGCCATTATAAAATAAAGGAAATTATAAAAAATCATTCGAAAGTTCAGAAAATCCCATAAAATTTTTTGAAAAAATAAAAAAATATTAAAAATCTCTTAAAAGTAATAAAATTTAAGAAAATTTATTAGAAGTAAAAAAAATCATAACATTCCTAAAAATATAGAAAATTACAAAATAAATTCTTAAAAGTTCAAAACATCCCAATGGTCGAAAATTTGAACTAGCCATTGTAAATGATGTCACAGATTCGGACGTAATAGGTTTGAGTGGCCAAAAACTATATTGAATGACTGATATGTGTAAACTAAGAAAACTAAAGTTTATAACCTCTAATCTTTGACCATCCAAAGTTGAGGGTTCAAGCATTTGAATCTATAATAATCCCAAAGATATTTTTGCTAGAGTTAGGAGTTTAAACCCTGAAATTCAGATGTCTGACGTTAACAAGAAAACTATTATTTTATTATAACTTTAGTCCCCTAATTTGATTTTTTTCTCATAACTTATTTTTTATAAAATGCTAGGTAAATGAAAACATTTCAATATAAATTTGAGTGTTAGAGCTCAAAACTAAGGATTTAAATGCAAATTTTCAACTCAAACAATAAATAAAAGGTAAAAATATATTAAGCTAATTTGATGATCTTTTAAAACTTCTTCAAGTTATTTTTACTTCTTTAAATTTCGTTTATTGATCTACTATCATATATTATCTTTAATATTATCTTTATATTTATTTACACCTAAGACTTCCTAATATACTTGATCTTCATTTCGCATCTAACTTAAGTACAAGCTACACATGCTCAACAAATAATCAAATATAAAATTTATTCATTATCAAAATTATAAAGAGCAACATATTTCGCTCGTATACACCACTATTTCATATTACAATTTTTAATGGATGCAACATATTTAATGGTAATTATGTTATTTTTTATAAAAATACATGATTAAATAATCTATGATATTTTTTTATAAATATTTAGTGATAATTTTATAAATTTGTAGGAGATTTGCTGCGATTTTCTAAAGGTTTAGGAAATTTTTTTATTTTCAAAAATTTAAGGGATTTTTGTGATATTTTAAATTTTTAGAGGTTTTTTTTGTGATTTTATGAAATTTGAAGCAGTTTTTGCTATTTTATATACTTTCTAAAATTTTTTAAATATTCTTCTTAGGTTTTAGGGGTTTTTATGATATTTTGAATTTTCAGATTTTTTTTGTAATTTTTCTTCATTTTATATACTTTCAATGGGTTTTAGTGATTTTCTATATTTTCAAAATTTCTTTTGTAATTTTATAAACTTTCAAAGTACTTTTTATAATTTTCTTATTTTTAGGTGTTTTGTATTTTGTATACTTTTAGATATTTTATATGACATTCTATATTTTCATAATTTTTTATAATTGTCTAAACTTTCAATTTTTTATGATTTTTATAATTTATAATTTATTAAATAATTTTCTGTAGTTTTGAGGATTTTTTTGTGAGTTTTTATACTTTCAAAAAATTTTATATGATTTTATGAATTTTTAAGAAGGGTTTCTTTTTTATCTTTTTCTATATTTCAATTAATTTTTTTAAAATTTTCTATGTTTTTAATTTTTTTATAATTTTTTGAACTTATATTATATTATTGGTAATTTTTTAACTTTCAAAATTTTTTTATAAAAAATATATTTTATATAAAGATATATGAAATAAGGATATAGTGATAATTTTGATATCTTTCTATTAATTTAATAGTCAAAATTAACTCTGTTTAGTTAGAGGAGTATTCAAGAAAGAAAAATTTTTTCAATAGTACATTAGACATTGTAATTTTTATAGGGGTATAGACAAAATACCACTACTTTATACAAATATTAAAAAATAGCTGATAATCTAACAAAATTTCAAATAATTGTAAAAATCCAAAAAAAATATTTGTAAAAAATATCTTAAAAATCCAGAACAATTATAAAATAATTTTGAAAGGTTAAAAAAACAAAATGTTAAAATTATGGAAAATTATAAAAAAATGTGAAAAATATAAAAATCACAAAAGATACTAAAAGTTTAAAAATTATAAACAAAACCTTTAAAGTATAGATCATAGAAAAATCTATAAAATTATAGAAAATTACAAAATCATTATATATATATATATATATATATAATCCTTTAAAAGTTTAGAAAATACCATAAATTTTTTTGAAAAAATAAAAAATACTAAAAATATCCTAAAAGTTTAAAATTAAAGAAAATTTATTGGAAGCATAAAAAATCATAAAATCCCTAAATATATCAAAAAAAATACAAAATAAATTCTTTAAAGTTCAAAACATCCCAATAGTCGAAATTGAACTAGCCATTATAAATGATGTCATGGATTCAAATGTCTAGCCATCAGATTCATGCGTCTGAACAAATTAGGTTCGAGCAACCAAAAACTATATTGAACAATTGATATGTGTAAACTGAAAAAACTGAAGTTTACAATTTTTTATCTTTGACCGTCCGAAGCTGAGGGTTTGAGCATCCAAATTTGTCAATAATCTAAAAGGCATTTTTGCTAGAGTCGGGTGTCAAAAACCTGAAGTTCGGACATCCAAAGTTAACAAAAAAATTATTATTCTAATTTGATATTTTTGCATAACTTATATTGGACAAAATACTAGACCGATGAAAGCATTCTAATGTGAATTTAAGTATTAGCCAAAGTTCTAAACTAAATATTTAAATACAAATCTTTGACTAAAATAACAAATAAAAAGTTTAAACCTTGAGCTAACTTGATGATCTCTTAATCATTCTTCGAAGCATTTTCAATACTTGAAATTCTGTTCGTTGATCCACCATCATAACTCATATTTAATATTATTCTTATGTTCATTTACACTGAAAACTTCCGAACATTCTTAATCTTTATTTTGAGTTTAGTTTGAGTATAAGTTACACATGCTTAATATACGATCAAATATAAAATTTGTTTATAATCAAAACTATAAACAGTAACACACTTGGCTTGTATACATTGCTATTTCATATTATAAATTTTAATGGATGCTACATATTTCGTAGTAATTATGTTATTTTTATAAAAATATACGTGATTAAATAATTTATGATATTTTTTATAAATATTAAATAATAATGTTATAAACTTATAGGATATTTTCTGCGATTTTCTTAGATTTTAGGAAATTGTTTGATTTTCTAAAGTTTCAATGATGTGATATTTTAAATTTTTAGGGGTTTTTTTTTGTGATTTTATGAACTTTGAAGTGGTTTTTGTTACTTTTTTTTTACTTTCTAAATTTTTAAATTTTTTCCTTAAGTTTTAGGGGCTTTTATGATTTTTGAATTTTCGGATATTTTTTATAATTTTCTGTACTTTCAAGACTTTTTTAAAAATTTCTAAATTGTTAGAATTTTCTATGATTTTTTCAACATTTAGAAAATTTTCCTTTAATTTTTGGAGCTCTTACAAATTTTTTTGTAATTTTTTATATTTTCAGGAGTTTTTTGATTTTCTATACTATCAAAATTTTTCTTCACTTTATATACTTTCAATGGGTTTTAGTGATTTTCTATAGTTTCAGAAATTTTTTTGTAATTTTTTAAACTTTTAAAGTACTTTCTATGACTTTCTTTATTTTCAGGGGTTTTGTATTTCGTATACTTTTAGAGATTTTATATGATTTTTTATATTTTCAGATTTTTTTATAAGTATCAAAACTTTCAAATTTTTTTTATGATTTTCGTATGTATAATTTTTAAAATAAAATTCTATAATTTTGTGGAATTTTTGTGAGTTTCTGTACTTTCAAAAAATTGTCTATAATTTTATGAATTTTTAAAATGTTTTTTAATATTTTCCTATATTTCAATTAGTTTTTTTTGAATTTTCTATATTTTTAAATTTTTTAAATTTTTTGAACTTTTATTATATCATTGATAATTTTTTAAATTTCGGGAGTTTTTTTTAAAAATATTTTCATATAAAGATATATAAAATAAGGATATCATAATAATTTTAATATCTTCCTATTAATTTAATGGTCAAAATTAACTATGTTTAATTAGAGGAGCATTTAAGAAAGAAAAAAATTTTCAAGAATATGTTAGACATTGTAACTTTTATCACGGTATAGATAAAATACCATTATTTTACGAAAATTTAAAAAAATTTATCTAAATTTTTTTTTAAAATTTTAATAGAGATAATTTTTAAAATTTATAGTATAAAATGAATAAATTTTTCTACTAAAAATAAAATAAATCATATTTATGAATTAAAAATAAAGTAGATATATTTTTGCTAAAAAGTGGGACGAAAATTACCATTAACAACATCCTTACCACCTTCTGGGGCAGCAGTGTATTTACACATTTTTATTGTTCTATTTATTTTTGCCTGTGTGCATGTATGGTTGGTGCTACGTGGCATCTACTCCGTCCCCACCAACCTCCATTTTTCGTCTTTATCTTTATTTTATTTTTTTACTTTTGCCGAGGTGGAATATACAATTACCAATTTTATCCGGGTATAATGGCACATAAATGAGTCCCAGGGACGCGAACATTCCCCCTATTCGTGTTGACCGGGTTATCCGACGGACCGGACGTCTAAATAAATGAGATTTACTATATTATTGCTATTTATTTATTCCCGAAATAATACCGTTTCAATTTTTAATTTGTTTAAAAATCCAACCTTCTGCCATTGTTTTGACGCGGTGGGGCCCTTTCTTTCCGGAAGAAGCCGGCCATGTGAGACATTTACGGCGTAGAATTCCAAATAATCCTCAGAAATCGCTCGAAAAATCGAAAACTCGGAGAATTCGATCTGTGGATATCTAGGGTTCGTCGTGGCCTCGGATCTTCCGTCTTCAGCGGCTGTGGCGGTTTTTTCCGGTTGGATCTCTCTCAGAATTGTGTAGGTATCCCGTATTTTTTTGTGAATTGATTTGTAGGTTTTTTTTTTACCCCTTTTTCCGAATCTGAAATTTGGATGATTTTTTACGAATTTTTGGATGGGAGTTAAAAGACGTGACTTTTTTTGCCTTTTTGGGATGGTCCACAGATTGTAGTGATTGGACACATTTTGATTTCTGAATCACTTGTTTGCTTATACTATTTGGAGATTTGGAGACCATGATGACGCATATGAGAAGCGTATGATGCTTTCCTCTTCGATCAATGTTGGTGGTGTTGGCCTCAAATGCATGTTCAAATATCTCAGCTGATGACTTTTGACATTATTGATTGCTCATTGCTATAAACTTGGAATTTTTGGGCCAGTTCTTATGCGTTATCTTTTATCAAAATCATCTTAAGATTCTATACTCACCTAGGACGATGGCCTTCAGGTTCTTCCGTTATTGTGTTTGCGCTTGCCATGAAAGCCCAAATTCCTATGTAAAGAATCGGCAGCGATGAATTTTTCAAGAAATGTGGAGCAAATGCCAGTTCCCAGAATTTGTCCTTCATTACTATTCTAGGGTTGACAATCATGGCGAAACTTGGAATGCCCATCCGGAGGTTTTTTGCTCGCTCCCCAGTTTAACTGAGAATGCAATAGTTCATGATAATAGATTTCTGCTTATTGTGTGCTCATATTATTCATTATCTGCTATCTTACATTGTTTATTGCAGTGCATTGATTAGAAAACCAAATGAAAGCATGAGGCTTATAATAACAACAGTTATTGGAGTTGTATTTGGCTTCCTGATTGGAATATTTTTTCCTACAGTTAACATCACAAAGGTATAATTTCTGCTAATTTCTAGCTTTAATTTTACAATTTTACTTAAAATGCAATTGGGTTATACAATACTGCCTGGCTGTATTTTTGACAGCTTCAGTTCCCTTCTAGCATCATTTCATACATTGAGGATAAGAATTCAGGCATCACAACTCAAGCCTTATTGAACCATGCTTGGACTTCTGCAAATAGTCGGCAAAGAAACAATTCAAATCCAGAATCGAACAATACTCTGAAGGTATTATTCTTTCCCGCCAGTCTTGTGCTCATGATTCCATTTGCTGATCATTTGAAACATGATAATTTATCTAATAATGCAGCTATTTATCACTCTTGTACACAATGTACTGCATAAAACTATAATTTGAAACATTACTTTTACGTAGATGGTCTGAAATATGAGCTTGTTTTTACTTTTAGTCTATTGTAGATCAGGAAGCTGTTTTTAGGTTGAAAAATTTTATTCTAACTTAATGTTGTAAGGTGAATAAGGAATCCCTAAAATCTCTCTGTTGTAAAGTTCTTATGCCATGTGAATCGCAAATTATGAATGATTAAGGAATGTTAACTTGGGCTCCAGAGGAGATCAAGGGGGTGTAACATCCGATTCATTCATCAGGATTTGGTTATCATAAGATTTTGCCTACTGATTTAGAACTGACTCCCCATTTTATATCTGGTTATTGATCTCCCACTTATTTCTACTCAGAATACTTGATTAAACATTGGGCACACTGATTTGGATCATGAACAGAAGCATGACATGCAGACTTAAATGGTTATTGTGTATTCGATTTTCACGTGCAGCCATCTGACTTTATAAAAAATAGCATGTAACACACGTACTTATTTTCACTTATGGACTAAAATTAAATTTTCTGTCTGTGATATAGATTTATGTCCCTTCAAATCCTCGGGGTGCTAGAAGTCTGCCACCAGGGATTATTGTGCCAGAATCGGATTTTTATCCACGAAGATTGTGGGGCAAACCAAGTGAGGTATGCAATGAGGACTTGCACCTAACTTTGTGACTTGCAATAATTAGATTTTCATTATACTAGTACTTGATTTGGAGCCCCCTACCACTTTTTTGAATCTCTACCTAATCTCTCAGTTTTCTTTAAATCTAACATTTGTCGTCGAGATCATACAGGAAAATATGGTTATTGGTTTTTTGGGTTTTCAGAGAGAACAATATCTATCCATTTTGTTGCATCCTTGACCTGCTTTTGTTTTGCTTGTGCTATATGACACAATAGTGATGGTACCTTATGCAACTGAGTAGTCTTTTTAAATTTGAGTTAGGATGTAGGTGAGATAGGTCACACCTTTTGATGAGTTTTCTCAATCTTATTTGCAAAACTTTATTGGTATGATGATAATGGCGAGTCAGAATATGTTTCATTGAGATCCTTTACAACTTGTTAATTTATTAGCAATGCAATATTCATATGTCTGTTTTGGTATTTTGTCGATGTTCCATCTTAGTAAATTTTATGTTTTTTCCTTGGCAAGAGACTCTATTTTCCTTGGACAAAAACATGTGAAAATTCACACACTGAATATATTAAATGATTTCCAAGAGGAGAAAATGAAGATAATTATGACCATTATTTTTCAAATAAAAACTACTTTGATTCTCCTATAAGCTTTTCAAGAAGAAAAATAGCTTTACAGGCTTGACATTGAAGATCATGGGTTGTCAACAATGCTCTTATGTTTCTGCCTGGTTTATGGAAAAATGTTGGTTTGTATGATGAAATTAGCTTCAAATATCTTTCTATTATTGGTAGTAGGAAAGAGATAGTTTCAAGAGTTAAGATGCAGAGAGATTTTATGGAGTTTGTATGGCAAATCTCTAAGCATAATGCATTCAACATTTGTAAGTTATGGTGCATAATCTATTCTCACCAAGAAATATCAATGCAAGAAATGAGTTAGAGAAGTATCAATGCTGTAACATTTGATTTATTTAGGAATCATTTACTGGATGCTTGCATTGGACTGGACATCCATGCATATCCATAACAGGTACACGGAGGAGGAGAAGAGTTTTCAAATTTTTGCAAATGGTTTCAGAAAGGTGGGATGCAAAATCAAAATTTTCATGGATGATATAGACCACCTTTAGTATGAGAACATTTCACTATAAAATGGGGATGCCATGTTCAACTGTCACATGCCTCAACCAAAGTCTATCTTTAAAAAAATTCAAACTTGTGTAGGACATCACTTGAATATCCTTTATGATCATTATTGATTTGGAAGCTTAATAGGTGACTATTTGATAGAATAATAGAGGTTTAGAAGATAATTTTCAAGTCTATTGTTTTATAGTTTGAGAAGCAAGTGTTAGACCTGTTGCTATGTTTTGAAGAATGCACTTGGTTGCGCATCAGTGCTATTTTTGAAACTAGAGTTCATACTTCATAGGATGCCATTTATCAATTAATTTAGTTGATTTTAAATTTCAGCATATCAAATAAATAGTTCTAGCATGAATTAATAACTGATTTGCTGCATTCTGTTTTTGATATTTTAGCAACAGATTAATGTGCATTATGCGATCAATTACTACCTAGGATCATCTGTGTTTTTGTATTTATATTTCCTCAAGTACCTCATCTATTATTTCACATGGTAACTAGCTTTTGTTTTTCTGTTGTCCTCTTGATTATCAAAATCTCCAAAATATGCAGGACCTGCCCATCCAGCCGAAGTACCTTGTGACATTCACTGTTGGATATGAACAAAAACACAACATTGATGCTGCAGTCCGAAAGGTTGGTGAAAGGTCTGTGCTATGCAAACAGCATGGACCACTTTTACTGTCAATAGTACTGAATTTACCATACTTTTCTGGCCATGGCAGTTCTACAATGAAAAGAGTTGATGATTGTCAAGAAATGAACTGCTGTTTCCTTCTGCCCATTTAATTGTTAAACCTTCTTTCAATTTTATTATCTTGCTTTTTTCTTTAATATCTGTTGTCTGGTTCTATAAAAGCATATACTTCTGTTGAGTCCAAAGTTGGATTTGATTGCTAGTGATCATAAAAAGGATAAAATGTGGATTATCAAGGGTGGATTTTTTAGAGGAACATTTTCTTCAAGAGTCAAGAATGCATGCTGTGTAATTACTTTTTCATCCTCTAACTACCTTCAACCATGTATGTCTTATTCAGATTCGAAGAACAATTAAATAATTCACACATGAAAGTTATCAGAATTGATGGTGATTTTTTCTGGAGAGACGCATAGAGACCAACATAAAATGATCACATTTTGGTTCCAGACTTTCTTTTAACACAAAATTATCTATGCGCTGAACTCTCTAGAATTTGTTGCAGTTATCTTCCTCTTCGAGCCCATCATGTCCCACAATTTAACAGTCACATCCTTTGGGTATTTGATGTGAACAGTGGAATGTTTCTTCTAATTTGATAGATAAAGTTATTTAGGGCTACTATTTACTCAGTTAGCTGGAAACCCTTTGCACTGCTATGGTATCTTGTGTAAATGAGAAAGAAGTAATTTTCATGTGATTTTGACCAATATTTCTGTTTCTTAGTGAAACTTGTTGGAATTCAATTTGAAAATCTTTGGCTGTTGGTTTAAAATCTTCTTTCAGAGTAAGCCTGACATGCAAAGTGTGGAGTTATTTTGATCATTGTATGAGCGCATAATATAGCCAAGCTAATTGATTTGAAAGTTGATGACACTTTTGAATCTTCCAAATCCAATCCGCTAGTTTCTCAGCTTCATAACTAAAATTTATATCACTCCAAATTAGGAGTAGCTGTCAATTCCGCTTTGGATTTTGGTAGCATAAAACAAGTATTTTAGCTATTTCATTATGGGGATGGTGTTGGAGTTCATACAGGCTATGACACTGCCATTTGTCGGGGGAAACATGGTTCAGATTTGGAATTAAACAAAGAGATAATGAAATGGGTGGCTGCAATGTTATTGAATGGTCAATGATACTGGGTTGGGGCTGCCGAACACATGCATGCACCTCCTGGAGGGGTTCTCATGCCATACGCAGACCTATAATTTACGAGTTTATCAACATAAATCATAGAATGTGGCAATCATACTTATAATGGTGTATAAATGCCTCATTGAATGCGGAAATTCCAACCCCCACAAATCAACAGCTTTTCCTCATTTAAGCAGGAATATAAAAATCCAGAAAGCAGTTGGACTTTTTAAGAGGGCTGTAAAGTTTATCACTTAGTTTGGTAAAATGTTAAAGCTGATTAACTAGTGTAATCATTGTATTTTTTGTGGTTGAAGTTGAATGAAAATGTAATGATTGCACTTAGCCATACTAGTTAACCAACTTTAACATTTTATCAAACTAAGCCTATAATTTGCGACTTCTTGTGGAGAACACATCTGCAGTTGGGTCATTAATCAAAACTGATCTCCTCTGGGCCATAGTTGTTTTTTGGCTTCCAAACTGCATGTTAATACTTCCATCGATTGGTTTGTTGGTTTGCTGTACAATCATGGAACAGGATCTCATGCAGCAATGCAGATACAATTTTGGCAGGGTTATGCCTAAAGAGACTTTCCTGCTAGTTCAGGAGCACCCTTCTCGGATCATCTAAACCCAATGAAAGGAAGAATTTCAATTGCACCTGATTTGTTGGATATGTAAAGTAAAATTGATCAAGGGGTTATTGCTCATTTATTTTTCTTATTGTTTATTGCTTAGAATTAAATCTGAATAATGATGTGTTTGGATTTTGATTCAATCAAATCATATTGTTTTAATAGAATTTCTACTTTTAATTTTTCTTCCAAGGTAACTTGCACTACTATGAAGAAGCAAGGTTTCTGGGCAATCTAGTCATGAACTATTATCCTTTGTTTCATTATGATGAGGTCAAAGGTCTCCACCTATCTTATGCCTGAATTTGTTGCAGTTCTCTGAAAATTTTACAATCCTTTTGTTCCATTATGATGGCCGGGTTAGCGAATGGGATGAATTCAAATGGTCAAAGCAGGCTATCCATGTGAGTGCCAGGAAGCAGACCAAATGGTGAGAAATTGATCTGTCATTTTTTTCAATTTTTAACTTTATTTTCTTCTGAGATCTGACAAACTTTGTGATTTTCTGATATCTATTAGGTGGTATGCAAAGAGATTTTTGCATCCTGACATTGTTGCACCTTATGAGTACATATTTATCTGGGATGAAGACCTAGGTGTTGAGCATTTTGATGCAGAAGAGTACGTGGTGTCCTACTTAAGCATATTATCACTGAAAAATATTTGCATACTGAACTTTGGGTCACTTTCACGTCCAGGTACCTTAAATTAGTGAGAAAGCATGGTTTGGAGATCTCCCAGCCTGGTTTGGAGCCTGACAAGGGCCTAACATGGCAAATGACTAAAAGGAGAGGTGATCGTGAAGTCCACAAGTAAGAGAGTTTCTCTATTGCATGAAGATATGTATGTGAACCTCTAAAGAAACCCAAGAAGCAAATCAAGAATTGTTGCTTTTGTTACTTATGATGTCTATTGAATACACTTCCTGCTTCTATATAATCATGTGTGCAAACTTGGTGCTAAACAGAGAAACAGAGGAGAGACCAGGATGGTGCACTGACCCCCATTTACCACCCTGTGCAGCGTATGACACTGGACTAACACTGGAGAAATGTCCTAATTTTTCTGTTCCTTTGTTCTTTCAGAAGAACCATCTTGAATATATTTCATCATTTGTCATAGGTTTGTTGAGATTATGGCAACTGTCTTCTCTCGAGATGCATGGCGCTGTGTCTGGCATATGATTCAGGTGTGTTAAAAATCACAAATGGGTAATTCACATTCTCTTTTGGTTGATCCTATTTTTTCAAACTGTATGTTATCTTTCTGATGCAGAATGACTTGGTTCATGGATGGGGACTTGATTTTGCACTCAGAAAATGCGTTGAGGTATTTAAGATGCTAGGATGTTAATCTTTTGTGCTAGCTGTAGGGGATGATGTTTTGCTTGCTCTCTTACATTAGATAGTCATTTCTGGAGGGTCATATTACATTCACAGAACCTCGTTTCACCTGTTTGAATTGCACTTCCATTTTATTTGCTCAAGTTGGTTTCTTTTTAACAGCCGGCTCATGAGAAAATTGGAGTAGTAGATGCTCAATGGATTGTTCATCAAGTGGTTCCTTCACTTGGGAACCAGGTAGGTGAAACCAAGCGTGATTTTATGTTGCAAAATTCATTTCATTCTTAAATCTAAAGCTGCTTACAATATTCTCTTTTCTTGTCCCCTACAGGGCCAGGCAGAGAATGGAAAAGCTCCATGGGAAGGGGTAAATTGTCGATGCACTTTTCAATTCTTCTATTCTCTTCTTTTTCGTTCTGTGTGTATGCTCCATTCCGTCCAAAGAAGACATGATCTTTTTGTTTCCTTGCAACAAAACAAGTCACATACTCTTTATTTGTTGGCATGATATATAAAATGTGTTCTGGCTTGAACCCAAGCAATACATTTTCCTCTAAACTGTGTTTTTACATCATGTCAGGTGAGGGAGAGATGTCGGAAAGAGTGGGGAATTTTCCAGACTCGAATGGCAGATGCAGAGAAAGCGTATTATGAGAACATGGGAATCACTCCTCCCAACACAACAGTAGTAGTTTAGATGAGTATATATAATTTCTTGTTTTATCGTCCTATCATTATTCCACTAGTGATCAATTTACTAGTCTGTAATCCCTAGAGGATTTATTTGATTATGAAGCATTAGTTGCATGGGCTTTTGAGCTCATAACCAGCTCTGAGGGCTTTGGAGATTTTGAAGTTTTGTAGGTCAAATAGATCATTCTTTGTCGAATAATGTGTTCTGTCAATGTATCTGGCAAGGCTTGTGCTTGGGATTGTAGCCACAAGCAGTTAGAAATAATTCTGAGAGGTGAAAAATTCTGAATTTAGAAAATATTTGGTGAAATTGAAATATGAAAATTAGTTTGTAAATGTTTTTAATTATAAAAATAAGCATATATTACTTTTTATCCCTTTGTGCAGCCTGATGATGAAATACTCTCAGGAGGTTTTTTTTTAAAAAAAATCACCGAATTGTACTTTGCTATGCTGAACACAGATGAGTAAATCTGTTACATAATTATCAGAAAAGACATAATGATCACCAAAACATAAAAAAGGAATCAGAAACATAAAATATATGCCTAACCAAAAAATGATAAAATGCAAATAATGTTTACAAAACATATATAATGGGTCTAACATCCAATTTGTTCTTGCTTACAATTGAGGGCACAGCTAATTTTAAGATTTTACAAAGCCATCAGTCTTTTGGATCAAACTGAGATAGTCCTACAGAGAAGAAATTACAGAATTCAAAAACTGAAAGTGTACAGAATTGATCCTTCGGGTCTTCCGGGTGGGCTTTGGTGCTCCACACAAATACAATGCGACACAAAATAACCATATAAATATATCTGTGCTGCAACATCAGTTTGAATCCACAGCAAGGAAAGCGATGCAAACCTGACAACAGGTAAAGCTACATTTTTCTGAAACCAACTTTTCATTACAAACACTATATGGTCTTTATCTTTTTACTGATCTTGCTTTATTGCAGTTTTTAATTTTCACAACCAAAGAAATCCTAAAAGCCAGCTCCTTCAATCTCATAAAACTGAGTTAAGCAAGATCAAATTCACAAGTCCATTATGCAGTTATCCAAAACCATCAAAGAAAAATAATAACACTAGACAGTCATAGTTCAAAACAATTAATTTAATGATGACCACAGTATTTATCTGAACATAAAACAACAAAATTCATCGGCTACCTGAAGCGAATGTTAACATAGAGGGGGAGTACCTTACAGTAAGTACCAGAATCCCAACAATTTCGTTCCTGAACCCAAAGATGCTACAATTTGCCTGGCTATGGTAAACCTGATTATCTTTGCTGATCCTGACAACAGAATTTGTAAAAGACAGCTTTCTGACAGCAGCTCTGCATAGATAGATAACAAAAATTGAGAAATTGGCAAGGGAAGGAAGATGATGTATTCTTGTAGTTTCGAGAACAGGAATTGAAAGGCTAAAATATTTGTCTGTATCATGATAGCCGGTGAAAAAAAATATGATAGACCAAAAAGCCTCGTCACCTGGTTCTATTTCTCGAACACAACTGCAGCACAAGATGAAGCATAGCAGTTTACCATGGCTTAGAGGAACTTCTGCGCAGGATATAAGAAGAAACTAAATATATTCAAGCTCTGTTGTCTGATAAACCTTCAAACCAGTTGGTCTTGAATCTCTCAGTTCATTGCTGCAGAAACTGCATCTTTCCTTCAAATTTGTCATGCTAAGGAATTTATGATCAGTCACAGTTATAATTTCTCCATTTCCCTATGTCCCTAATTCTCGATCAAGATTCAACAAAACATAAGAAGAAATTAACGGCAAAAGCAAGAACACAAGCAAGAAAGCAAGAAGAGAAACACAAATCAACCAATCATTCCCATTACCATGACCAAAAACACAAGTGTCATACAGATAGATACACATACAATTGGCTACCCGTTCAAGCGAAGAAAACTACTAGCCATGTATATAATCATACTAATAATATAAGCGAGATTCCGCCATGCGTGCAAATTAATCAGACAGAGAAGCAATGAGGGAACGAGGGCTTCCCCAAATCGGCAAATCAAGTAGCGCCTGCGCCACCAGCCGTTCCCGCTCCTCGCACACCGCCTCCACGAACTCGCACATCTCCCCCAGGCTCCGAATCATCATTTCCTGCGCCTCCACCTGCAATTCGCCGCCCTTCAGATCGGATTCGAAACCCTAGAAAACGAAACACACACCTGAAAACCCACATACCAGTGAGAGGAGCTCGTCGATCGGAGGGAGGCGACTTGGAGGTGGCGGACACAGGGCGGAGGAGGCGGCGGTAGGAGGATGTGGAGGAGGAAGGGAGGATGGAATGGAGGAGGAGAGGGAGTCCCAGCGGGCGAGCTCGGCGGCGTAGCGGTCGCGGATGGCGAGGAGGGATTGCTTCTTGCGGGCCCGGTGGTGGCGGTTGAGGTCGCGGCCGGTGGACAGAAGCGGTTCAGGGCGGGGCCGGCGCCGTCGCTTGAAGACGAAGCCGTTGTCGTTGCAGATCTCCCACTCGTCGTCCTCGTCCTCCATCGGGGTTTTTGGAGGAGCTAGAGAGCGAGAGGGAATTCGAAATTTCCTGGGTCAAATGCTGAAATTAATACGTGTTAAATTACATGGAAGTCCCCGAGCTCTTCCAATATGACAAACAAGTCCCTTGCCCATAATTTTAAGATGTCAGGGATCACCTCGCAAAAAAAAAAAAAAGTGAATTAATCGTGGTTTCTGGATAAGTACTAAAATGAAAAAAAAAAGTAGTCCGAATTTATTTCATTTTTGGATTAAAAACATAAAAATGGATTGAAGACACTAAAATATATATTTTATAATAAAAGGTCTGACAAAGGCCTCAGCTACAAATTTCTCACATAATAACCATTTTGGACATCACAACAAGCACATAGCAATAACTCAAACCGTTTTGGCCATCACAACAAGCACAAAGCAATGACTTGCACCCATAGCATAGAGTATTTCTTCTTCTTCTTCTTCTTCTTCCATATTGGATTATTGCTACTGCCGAGGAGAGAAGAAAAAAGACAAAAAAAGATCGGCTGCAGATTCAGTGGCATAGAATATGTGATGCAAAGCATGCATAATAATAGATGAATGTTTAGTAGACCGAAACTCTGAAATGAGATCCAAACTGAAAACTGAATGGGAAAGAACAATAATAAAAGCGGAATGTATAGTTATGTGCAGTTATGATTTGGTTGAATCTTGACCCAAGAAGATGAATGTTCAATAACAACTTGCCTGCTCATTGAAGTTGAATGATATGACAGCTTTGTGAGTTAATTTTTACGAAATTGAACAAATATAATGAATGAGAATTGAATTTGTAACCTGGAAAGACTGAATGAAGAATTTACTAGAACAAGCTACTATCCCAGTTAAGGTGAAAGGAATTTTGCCCAATCCTTGCCTTGCTAGAAAAAAGCTGCAAAAAGTTCCCTGTAACCCATGAGGATGTACCCTCCAGGTTGGCGTTGACCTTGCCTTTCATTTTCAATTTGTTAAGCTTGGCAGGACAACAGGCTGTGAAAATTTAATTATATGTACAACAATTTCTATCTCCCCATATAACCAAGATAAAAATTGCACAAGTAGAATGATCTAGTTCTACTCTCTCTCTCTAAAATGTCCCACATTTATGCTATGTTGAGAGTTTCACTTATTACTCAAAAATGCTACCATAGAATGCAAAAGTGATGCATTTCAAGTTGCCGAGCTCCTAACTTTTCACTCTTCACCAGTTCCCTTTTGTAATCTGTCTCAAGTTTAATGCTCTATAGAAATTTCTGCATTAGATGGTAAATAAAAGCCAAGCAGGGAAAACAAGTCACTAATCACTCCAACTCAAAATCAAAAAACACTGATCATATAGACCTCCCATATCTCAACAAAACTTTACCCACCAATTATAAGCTCCAAACTTCTTATTCACTAATACTAAAGCTGAATCATGTATAGCCTAGAAATACAATACCAAACAACTAATCACGATACAGTATACACCAAAGATTTTGGACCAAAAAGCCTGATTCTCCATGCATCAACAGTTTGCCGCTGTTGATGCATCACTGCTCCCTACATAAACTCCATCACGTGAACTGGCCCCAGATCATGACAGCAAGCTATACCCAAATGAAGCAGCAGCTCCGAAGCATCCATATTACCAAATGTGATGCAAGAACTCTCATGCATTCTAGTGGCAAGTGACAAGTACGTATATAGATGCAAGGGGTTGGTGAGTTGTGTAAGCAGGCATGCAAAGCTTCTTCGGCAGCAGTGGCAAAAGGAGAGGGAGAGGATGGCGCGTGTGGCCTTGTGAAAGCTATGTCAATACACTAAAGTTGCTTATCTTTTGTTACCAGCCCCACACACAACTTTCTTTCTTCCTTTCTTCCTCACAGATTCTTTACCACAAAATCCTAACTTTTGCTTCCATGTTTGGTTGATGGGATGGAATTTTAGAAGTTTGGAGGGGTTTATTGTTCTTTCCAATGGATTGGATGAATAATGTAAAGTTCTCTCTCTCTTGCTTATCCTCAGATTTGCAAAAGGTAGAAAGTTCAGCTAAGATTTGCTCATACTGATTCAAGCTTGAATTCTACTATGAAATCTCTAATGATGGCAATCCAAAATAAAAAGTCCAAAGTGTTGAAGTCAATCTAAACCTTTCAAATGTTTACAAACAATATTACAAATTTGCCTGTTATGTTAAAGTACAATTGTAAGAAATCAATATAAAGCGATATCTAATCTGCGTGTATTTCAGTATGTATGTTTAAATCATTTTTGTGGTGCAGATTTTCAACATCCTTCACTCTGAGCAACACCATGGCATGGTGAAGCAAATCTGCCTGAATGCTGTTCAAAGATGATCTTCATATTTTACAAGAGTCCAGGCAATTTCTTCTGCCTCCTTACTGCAGGATATTAACAAAGAAAACAAAAAATGTTAAGGCTTATGGTCCCTTCTGTCACAAAACTATAACCAATCATAACAGTTTTTGATATTGAACTGAATTTCATGAATTGAGAGAACTCAGATCCATACAAAATTGTAATCAACATGAGAAAAAGTTGCATGCACACGTATAATGTTTAGTCACAATACTTGATTGCCAAGGAGTAACTACACCAAAAATAGAACTAGGAGCACACCTCCTGGACTTGATGGTTCTAAAGCCCCTCAGTCCATAGTCTTCTTCTACCTCCTCTTAGACTCGCAACTTTCCCAGAGATAGATCAAATATCATTAACGTTTTTTAAGATTTGCATTGCAGAAGCTCGTGATAAGCACCATTTTTATTGAATAACCAATAAAAGTGATCGACCAATAAATGATGCTCTTTAAGTAGATTCAAGGGCAAAAATAATAGCTGAAGGACCACAGAAACCAAGAAAAAAGGTATATGTAACTTTGGTGCAAAGCAACTCTTTGTCAAGCAGCATTTTCTTTGCCTATGATGGTTTTCCATCGTGTCCTGCCTCTTTGTCAGTCTATTACAAATCCTCCATTAATTCAGAAAAGCAACTCATCGATAACCATCACCATTGACATGCTAGCATCATCAAAGAATTACAACAAGAACACCGTGAACTATCAATTATGAACAACCTACCTACTGGTTTTCTAAGTGATCATAAAGTGATAGTAATCAGCCACTAATTTATCACCTTTTTATATCAGCGAACACCAAACTGAACAAAAATTCACAGTCGCCAAATTATTTCCACAAAAACATATGCTTCCAATAAAAACCAAATATTCGAACTTTTCCTCTGAACAAAGTTGTCTGATGGAAAATAAAATTCTTTTTTAAAGAGAAGCAAGCACTAGGTAAAAATTGGTGAATATACTTCGAGAAAACCCGTTTCCATTCGAGAGTATCATCAGTTCGTGGTAACGAATATGGACAAGAAGATACCTTTGGATCCACTTGAAGCTCTCCCGTCGCCATTCAAGCGGAACAGCGAAGACGAGGCCGAGATCGAATTCATCATGCAACGCTTAACAGAATTGCATTCGATCGAGAGACGGAGGAACGGTGGTCTCAGGCGTAGAGACAGAGTTTCCGAGAAGACTTGCTGACCAACTGACGAAGGAGAGGGGCCGGCTAGGGTTTCGGGCTAACGGGTCTGGAAGTTTGTATTACCCGAAACCCGGAAATCCTGAGCCAATTTCTGACAAAATGTCGCATTTTTAGCACGATTGGGTTGCTATGACAGCGAGAAAAAAGAGATTATCAATCGAACAATTAAATGTCATTTTAAAAAAATATATGAATTTTACGGTCATTAGGACGACAATTATTCTCTATATTTATTCGTATAAAAAAAAATTATTTTGAAATTTTCTTGCAAAATCAAAAGGTATGGGCTTCTCGAATACTCCACTTAACCAAAACAGATTCCAGTAAAAGAAAAATATTCAAAAAAAAGAGAATATTCTATATCATTATTGAAGAGCCTCGATGTTTTTGGTAAACATAGAATGGAATTATAGAATGGAGATGATGTAGTGTTTGGGAATCTTTATCAGTTTGAAATGCTTGTTCATCGGAGAAAGAACATCTGAATCATGGAATCTTATAATAGAAATATGGATTAACATAATTAAGATGTGTTTAATAATAGTAATTGCAGAGAATATTGTATATCAATATATGGAAGCATTAAATTGATATTTTTGGAAAATATTAGTCGTGCCACAAAAAATGGCGAGCTGTTGGGCAGAATAAGAATGTGCACCATTCCACCCCTTCACCTTCACTCTTCTCTCTCACTTACCCTACACCATGAAGGCCTTCCTCCTCCTCCTTCCCCTCCTCTTCCTCTCCCCGGCCCTCCTCCGACCGGCGGCGGCCCTGCCGCTCTCGACCAATGGCCGATGGATCGTTGACGAGACCGGGCACCGGGTGAAGCTGGCCTGCGTCAACTGGCCAGGACACGTCGAGACGATGATCCCCGAGGGCCTCAACAAGCAGCCTGTGGACTCCGTCGCCCAGCGGATCAGCGACCTCGGCTTCAACTGCGTCCGCCTCACCTACGCCATCTACATGCTCACCAATGAGACCTACGCCAACATGACCGTCCGCGAGTCGCTCCTCCGCTACGGCCTCCACGAGTCCGTCTCCGCCTTCAGCATCTACAATAGCCAG
The DNA here is from genome assembly GCA_005019695.1 of Trichopus zeylanicus subsp. travancoricus. Lineage (NCBI taxonomy): Eukaryota > Viridiplantae > Streptophyta > Magnoliopsida > Dioscoreales > Dioscoreaceae > Trichopus > Trichopus zeylanicus. Next base: position 355,345 of record RXID01014326.1, read on the forward strand.
TTCCTCGACCTCGCGCTCCCCGACTCCTACAAGGTGAGCTTGTAGACTGTACTCAGTGCTTCAATCAAGATTGGAAAACTCAGTGATTCAGAATCGACTCGTATGTACAATGCAGGCCGTGGTGGAGGCCCTGGGGAGTCGCAATGTGATGGTTGTCGCCGACAATCATGTTAGCCGGCCAACATGGTGCTGCGGCAGTGAAGACGGCAACGGATTCTTCGGCGACGAGGACTTCGACCCTGATACCTGGATCAAAGGCTTGACCATGATGGCGACAAAACTGAACGAAAGCACCAACGTGATCGCCTTTAGTTTGAGGAACGAGCTGAGAGGACCTCGGCAGAATGTTCCAGATTGGTTCAAGTACGTTACATATAATTCTGAATCATACAATTAGCATTGTTGACGAAAACTGGGATTGCAGATACATGGAGAGAGGAGCGGAGGCCGTGCACAAGGCGAACAAGAACGTGCTTACGATCTTGTCGGGGCTGAACTTCGACAACGATCTGAGCTTCGTGAGGTCGAGGCCAGTGAACGTGAGCTTCACGGGAAAGCTGGCGTTTGAGATGCACTGGTACAGCTTCTCAAACCCCGGCGATTGGCGGAACGGGAACCCGAACAACGTCTGCCCACGGATGATCAACAATGTGATGTGGAAGGCCGGGTACCTGCTGGACAAGGGCTTCCCCTTGTTCCTCAGTGAGTTCGGGGCCGATCAGCGGGGTGTTAACATGGAGGACAACAGGTACATAACCTGTGTTTTGTCGCTGCTCGCCGATCTCGATCTCGACTGGGCTCTGTGGACGCTGCAAGGGAGCTACTACTTCAGGCAGGGCAATTCTGGGGGAGACGAGGCTTACTCTGTGTTGGCCTATGACTGGATCGGTCTCAGGAATGAAACCTACACCAAATCGCTCGCTTCTGTTCAGAAGCCTTTCAGAGGTAAACCACTCGTGCTCATGTTCTTCTTATCAAGATCTATTTGTAAAAATTTGTGCAGTTATTCATGTTAATTACCTTAAAAAGAATCGAAATGATTTGTGATGCAGGGCCTGGATTTGATGAAGTATCAGAATACAAGGTGATCTACCACCCATTCACCGGAAAATGCCTGCTGAGAGAAGATCTCAGCAAGCCAGTAAAGCTGGGCTCCTGCTCGGAATCTGAAGCGTGGGGCTTTGGCTCACAGATGCTGAAGCTGAATGGCTCGACCGTGTGCGTGCAGGCTTACGGGCACAAGCTGCCGGCGAGGCTGGGGACAATCTGCGGCGGGCAGAGCTCCAAGTGGGACAAGATCTCCAACTCTCAGATGCAGTTCGCTTCGCAGCTGGTCGCCGGCAAGGACAAGCTCTGTTTGGACGTCGCCTCCGACATGGAAACTCTGGTGACGACCCCGTGCAAGTGCCCGAACGGGACGCCCCAGTGCGACCCGGAGACGCAGTGGTTCAAGCTGATCAGCAGCACCAGGAAGGTCATCAACCCGCGGGCGATCCTGGAGTGGTTGTACTAGCCATGAGGGTTTCAATTTTGGCTGAGAGTGAGGAGGGGTTTCTGTGTGTTGAGTACTACATCTCAAAATACTCATCAACAGCTTCTTCAATTTTGATCATCATCAATTCAAAAGCTTGTTTGTTATTTGTCTCAAAATCTCATGTTGGATTGTTTTGAACCAAACTCTTAAATTATTTGTTGTCAAGTAAACCTAGATTAATCTTCGGCTTAAACAAACGTAATTAGAACTACTACACATTTCATGAAGAGTACATGTGAGGAAAATTAGTCTTGGTTAATATAAACAAATTCCACGTGGAATAACTCATTAATTTGACAGAATTTTCCATAATAGAAGTTCAATAAGTAATCTGGTATTATGAAAAATCTAATTATTTATGGTGTGCTAATTTATATATGATTTTTATATTCTTATGTCCTAATAAAAGTTTGCATTATTTACTACTCTACAATTGAGAATTAATTGTATAGGTAACCTAATTTAATTTTATAAAGAGAATGCAAAAGAAGCAAGAATTAAAAGATCTTTAATAAAACCCTGAGCAAATTCATCCTCTTCGCATGATATTTTATTATTAATATTTTTCTCTAAAAAGAAATATTATAAATATATACCTCACCACCTTTGCATGCATATGCTTGCATGCGCTCCTATATCTACAGACGCATGCCCTACTCTTACTCACAGATACTTCAACCATGAGCTCCTCCTTCTTCTTCCTTATCCTCTTCTTCTTCCCCACCCTCAACCTCTACCAGCCGGGATCAGCCTCGCCGCTCTCCACCAAAGGCCGGTGGATCGTGAACGGTGCCGGGCACCGGGTGAAGCTAGCATGCATCAACTGGCCCGGCCACGTCGATGCCATGGTTGTCGAGGGGCTGAGCAAACAGCCTGTGGATGTCATCTCCAACAAGATCAGCTCTTTGGGGTTCAACTGCGTCAGGCTCACCTTTGCCAACTACATGCTTACCAACCAATCTTACACCAATCTCACCGTCAGGAAGTCGCTCGTAAGCAATGGTCTTAACGAATCAGCCGCTGCCGTTGGCGTCCTCAACCCGAGGATCGTCGATCTCTCGCTTCTCGACGGGTTGAAGGTGATACATCATACATCTTTGAGGAGTTAGGCTTAATCGATCGCCATAAATGACCTTGTGATCATGTTGTTCGATGTAGGCTGTGGTGAAGAGCTTGGAGAAGCACAAGATCATGGTGATATTGGACAACCATGTGAGCAAGCCAAAGTGGTGCTGCGACAAAGGAGATGGCAATGGATTCTTCGGGGACAAGTACTTTGATCCCAATGAGTGGGTTGAGGGTCTAACGAAGATGGCAAGAGCCTTCAATGGCGCCTCCAATGTAGTGGGCATGAGCTTGAGGAATGAGCTTAGGGGACCAAGGCAGAACGTCCCGGACTGGTACAAGTATGTTCCATTTGATTTGGTAGCCTTTGCCCAGTAATAGGCTAAAAAAATATGGGTTTCTGATTGGCTCCGTTGAATCCCTTTTCAATGTGAACTCACAAAATTAAGTAAATTCTCTTGATAGGATTATACATGTGCAGATACATGCAGATGGGTGCAGAGGCAGTGCACAAAACCAACAAGCACATGCTCATCATACTCTCCGGCCTCCGCTCCGCCACCGACCTCAGCTTCCTGCAAAAAAAACCAATCAAACTCACCTTCAAATCAAAGCTTGTCTACGAGCTGCACTGGTACAGCTTCACCAATCCGGGCGAGTGGCTCACAGGAGACCTGAACCGAGTGTGCTCCGACATTACCTCCGGTGTGATGCAGAAAGCCGGTTTTCTTCTGAACAGAGGCTTTCCGTTGTTCATGAGCGAGTTTGGGATCGATCAGCGTGGGGAAAGCACGGCAGACAATAGATATCTGGGCTGCATTCTGGCGGCCGCCGCCGAGCTAGACCTTGACTGGGCTCTGTGGGCGCTGCAGGGGAGCTATTATAGGAACCAAGGGAAGCTTGGCATGAAGGAGGCTTACTCTGTGTTGTCATATGACTGGGTGAATACTAGGAATGAGTCCTTAATGAGAATGATTTCATCTATACAGCTCCCTTTCAGAGGTATGATCCTAATGGAATAATCTTCTTTTTAATACATTTTCATAGAAAAAACACAAAACAATCATTACTAAGTAATTAATCGGTGGTTTAAATCATGTTCAGGACCCGGGCTTGCCAAGCGTCCAGAGCACAAGATACTCTATCACCCTATGACAGGGCAATGCGCCGTGCCGAGCTCCTCCGGCGAGCCGGTGGCGCTGGGCCCGTGTCTTAACCCACAAGCATGGTCATACGCAAACCAAGAGCTCTCCCTGATGAACTCTGCCTCCTGTTTGCGAGCCCATGGGGCTGGAAAGCCGGCGGAGATCAGAGGTGTTTGCCGCGGGAGGAACACGAGATGGAGGACAGTGTCTGCATCTAAGATGCAGTTCTCGTCGGAGTTGAGCTCCAGGAATAGGAGCTTGTGCTTGGATGTTGGATCTGATGGCAGAACCCTGGTGACCAATCCATGCAAGTGCTTGACCGGAGGAAGCTCACAGTGTGATCCGGAGAGGCAGTGGTTCAAGCTTGTGAACAGCACCAGAAGAAGTATAAGCAGCAGTGGTCAGTTGCCTTAGAGGTTTTCTTTTTTAGCTTCCTTTGCATTCAAACCAGATGAATAATTGTTGCCTTAAAGGGAAAGAAAAAAAAATCAGATGAGTAATTATTAAGATTTGACTTATCAAGGTTTAAAATCTTAGTTATGTGTTAGGCTTGGGGCTCAAATCGAAATGTTTTGGTTTTAACTTCAGTGGAGTCTCAGACAGTTTTGCTGGTTGACAAACGGTGGAAATGACTGATCAACAACGGTGATCATAAACAACTGCAATCTCAAATGGTTGTGCTCATATGGATTAATTCACTCACGCAGGGAGGGAACAAGGACAGAAAATTTTGAAAACAAGCATAAAGACTTAATTTATATATAATTTATATGCAATGACTGTAATTTACAAGAATATTTTGAAGAGACATAACAAGTCTAAAGTATTAGTTGCATCAGTAACATCAATATATAATTTCCAACCAGATCTGGAGGAAGCAGCATACAGACCTCAAGTAGAAGATTCACCAGTAAGCTCACTATCTAATTTCAATTTCTCTCAAGTTGCTCTCAGTTGAAGTAACATCTGAAACGTAGAACTTCAGTAATCCATTTTTAGGTTCATAAGAGAACTCTACTTCTGCCGAATCCAATGTGCAATGCCTTGGCTTAGTTGCTGAATATGCTCCAAAAGGGCCTGAGCCTCTAGCTTGAATTCTTATTGTGCATCCAAATCCACAAGGGCTGATGATGCTTTCAACATTTAGGATAGGTCCATCTGAGTTATACATTCCAATCAATCCAAGTGGTGCAAATTGAATTTTCTCCCAATGGTCCTGTTACAGTAACAATAATTCATCATGGTTAGCGATATCATGCTAGTTTTGTAAGAATATGTAGGAAATGTTAAGCAAGAGAAGGACAATAGACCTTGATTGGTGATATAGTGAATATCTCACATTGCAGAGTAGCCAATGAAACAGATAAAGTTCCCTTCTTGGAGACTCTTGAAAGGCATCCTGCATAATAGTAAAGTCATGGGCCTTATCGAAGACATGCTTTCAGTAAAGTCAGAACTAAAAAATTTGACTGTCCAATTGTATTCGAGCAGTGAATCACTATTATCTTTACTGATCCTATGCTGTTATTCCATATGTCACCAATTTATAGAGTTGTTTCATCATAAAGATTGTTCTACGTTTCATTGACCTAGATCAAGTGAAAATTGAATGTTACGTGAATTAAAAGCAAATATGGCAGTCTCCGCTCCAGCTCTCTCCAAAAAGCCGATCAAGAAATTCAACGTCTGATGGACTGACATGGCCTGAAATGGGTGATGTGTTGGATGAAGTGATCTGCTCCTTCATTGGCCAGTTTCCAGCACCTTGACAATTGAAAACTCCAATAACTCCAGTGAACACGTTTAAGCTCCGTTATCTTCAGAAGACTGCAAGAACTAAAGTTGTGAGTGAAACAAACTTCGACATCCAGCAAAGCCTGTTGGAAAGTTAACATCACAAGTAAGAGAAAATGGCATACCTCTTTCCATCCATGACAGGGTCCTTAAATAAACAGTCATGAGTTGGACAACCAGCATGCTTTGCTCTTAAAACTGACCCATCGGGTTGTACTAGCTTCCTGAGGATTTCAAAGTCATGTTTCCCTGGTCTGTCACTATATTTAGAAAGAAAATCAGGGTTAGTGGTTTGATAAATAATTGTATGACAATGTAATGATTCTGGGGCTATTAGGCATACCTTACATAGACACCACATCTGCCAACAGCTCTAGCTGCAGCATGGAATTCAGCTGTCTGATGGTCACTCTGCAATTATTAGCAAAAGAAATATGGACAGGATATAGCTGTAAAATGAATCAAAAAGATAAAACAAGGACCGTTTCTAGCAAGTCTCACATGAAACATATCCCAATTGGGCACCACAATCTCTTCCAAAAAAGGTTGTTAAATGAGACAGAAGTTATGTGCAACGTCTGCAGTGTTGGCTCCCTAGGCATGAAATCCTCCAAGGCCCTTGCAACTGCACTCTTTCTGGCAGTAATTAGGAAAATGGAGAAAAATGATTAGCATTTACCAGTTAGTTGAACTATAGTATCCAACATAAGAAAAAATACAGGATTTTTACCTATATATACTGTCTGAAGTATGACACATACAGCAAATTATGTTATTGTCTTTAAAGTTCCTAGTGACAGACTCCTCAAGAGCTTTCTGGAATTTTCTAGTCAATGTAACATGCCCACCATGACCAGAACCAAGAGTTTCAATCAAAATTTGCACATGTACTTTAACTCCATCAGCACTATGGTTTGAGAGATAACTATGCAGGTCATTGTAAAACTCATAAACCTTTGCTGGGTCCACAAGTCCAACTCCATATTTCTCTAAACCATCCATGGCTATATCTCGGAGATTCCCTGTGTTACCAGGAGACTGAATTGGATACTCAAGCTTAGGATTTTATTTCTTCGTCTCATCTGATGTAGTAAGAACCCCTCTCCGGTAACCAGCCAAAGCATGCCACACGCAGACATTCCTGAACGGTATTCATTCTCCATTTCAAAACCACAATAATTAATATTGGAAAGCCCACAAAATTCTATTACATTCGCTCACTAAAGCAATCTGACCGCAAGGCCATATTTCTCTTTGATGATTTTGATGAACTCTCCGGCACCGTTTAGTTCGGGATCAGAATCAGGATCAAAATCAAGACTAGTGAACACTTTTATAAACTAATATTTTTTTATCACAATTAAGACTTCAATAATTTAAAGTTTGAAAAACTATTTAATTTTTTATAATAATTTAATTCAATAATAGTGTAAAATAAGTAATATCAATTTTATAAGAAAAAAAATAATTTTGAAATGGACTGATTCTGATCTTGATCCCAAACCAAACGGACCCTCCAAGATCATGACCTGCATTATCTGAATCATTATTTTTGAATTTATAGTTTTCCTTAATGCTGACCAACCTCATAGCAAACCTGTTGTAAAAAGTAAGTCAATGAGAAAATCCCAGGAATATAAAGATACAACACTGGCAGGAATAAAATTAGCCTCTAGAAAGACAAGGAGCAAAAAATGATGAAGGATGAAAGGAAGCTGATCCGAGAAAAACAGGTATTTTCACGATGTAGTAATAGGTTGGTGATGTTTTCCATTCAAAACTCTTATTATTGAACAGCCATCTATTAAGTCCCTTTTTGACAACAAGGGTAGCCTTTTAAGTGAAATATTATCTTCATTTAGCTCATAAAAAAGAAGAGGAACAAGAGCATTCAGATGGAGAACTCACTGACTGCCTTCAATATGTGGTTCACCTTCTTGAACAAATTCGTTGACAGTGTCTTGCCAGCCATCATCAATGATCAGAAACCTTGCTGGTGTACCTCCGTCTGACAAACTGCAAACATTGCAGATGAACACCAGGAATAAAGAAGGAAACAAAATTGTTAACCAGAGTTAACACAAGCAATTGAGAATCATGGTTCTTTAACTAAACAATAGCAGGAGAGATGACCACAAACCTCTGTAGGCCGTCCATTATTCCTTTTGGGTCGACTCAAGTATAAAATGCATCCCAGGTACACCAACCAAACCAATCCAAGTTTGATGGGATCTATCAAGCCAAGAAAGTTACATTCAGAGATAAAAACATCAAATAAAACTGTTGCAAGCAAAAGGTGAACTCCAACCCAATTGTCCTAATCAAATCAATGCAAGTTTGCATGTCTCCATCACATAAAGAAACCATCTCTTGGAAATAGAAAATATGAATTATTGCAAGAAAAGAGAAATAATTCATGTCCAGTGCACCAATCAAAGCAAAACAAGCAGGTTGCAACCTACCAATGCAAACTAGTCAAACCTTAGGTGTCGAAGTCAAATAAAAAGCTTGCAAGCAAGAAGCATCTCAAGAGCTTGCCATTCTTATCCTAATAGACAATTACAAATACATCAAAACATACCTCTGGTGCAATAAAAAGACCAGGTAATAAACTCAAACATATAATGTGCAATCAGAAGTAAGCACAAAACTACCTTCTTGCTCTCAACATGACTGAAGGTCAGCTTGTGCTTTGCCAGAATCCTACATTCACAACACAAACTCAAGAATAAGATGTAAACCTGAAAAAATTAACATCAAAATCCACATCATCACGAACTAAATCACATGCTTAATAGAATCCTCATGAGCTCTAAAGGATTATCACTCGAATTGATGAAAACCGCCTCTCCAAACTGCGCATTCCGGACATCAGGATCACCTGCCTGCCACCAATCATCGAACAACAAATAAAAAACTTAAAAAACACATTTTGCATCAATTCTTCAAATAAAGCTCTTCAACAAACAAACCAACCACTCCCAACACAGAAATGGAGCTCATTGTGCTCATTCCCCTGAAGACTCGTGCGGAAATATCCGTCAAGAACGGGCAAAAAGAGCACATAAAAAGGATTCTCTGACGCCCCAGAAGCAGCCACCTTCTCATCACCCAAAGCAGCCTCCTCCCTCACTTCAATCAGCGTCATCTGCGTCTCAATCGGCACATCTGACCCCGATCTCCCAAACCCCGGAATCATCCACCATATTTTGAATCTAAACAAGCACAGAAGCCTGAAGCCCTCACTGAATCAACACAAAAACCACAAAACCCCGATCAATCCCTCATTAGAACGGGAAAAAAATTTGCAAGCAATGAATCCGATAAATTACTTGAGGACGCCGAAGGAGAAGATGTGGCGATATTTGGGCTCAGAGGAGGTAGCGCCGGCGAATGCGGCTGCGGCGGCGGCAGGGGAGAGGACGACGCTGGGGGGCACACCGGCTAGGATGAGGCGGCCTTGGACGATGAGGGTGGAGTCGTGGATGCAGGGCGCGGCGGAGAGTGTCATTGCGAGGTATGTGGCGTCGAGGACGAGCGAAAAGTGGCGGGTGATCGTCGTTAACGTCGAGACTTGCTTCGAGGTGGTGTCTTTTTCCAATTGTTTGGTTTTTATGGCCGTTCGGCAGCGAGTTATTTACATATAACCCCCCTATATATCTTTTTTTGTGAGTAATTTCATGTAAATATCCCTTTTTTTATTTATCGGGCAGACAGTTTTCGTATTATTTTTTTCAAATTTTTATAGACAAAAATGCTTCAATATGATGCGTTAATATTCGGACAAATCCGAAGAACAAATATGTAGAAATGAGTTGAAGAAGGGAGAAATAGATTATTGACTTCTTTCATCATAACCAAGTTTGTTGGGTTTGCTGTTCAATGGGAGTGTCCGGAAACATCCAGGAGGATGGCAGGGCGATATGAGTGTTGGGGGTAGGACGAGATCCTCGATCCCACCCAGTCGAGAAAGCGTGTATTGCGCTGTATTGCAACACGTGCCGCTTGGAGAGAGGAATTGGAAGATAGAAACAAATAGTATAATCCAAACGGTCTGGGCTCAGCTGTTTCGGCCCAGACAGAAGACAGCATTAATCCAAACTTTCGTGGTGTAATCCTGGCATGACTTTTAGGCACCGTCTCATTTCAAATTAAGGTTAAGCTTAAGCTCAAATTCAAAATTAAAATAAAAATATAAAAAATTAATTTAATTAAAATTTTAATATTTAAATACTAATCTGACTAGTAAATAATTTAAATATTATTTATTGATATTTAAATAAATAAATATAAAAAATATAAAAATTTATTTTTTAAAATAATATAAAAATAATTTGATTATTTTTTTGGTATTTAAATAATAAATTAATTACGACAGAATAATCTTGATCTTTATCTTGGATCAAATGCAACTTTAAAAACCAAATACCAATTTTGACACTATTTAATCCAATTAATTAAATTGAATATGAAATTTGAGTACTAATTTATATCCATGCTAATATTCATATTTATATAATTAAAGCAAATACAAATGTGATTTTACAAATATCTGTAGCATTTTTTATCCGTTTTCAGTCCTACCGAGAGTCTCTAAGAGCCACCCATGCATCATCCTTACAAGTCGCAACCCTCAAATGCTCACTCTCGGCTTCCACCTCAACCCTCTCACAACAATCTCATCTTCCTTAGATGGTAATGGAGCATCGTCACCTAGCCCTTCCCCGGCAGGTAAGCTCAAGCGCCCGGTCCTTCAACCCGAAGGCCGGGCTAAGCTCAACACCGCCCCTGATCGTGACTTCTACTCCTTCCCGCGCCTGGTCAAGCATGTCGACGATGGCTTCATCACCGCCCTGACTTATCTATACAGAGAAAGACTGCAGCCTGGCTGGGAAGTGCTGGACCTGATGAGCTCCTGGGTGAGCCATCTACCTGAGGAAGTGCAGTACAAGAAGGTGGTGGGGCATGGCATGAATGCCTTGGAGCTGTCTAGGAACAACAGGCTGGATTATTTCTTTGTCAAGGATTTGAATCAGGATCAGAAGTTTGAACTCGAGAGCTGCAGCTTCGACGCAGTTCTCTGCACAGTTAGCATACAGTATCTACAGTGGCCAGAGAAGGTTAGGTCTTCGAGGAGAGTTGCTCCAGTTACTTTGCCATGAAGCTAGATACAGTTCATTTTGAGCTATTTGTATTGCGCAGCATTAAATCCTTAAGCAGAGTCTTGAAAAATATCATTTGCATAAAATGCTGCCCCCAGAAAATCATGTCATTTGCATATTTACTCATCTCATTAGCTTCAGCGTACCTGTGCCACTATGATTATGCAGTTATATATTCCAAATTAGATCCATCTTTACATTCATAAACTATGTCTTGAAAACATTTTTCAAGTACTATTTTTCATATGCCTGTCACATATTCTCCTGTCGTATACGTGTAGAGGTCATGCATGAAAAAAATTGGAAATTAAGAACACTTCCCTATGTACAGGTATTTGCTGAGGTGTTTAGGGTGCTGAAACCTGGAGGAGTGTTCATTGTGAGTTTCAGCAACAGGATGTTCTATGAGAAGGCAATCAGTGCATGGAGGGATGGAACAACATACAGCAGAATCCAGTTGGTTGTCCAGTACTTTCAGTCTGTCAATGGATTCACCCAGCCTGAAGTTGTCAAAGAATTACCTGAAGAGGCTGACAGGTCTTCACCCCTTGGATGGATCATGAGATTGTTTGGATTGTCCAGGTCTGACCCTTTCTATGCAGTAGTTGCATACAGAAACTATAAACCAATACATGAATGATTTGAAAATATAGATGTTCAGCTTGTTCCTGTAAGGTGTATTGTTTATTGTTTTACAATAATTTCAATCATCTTCAGTGTTTTTTCTTTTCAACTGATTTTGCTGTCATGCGTAATGGTCAAATGCTGTTCTAAAGCCTTTTTCAAGCCTTTTTCTGAAGCCTAATAATATCTTTCTCGCTATTGTTACACTCCTTTACCTTTCAAGAACAGCAATAGTATAAGAAATTTGCCAAATATAGCCCATACTCCTAATTTAGAAGTTTTGGATGCAGCTAAATTCAAAATTGCTGTGACTTGGAAACGATTTTCAGGTTTGAATTAGCATCTGCACTCATCATAATCTATGAAAACTACCATAAGTTGGTTATGTTGAGAAATATTATTGCTTAGGGTTGGCCAAAGAGGATTGTGTGATGAAAATTATCCAAAACAAAGTTGCTTAGTCCACTAAGAAGGAATTGAACCTTTATAAATTAGCATACAGTGAAAATCAAAAGAAGCCAAACAAAAGAGAAGCAAAAAAAATTCATGGTTATGACAAATGAATGAAATGAACAAGAGAAGGTGTGAAATGAAGGATAACAAATTTCAGGAGATCAACTACATGGGTGCAAGAAGATCTCTAATCTCGGCCACTGAAGGAATGGTTTCTTTTGGATATACCTGAGCAACCAACTGAACAAAAGTCTCGTATTTATCCAGAAAGTCTTTCTGCAAAGCAGAAATAGCATGTTAATCAGATGCCATGGCTTTTCATGTCAAATGGAAACTGAAGAAATTTAAGGAGTTCATTCCACACATTTCAATAGGACATTAAGTGGCTGTCAGAAAAAGCCCAATGTGACAGGATAGATAAACTAAAAAAAATATTTGTTGAGTTCCAAGATCAGATAAAAATAAAGTACAAGTTTACTAGAGATTGAGCATATCCTGCCAAATAAGTTATACCTTGTTAACAGAAATTATTGGTCAACTCTAACAACTACAAGAGTCTTTACCAACAAACATGCACTTCTCCAATATTACACACAATAAAAAACAATGCTAATTCATTTAATATGATTATTCATTTCTGGAATTTTCAGAGCACATATGATTAACTGCCTAGCATAATAGTTGTCAAAATCCTCCATACAGTAATCTAAATCATATGTGGGAGGAATAAGCTTCAATGCAAGGAAAAATTGCTTAAACTATGAGTGAGATTATCATGCAAGTATCATTAAATAGGGTCCAATTACTTGCATTTAGGACACTCCAGCAGCCCACACATAGTTGATAGTATTCCTGCTTGACAAGGATTTGCTTTACTATAGTAATCACAGGTTATCATGCTAAAAAAAAAAAATGCTACAATGCATTGGACAATTGAAAGCCATGAACACTGTTAAGAGTCCAGAGATTTTCATTTAGGCATGTGTGGAGGACATCAACAAGCACAAACATGCTGTCAGGTGATTTATCATAAACAAGTATAATATGATATGCAGTCAATTAAGGGTACTATTAGTGGCATATTTCAAAACAGTGCAAGTAATAGCCATATATGCGGAATGCAAGTATGAACTAAGGCTGTCAAAATGCCTAAGCAATATTAGGCGATGGACCTTTGAAGGCCTAGGCAAACCACCTAGACCTGGACAGTTTTATTTTTAAAATTATAAATTTTATATTTATATACTAAAATATTAGTTATGAAATATTTATTTTGGTACTTAGGTGGCCATCTAGCAGAAAAATGGCAACTAGGCAGCCAGACGGATGCCTACGTGCTAGCTAAGAGGTCAGTCTGCTATCTAGTGTTTAGTATTACTAATCACTGGTGTCTAAGCAGTCGACCTCTATCAAATGCCCAGGTGGTCAATCTTTAACTACCTTGGTATGGACAAGATTGGCCACAGAACCAGAAGCTTAAAGGAATTCCTGACCACTCTTCAGCTATTACAAATGTACCAGTTGCAAAATATAATGACACAAATGGGCTCTAACCCTCTTGTGGATATCATTAATTTTGATCGGTCACCAGGATGGCAAAAAAGAACCACATACCCACTATCCTGCAAGAGGAGTACAAGGACCAGCATGTCTACTGGGAGGCAAATTAAGCAGTGGACAGGTTAAAAAAAAATATACAGTACTCAACACTGCTAGACTGATTGTCAGATCTACAATCCATACCATTCAAACTGAAATGTATCGGGTGCTGACTGGGCTTGTATCATTTATACAATAATGAAATGCCTCTGAAGTTCTTGATTCTCAAAAATACAAATGTTCTGCAGCAAGATTTTCTAGCATCTTAAAAGAACATACATTACAGATAGAGTTCAAAGATGTTTCCAGTCTCAGTCTTAATTTGAACTATGTGCCACTAAAATGTTAATATCTAGAGCTGAACTTGATTCTGTGAGAATTTTAAGCCAAATAATTGCTTTGATTTGTCAGTTTCATCAGAGTAATAGTTAATTTTTCTTTCAAATTTTTACTCTTCAAGTATACCTTGCATTTTTCCCATAGGGTAGGCATCAGCTCTTCCGAAGTTACATTCTTTTGTAACTTCTTATACATGGCACTTGCTGACTTATCAAGCTGCCCTTGCAAAAAAAAAGATGTCATTTATCAAGTAAACAGAAACAAACAAAGGCACAGTCAGTGTACTACTATAACTTACTCCAGAGAAGGTATATTTCAATGTCTTACGAAGATCCATCTTTGACAAGCCAAGCAGAAAAGGGATCTGTGTAGTCATGTAGCAACCACAGAAAGAGGACATTAGGAGAATAGCATGCACACAAAGAAGGAAAGTTGTAGCTTGCTTCATAGTTGTGACATGCAGGCAGAATGCATGAACAAGTCGTCAAGGGCTATTAGAGCTCAAAAGAACCACATAGGAAGTTGAATATCAGATTAACAAAACTTTTGAAATATAGCTTGCAGAATTATTAGTTTAAGAAACAGAATTGAATGCGAAATTGGCGCTTTGAAACTTAGAAGATTGAATATGTTAGGGAAAATATAAGAAGCTAAATCTGAAAAGTAGGAGGCATTCTTGCCATAAAAAAATGAATCTAATTTTCAAATGTTACTAATAAAAAAACACATCTTGAGGAAAAACGTAGAGAGGGATGGAATTATTCAGTTAGATGCCACACATTAAATGATTCAAGCACACCAAATGCAAGGGACCATAGATAAAAGATCAGATGTTTATTATTCCTTGTTACCAGGAATGTTTGAATGAGGCATTTCATCTCCATCAAAACGCAAGAGCATAATTCATGCTGTCCTGTGTAACAATCTTTCTGAAACTAATATCTGTGTGGTACAATCCAAGTGATGTATTGTGCCACATCTGGCAATGTACTTGTCAACAACTAAAAGTCATAGTTCAGATCTAGGCAAGTTATCTTTCTTAAGTCTTTTTTTGCCAGAGTAGCATATCATACCTCCCAAACATCAAAAAGTTATTACTAAATGGAGACATTTCAATATCTAAAAATAGAGAATATTATTGCTCAAAAGTTAGTGCTACAGATACACCTGGCTTAGAAGTTTTTTAGCAGTAATGGTAGTACTTTCTATAAATAGAAACAAAAACCATGCAATGCTTCTTCATATGGAAATCATGACAATGCCAAACCATTATATAACAGAATCATGTCTATGGTTGATGATAAAAAGTGTTGAGTTTCTGGTTCACAATGCCAAACTCAGAGATTTCCAATGGTTTCTAATTGTCTCAGAGGAGGAAAAAGACATCAATCTTAATTCTTAATTACAACAGAAAATTTAAATATAAGCTCAATAAAAAAAACAATTACCAAATATTTAAAGCAAGTTGGACACAGTTTAGAATTCAAAACAACTTGCAACAAAGAAAATCCAGGCCTAAACCCATATTTCTCATTCCGCAAAGACATGCAATCAGATATTTTAATCAGATCTACAAATTGAATTCATTACAGGATATCTGTGGCGGATCGCAAGCTTGGCAAGAAAAAATCAAAGATATGTGTGACAGAATATAACTATAGTTATTATTCATCTTGATTATCTCTGGATTAACCTGAATTGATGTCTGTTGAACTTTGTGTTCCAGAGCTCATGGCATAAGGTCAGACCTATAACTAGAAAGTCATGGTTCCTAAGATTAGCTATGTGAGGTGCTAGCACACCTCAAATAGAAAGTCATGATGTTATGCTTTTGAAAGAAGAAAAGACTTATTACTTGAACATTGTGCAAAAAGGGAGTTTTCTTTCATTTAGGAAAATCATTCTGTGCAAATTAGAGTCTCCAATATATGTTCTGTTTATATCTTCTCAGAGAAAAGAAAGTTTCCAGAACAACAAAGTTGCAATGCCCATGGAAATTAGAAACTCAGACAAGCTAGACCAGCGTAACTGCCTAATGATGACAAAGGAAAAAATAAAGAAACAAAGAACAAGAACACATAAAATATTAGCTATATTTTAAGACCATAGCTAATAGGCATAGGAAAGCACCTAGTTTTAGCATATAGAACAAAATCTAATCACAGGGTCCAAAAAGACACTAATAGACACCAATGTGAACTGTAATTTTTCACAAGAAGGTGAACAATTATCCAAACAGAAACATAACATAGCTGAAATAGTTTAAATTGCAAAGCAGGACCACCTAAAATGTTTTCATCAACTAAGCAAGCAATCAATCAATCATGTTATATACTCTAACAATTGAACACCCAAAGGCCAAAACAAACTCAAAACCAACAAGCATGTTAACTAAGAGTGTGTGCAAGATTTCTTGATTCCCCAACCTCTTCAGCAGTAGAACTCTGCAGACATTCCTCAATTCTACGAGCATACTGAAACAATTTCTCAAAATGCTGCAAACAAAAGATCACACAAAGTTACAACAAAAAACTGTCACATGTTCACTCCCTAAAAATTGTAAAGTTGAATATCCTTACAATGTAGATCACCATACTGATATGGCGTGTGCAAGCCTGTTCATATGATTCACTGGCTTGATGATAGAATTTTGCAAGTATTGGCACAACATTCGCTAAATCATACAGACTGCAAACAAGTAACTACTTTTTCTTAAATTATTAGAAGGGCATCTACACTGTCAACTTCAATTCTGTCAGATAAAAAAAATAACCAAACAGAAACTTCACACAAATTATTTAAAATATAAAACACAAGAATCCTCGTCAAATGCAGCTGGTGAACAGAGTAAATGAGATCTCTACCTATTCTGAAAGGCTGCATAGTTCTCAAACAAAACAATGTCAGCATACTTTGGGTCAGCTTGTGCAATCTTCTCTAGAGTCACAAACATAATGCTTACCTGCTCAAAGTACTTTGTCATTTTTCTGTTAATATTCACATAATATACATATAACCAGTGATCAAGGATAGATAAATATATTTCAGGCATCTAAAATTGAAACATAAAAGGAATTTCCTGAGTCTCAGTGATGATTATCCTGGCTAGGTCATGAGAATTTAGGTTTGGTGGTTCCTTTTTCATTAAAGGATCCTTCAAAATGGGATCAGTATCTAAGAGAGAGAGGATAGCCAGAAAAGCTCACAATTTTTGTGTATGCCTGGTCAACTAAATCCCTGGATTGCCCCTGGATGTATTGTTCCATGCGTGTTGCAAGAGAAGCAAATCTATGTTAAGAACCATGAACAATCAAATACTCAGAATTTTCAAACATGTCAATCAAATAATCAGATAAGTGTCATGAAAAATAACCAAATATGGAGATATACTTGCCTGAAAGAAATAGCCTCAAAGCAGATGCAGACATATAAAAAGAAACAGTCAAAACACAAACAGAACTTATTAACTCCTTGATAATTTTCAAGCAACTCACCAGTTTGTTGGTTGGCTCAAATTCTTAGAAATATCATAACTAATAGAGAGTGTATGGTAGATATTTTGGAGTTCTCATCATGCTAAAGCATGCATATTACCAGATTTTGCCATTTTTTTCCTGTCAATCTGGACTGTTTATTCAAACCATAAAGAAGGATTCAAGATCAGAACTAGATGAAAGCAATAACAGAAGCAGGGGCCATATGATGATAGAGTTACATGCATTTGTGACCAGAGTGGAAGGAAGACTGTGAAAGAGAAGGTTTGCAAGGGTGGGGTCACAGTATTTCACCAAAAGATTGAGAAGTCCCTGACTGTTTATAACTATTCCGTGATAAATTTTTTTGACACCTGACCTTAATGAGAAAGAAGTTATCTGGTCAAAGCATATCTGAAATGTAAAGTGTACCTAGTTATTGACAACAAATACAGGAAAATGTTAGATTGTGTATTCATTAGTTTTCTAGATTTATAAGAGTTTTCTGGATTTTCATGAATGTCTAATTTCCACCTTGGCGACTTAACCTGATGATGAACTTGCCATTCATACAAGAAACATAGTGAATTGGCAAGATCGGGAATTACTCTATGTACTATCAGGAATTTTGTCTTTTTTAGTGTAACTATGAAAGAAACAGTTGTTAAAATAAAAACTTTTGAAGATATGCAGCCCAAATCTAGTCAAGATCAAAAGTTCATGAGCAAAGAATCCTTGCTTTATTGTCCTACCTAGGGATATAAGGTAGGACTCCCATTTGTCTTGCATTGCGTTCATTCTTTTCAATTTGATGACAAGCTTCATCAACAATCTGTGGTGTAAATTAATAGATGAATTAGATGTATAAATGAAAAAACAAGAAAGAAAACAAGCGAATTGACATCATGACTAAACCAACCCTGCTGAACTGCAATGAAATTTTGGACTCCAGTTCACCAAGCAAAAGGCGCACAAACCCTGCCGTATCAGCTTTCTGACCAGAAAGATAGCGTTCTGTCGTCCCATGCATTGATATACAGGATAGCGGATCAAGCTTGCATGCCCAATCTATTACTGCATGAAAATCTTCCTGGTGGTAGAGAGAAACAGAGAATATTATAAATGCCAAAATCTCGCTTTACCTATATATTAGATCAATCCAAAATATCTCTAGTATGGATTCTGATTAGCAAGGGACTTGAGATTACCAACAGAATGCAAAAGGAATTAATCAAACAAGAAAAGAAAAAGAAAAGGCAGCCCCGGAAAACACTAGACTGGACAAAAGGTAGAAATCATTTTCTGTCTTACATATGCAGCATTTCTCGATAATGGACTTATAAAGAGCTTGCGTACCACTGCACAGAATCAATAGGCTAGGAAATCCAATTCCTACCCTTGAATCTACGAATATGACATCTTTAACATTAAGTGAATGACAAATGAATTGTCCTTAAATATAGCAATTTGACTAATTTCTTACCTGAAATAATCAAGATAAAGCTTAAATCTGAACTACAAGTACAGAGTTTTTTTATAACAATAATAGAGATTGCAGGGAGTTATATAAATTTTCAAACAGGGAGGTTTTTGCAAGTATAAAATAGCACAGAGAGTCATTTTCAATGATGGTAGAGGTTACAAGGAGTTAGACACAAATTCAATTTAAGCAGGGAGTTTTTTTGCATATATGAAAGATAATAGGGAGATATTTACAAGAAACCCAATTTCTAGCCCTCTCAATTTTCTCCATCATTTTTTTCTTATTTTCTCCAGACTATGTCTTCACTTAATTATATGCTAGTTTTTTATCAACAATTAAACTGTGGGAACATCAAATTTATTAAATTTTAAACAATGTCAAGAAATGCTAATTTTTAGTTATATAAAAGAATCTTATTTCAAATTGGTAGAGGCCAATCAATCCATATATTCTTTTTTGAGTTCAAATGGGAACAATTTTTAGGTAGATTTAGTTTCTTCTTGGTCATTTGAAGTGGACCAAATTAGATTCAAAAATGCGTAACTCATTATACAGCGAATTTGTACAGTATTACACTAGACTAAGATCCTTTCAGTAGAGCCCAATTATTATTGAACCTGAATCTTTTAACTATATTTTTCCCCCGGATTTTTCTTTCACCATAGAAAAAGAGGGAACTTCTAGCCCTCTCAAATTTTCTTTATTTCCCTCTCTTGTGCGCTACACGTGTGTATGCATGTATGCAGTCATTATCTACAAATAATTGCCGAATAAAGCCAGAAAATAAAAGAAAACAAGGCTAACAGAGGCAACATTTCATTACGTTAGATTTCAACTTATTTATTCATTCTACTGCTCACAAATAGGTAAAAGACATACACAAATTACTATTGGCAGTTACTAAAAACATAAAGCAAAAGGTATCTGATCTGATATAAATAGCCCTTAAAGAATGCCTCCACATGAGGTAGGGGCATCCAAATCAATGTTCTCAAAATCAAAGCACTAGGTACTGTGGTCTGGTTTAGTAAAAAACCAGTAAATTGACAATTAAAGGGTAAAACAGATACAGCAGATTTTGATAAATTGTACAGATTATGGTTTGATATGTTTTCTTGGAAGTACAAAGTTTACCTGGACTCCGTCGAGTAGCTCTTGAAGAGCTGCATTTAGTGCTCCAGTCTCATCTGGAGTATTATTACCTAGAAAAGGAACAAAAAATTGTTATCTATAAACCCATAAATGTAAAACTAGAATGGAAGATTAGGCAGGTAAAACCGATGACATTGAGTACCATTACAAAACATTAAGGCAGAAGATTATTACTGATTTTGGCATCATTTCCACTAGGTTGGATGAAGCTTTGACTATTTTCATTTGGGGCATTGCCAGCAGGTGACAAAAGCATTGGGACATCAAAACACATAAAATGTGCAAAAAAAGAGCTCTGCAGTGACATCAACAAAAGCAGGACACTAAATAAAAAAGTTTCTTTGGATTTGGAGAGTGCAATGCAAGAGCAAGGAACAGAAACTAACCTCATCTACGAGAAGTGGAATGAACACTGCAAGCATCTTAGAGTACACTTCAGAGACAGAAGTATCTGTACCACTTGTCTGACTAGAACCTACAGGAGCTTCGAGAGAAACAGCAGTATTTCTGACTGTTTTGGTATTGGCACGGAGTTCATTAGCGAATTCACGAGCCTGAAAAGCTAGATGATCAACATGAAAAACCATCTAAAGCACAACCACAAATTATCCATTTCTTGTATACTTAAGGTGTAATTAAATCCAAGATCAATAAGTAAATACTATTTTTTCCATATTACTTTTTATGTATGAACTCCTCCTTAAGTAACACAGGTGACCAAGAGCTATCATACAACATGAACCAGGCAGAAATGGAGAGAAACAATTTATTATTTTTTTTCCAACTTTGAATATTCAAACTATTGTCTCCTGAATTGGTGCTCGAACCAAATAAGCATCTTCTTGAATTTACCCATATTAATCTTTCTAAAAGTATTCAGAATAATAATGAGTGAGAGGAATGAAAATTGACCATGTATTTGTAGCACAAACAATTGATAATTTTATTTAATACAAAAAAAAGGAATATTAAGAGTGCTCGAAAACCAGATCAAGGAATATTTTGTCTGACCTCCCGCCGAAGCAGCAGGTTAAGGGAATGGCAGTAAGCTTTTCTCAAAGGACCCAAGGAAGTCTTATCAAGAGACTGAAAAATTCCACCTCAAATGAAAAAAATAATCAGTGAGAAATTAATGACCAGCAGTATGTTCATATGTTCAGAATTAAATATTTTCATTAGCTATAGACCTTTAAGTGCTGCACCAGTCTGGCATAAGTTCTGCAGTCAAACCTAAGATCTGCATGATCAGGCCTTTTCAGTTGCCCTCGCTGCATCCAGTGCAGAATGCATTTCAGAGATAGGATATAAAACCATATCATAGTTTCTTTATACCACAAGAAATAAAGGCAATTAAAAGGAAACTACCTGAGAGAAATTGTTCTTGTCAGCTATCATCATCTCCACTAAACTGGCAAAGTAACTACGTAAGAACTCTGATGCTCTCCTGACAAATGTACTTTTCAATATTTTTAATTCTGCGCGTTTTTCTTTAACCTGAAACATGTAAGAGATGATCGATTTAGAGACAAGATTTTTGAGAAGTTTCGAAGGAGTTGCTTTGATCTTAGGTAGCATTTGATATTGACTGAGGGAAAATTTTGTTAGAAATGAAGTACAAAAACTATCAGAAATGACATAAATCAGAGAAGGTAAACAGATCCCATTTAAATTCCAAAAACTGGAATTGGCAAGTTCATGATATACCAACAGCATTTTAATGCCTTTCTGGACCAAAAACCAAGTGATTTTAACAAATTTTCTTTCAACAAACTGTATTCGTTGCAATTTGCAATAATATAATTTTATTGTGTACTAGAAAGTAGAACACCACAATTTTCTGAATGAGATATTTCTATTTAACATTGAAAAAAAGGGTACTAAATAGCACTAGAAAATTGAAAGAAGGTAATATTGGACATCCTATTCCAAGAGAAAATAAAAATCATAATTCAAAAGTGTATTCATTTCCAAAAACTCATTCAATTTAACACAGTCAAAGGTTGTGATAGTTGTCCATTCGTAACTAAAAAACCTCCACAATCTGTAACACCAAATTCTAGTAAAAATTAGCTTCCCCATTCATGTATCTTACCAATCTACTTTGTCTTTGTGGAGCACTAGTTTTATGACTTTGTCTTCTCAGTTATTGGCCATTTCATCTGATTCTTGGATCATGTTGGCAAAGTCAATGGAACAATCAGGGTGTTATAGATTACTCTACTGCTATGTTCTACTCTCCATAGGTAGAAGTGGATCTACCTACAAAGATGAGGATGTGGGTTTCTAATAAAAGCATTTCCAGGGGTCTCACTAGAAGTGAGTTTTGGCCTCATTTACAAGAAAACCCAGAGAATCCAAAGACTTACTGCACGCATGTTGGCATAACGTTGATCCAAAATTTTCCCTTCAAGACCAATTGCGGCACTAGCTAACCATTCACATGCTTCAATGTTTTTGAGCATATGCACCTCACCAAAGGAACCATCCGTAAGACAATCTGCAATCTGGCATGAATTGACAAAGATAGAGTCAAATGAGCCAACAATTCATCAAGGAAAGGCCTAATTCATCACTGAAATTCTAAGATATAGACTCCATTACAAGGCACTTAATTTCACTACTTGAGTACCTCAGCAGGAATATGCAAGCGTTCAAGTAGCCTATCAAGCTCCTCTGTTAAAATTTTGTTATTCACTGTCTGCAATTCCAAGGTATTATTGCGAGACTCAATCTGCAACATTCAATCAGGAAAAAGGTCACGAAACATGATTGAAAAAGGAAGCAAATTAAACAAAACATACTCAATCTCACTGTCACCTGGAATGCTAAAGTTGGCATTAATACAGGAAATGGATATGCTGTGACAGCTGAAACTGGAGTAGAAATACAGGTTTTCAAATACTACATGCAGATCACTTAATGAAAGTAAAGGAACAAAATGGCAGCCTTGACAGATACTTCTACCTTATAAATGTTAACCATTATGTGTGTACCCATTATTACTTCAGTTTGATTTTTTCAAGCTCATACCTCACAGCACAACAATAAACAATGGCTATACTCATGAAATGTGCTCAATCCAAAAACCAAAAAGATTATGACTTCCTTAATCATAGGCAATAATTATGTTATGTGTAATCAAGTTCAGATGGCAACATGCAGAAGATAACTGTAATTTAGTCCTATTTGCTTCAATCTTTAGTATATTGGTTGATCTGAACTTCGGATCAAAATTGCACACATACAAGGCAAGATGAAGATACACCCTAGTTATCCATGTAACATAAACATTCATGTGTCATGTGAATAGATAAGAGTAGTATACAGTTCAATGTATGTCACTTATGAAAAGACAATATCAACATAAAGTTTTATGTCGCTTGTGAAAATTCAACATACAGTAAATCCTTTAATTTTGGGTAACTAGAAAGGTCTCAAAGCAAGATAATATCCAGCAATTTTCTACTGTCATGTCTCCCTAAGGATTTATCATTATATTTACAAGCATCAAAAATGCATACCGATTCAATGTCCTCCCTCATGTGCCGAAGCTTTACATTGAAAATCCCTAGCCATTCATCAATATCATCTACACATATTATTGTGTCTTCTAACTGATGCAGCAGCTGCATGTATTGAATCTTATAATTATTAAAAAAATTCCAACCAGCTACTGAAACAAAAACAATGCCACTGCTTCTTGCAAAATTTTTAGATTAAATTCAAATGATCACTGATAGAACCTCATAGAAAAAACAAAGTTAATAATGAACTTCAACAATAAAGAATAAGATTGTAGTAATCATCAGAAAAGAGTTTTTCACTTGAATATATTTAGATCACTGAAAGGCAATAAAAACTCATGAATAAAGCTTAAATTGGGGTACCTCTTCCATAAGTGTTTCAGTTTCCAAAAGAGCATGAACATTTGCTGCCTCTAAAGCAAGAAATTCCCGCTTCAACCTTTCGGAAAAAGCTTCTGCTTCACCAATCCCCATTACATATCTGCATAAGAAGAGCATCTACGTTACCCATTCTACTAAGACACCAACAAAACAGATGAAACAAGAAATTGTACGTGAAAAAAAAGTAGCACCAGAACCTGAAATCAAATATTTTCAATGCTAGAACTATATTACTTCAAAGTACCAACCATGTGATGTAAAAACATCTACATTCATAAATAAAGCATCTTCAGTTAAAAGCTAATTGAGACCAGAAAACTAAAGGAATTGATCAGGGAGAAGTCCTTATCCTTCTTTTCCTGGGAAAATTTCAGCCAATCTATCTAGGAATTTTAACCAATAAATCGAATCAGCACTGTAGCTTTTTCAATCTCTTGCTTTTCTTGTTTTATATAGGTTGGAAATATGAAAAAACAATTTTCAGAGAAATTTATATTCCTCAAAAGCAACAAATAGCAATTGATTACTAATTGCCTTCCAATGTTTTTGTATTGATATTTTTCTTAATGCACTTCAAAGCTACTATAAGTTTTGGTATGATATTGTAGTAGTACAATTTTTCATACTCTTGAGAAAGGAAGTATGTGATTAACTAACTGAAAACATGGATAACCATTATTTAGTTCTCAAGGAATCATTTGACATATCCAAATCCCATACTTTTTTGGCAAAATTATCAAACTTAAGTTGACCAACTAAATTCAACACGTGGTGGACCACTAAACAAAGCAGAAGCTTACCATTTAGGCTAGCATATTGCTGCCCAGTGTTTCTAGGATTGCATTAGGCTTCAAACTAATCTACTGAGTCTGCTAGTATAATGCATATGCTGCTTTTTATACCCTGGTTCAAAACCAGAAATCAGCTACCCCAGATTCCCAAATGAATATGACCCCATCTCATTATAATTGCACATGCACCTTCACCTTCAAAGTAAATAAACTTACAAAGTTCAAGTTTTCTATGGTTCATACAGAATTTTAAAAGCTCAAAATCTACAAATAATCTTCATGCCAAAAAAGCTAGTTAATGTGAGAAATTGAATATGTGATGAGTTTGCCATCAGTTTGGAACTTCCAATTTGGGAAAATCTAGGAAAGTTCTTATTATCAACATGAAATATTAACAACTTCAGTAATGCAAACAATATATTGTAGCAAAGTTCAGGTCTATTTTGACAATTAAATCTTTAAAGCAAAAAAGGACATTTTCCCTATACTATAAAATACATAGAAAATAACCACACAAAAAAAGCAAAGGAAGGACTTATTTAACTATCTACTCAAATACTACCTTCAGTATTGATTGCACTAATTTCAGAAAAGGAATAAAGTTGAGAATACTAGTAGCAATAGCATTGGACATCAAAATACATAAGCACTTAAATGTCCCTTAAAAAGGGTTCAAAGTTAAGACATACATGCCAAGAAGAGCCTCCATATCCTCTTCTTCAGCTTGTGAAACAAGGTCCCTTTCAACTGAAACAGCAGAATCATCCTCTGTCAAAACAGAATCAGTTGGTCCATCATCTGCATTCGCTTGCTTAGAAACAGTGGGGTTGTTTTCCTGAACCAGATTCACAAGCATAAAGAATGTCAAAAACCAATAAATCAAAGATTATTAGGCTAAAGATCAGGTGAGCAACTCAAATGTCCATGAGGCAAAAGTAGAATATTATCGTACTTTGATAATGTCATTGCTATCATTTTTAACTATTTCTAGTCAATTGATAGTGAACTCTTGTTTCCTGTCACCAAATGGGTGATGATAAGATTCGAACAAGGTCCAGCTAAACCAAAACCACAAATGAAGGCTTTAAAAGATTTAAGGGTCTGCAAAGAAGTGCTCCTTGTATTCCTATCAAATGTAATGCCTCTGAAATTATTTCAGACTGATGCACAGAAAGGATATCATTTGCAGTTGCCAGCATTTTTATGACAACTAGGTTGAACAACATTGGAGTACACCATAGTAACCATACCACCCTCTACTGTGTCCTAAAGGCTATTTTTTGTGCAGGCATCACGATATAAACCTCACGTGGAAGTCTGGGAAGCAGAGGTTCCTTTATTTCTGTGGTGAAACAGTTCATTAAAAATGCTAAGTTGCTAATGCACCTGGCCCTTCTCCTGTTTCCAAACTATGCAACATTACCTAGTTCTATGACTTCCCACCCTTGGAAGTGAAGAGAGACACTGGTTTTGTCAAAGCATGTTTTTTTGTTGTTGAGCCAAGAACTTCTAAGTTCTTTCCGTGTGAGTTAAATGGCAGTGATCTTTTCTTTATTTATCAAGCAAGGCAACTTTAGGGGAAAAAGTAAATAATTGACATGGCTTAATGAAGTCAATTACATAAATTGCAAGCACAGTACTAATAGCCCAAAAGCATCACTATTATCAGATCAGCAACCTTGGGATGGGGGAGCCCCATGATGAGGACTGAGTCATAAAATTATAGTAGTGGAATAAATGGAGCATAGGACTCACTCTATGACTTTTCAAGAAGTAAAAAATAAAGAAAAACTTTAAAAGTGGTTGCCCACAATGTAGTAGTCAAGCACACCTTTGCCCAAATAGCCATCTCAACAACATCCATACCAACCACTTTGGGAAGACAGCCCATTATCTCCTTGTAAAGGTTTAAAACACAAAGAAGAATCCGGTTCCTAACAAGAAAAACATCAAGATGACAATTTAACAACATTATTTGAAATTTTCAACTACAAACCTTGCTGTTGCAATTTGAAAAACACCAGTATAAGCAGAAAATAGTTGGATGAAGCCTAAGTAGAGAACAGAATGCCTCTCACATGCCCAAGAAATCACCTGTCATCTTTATTACGCATTGTCCATTGAGGAGGAGCCACACTTTGGCTTCGAAGATTATCAAATCCCTGGTATGTATGGTAAGTAAGATGAACACAAATAATGGCATGGCCATTAGGAAAACATGGAGAGTAATTTGACATTGTTTGGTTTTTAATGAGCTAAACCAAACTAGAACAGTAACCTCTTTACAAAAAAGACAAATGATAAGGAAGGGGGAACAGAAAAGAACCTCACCAAAGTAAATGTACAACCACTAGGGTCATTTTGAATGACCTCCACCTTAGAAAGATGCTTTAGCTTGTACAGTTTTGCAGGCTGCAGAACAGCAAAGTCTAAGTCAAGAAACTAGTGGCCATTGACCTAACAATGTTGAATTTTCTGTAAATGGAAAGAATACCACTGCTAGCTGAAAGTTTATCATAGTATGAAAACTGAAGAAATAAACATATGTGAAGAATTTCAACCCGGTAGAGAGCATAAAACTAAGATTGCCTTCCAAAAGGCTGCAGAAGCTATGTAATTCACTTAGTTAATCTGAGATCCTCTAGGTTTTGGTATAATCTACAAAGAGAAGAACTTAGGACAGTGAACCTAGGGAGTTACCATTTCAACTGATAGAGGCAAAATATGAAGTTTGATGTCAATAAACAGAAATCACAGCCGGAGCTAATACATGGTAAGAATTTCCATCTTCATTGCAGAAGCAAACTCGTTCAAGGACTTCAGCAGAGAAATCTATTTCATAGAAGTTTTTGCTCCTAGAGTTTAGGATTTCCAATGCATAATGTGCAGAGAATGCCACCTGAAAACAATGTTACCTCAAGAACTCCTCCTGTAGAGTATTTCAAGACACGAAGAAGAGCTTTCGTCCTTTGACCTTTTGATTTGGCTGTATAACAATGCAGAAATTTAAACACCCCAACAAATTAAAAGCACAAAAATAAAATGTTAAAATTGCCTCAAGTTTATATAATGCAAGACTTGATATTGACCGACACAAATGGGGAAAATAATACTGAACAACAGCTCAAGTCAACTACAGATGAAATATCAATGACTTGTATACATGGACAAAGCATATGATTTCAATCTTGTCACCACATCCCAAAGCTCTTTAATTGAAGTAGATTTGTTGTAATATACAAAAAGTAGCAAATAACCTCACAAGAATCATCTCTGCTATAAGGAGAATCTTCGAGATCCAAATGATTGCTATGCATGTTTTGTTCAAAAGCCAACAAAACTTTCCAAAATAAAACTTAATTACCAAGTGATTTTCGTTTCGAGAATATGAAAGATGTGACAGAGTTTCCTAAGGTATAACCAGAGAAGGGGAAATACTATAGTGCCTCCACAATTTCCAACCCGACTTATAACCATTAATCTAAACCAGTGCAGGTTGAGCTTGGGGCTTATGGGCTGGGATTGATCGGACAACAAATTCTAGGTTATAGATTATGGGTTATGGACCAACATAGAATTTTCCATCAGGAAATTACCCAATAGGATGACAGAAAACTGGTTATGGGTATTGGGTTGTGAGCCACTGTGAAATCTATACAAGAGAATTAATGTAACCGAATCAGACAAAGGAAAGGAAACCAATTAAGCTATTAATTGAACTAACTGGAGCACCAAAAACTTCATAAATCTTCCAAATTGATGTTGGTAATTCAGTTTAGCAACCACAAATTTTTAAATTAGGTGTCCACTGTCTGCTACATAGAATAACTTTGATGTAGCAATTAAGTTGTTGGGAACCATATGCAGTTAAGTTTCAGTCTTGACAGGAATAATATTTTATCAAATTAAAGCCCAACTGAAGTGGGTAACTCACCTTAATCATAAATGGTACATGCATTAAAAAAATACTGACACTAACGCAAATCTTGTAATTATGAAATAAAGAAAATGCTCCAATATCCAGTTATTTTCTTAAGTAAGATTTTGGGAAAATCTAGCAACAAGAACATCTATTTTCTAAATAGATATTATCTTACAAGCAAAAACAATTTCATACCCACAAAGATGCACCAACTAGCAAGAAGATATTCAAAACCCTTGTTTGACACTCCATTCATTACCAATACAAGAACCTTTCATATCTAAAACAGGATGCAATGATCTAGGTGTACAATTAAACAAGAAACTCCACAATAAACAGACCTAATCACTCCTCTTTATCAGTAACATGCAAAATGATTTCAAAGGCCGACAGCAACTGTGGATTCAAGGATACAGAGTTCGATAGATCGACCATAATCCATTTCTTGCATCCTAGGGCTTCACCGAGACAAACCCTACGAATCACTTGTCCGAAACTCGTCCAATGATCAACGAAATCACAAAATCATAGAAAGGATTCGGAACCAAAAGCAAAAGAGAACCAGAAGAAAGGGGGGAGGAGATGGAGTACTGGTGAGGGCGAGGACGCGGGGCTTGGCCATTTGGCGGCCTAGCTTGCCGGACTTGCCCCAAATGCCCCGGCTCTTGGCGACCCGCATGGAGAGGACGACCTTGTGCTTTCCGCCGGCACCGCTGCCATCGACGGCGGACTGGCACGCTCGCCGGAGCTCCATGTCGTCTGCGCTCGACTTCGCCATTGCTTCTTCTTCCCCGTTCTCGCGATTGAATGGCTGGAAAAGATCGATGGGGGTGCTCTTCAAGAAGACAGCCGTTGTATTGGAAATTTTGCGCCTCCGGATTGGGTTATGTGGTTTGATCTCGATCTCGAGGCGATCGTACGGTGGAGAGTGAGCAGAACGGGGATGGTTCTTTGCTGGGGCCCACGTTTTTGCTGTGGGAGCGGGCCCTCTGGAAGCCGTTACGATCCGCAGGCAACGGTACTCTGACCATAAACGGAAGTTCTGAATTGGGTCGCCAAATTTTTTGAAAAAATTTAGTTTTCTTTTTCATAAAAGATAAACAATTAATTAACTAGTGTACCTAAATACATTTTTTGCTATATTTTTATAACTGGAAAAATAGAAAAAAATTTATATATTCATCGTTTGCTAAGGTAGACCAAGTTTAATCCGAACCGACCAACCCGATCCATGGAGCGCCAAAACTTGGCCCACCATAAAAAATATCTCACACCCCTCAAAACCCTCAGTTTTGGCCAAAGCCCCTTCGGCCCTCCTCCTCCTCCCAGCCTCCTTCCCTTATCCTCTCCTCCTCTCCTCCTCTCCTCCAACAATGCCCGTAGCCATGGCCTCCAAGCCCCTGCCGATGGCCAACGTCTTCCTCACCTCGCTCCCGCCCGCCCTCTCCGCCGCCAAGGCCCCCCACCACTTCCTCCTCCCTCTCTCCGCCAAACCCCTCTCCAAGCCCCTTCTCCACCTCTCCCTCTCTTCTTCCCCTCTCCAGAAGAAAAGCCCTTGTTTTACCACCTTCGTCGTCAAGACCGACAACTGGGCCCACCAGGACGAGGGTGAGGTCGAATGGGGGGAGGGGGATGAGGAGGAAGGGGAGCCCAGAGAGACCGAGGGGCCCGAGGCTGGGTTGGTTGATTGGGACGGGGAAGCGTGGTCCGAGGAAGGCATGGCTGAGGCCGAGGAAAGGGAGGAGGATGGGGCCGGCGAGGAGGTTTTCCCGGAGCCGCCGGAGGAGGCCAAGCTTTTTGTGGGGAATATTCCTTATGATATGGATAGCGAGAGGCTCGCAAACCTCTTCGATGGGGCTGGCGTTGTTGAGGTTGCGGAGGTGATGTATCAAAATTTTTTTTTTTTTAGCTGCTGGGTGTTATGAATTGGTTTATTTTGTTGGGAAGTTGATGAGTTGTTTCTTTGGGAAATTTTCGGGTGAAGGTTGTTTGGTGATTTGAAGTTTCCTTCTTGCTTCTTGGTTTATTAGGTAATTTATGATAGGAATACGCAGAAAAGCAGGGGTTTTGGGTTCGTGACCATGAGTACCGTGGAGGAGGCTGAGAAAGCTGTTGAGATGTTCAATAGATATGTAAGTTTAGTATTTTGTGCTAATAGTTGCATTTGATATGCATATGCATTTCTGTTTGACTTCTGTGCTGAGCTTTTTATTTAACCATACTTATTTAAGTGAATAGATAGCTTATAGATGTACGCATATTTTATTGAGGGAATAGTTTCACTTCAATTGGATAACTTGTGACTAAATTGGCTTCCCATATGATTCAAACATGTAGGTATTTGTGAAACGGGTTCTGTAGTTTTTGTTTGGTGCTGCACTTCCATTCTTAATCAGTGAATGCAGCTTTTGTTCCAATTGATCATTTGGTACTTTTTACTGATGTTTTGCATACTAACTATGCTTATGTATACAATGTTTCTTAATAACTACACTGTTATTTGCCAGCCTTGCTTGTTAATTGGTTTGCTCAGGATGCTTTAAACTAGGATACTCATAACCTTTCTCTTATTGCCTAATGATGACTAGCAAAATGTTTTCATTTTACATTTTATAGTCTAAAGTACTACTGTTTAAGCTTAGGTCAAATATGTAATGAGTACAATACAGTTTATAATATATGTTGCCATGTGCCAAAGCCTAATTTTTTGAAACTGGTCATACTGGTTTCTTTGGAACACTTGACACCTGTTTTTGTATCTCAGGGCACTACTTCACTGGTAGTTACAAAATTTCTTCTTTTACCTATGGTGTTTCTCTTTGGCCTTCCTTTACAACATCTTATGCATAAAGCTATGCGGTTGTCTTTAGATTTTCCAAAACCTTGTTTCTCCTATTGATCACTTGAAACATTGTTTGATCAGACCATTTCTCTTACCTGCATTGCTTGTCAGCCCAAAAATTGTTTTTAATATCATGTGCAAAAATTGGCTACAATTTGGACATGATGATTTTTTTTTTGTTAGAATGCTTGCAATTTCAAATGTTATATGGTAATAGGATTAACTTTTACCTTTGTCTTCTAATGAGATGCATGGTTTTATTAGAATACCAAGTTTTTGCACTAATAAGATACTGATTTTCAAAGTTATGAAAATGTCCTGTGAATCTGTGAAGGCAAGAAGAATTAGCAACTCAGTTGTATTTCTGATCTTTGTAGTAATTGATGTTTTCTTGATTCTAGCATTTGCAATATTTTCACTAACTGAAATTAGGGGGTTTCAAACTTTAATGAAGTAATTGCCAATTATTGGATGGGATGACGAGTTATTGATTTTTGAGTGAACATTATGTTACATGCTCCTCTGTTTCTTTACATGCACATAGGTTGTTCATTCCTTTTACCTAAATGTTCCAAAAAATTCAAGTGACTATGTTATCCTACCCTTGCTAGCTTCCTCGGAATTTACCCCCTGCCAATAGTGCATTCCAGTTCACCTTTAATTTTTATTGGCTCAAAACAAAAATGGATGTCAAGAATGGGAATAGATTTCAAACACTATACCTAGTTATGGACTTGGTTTTTGGACAATACCTGTTTGAGGATGATTTGTGTTCTGAAAGACATTCAAAAACTGAGATTTTATTTTCTTCAGATAGGAATTTTATTGATAGAGGAACTTGTGTCTGTTTGGTGCAAATTTCATGTAAGAATGTTGCCAAAAAAGAAGTAGAGAATGAGAAGATTAAAAGCTAAATATTTCCACTTTGAGCAACATTTTTTAACTTAAGATATTGGGAAGTCCGTGCCTGGTTCATGCAAATAGCAGTTACATTTCAGGAATGCAGTTACTTTTTGCATTAAATATGACAGGAAGTACTTGTAAGAAAAGTGACAGGAAGTCCAATTGCTTGTCTGAGTTTTTGAAAGGGTTGAAAATGAAGGTGGCATTGTGCCATTTCATCCATGAATCTGAATATGTGATGAGTGCCATTATGGATTCTATCTTTTATTGGACTACCTGATTTTTGTTAACACTGATTTTTATTGGTTCTGGGCAGTTTTCAGTTTGCAATTCTCATTTGACATATGCAAATATTGTGTAAGCTGTAAGGTATTGATGTTTCTAGGATTGTATAAAAACTATCTGAGACAATCTCAAACTCCAGCCTGAACCCAGCTTGGCACTGGTTAGTTTATGTCATTTTTTGGGCCAAGTTGTGCCTATTTGTTATATACTTAATCCTGACCTGAAACCCTTCCTCTTTATATCTGAAGCCTAACCTATTCTTTTCAGATAGGACTTTAGGTCCAACCCAACCCTCTGGCAGCAGTACATATTTTCTGAAGATGCAGCAATATCCTAAGATCGAAGTCTAGATTTCATAAAATCATTTAGTATATGTTGATTTTTGTGATAAAAGTTACAATACATTATTGCATACATGGATTGACACAAACCTTATTTGTTCTAGAAGAGTTATTTATTCTGGTAAATACTTGGACATCTGAACTTGTTCATCTGTTTGGCTAATATCATATTGTTGTGCTTGGCCTCATTATTTTTATATGAGAGAGATAATGTAGCCATAAACCCCCAACTTTTTATCTGCCAAATTTATGCACGAGGCTTGGTTCTCTTACTTGCAGTGATTATGCCTCTTTCGCTACACTAGCATAATATTTTTCAATTTTTGTCATCTTGAAATTTGAATTTTTTCTATAGAAATGTGTATATTTTTTATTTACTGTTATGAACCTCCATATCTTGTATTGAAATGAATTCCTGAATGAAAATTATGTCGCAATTGCATTCGTAACTCAAGTTCTTTTTTTTGTGCTTCAACAACAGAAGTGAATTGATCTGTTTTCTTGGCAGGATGTGAATGGTAGGATTTTGACTGTCAACAAGGCTGCTCCTAGAGGGACCCGGCCTGAGAGACAAGATTTTGCACCTTCATTCCGGATCTATGTTGGGAATCTCCCGTGGCAAGTCGATGATGCCTGCTTGGAGCAATTATTTAGTGAACATGGCAAAGTGATAGAATCAAGAGTTGTATGTGAGAGAGAGACCGGCCGATCACGTGGTTTTGGTTTTGTAAAAATGGCAACAAAGACAGAAATGGATGATGCGATTGTTGCCCTTGATGGACAGGTACATTCAATGCAACTTTTCTGTTGTGGTTTTAGACATTGTGGTGACTTGGTGGGTTTTGTTTATGCAACCAGGATTCTTAGCATAGCCAGTGCAGACTAACTGAGCTTGAAAATAACCATCACAATTTGTAAAGTGTTTTTCTTGCATATTTTGTGACTAGTCTACTTGTCCTGGAGCTACTTAGGTAGAGTATGTTACTAGGAAGGCTCATAAAAAAATGCCTATTCATAACCAATCAATGTAAACCTCTATCAGACTTCTCTGAAAAGAATTGAGAAATATTTTACCCTTTCCTTTTTCGGAGGCAATCCCAATTTGTTCTTTTGTTCTTTGTTGATTCTCTTCTCATTTTTGGTACAGGATTTTGATGGCCGGGCCCTTAGGGTGAACGTTGCTGAGGAGAGACCTCGACGAAGCTTTGTTTGATTGTCATGGATGAACACTTGTGCACTGTGAATCTTGTAGTCCAGTTTGTACAACATCAGCAGAATGCTACGTGATTGTTGTTTGTTTCCAAGAATTTTTAATCTTTTATGCTATAGGGATATCTTCCCTTTTTTTGGGAAGTGGGACCTCATGGATATGTTTTCCATTGGATGTGGTGGCAGGCAAGTTTTGATTTCACTCTTCTTTCCAGACGTGATTAAAATTCTTGTTTGTAACTGGTTAGAATTAAAATTTATGTTGTAGAATGGATTCTTATTTCAGAACACAATTACATTTATGGGATGGTTTGTAGTGCACCAGGTTCTTTTACCCAAAGTTGCTAGGTAATGCATGAATATTTTGGTCCTTGTTTTGATTGTGATTATTGCATGATAATCATAATTTGTGATTAAGGCGATTGGTGAGTCATGAGTTTTTAACAAATACTTTGAACTGAGCTGATAGTTCACATGTAATTAATGTTTGAAAGCTGGTTAATTGTAGGCATGATGATCATGAAAAGGATGTTTCAACTCCTGGATATTTTGCATATTCGCCCTTTCAAATTACAAAAATGCATACATGCCCTGCAAAATTCCATAATTTTAATTTGTTTAATTATTTCCATTTTCACGCAATCAGAACTTCAACGCACGGAAACCCACCCTCATCACACTAAATCCACATCCTTCTGGCTAATAAGTGAGATTAAACCCCAACTGGACCGGGATATCTGGGCCGGAACCGGACCCCGAGTCCGTTCTTCATGTAGAGGGTGGTATTCATCTTCGGCTTCACCTCCTGCCCCGCCACAACCTCCACGTGGTACCGGAGCAGCAGTGCCGCGGCCACCATCTTCATCTGCGTGTACGCGAACTTCTTCCCTACACACAGCCTCGGCCCGCCATTGAACACTGCGTACTTGAACTGGCTCTCGCTCACAAATATGCCGTCTTTAAACCACCTGGTTGGTCGAAACTCCTTGCAGTCCTTCCCCCATATGTCCGGGACACGGGCCATGGAGTATATGCAGTAGAGGACTCTCCATCCCTTCTTGACCCTCGTCCCGTCGGGGAACACGTCGTCCTCCACCACTTCCTTGAAGTCGATTGGTACCGGGGGGTACAACCGGAGAGACTCCGATAACGCTGCTTGTAGGTACTCCATCTTCTTTAGCTCGTCGACTGTGAATGGCACGTCGGCGTTCTCTGTCTGCCTCTGCTTGACGATTTTTCTAATCTCATCGACCACCCGGGCCTCCTCCACCGGGTGGTTATGGAGTAGCCAGAAGAACCAAGCAAGCGCCACCGAGCTGGTGTCCCGGCCGGCGAGGATGAAGCTGATGCAGAAGTCCTTGAGGAACTTGTCGGTGAACTTGAGTGCCGATAAATCGGCTTCCATCAGCCGTGACAAGAGATCGGAACGATCACCGAGTGAGTTTAGCTTCTGGAGCTCAGCTCGCCGGTCAGACACTGTATTCTGGGCAAATTGATGGACAGTTCTTATCGCGATCTTGAGCTGCTTCTCCGAACCTATATCGAAAAACCTCATGGGCTTCCACACGAACGGAGGCACCGTGAACCGGAACAAACTCAGCTCCGTCGCCTGCTCGAACGCCTTCGCGAATGGCACCTCCGGGAGATCCACTGCGAGGCAGCCGGGGTCGACGCCGAAAGCAGCAGTGCAAATGTTATCAAACGTGAAACGCAGAAACACATTTTGAAGGTCCACAACTCCATCCGTCTTCACCAGCTTCTCAACCAGCTTAAGAAGCTTATTGTGAACCAGATCACTGATGGTGCTGGCCGAGTACTCGGCGAAGCTGCCGGAGTGCATCTCCGCAGTCGCGGCGCGGCGCTGCTCCTTCCAGACCTCACCGTCAGCGTTGAAAATGCCGTCGCCGAGGAACTCGAAGAAGCGCTCGCGGTAGTACTTGCCTTTAGGGAAGTTGGCGAAGCGGATCTTGAGCATGTACTCGACATTGGAGGGGTCGGCGGTCAGGACGCCGTTGCAGCGGCCGAACCACATGCCGCGGAAGGCGAAGGTGCCACCGGAGCGAGCGAACTCGTCGGTGGCCCAGTCGTAGATGCGGCCCATGTTGAGGAAGATGGCGGGGATGATGCCAAGGACGGGCCAGAGCATGGGGCCCTTGGAGGTGAGCCGCTGGACGGCGGCGCTCGAGAGGTAGAGCACGGCTAGGGCGACGGCGACGTCTGAGAAGTTGAGCTTGTAGGCCTTGAGGAGTGTGAAGAAGGGGTGGAGGGCTTGCGCCATGCTGAGGATGATGAGGTGCATGTTGGGGCAAGAGGATGGAGTGTACAAATGCAAGTGAAGGGGTTGGAGGGTTCGTTATATAAGATTGGGCGAGCAAAATCTGATACCGTACCGGTTTTTGTATATTTTACAACGAAAATTAAATTTCTATTCTTAAAATGTCAAGAATCGAAACTGAAATTGTATTAGTTTGAGTTGAAAATCGTTTTTTCGATTATGGTTTTGAATCGATTTTAAATCGGCCGGTATATCATTTTTCAAATTATATATTTTAAAATATTTTATTTTATATTAAAATTTTATGAAAATTTAATTTTAAATACACTAATATATAGATTATCCAAAAAGTTTATTTTATTCATTATAATCCTATAAAGATATATTTTAAATATATTAATATATATATAATATAAAATTTTATATTATGCATAATTATAATTTTTTTAATAACCGGTACAGTTTCGGTAAATCAATTTTTTACAAAATATAAAACCAGAACCAAAATTGGATTTTCAGTTCTATCAAAATTAAAAACAAAAATCGTACAAGTTTACTTTAAGAATTAATTTTTCGATACAGTTCTCAATTGGGACAATTTGATATATTGATTTTTCGATTTTCTTGCCTACCCTTAGGTGCCACTAGGGCTGAAAACGGGGCGGATAACATCCAACAGGATATGGATAGTATTTTTCTATTCCACGTAAATACATATATATGCATAAGAATATTATTTTTACAATTTTTTTCCTATTCAAATTTAGATCCCAACAAAAATATCGGAAAAATCATTTATAAATAGTCAAAAATGTATGTTCAAATCCGCTTCATAGAGATTTGTCAGACTGAGAATGATTGCAAGCCTGATAGATCTCTTCTCGGTGAGTTGCCAGTTCGAGCAAGTTGAAGAAAAGGATTAAGATCTCACCGGCTTCATTGACCAGATTAATAGGGGGAATTAAAGTGTAGTGAGGGTGGGCGGACGTGATTTGGTTCCAACCTACGCCATTGATGTCCACCCAAACCTAACCCAAGCTCCTAACGAGCCAGCATGGATTTGTCTCCGATTGGATGCGCGAAACAGATCCATCCGCCACGTGACAGGATTTTGTTCTCGTAAATTTACCTTTAATTGTCAAATTAATTTTAAATGGACGGTCGTTTTCACCTCATTTGTTGGCAGGTTGAATACTAAATGGAGATCATGCGTCTGTGGCATTGACCTGACCACGTACATTCTGAGCACTGTTGCACTTGATCATGCAGTCCGGGTCCGCCCACATGCATGCGTGCATGAAAAATATGGCTAGGGTTCTTAATCGTGTGCCTTGAATTTTGAGCTGAATCCTACAGGTACACACACGACAATATGATTTTGTTGTAGTATACCCTCAAAAAACAAAAGAAAACGGGGAATAACAGTAGGGTTAGAACTAGTCTGATATGAAAATGAAGTTGACTTTAATTAAAAAAATATTTCGATGTAAAATTAATTTATTATATTTTGATAATTTTATATTTTATTTTTATGCACAAATGAAAATAAAGCTGATTTTATTCGGACAATTATTTGATGTAAAATTAAAAATTAATTTATCATACTTTGACAATTCTCCATTTTATGTCATGTGCGAACATGAACCTCGGCCGCAGCCCTAGCGACGCATTGATTAGCGTCTTCTACCTTGTTGAAACTACTGACTTCCGGACTTATTCCACGGCTCAGGAATAGCCCGAGTTTATGCCCCAACAGAAGAATGTGAACAGAAGGCAAAGCACTTGGCAAGCATACCAACCCAGAATTGCCCAAAGGTCAGTTGTGAGGCCCTAGCTATTCATGGTTCTCTACCGCTACCATGGTTGGTGACCATTCAAGAAGTCTTGTTGGGAGAGCAGAAGCCTTTTCTTTTCCCACTAATTGTGATATGCGAGCTCAAATCGTCCCACATATCACTTCTCATTTTAGAAATATCTTCAAACAGACCATGGTATGTCTATTACTTACCATGTCTCTTCCATCATCTCAATGGAAAATACATCCATAGCCACATATATATACATCTACAAAATGTTGGAAAATCAGCACCATACAACCGGTATAAACTCTCTCTTTATCAGAGGATACAAAATACTCAGCGATCTAGACGCTCTTGAGGTATATACAGGACAAATTCAACATTTCCTACTATAGCATTTCGTACACTAGTCACCTCGCAACTGAGCAGCCCTGCTAGTCAGTGGAACGTACCGCACCGATGTTTCGCTACTGACAGTGATTGAGCCATCCGGGTTCTTATCAACCACCTTCAAGTCCTGGAAGATGTTGCCTATGGGAATCACCAACCGGCCTCTGGGCTTCAGCTGATCGAGCAGCGGTTGAGGAATTTGGGATGCTGCTGCTCCAACATGGATGGCATCATAAGGTGCAGACTCAGGCCAGCCAAGCCTTCCATCTGAAGAAAGCAGAACATTAGCTCAATGATGTTACATGCAGTCTATTCAGATATCAGTAGTGTTTCATGTTAATCAGGTAAGATAAGCTTGTAAAGTTGAAACAGAGAATAAGGAACAACT
The DNA here is from genome assembly GCA_005019695.1 of Trichopus zeylanicus subsp. travancoricus. Classification (NCBI taxonomy): domain Eukaryota; kingdom Viridiplantae; phylum Streptophyta; class Magnoliopsida; order Dioscoreales; family Dioscoreaceae; genus Trichopus; species Trichopus zeylanicus. The sequence goes on from RXID01014326.1 coordinate 394,218, forward strand.
AAATGAATAAAATATAGGTTTCTAAAGCACAAACATCACTAAGAAAACAATTTTCTCTGCAAACTAAGATCAAATTATGTAGGTTCATCATAAGAGGAAAGAATTAAATGGAATCAACAAAAATTTGTTGTACTTGTTGGTAAACTATAAAATAAGTTTTACGAGTCCATTTAACATTAGGAACATTGGATTGAATTCGAGCATCTGTTTGTTTGACTTGCTACACAATCTTGATGTTGATATATGGTCCTGATATCACTTCATTAGGACCACTGAATTGAATTCAGTCAACTATTTGTCAAATCACTAACGTTAACTTAGATATTTGTTTAATTGATACATGGTCCTAATAATGCATAAATTCTTCTTCAACAATAATGAGATCATTCCATTGAACCGAAGGTTCTAGCTCCATTAGGTTGTTCCATTGGGCTTCCAAGACACTAGCTCAACAAGGAAAGCATAGAAGCATCTAGGTCATGAATTTTTGCAGGAGACATTGGACATTGACCCAACAAAAGGATGGTACCTTGAGCAATTTTTTGAAACATGATATATCCAGGCAATCCTGTCGAGAACTAGAACTAGAACTAACAATGCATGATTTTGCTTTCAGGAGCATCATGATATTGATGAACATCAAAGTCGAGCACAAATGCCTGACCATAGTCCAATGCTAAAACTACAATCAATTGGGGTATCATATGCAAAAGCTTCATGAATTCCAACCACTCAGAAGACTTCCAACTCCCCCACTCTGATCAACCAATATGGATTTAAATTAAAAATTTGACCAGCCAGCATACCACTAACGTGCACCAAAAGGGAACCATCCGTGAGAAGTTGTGCCACTGCACTTTTCTTGAGACACTCGATGGAGGATGCAACCAACTCTGGGATGTGTTCAACACCAACAGCACGACCTTGTGGTCCAACCATCATGGCAAAGCATGCTGTCAGGTACCCAGTGCCTACATCAAAAATAATTAAATTTGCCATTAGTCCATTAGCTACAGCAGGCAGAGTTGAGACAATTATTACATGCAGCATTATACTGAAAAATGTTAATTTCCATTCTAGCACAATTAACTTAGAGAAATCAGATTTCAAACTGGTGCAAGTTGATCTTAGAAAGTGTGAGTTGTTTCTGGAACACAAGTCACTGAAGTACAGATAATGCCAGTCAATATAAGCCAAAACTTGCAGAATGCATAATTAACAATTATGCATTTTGGCAGCACAAGTATTGATTTGAAGATAGAAGAGGGTATTAGGAGCAAAAGCAAGAATATAACTTGCTGCAGGCAAACATATGAACCCTGCTGGTGATGAACCTGATTGGGAATTCGGTTCAAAAACATAATAAAATGGATGCCACTGATGTAATCAAGCACACCTTTTCAGGCAATAGACTAGAAATACTAAAGTGCATTTCTCACCCATGTTGACAACATTTGCATATTTAACGCCTACAAAGAGAAGTCCTAAAAAATATTCCTATCCCTCACAATTGTCATGTCACATGGTTATACATCAGAAGACTGTAAACCACAAAAGGGTTTTGGAGCATTTTAGTAATAGAAACAACTTTCAATTAGCCATTCATAACTTCAGACTATTCACTAGAGTAAAAAGGCAATTATCGCAGGTTAAAGTTTAAACTATTGAGTTTCTTTTCCAACCTAGACTTGAGAGAGATGTACGACCAATATACTTTCAGATACGAAGCAACGACATATAAAACAACAAGTAATACCATCCAATGTTCAAAAAAGGTTTTGGCAACCTGAAGAATCCATAACAATAAATGTTAAAAAATGGGAATTTAGTAAGCTGAAAATAATGTGATGTACAAATGAGCACCTGAACCAACATCCAAAGCATGCATGCCTGGCTGCAGATGGTCTTCTAGCAATTCTAGACAAGTTGCATGCATATGAGGTGCAGATATAGTTGCATTATAACCTATCGGCATAGGACTGTCAATATAAGCAGGGTAGTCATCAGGGACAAATAGTCGCCTGTCAATTGTTTCCATCACTTCTGCAACTCTCTTGGATCTTATTACACCATATTCCTTCAAATGCTCCACCAATGCTTTGTTTTTATCCATTGATCCTCTAGCCAAAAACTGCTGCAAGGTCAAAATCAAGAAAGGAATTTGTCGTATCCTCACAGCATTATCATATATTCTCACTCTTACATGATTGGTAAAGGCTGTTCCTGCTTGAATTATGCTGACCAGGTAAAGCTAGTTAATCAATAGACTGAAACAGAACATTTGAAATAAGAAGAAAAAAGGAGAAGAAACATTATAGAACTGCATCAATTACTCAATCTGAAGCCCTTTATCAAAAACAAAACCCTAAAGAATCATCCACTTGCAAGTACAGTTAAATTCCAAATCCAAGACCAAAAGAATGAGACACAATCTTTGCGAAGGTTATAGAGAAAATGCCAGTCGCCCAGTGCTGTGGCAATATACTGCCTGAAAAAATACACTGCATCAGGAACATACTGAACCTATAACAGAAGTCATAAACAATGGTTACAACTGAAAATCATCAACAAATTCCAGTTGCACTTCCATTCACATTTCCCCCAACTTTTTGCAAGAAAGTTAGGGTTAGTTTCTTGCACCAATTTTGCATAGACCGGCTATTTGAGGGATAGAAGTAGTGTAAGCAAAGTAAACAACAAAGAAAAAAATAATTGCGTCACAAGATTGAGCGAACCAATCACTACAATACTAAATCAACACTCCAGTGTTCGGGATGAGACTTCATCTATTGAATTAGATTTATTCTTATTCAGAATAGCATCACAAGGAAAGAAAAAGAAAATCAGTGGATTTTGTCCCAAATTTCACTTCAGTAGTCCAGCTAGCTGAATTTCTGTGAAATCACTTCCTCTACGCACATCCTAAACTCATTCCAATTCCTTAGCTATGATCATAAATTTTCAGTTGGCATCATCAACTAAAGTGCCTAAAAAATGAATGTTACATCAACAGCAAGTAAAATGTCCAAATAAAAATGTAAGTTATCCTTCCCCACTTTTTAGATATCAATTTCACTACTATTTGAATTTACAGGGATCAAGCACCAGCTTAATTCTCCTATTGGATTGTTGAAAAATAGATTATATGCCATGGAAAAATATAATCAGGCAAAAAGCATATTTAATTAAAAAAAGGGGCAAAAACAGCTGTTAAGGTTCTATGTATCTTCACCCATGTAGGTGTATTCATTGCATCTCCTCAGACCCACACCAGAAAAATTAAAACAGATTTAAGAACTATTGCCATTAATAACACTACAACATGCTCTGGGCATGGACCTGCATGAGAAGCTAGCGCACAGTTAAAATTAGTAAATTACAAAACCTCTTCAAATATGCACCTTTGAGCCTCTGCATTCAACAATAAAATAAGCAAAAAAATGATAATTTTCAGATGAAATGATTATTCAATAAGCAGAGGAAAAGACTATTAAAACCACAACTTCCACGTTCTTTTTCTTTAATGGAGGAACATTTCAATTGTCTATTACAATGTGACATGCTACTGATCAGAAAATTGGTAAGAAGAGCAAAAACTACACCCTAGAAAACTTTGATTTGCAACAACTGAAATGAGGCTGAAAACTCTTATTGATCTGGGAGAACCAAATTGCCAACATACTTCAAAGAAGCATGACATTAATATTACAAGTCACTGAAGATTAGTTCGAAATGGACATGTCAAATTTCTTAATACTCTAAATAAAATGAGGTCTAACAGCAACTGTAACAAGAAAAGATCAAAACCTTTTGCTCCTTTAATTATGAAATTTTAAAAATTTTAGACCTCTACTTTGCCAAAAGAAGAGATAAGGGGTGTCTCAAAATGGATTAGGAAATAGGATTCTTTGGAGTAACAAGATTAATGCATATTCTTCAGCTAAGTTTTACTCAGTTAACCTAGATAAATCCTGTTAATCCGAATAGAAGTATTTTCTAGCCATTTACATGTGCACCAAAAATGACTAACAATCTTGAAACATATTTCACAAATGCAACAGAAACTGGACGAAACAAGTTGAGAATGATGGAAAAGAGCGACAGCTGGAGAATGAGAAATGCATCTAGAAACATTACCTTTCCCAGTTGGGCATAGTTTGAAGGAAGATGACAACTTTTTGATTGAAAAGAACCCATTGTCCCCCAAACTTCTCACTACCGGCTATTTCAGAAATCGCGGCACAACAATCTCTTGATTCCATCCAATTTGGTAATCCTACTTTCGTGATGCTTAGCCCCAAAAGTTGACATATATTTTTTTTTCTCTTCCCTTCTAAGCTAAACGTGACGATATTTACCTCAAATAACAACATGCTCAGCATATACTCGGGCTTATAGCCACAAAATCAGAATCTTAAAAAAACAACGAAATATTCCCCTCATTCAACTGCAATTTGTCACTCCCGCCATGGACTAAACTAAAAAAACCTCAATTATTTCTCAAAACTTCAATCAAATGAAGAAAGGATTAGGACAACAAGTGAAGTACCTCCATTCGCAGGAAGGGATGAGACACCGGGAAAAGCCTGTGCAGCTTCTCGAAAGACGAAGACGAAGACGAGTGGGCCGATGACAAAGGGGGGAAGGAGCGCCGCCGGCGAAGGGAGGAGGCGGAGGAGGAGGTGAGGGCGAGCAAACGGGACCTCGATGGCGAGGGAACCGCGCGGCCGCAGGGGAAACTATGCGCCGTCGTAGCCATTTGGGCTTTAATTTGCGAAATCAGACGTGTCCGCCGCCTTCTCGCTTTTTCTGGAGACCGGACAGCTGGGGATCCTCGGCCGTGTGGTGGTTCGAGTCGTTCGACCACTGCTCTGCCACGTGTGATTTGATATTCGGGCATTTCTCTGGGGAATTTTAGCAAAGAGGTACCTGCAGTTAGTATTTATTGTGCAGTATGGACTGAGGTAACTTCATAGTGTTATTTTTAAAAGAAAATATTCTTTCTAGGAATTTTTTAGGTAAAAAAGGTTTTTACTTAACTTTTAATAGTTTCGTCTTTTATTATGAGAATTTGTTGCTTATAATTTATATGGTTTAATTAGTCATGCACAGATATTTTTCTATTTTATTTTTAAAAAAATTTCATGTATAATAATATTGTCTTTGGCTCAATCTAAATTTTGATATATCTAAATATTTTATGTATTTCTTGAGAAAAATAAAATAAATTTTAAATTGTTTTAAAAAATAAATTTATATTATATCGTTTTCTTTCATTTCTCTAAAATTTTTTATTGTCGAAGTTTTAACGTTACTACATTTCAGACATGATGGCCAGGAATCTAATGTAGCGTAAATGCGCGAGAAAAAAAATGCGGCGCGCGCGTGGAGATTTGCCATTTACCGCCGCTATCGGCCTATATTCCTGTCATCGGACCTCGTCGACCGACAACCCTGGGCCATTTTGCACGGGGGTACGCAATCCATGCTGAACCTCGCAAACAAACTGCAAAGAAATCATAGTGCTTAGCTTCAACGGGAGAACTGCTCTTCTAATGCCGCGGGACTCATATATCAGGTAATATCAGGTAATTGTGAGGTCCGTGATGACGGCAGGCTAGTGGGCTGTAGCACCTAAACTTAATGCGGTTGAAAATTAATTTTTAGTTTTATATCCATAAAATATAAAATTAAAATTAGATTAAATATGATAATTATTATCAATCTAATATTGAGATTTTTTTTTAAGATAATTAGAAACAATAAAATTTTAAATTTTGGTGGGTTGGTGAGCCGCAGGCATTTAGAGACAATATCGTGCTTAGTCGAACTGTCAAAATCATTAAATAATTTTTTGCATCCAAAAATATTTATAGATTGTTGATATCCAAATTTACCATCTAAAAAAAATAATTCGAAAGGATTTTTATGTATAATATCTCAATATTTACTTTACTTACGAGAAACTCTTTGTGATTTCAATATTTATCTACAACTCTCTCTTTTTAGAATTTATTATCCACAACTCTCTAATTATTATTTAATTAAAATTTTGGCAAAATTTTTTTTTTTAACCCTTTGAAAATTTTCATTTAAACTCTCAAAATTTTTAACTTTTCATTCTTCACACTTTCTCCCAAATGGTTATAAATAAACCATTCATAAAATTTTAAATTATAAGTTTAATATTTATAAATTTACAAATAGACTCTACGAAAATTTTTATTTATAAATAAGTTCAAATTTTATCATTTTTAATAGAATTTTACAAAAAAAATCTTTTAAAATTTTACATAAGATTTTTTTAATAAAATTTTAAATTTTAAATTTAATATTTGTATATTTACAAATAGATTCTTTAAATATTTTTATTTATAAATAAGTATAAACTTTATTCTATTTCAAATAAAATTTTTCAAAAATGACCTTGAAAGCTTTAAAACTTAAAATTTTAAATTATAAGTTAATATTTATACATTTATAAATAGACCCTTGAATATTTTTATTTATAAATAAATCCAAATCTTATCATTTTTTAAATAAAATCTTACAAAAAAGATATTAAATGTTATAAAATTTTATAAAATTTTAAATTACAAGTTTAATATTTGTACATTTATAAATAGACCATTCGAATATTTTTATATATAAATAAGTCTATATTTTATTATTTTTAAATTAAAATTTTCTAAAAAGGACCATGAGGCCCCGTTTGTTTTGAGATCAGGATCAAGATCAGCTCATTTCAGAATTATTTTTTTTCTTATAAAATTAATATTTATTATTTTATACTATTATTAAATTAAATTATTATAAAAAAATAAATAGTTTTTTGAGCTTTAAATTATTGAAGCTTTAATTTTGATAAAAAAATATTAGTTTACAAAAGTGGTTTACTAGTCTTGACCTTAATCCCCAACCAAATGACCCTGAAGGTTTTAAAACTTAAAATTTTAAATTTTAATTTTAATATTTATATATTTACAAATAGACCTTTTGAATATTTTTATTCATAAATAAGTTCAATCTTTATCATTTTTAAAATATAATTTTATAAAAAGGACCTTGAAAGTTTTTAAACTTAAAATTTTAAATTACAAGTTTAATATTTATACATTTATAAATAGATCCCCTCAAATATTTTTATTTAGAAATAACTCTAAACTTTATTATTTTTTTAAATTAAAACTGGATCACATTTGCCCACATAAATATTTAAATTTTAATTTGGATATAGATGAGATATACTTGATGAAATTGTATATGTTTTGAAATTATAGTATTTCGTGAAATCACAAAATATAGAGAGTTACTTGCAAAATATTTATTTCAGGAATTGATTTGTAATTTTGAGAACATTAGAGATTTTTTGTAAAATTAGTTATAAAGACTTATTTATAAAATTTTTTAAAAAATAATAAAGTTTAGATTTATTTATAAATAAAAAAGGCTCAAAGAGTCAATTTGTAAATTACAAATATTAAACTTATAAATAAAAAATTTATAAAAATTTAAAACATTCAAGGTCTTTTTTATAAATTTTTTATTTTAAAAAATAAAGTTGATATCTATTTATAAATAAAAATATTCAAGGAGTTTATTTATAAATATACAAATATTAAACTTGTAATTTAAAATTTTAAAATCTTCAAGATTTTTTTTGTAAAAATTTATTTGAAAAATGATATAGTTTAGACTTATTTATAAATAAAAAATTTGAGGGTTCTATTTAGAAATGTATAAATATTAAACTTATTTGTTAAATTTTGATAAAGTTTTAAATCCTTCAAGGTCATTTTTGGAAAATTTGTTTAAAAAATAATAAAAATTAGACTTATTTATAAAAAAAATATCCGAGGGGTCTATTTATAAATATATAAATATTAAAGTTGTAATTTAAAATTTGAAGTTTTAAAATCTTCAAGGTTTTTTTTGTAAAATTTTATTTAAAAAATGATAAGTTCGGACTTATTTATAAATAAAAATATTTGAGGATCTATTTATAAATATACATATATTAAAGTTATAATTTAAAATTTTATGTACAGTTTATTTGTAAAGATAAATTCTTCATAAAGCTTTAAAGCCTTTAAGGTCCTCTTTGTAAAATTTTATTTGAAAAATTATAAAATTTAGACTTATTTATAAATTAAAATATTTGGGGAGTCTATTTATAAATTTATAAAATATTAAATTTATAATTTAAAATTTTATGAAAAGTTTATTTGTAAATATTTAGGTGAAAGAGTAGCAGATGAGAAATTAAAAATTTGAGAGTTTAAATAAAAAATTATAAAGGGTAAAAGAGAAGTTTTTGATTAAAATTTAATCAAATGATAATTAGGTGTTGTAGTTAATAAATTTCAAAAGAACAAATTGTAGGTAAATATTAAAATTATAGGAAGTTTTCATAAATAAAATAAATTTTTAAGGTATTGTAAGTAAAAATTCCTAAATTGAATGAGTCCTAGCATTCATAATTTATTTAGACCATAATTTAAATATTTACGATTAAATCTTCTATTGCCTATATATTTAAAAATAATAATTTTATGTATAATAACAAGCATTACTATCAGTTATAGCACAGTAACTTCAAGCATACACATACACAAGCAGTACTTTCTTAAAAAAAAAAAAAAAAAAGCACGCATGCAATATTTGTTTAAAAAAAATTGATGATAAATAAATTTTATATTTAATTAATATTTAGTATAAATAATAATTAGTTAAGTCAAATTTAAAATAAAAATTAAGACCGTTTGAAAACAAATGATAAATGAACGGATAAAATTTAAATTTTTAAAATCAATCTCCATCCAATTAGATTTAAATTTTTATTTTATTTTATTTTTGAGATTTATATCACTTGTCGCGTGGGATTTTGTAGAAATCTATTTACAGAGCATGCCCCTGATTGAATTAGACGCCTGGTTGATAACAGAACTCCCGCCGGATTATGAATATCCGATGGCCTCCAGCAACGGAGAGGAGCTCGAACCCCAGCACGCCCCCCAGGGTTTGGACGGAACATCGACGAGCTTCTCGGCATCACGGGCGGCAGTCCCGGCCACTACGGCAGTCGCGGAAACATTGTCACACGAGGTGGACATGGCGGCCCAGCGCGAGCCCAAGGCTTAGTTGTTTGCCGGAACATTGGCCTGTGTCTTGGCGGGAGAGGCAGGGATCGTGGCCGCTTCGCCGGTCGCGGAAACGTTGCCCCACATGGCGGAGCTCTCGGCCCAGCTCGAGCCCAAGGATTAGGAGTTCGCCGGAACATAGGCCCCCATCTCGGCGTGAAGGCGAAGGTCCTGAGCTCTTGATCCGCCGCGCAAACATCGCCCCGGGCATCGGAGGAAGAGGCGGAGCGCCCAACCGCTTCCACGGTAGCAGAAACATCGGCGCGCGCGACGAAGGTGGAGGCAGAGCACCCGGTTAATATGAAGATCTTGGAATCGAGGATCGCGGACTTGATCTCTTCCCAGATTGCGGAGTAGTGCCCGACCGCCGGTTCGGAGATCTTGGAATCGAGTATCGCGGACTTGATATCTTCCCATGTCGCAGAATAGCGCCCGCCGGCACGGAGATCTTGGAATCGAGTATCGCGGACTTGATATCTTCCCAGTTCGCAGGGTAGCACCCGACCGCCGGTACGGAGATCTTGGAATCGGGGACAACCCGGGCGAGGGAGGCGGCTGGGCACCGAAATCAGCGCCGATCCCGCAGGTAGGGTAGCAGCCATCCCTCAACTATCTCATCCATGAGATGCCCTCCAATCACGCCCACAGGACAACCTATCAAGACTTCGCCTCCGATGCGGCTATGCTCGTCTCGGCCGCCATCGTGCACTCTCCCGCACCGCCAGCACCAGCACCGACAGGTATGATTCAAGATCCCACTGGCCTGCAGATGGCATCATGGTCAGTATTCTTCGCGGCCCAGGCTAGTCTCCTGTCGGCTATATCTCATCCGGTAGATTCCCTCGGTGATTGAGCGGTGGCCCTGGCGCCGTCGCAGCGCCTTCGGGCTCTGAGCACCGCAGAAGTTCCGCTCGCCAGCAGGCCACCAGCTCCACCAATGAAGCCACTGGCCAGGCTCCCATCTCTGCCTTTGCCGCTGCCAGCACCACAGCCACCGTCCTTCAGGTCAGTCGCCAGGCCCCCACCTCCACCCCTGGTGCCACCGCCAACAGAAGCAACAGCTTCGAGGGGCCGACCTCCACCTTATGCTACCATGGTGAGAGGTGAGATCTGCTGCTACACTCGTGTGCACATATGTTTGATAGAACTGCTCTCAGTGTCTCTGATTGCACTACATGCTGCTAAGATCATAATATGAAAAGACCCGCCGATAAAATCGGAGTCAGATTTTCATCCAGGCTACTATTTGAGTTATGTATTCTGCGAAAGCATGTAGGGTCAAATGTCTAGTACAGCGCAGATAATTTAGTAGGGAAAAACCAATGACACGAAGAGCCGGTATTCGAGGCCGTTTTTGCAAGCCAGTCCGCTGGTGTTGTGTGGGATCTGGAGATATTGCATTAGTTGATAGTTGCCACAATTCTTTATGCAGTCTAATGAATCATGTCTATTGCTTGCTTGCAGTCTGGCAGAATTCTAGTTCGAGCTAGAACTTTAGTCGCCACAATTCTTTATGCAGTCTAATGAATCATGTCTATTGCTTGCTTGCAGTCTGGCAGAATTCTAGTTCGAGCTAGAACTTGAGGATAACCTTCTACCACTAGGACCTACTGATGACTAAGTTCTTGGCTATGTACTCTCCTAATCTAAAATACCTCTACTTGCCTCTTACGCCACTCTTCACGTTCCAAGTTATGTTGGATGCATTTCAACATCGGCCGCAGCTGAACGGCTTCAATGCTACGCTCCATCCCGCAGAGGCAGGGGTGTCAATGGACTCGGGAACCCGTCAGATTCATGGATTTAATCCGCTAAAAACCCACCGTTGTCTTAATGAGATGGTTTATTGGGTTGTAAACATTTTTAAAAACTTGTTGGGAGTCCATTGGGAATCCGTTTTTAGCCAGATCCGTTCTCAAAATTAGATTGCTGGTGTTTTTATTTCCTCTGGTTAACCATCAATACTTACTTTGTTACCGGCCAATTAAGTTATAAATGCGATATTTATGAAGCTTAATCTTCAACACTTTCGGCTCCAATCTCACTGCCACTCGTGGCTGACAAGTTACTCACCTTACCCAGCAACCTCACTGGGCAGCTCTGTGGATTTGACCCTAACTTGAGTTGTTTCCACGTCTTCAGTTATCCCTTGGCAAGAGCTTCAATAGATAGGTGAAGCGTTGAGTTTTGGTCATTCGCTGAAGGTGCCAGGTAAAATGCTCGTGAAAACCTAAGAGTTAGTACAGGTGGGTTGGGTTGAGTCTAGTACAGACCATGCAGTTGTGTTGCTCGATGAAGTTTCTGTAAAAACTAAGGTCATGAGAAAAGCCATGGCCTGCTATTGGTTATCGCATGAAACCCTTGTTGTGACTCTTCTGCAGCTAGTAAGGTTCTTGGGTTTTGCATTGTCTCTCCCAGTAGCAGTCACGGTCATACTCAGAAATTATTCGATAAAATGTCTCACTCAGCTCTCATGCATACGACTGTCTGTCATTTTGATGAGGATCGATCTCTAGTGCTTTTTTTCCATGGTTTTTCTTGTCTCATTCATTATTACTTCCTTTTCTTGTTCTTGTTGGACAGAACAAGTTGCTGGCTCTACAAATTGTACAAGGAATTATATGTTGACTTTATATATCTCACCCGAACCCAAGCACATGCTTTTGCAGGATTCAGTATTGCATATAGCTTGACTAAACTAAGATTTCAATCGAATCTCAATATTACTAAACAGATTTTAATGAATCTTAATAGAATTAATATGAATTAAACGGGCTGAATATAAAAACTAATAAATCTTAATGAACCTCAATCTGCCTCAAGCTCATGTGCGCCAGCTTTCGGCCTGCCCAAGCCCATTGACAAGCCTAACGAAATATAGCACTCAATTTCAATGGGAGAATTGTCCTCCCGGAGGCTACCGTCATCACGCAAGGTTTCCCTATGCTACGTAATTTGTATCTCGCTTCTTGTTGCGCGCAATGTTTACGAGAAGCCGTCTTCAATTTCTGAATGCCTCTCAGACAATCTTAGTCAAATCATTTGCTAATGATAGGTATTACATTTAATTTTATCAAAGTTGATCTGGCAAAATGTTTTAAAATACTAATTTTGCGTATAGTCACGAGCACTAGTATCTCTTACAATACAGTATCTTCAAGCATACACACATACGATACTTTCTCAAAAACAAAAAGAAAAAGGAAATGCACACATGCAATCCAGTACCCATATTTTGATCAAAATACATCGCAAACACCCCGAAAGAAATCCCAAACAGCGAACAACAAACTTCACTCAGTCATTGCAGCAGCGGTAGAGCACCAACTTCTCCATGGGCTTGCCGCACTCGGCGCACACCACCTGATCCCTCACCGGCCCCGTCTCACCGGGCAGTATCAGTCTCGTGCAGTGCTCGTGCGTGTGGAATGGCTTCAGCGCATTCTCCAGAGCCGGCACGAACCCCTCCCTCTCGGCCTCCGTCCTCCACTCATCAAACTTCCCCAGACAATCGATCAGCTTCCGTCCCTGCGCCTTCACGATCTCAACTGACCCCCGGCTCACCACAGCCCACCCCTCGTCACTGCCGTCTAAGCTCAGCAGCTGCATCACCTCCTGCATGATCGGGTCCTCCTCGATGCGCCGACCGTGCTGCATCTTCGAGTGCCACATGCTCTCCAGTCGCGACCAGAAGAACCATATCATCACCGGGTCCTGCCAGTAGCTGCTCAGCTTCTCCATCGAAATCGCCGTCATCACCTTCTTCACTCTCTCCTTCGGGTTGCTCTTGCCAACGTAAACCATCTCCAGCGGGATGCGGGCCTCCTGCGCAACGCGCCGCATTGTGCTGGTGAACCGCCGGATCCACTCTATGTCCTCGCCGCCGTAGAGGCAAACATGGCGCCCTTCTCGGACCTGTGAAAAGTTAACAAGAATCTAAAGGGGTTTTCTGTAAAGCATGCTTTGCATATATGTCCTTGTTAAGTTGTATTTGCATTGCAGAAGCGAGAAGAAGAGGAGAAACATACCCAGTTGATAATAGCAGGATCAATCTCGTCGACCAAGAACTCTAGCCTCCACGTCTCCTCCTTCCACAGCGCCTCCTCCCTGTTACTCGTGAACGGGAAAGCTAAGCTCCCCCAAATCCACATCATGTGCATGGCGTTCGGGCACACCACCTTCCCTTGCGGGTCCAGCACCACCAGAAGCGGCCTCTTGTCAAACCGCCACACGTCCCTCACGTACTTCACCACCGCCTTGTCCACCGCCGACGGGTCGCGCACCGAGTACCACGGCATCGTGGACGCCAGCCGGTTGAAGACCTCCTCCCGAGCGGGGGTCCACGGGCCGTGGCGGTCGATGATCGGCAGCCAAACGATCTCGTAGTGCCGCTCCAGCCTGCCCTGGTGCGTGTCGCTGAAGATCTGGACGAGCACGAAGAGCTCCTCGTGCGTCACGTCGAGGTCGGAGATGAAGAGCAAGACGATCTTGCGCCGAAGCACTTCAACGCTCACATGCTTCCTGGTCGCGCAGTCGAGGAGGGGCAGGTCGTCCTTGGCGTAGAAAAGAGCTCTTAGAACCTTCAGGTTGTCGAGGTGGACGGTCTCGAAGAGACGGACCAGTGTTTGGTATGCTTCGATGTGCCTTTTGTCGCCTGCAAATGAGTGCGAGCAAAAAGTTTGATCGCATACAACCCAGTAAAAAATGACACTATAGACGTGAGATACGGAGTACACGACTCACCAATGTGCTGGTGGCACAGGGCCAGCTGCTTAGTCAAGTGCCCATGAATGTTGCCGACTTTGTGTGCCAAACTGGAGAGCTCCCAGGTCTCAGTTGTGGAGCTGATATACCTGCGGCAACGAAAAATCACTTTAGTGTTCGACGAAATTCCTTCGATTCAAAACCCGCAGTCAAAATGCAAGACGAACTCACTCGTGGCCAATCCCAATGAGCCCAATGATCTGCGACGCGCAAGCGATGATACCCCGGATAGTCCAGTACACGGCAGTCGGAATGTGCTTCATGGCCATGGACATCTCGGTGGCGTCCGGCCCGATGTACTCGCTAGGGAGCTGCGTGAACTCGACAATGCACTTGGCCACGTCAAGCATGGAACGGATCAGGGCGTTAATGGCGTCAAAGCGGGGCTTGAGCACGTCGGTGTGCTCGAGGATGTCAGGAAGCTGCTTGAGCAGCGCCACGGATTTAGCGAGCGGGTTCACCGCATGCAGCTGCATCGTTAGCCAGAACTCGCCGTAGTTCACAGCGAAGGCCGCCAGGGCGAGGACGACCTTCGGCTCCCAGGTGTAGGTTGACAGGGAATGAAACAGAACCAGCGTTGTCGCGTGGGCGTCGCTTCCGCCGGAGCACTTGCAGGTGATCTGCAGCAATAAGTGAGAGATGAATGCGAGTTCCTAATTGGCCAATTAAGGACATATATGCAAATTTTCAATAACTATATTTTTATTAAAATTTTCTGATATTAACGAGAATAAAATGATAAAAAATTTATTATTAATAATAATAAATGATGATGACGAGTGACCTCGCAGGAAATTCTATGAATCGGGTAGGCAAGCGCTTCGAGCATTCCTACAACTCCAGCATAATGGGTCTTGTCTTCGACAATTTCTGGGTGGAGTTGTGGCCCCTACAACATATGAGAATCGATCGGTGATAATATCTTTGGCGGTCTTACAGATTAATAAGTACATAAACAATTGGCAATCACCACGACGGTGGTGGGCGTCGTCCGCTGGAAGATGTCCTCGACAATGTGGAGGATCGGCCAGGGATCGACCTCGCGGCCGTCGGGGGCGTGCGTTGCGAGTATCTGCTTCATGACGGCGGCGTCGTCTGACGACGAGAAGAGGTGGCGCTCGCCTTTGATCAGCTGCATCTTCTGCTGCTGCGCCGTCGTGCCTGCCATTTTCTTATGACGGTTTTACTCGCAGTCGCCTTAGCTGATTGCCTAACTCTGAAACCAAGCTTTGCCTATATATAGGCAATGAGGCAAATGACCTCTTTAACAAGCAAATACACACGAGAAGAATTAAATTCTCCTTCGTGGAAAAACAAGTCGGGCAAGAATCGTAGTTCAACTCGTCACGTGATTGAATCAACACAATATTTCGTTTTTATCGTGTTCGAAAACAGAGAGATGCACGAATCACATTATTAATTTGTTCTTAATTCGCAAAAAATAATAAAAGAAAAAGAAAAAGGCAAGGGAATAAAGCCCCACAAGGGAATCACATTGCCAAGTATTTGTTCTTAGCTTGTTGCGTTAGCAATCTCTTGGATAATTTTTAGGGTTTGAATATTTTGATTTAGTTTATTTTTATTATTTTATACTCACAAACTTGTAGTAAGCGAAACAATCTATTTGATTAATTGTGTTCACAAAGGAGATTTTAACATATTAAATAGAAATATTTTTTATGATTGATCGGTTGAAAGAATGCGAATACTTTTTGAAAATTTCATTTTTACAATTGTCAGTATTAGAGCAGGAATCACTTAAACGAGTTTGATGCTTTGAGTTCAGGAGAAAAAGCTGATATGGATTTATTCTCTTTAACCATTTTTGCGATTGATGGGAATAATAACTTTACAGGCAAATTCGAAGAAAAAGAACGAGCGCATTGTGACATGGGTTTCTGAGTTAAAATTTTTTTTCTTTAATTTTTAAAAAGTTTTTTCGGTGAATGTTTATGGGTATCTCATTAAAACAAACAAACATGGCAAAGGGGCTGTTTGGATAACTCCCAATTCGAAATTGAGGGAATTGTCAATTTGATCAATTACGGAGAATTGAGGGAATTTACTGAATTGATAATTTCGGTGTTTGAATGTATTTTTTGAGTAAAGAAAATGAATTGTCAATTCAGTCAATTCCGTGAATTCGGTTATTTGGAATGTAAATTGAAATCAACAAATTCCATCAATTTTCTCGATTCCGGTGTTTGGTTGGATTTAGAATTTGAGATATGATCAACCAATTCTTAATGGGTGAGATTACCCTTATTTTTTAAATATTTTCTATATTTAATTTTAAAATAAATATAGATATTAAATTAATAAATTTATTAGACATATTTTTGAGTTTTAAAAAATAAATAATATTATAATTGCATATTTATAATATCTAACTTTTTTTAAAAAAAGGATAATTGATTTAAATAGTATTCAATTAATAAATTATTTTTTTAGATGAGCTCCAAGCAACAGAAAAAGGAATTTTGCCATAATGAAATAATATAAAACTTAATGTCCTATTGCAAACCTCAACTTCATATAAACTGTAATAGAACATGTCATCTTTAATCATTTGTTACTCTGATGACTGTTTATGTGATAGATGTTTTCCACAACACCAACCAAACAAAACCATCAACAATGAATCACAACACGATGGGCTTCTCTCAACTTCACTAGATGCTTTTTCAACAGTAGTATCTGTTTCAATCCTCTTGGCAACCAAGTCATCTCCAGCTATTGCAGCATACTCTTTGCCAATTACATCTCTTTCTTTTGAATCATTTGAACGGAGTTTTCTCATGTTATCATCTATATTAAGATATTTCTTGGACTTGAAAACCCTTGGGTCCCTGAGATCTATTGCTGCACCCCAAATGTATAGACAAAAAACACAAGTAATCTAGAAAGACATTTCCAATACTGTCAGTATTTACATGCATAATAAGTAACTTTCAACATTAAGTTCAACATAAATAATAAAAAATAAGTATCAAATAACACTATATGATCTGCTACATTAGTCTCAAATAGCATTTCAACGATACGAACATCACCATTAAACCACGGTTCCATCGTTAGCATATATAAAGACCAGCGCCGACGGAGAAGATCAGGCGAGGGCTGCCGCCGGCGGAGCAATCGGCGAGAATGACGGCGACGGTCTGGAATGCGAAAGTGGCGAGGACGGGGACGAAGACTAGTGCTCAGGAGGTGACGGAGACTGGCAAGACTCTGGCCGACGTGCAGCTGAAGGAAGCTCGGGAGGGAGGGGGACGATCAGCGCTCGGGACAGGGACGAAGACTAGCGCTCGGGACCAGGACGGAGACCAACGGTCGGGACGGGGACGGAGATCAGTGCTCAGGACGGGGACGGAGACCGGCGCTCAGGACGGAGACGGGGACGATCAGTGGCGAGACTCTGGCCGACGTGTTGCCGAAGGAAGCTCGGGAGGGAGGGGGAAGATCAGCGCTCGGGACAGGAACGAAGACCAGCACTCGGGACGGGGACGAAGACCGACGCTCGGGACGGAGACTGGCACTCGAAACGGAGACCAGCACTCGGGACGGAGACCAGCGCTTGGGAAGGAGACCAGCACTCGGGACGGGGACGGGGACGATCACCGACGAGACTCTGGGACGGGGACGGGGGCGATCAACGCTTGGGCTCGGGTGACGGGGACGGGGACGATCAGCGCTCGGGAGGGAGGGGGATGACCAACGCTCGGGCTCGGGTGACGGGAACGAAGGCCGAGTTCAGCCGATTCCGACGCGTTTTAAAGGGGGGGAATTATGTTTTCGGGTAGTGGTGGGGCCCACTGAATTCCGAACCAGAATTTCGAATTCTTCTTTTCTCAGCCCGAATTGAAACCCGAAATTTGGAATTACCGAAATTGAGAATTCACCCAATTTCGAATTATTCCGAATTTTCGCTTGACATCCAAATAACCGAATTGAGGGAGTTGGATCTCAAATTCTCTCAATTCAGCTAATTAGGAGAATTCACCGCCTTACCAAACAGCCCCAAAGTGTAAAACTCAAAATTAAACATTTAGGGCATATTTATTTTGCATAAAAATTAAAGTTTTCAATATTTATTTTGTAGAAAATTTTAATTTATAAAAAAAATCCTTGATTTAAGAATTTTGATTTTTTGATCAAATTGTCCAAAAAGTAGTGTTCAGAAAAAAATTTTCAAATTAGATGAGCTACACATGAGCTCAATTGGTCTTCAAAATTTTAATAATTGAGGATATCTAAAAAAATATTTTAAATTTTCTAATATTTAACAATTACAATATTTTAGATATTAGAGATATTTTTAAATTAATTTTGAATTTGTTTTAACAAATAAAATATTCAATATATTTAATAATTAATTTTAAAATTTTAATAATTAAAATACTTGAATTTTCAAATTCTAACAAGTATAAAATCTAGTGTTTGTTATATATAATTTTAAAATTATGGAACTTCCAAATTTCAATAACGGTAGGATTTATTAGTTTTTAAAAACTGGTTAGAGTTTAAAATTCTAAACTTTAATTGTGCATTTGGTTTGGGATCAAAATCAATATCATTTCGTCATGACTAGCTACCATATCAACACCAAAAAAAATAACCAATTATCTTTAGTTTACCTTAAACCATGGTTCGCGGTTTCGGCCGAAACGTTTCGGTTTCGGCCGGTCCCGAACCGAAACCTAATTTTTCGTTTCGGTTAGGGTTTACTGTTCATAGTTACTGTTCATCTTCGCCGGAGCGCGGGCGGGAACGCGTGCTGACGAGCGCGCGGGAGCGGGAGCTCGCCGGGCTCGAGTCCGGGCGGGCGGGAGCTCGCCGGGCTCGAGCCCGGGCGGGGGCTCGCCGGGCTCGAGTGCGGGCAGGCGGGAGCTCGCCGGGCTCGAGCACCGGGCGGGCGGGAGCTCAGCCGGGCTCGAGCTCGGACGGGCGGGCGGGATCGCCCGGGCTCGAGCGCGGGCGGCGGGAGCTCCGCAGGGCTCGAGCCCCACGGGCGGGCGGGCGTGGCGGGCGGGCGGGCGGTGCGGGCGGGGCCGGCGGCGGCGGGCGGGGCGGGCGGGCGCCGCCGCCGGGGGGAGGGGGAGGGGGAGGGGGAGGGGGCGGGGGGCGGAGAGAGGAACTCGCGCTGGTTTCGTGTCCGAGCCCAAGGGCCATGCGCACTCGCTGGTTTATCGGCACTCTATCGCCTATTTCGCGCCCTCACCGACCTGACACGTACTTCCGCAAGATGAAGTCGGCCTTACACTGAGGCCAACACTATCGCTAATTTGATTTCGGCGTCAGTATCGATTTCTGTCAGATACTGTTCACGTACATAATATTTTTTACGTAATTATTCATTATTTTTTTAAATTTTTAAACATATTATAATTTTTTAATTTGAAGTTAAAAAATAATTGAAATAAAGTTAAATTTTAGTCAAAATATGATTTTCATTTTAGACATTCGATATATGATTATACTTCAGAACCGCTGCCACGAGACCGTGCAGAACTAGTTGTTCTTGCTCATATGTCTACAAATGCTCGTCCGAATCATCCAGGTACTGAATTTGTAGTTCCACAGCCAGATGTTCCAAACTCAACTGATGATGATTATGATTATTAGTTGTATTATCTTAAAATTTATAAAATTATGTATGTGTGAAGTACATTTTAATGAAAAGTTAAATGTGCTTATGCTAATTTTAACTTTTAATCATATTCATGTTATTTCTTATATGTTTTTTTAATATACTAATATATATTAAAAGTAGACAATATCAGTGACTAACTATCAAAATTAATATTAATTAACTAAAATAATATTTAATATTATGGTAATATTAAGTATAAATTCATTCCTAATTTTTCAAATTTTTCCAAATTTTTTTTAATATTTTATCATATTTTTAATTTGAAGTCAAAGTACAGTCAAAATATAGTCAAACTCTGGTCAACACCCAATTAATAATTTTAAAAAATCTTTCGACCGAAACTGAAACGGCCGAAACTGAAACCGAAACGGCCGAAACGGCCGAAACGTATCGGTTTCGCTGGGTCCCGAAACCGAAACCGAAACCGAAACGGTAAACCTTGCCTTAAACAACTAAATTACTATACCACCCTTACATTAATTCATTTGAACATTAATAAATAATATACTTAAAGACATAATGATTAAAAAAAATTAAACCATTTACTAGTCAGACTAGCATTTAAATATCAAAAATTTGATCATACTATTTTTTTGTACTTTAGTTTTGATTTTAAGTTTGATTTTAATTTAAGATATCATTTAGTTCAAAATCAAGATCAATCTCAACCTCAAGATCAAGACTAAAAAACAAAAGATAATCTGATCAAATTTTTGATGTTTGGATATTAATATAAATAGTGAATTGTGTAAATTTTTTTAAGACCGTTTTGTCATTAGATACATTATTTATTAAAATTTGAACAAATAAAAAAAATGCTAGTATGATAATTTAGTTTTTTAAAGTAAAATTAGTCTGACTATTTTTTTGATATTTAAATGTTAGGTCGATCAGAACAGGATAATTATAATCTTAATATCAAACCAAATGAGATCTAAAACTCAACATGTGAGGGCACGTTGTTAAATTTTATAATCAAATAAAATACAAAACTTATCATATTGATATTTACAAATCTAACAAAAAAAATACAAAATTTTAAAATTCTAAATTTATATGTTTTATAAAACAAAGATACTATCAGAATTTTCAAATCTAGGATTTTAAAATTTAAGAACATTAAAATTCTCAGAACATTTAAGTTTTACAAAACTAAAATACCCTAAATATTTAAAATATTTTATGAAGAACGAAATTAATATTAATCTTTAAAATTTTGAGTATTTGATAGGTGATTACTCAAAGATTTCAAAATATAGATAATTAAAATTTCTTTAATTACATAAAGAATTTGAAAATTTAAGATTTTTAAGTTGTTTAAATTAAAAACGAAAAAAATTTTAAATTTTTAAGATTCCGGAGTGCATAAAAATTTAATTTTGTAGTACAACAATTTCTGGCAAAATAATTTATATCATTTTATTTGACAATGTCTCTATGAAACTCGTACGTAGATGGAAAAACAATATTTAAGGAGTTGGATTTGATGGAAAAACAATAATTTTGTCCACCTGATTAACTAAATATTGCAGCGCATATTAACACGTGCTGAATGAAAAGAATTTGTCTAGCAATACAAATTCAGCGTCAAATATTTTTTTGATCTAATTGTCGAGCTCATGTCGGAAAATTCAGCGACCATGAAGACGCGGTTCGGGTGAACGCCTCTGATTATCCAGCGATGCTAATGATGCGGATTAATACGATCGGATTGTGAATACTAATGTGATGATTGTGATTAGTAAAATTAACCGAAAACATCAGCGTGATTAATCGTAATAACCAAGTTTTCTATTAATCACGATTCAAACGCAGCCGCCGATTTCAAATCGTTCCACTAATTCTAGTAAATATTCTCTTGATTTAAAAATTTCACCGGCCGGAAAAAGTCTTCTTTTAGTCGCCAGTCTTCCCAAAACTAAGAAGAATTGATTCACGCACCGGACCCGGGCCTGCCCGGCTCAATGTTCAATAACTTACGGCTCGGGCTCCAGTCTCAGCCCGATGGAGCCCGTTTACATCCCTGTCCAATCTTCATGCAATAGTCAAGTCAAAGTTCTCTAACTCGTCCAACGAATTATTTTTATAAATTAATATTTTTTATTAAAATTAATTATGTAATAATTTAAAATTTGAAAATTTATTTAATTTTTTATAATAATTTAATTTAATATGATATAAAATAAGTAATATTAATTTTATTTTAAAAAATTAAAAAAAAATTTAAAAAAATATCCACCTGACTCTGACCCCACTACGTGTCCATTAGAATACGAAAACTACCCCCGACGATCACAACAAAATTACATCTATACCCTTGAGTCAACAGTCGACGCTATTTTCAATTTTCTCCGTCCATGCCCGTCCACGTCAATCCCGGGACCCACACGTCCTGCTATCACAAACAAGGGTAAAAAAGGAATTTCACTAGTCACGACAAGTCAACATCTAATTGCGGAGTCCCGTGATAGATCCAAACCGTCCATCTTGGAACCAAACTTTCCCCACAAACCGTTATATAATTATCTGCCATCCAAACCTACCTCCGCCACCATCCGATCCCAACATGGAAGCCAAATCCCGAGGCAACAGTTCCCTCGCCCTCCTCCTCCTCCTGCTCCTCTTCCTCCTCTCCATCGTCGCCATCCATGCCTCTGCCACCGACAGCGTCTCCGGCCAAGTCAGGAGCCTCCTTCCGCGCCGCTACGTATTCGCAGAAAGGAAGAAGACAAATCGCAGCACAGATCACAATGTTGCTTTGGGGCCGGCCCTGGCGCCGTCGGCCTCCCCTCACCACCGGAACAACCACAAGAAGAAGGTCCGCAACTGGGTGATCGGATTCATAGTAGGAACAATCTCAGGTGTCCTCTCCGGGATGCTTCTCTCACTGCTTTTCCGCATGCTGCTCAACTGCATCCGGGGCCGGTACCGGAACCCGAAGGGGCCGTCCATCTACAGCCCGCTGATTAGGCGGGCGGAAGACCTGTCCTTCCTGGAGAAGGAGGACGGCCTGGCTTCGCTGGAGCTAATCGGCAGCGGCGGGTGCGGCCAGGTCTTCAAGGCCCAGCTCCCAGCGGACCCCAGCCGCCCGAACGCCCTTGGGCGGCTCGTTGCCATTAAGCGTATCATGAAAATCAGCGCCGCTGATGCGGCGGAGCTATCGGAGGAGGACAGCAAGGCGCTTGATAAGTTCAAGCGCCAGATCTTATCGGAGATCCGTACCGTCGGGAAAATCCGCCACCGGAACCTACTTCCTCTCCTCGCCCACGTCCCCCGGCCAGACTGCGATTTACTGGTGTACGAGTATATGAAGAATGGCAGCCTGGACAACGCGCTGAAGGACGTGGAGGAGGGGCGACGGGAGATGGACTGGCCGGCGCGGCATAAGATAGCGCTGGGGTTGGCGGCGGGGCTGGAGTACCTGCACACGCAGCAGAGTCCGCGCATCATCCACCGCGACTTAAAACCCGGAAACATACTGCTCGATGAGGACATGGAAGCGAGGATCGGGGACTTCGGGCTGGCCAAGCAGGTGCCGGACGCGAACACCCACATGACCACCTCTAACGTCGCTGGAACAGTCGGTTACATCGCGCCGGAGTACCACCAGCTGATGAAGTTCACGGACAAGTGTGACATATACAGTTTTGGTATAATCCTGGCGGTGCTGGTGGTCGGGAAGCAGCCGTCCGACGACTTCTTCCAGACGACGGAGGAGGTTAGCCTGGTGAAGTGGGTGAGGAAGGCGATGACATCGGCGGAGCCGGCGGCGGCGGTTGACCAGCGGCTGCAGGGTAGCGGGTACGAGGAGCAGATGCTGCTGGTGCTGAGGATTGCCTGCTTCTGCACTGCTGATGATCCCAAGGTGCGGCCAAATGCCAAGGATGTGAGATGCATGCTGTCTCAGATCAAGCTCTAGAGACGCACTTTGTTGCAGAAAAAGACTATGTTATATGTTCTTGAATGTTAAGTTAGTGCGATCAAGTTGCGATTTCCAGTAATGTTATATGTTCTTGAACGGTAGGTTAGTGCGATTAAGTTGTGAGTTACAGTAATGTTAGTGTATTTTTATCTGGGATTTGCACTGTTAAAAGTAGTTTGAGTTCTTGTATGACTGATCAAATGAGGGTTCTTGTGTGGATAAATTAAATGGAAGAGATAGGATCAGTGGAAGATTATAATTAAGCATTATGGCAGAAGAAGTCCAGAGGTCAGGCACAAAACAAACAAAGTTCTTTTAACTATTAATTATTTATCGAACTTTTGTTCCGCAGGGAGCCATTTCACTGTTGCTTTTGGGATTTAGTCAGGTTACGTACATAGTTACATACCAGTAATATTATATATTTATTATTCACATGCATGATAATTTAGTTTTTCTATATTACTAAGCAAAGACAATAGGTAAAGAAAAATTAAAGAAAAAAGATTTAAGGACAAGTGGTGGTGTATGATTGCTCTTACAATAGTTGAGTCATATCCAATACAGAAACTTGATATTCAAAGGACTGAATATTCTAAATCATTGAAGATAAACTGGATATCATAAAACCCTAAAAGTTGCTAACCATAGACCCATTGAACAAATACCTGCCCTAGTTCCATACCTCCATAATTCCTCAACCTGACCATGCAGAAAGTCCTCAAAAGATGATCATAGAAAGGGATGAGTATGCCACTCGATCAATGGGACCTATAATCTAATTGACAGTCTTCCACCAGAAGGATGGCGGAGTCTTCCGACTGTATGACCTGCGCCCACATCATTCAACAAATACATTAAAAGATGCGTATTTTACAAGCTGGAATTTTTTATATGAGAGATCCCAATCTTCCTCTGTATAAACATAAAAGATAAAAAAATCTAAAGCAGCCACTTGAAAGAAATAGTACCCAATTCCTAAGAATTTGTCTTAGGACAGTTCATAAGTGAGATAATACAATCTTCGAATTCACAGAGTCCACTGTGTAGAAAAGACGACAGAAAATGAAA
The DNA here is from genome assembly GCA_005019695.1 of Trichopus zeylanicus subsp. travancoricus. Classification (NCBI taxonomy): domain Eukaryota; kingdom Viridiplantae; phylum Streptophyta; class Magnoliopsida; order Dioscoreales; family Dioscoreaceae; genus Trichopus; species Trichopus zeylanicus. The sequence goes on from RXID01014326.1 coordinate 418,768, forward strand.
ATATTTTGCTGGATTAATAACTGTGTTTTGAACTCTCAGTCTTTAGATTGCATAATGTAATGGTTTGCAGAAGCTATCTCAGAGTCAATGGAATTTCCATGCCATAATTATCTGATACATCTCCCAGAAATCTTAAGAATTTGCATCCAACGCCCTGCAATATCCATATTTGCATAAAACCCCTCCAATCTTATCATGAGGGAGTAAATATGCAGATACAAATATTGTAGGCAGTTGTATGAAAAAACAGATGATTGCTGGGAGCCTGGGAGGTAGAGGCAGAAAATCCTGATTTTTGTACAGATGCATGAGGCATAATTATATGGACAGATGCATGCAAACAGTGTCCTTGGAAGATCAAAAGAGTAATGCTTATTTCAGAAAAAAAAAAACAAACAGCAACAGCATAATCTGATCTATGAGTATCCACTGACTTCACTGTCCATTCATCAGAAAACAAGATCTCAAGTTGATTCAAACAATCAAATGTGCCTGCCAATAATCATAAACATCAATTGCCTGCACTCAGTATTGCCCAACAAATTGGATCGAGATGCATAGTCCTTGTAAGATGAAGACTCCATAGTTTTGCTATCCCATTTGAATTGTTTGAATGAAGATATGGTTTTGCGTCAAATTCAAGCAATTAATTTTCAAGGCTAATTCCAATGTATTTATTGCCAATATGATGCGATATTTTCTAAACTCACTGTTCTGCATTTTAAAAATGATGCACTTAGCAAGACCAAGAAAATATTTGAAAGACACTACCTGATATATTGAAGGAACAAAAGCAATACTGCTTTCTTTAGGTATTCTCACATACCTTTTAAAAATCAAGCAACAGTTGTGGGAGTATCCTCTCTAAGTGAGTTGCCTCAATTTTACCAATTCCCTCTGCTTCTGCAATTACTGCAGCTCGCTGCAGAGCCTCTGTGTGGGAAAGGAAACAAACTAATTGGAGAATAGAACCATCTAGGACTTAAGAAAGAGAGAAATATTGGGAACAAGAATGCCTACCAGTGACAAAGATACGAAGAAGCTCACAGCTTACCTTCAAAGCACTTGAATTAGCTGCACATTGAGAGTGAAAATAATTACATGGACTACATTCAGCTTTAAACACACACACACACACAAACATAATAAAAGGTTACAATAGCAAGCGAGATTTGGATTTGATTATTAGCCAGTTAGATTGGATACATGATTAAAGTTGCTGAATTTCATTAGGAGCCCCACATAAAATGATATCATCCACAACCATCTTGATATATATGTGCTATGTGATATTTATAAGAAATATCATATCCTACACATAAAAGAAAACAAAAAACGATCCAATTTTACTGTTTTACGGTTTTCCAATCAAATTCAGTACAAAAAACTTCAAAACTTTTTGTGATAAAACACATCAAAATAGTTGTACCAGTAGTCGGTCGATTCCTTTTTGATGTCCCAGCAGCAACCTGTCGGTCAACACAATATTATGTTGGAAATTCCTAAAAGTTTATCAGAGCAAGAATTCTGAACGAACACATGTTGATCCCTTGTTTTATTGGGTGGTTTCACCACAGAATAGGTTAGCAGTAGTTAAGTATCAATAATCCCCAAATCTTCTATTATTCTACATATATTGAATAACAGACATAACAAATTTCATCCACCATTCTCTGATGAAGAGCATAAAAAGCTTAAATTGCTAAACTAAAGGTTATTCATTTGTAAATAAGTCAGTTCCAATTTGAGCTGTCCCAAGTAAAATGAAAGCAGTAAATAATAGAAAAAATATTTTCTAGAAATTTAGCATTAACCACAAATAAAAATGTACAAGTTACAGATAAACTGTTTTCTGGGCACACTAATGATTAGGCTTGTATCTTTTCTATAAAATAAATCTCGATTGATTGAAAGACAGTTTAACATTCTCTGCCTTTGTTACCAAGTAAAACTCCCATACTCCTACTCAGAATCAAGTTGCCATCTCAATTTGACAATGTTAGGTGGGAGCTGAATTCAAACCAATCTCAGAATGTTCCACATCCAAATGGCAAGAGAACAAAAGACACAAATTTTGCTGTTATACTTTTCAGTGCTATATAGTAATTTTTTCTGTTATTGGATATGGCCTATAATTTAGTGTTGGTGTATTCTCAGTTCAGCTTGTCATCGACTTAGATGTTAGAAAAGGTGCAGATGTTAAACAAAAGGAAAATTAACAATAAAATAATCCAAAACCATTTGTCATATATCTATTAGTGTTGTTTAAGCAACTTGCTGTAAGAGAAAAATGCTATGATAGTGCCCGGGCCAAAAGGAAAGAAAAGAAATTACTTAATGCATTCTATTGAATAATAGTTGATGATAATGACATATCTTAGTTCATATTTCCTAAATCTAGTAGAGAGATGTTAAAGTCATTTTCTCTTCCTCTGTCCGTCGTATCCTCTTTCTTCTTCCCAATTCACTATCTCATTATTTTCTCCTTTTCTTACTTTTCATGGCAACATGCTTTTAAAGATCGTGACTTTTGACATTGAAAAATCAAGAATACACGTAGAAAATGTATTTAGAAAGCATCTAACCGGTATCTAACGTGTTTGGTGCCTATCCAATGCAGCGATTCTTCCCATTTTCTTTTGTACTCATAATCCCTCTTCTCCTAGCAGCATTTTACACAATCTTAAATAATTTGTACGAGATAAGATAAAAAAAAACAAAGCACAATCTCAATTTGTCAACGAATACCACAGACAATGACAAAATAACGAAATTACATGGAAATACATCGAAATTTTTGGGTTACCTCGACATCCACCGGCTCCGTGTCTTCGTCTCTCTCGGTTCGTCTTCTCCAGACGAGCTTGAAGATGGAGTGGATCAGATCCTAAAGCAGAAACGAAGAGAGATGCTTTCAGAGCTGTGATTGAGAACGAGAAGGAAGATGAAAGAAGTACTCAATCTAGCTCACCGGATCGAAGGCCTCTTCCATTCGAACGTGCAAAAGCCGGGATCGAAGAAGCTATTAACGGCGTTTTTGATCTAGGGATTTTGTAAGCTTTAAACACCTCGTGTTTGAATATGTGCAAAACACACCCTACATTAATTGCAACTTTGTAGACTCTGCTGTACATCATAATTATACTAACTTAAAGGGGGTTATATGTAAGTATGGCACATAGCAGGCTGTAGCTACAGTCCAGGCTACAGATATAGCCCAGGCCCACAACAGACCAAGCCCAAGGCCGATGAAATCCTCCAACAAAAATTCAGAACCCCAAGCCCATGAAACCAAAACCCTATCGTGGTTTCCGCCGTCGGCGATGGCGTCTCTTCTCCAAAATCTCCTCCGGAAACCGTCTCCTTCCTCTCTCAGAGTCCTCGCATCCATCCGAAACCCTAATCTCCCATATCCGCCACCTCCGTCTTCTCTCCTACACCATCTCCCAATCCACGAATCAGCCCCTGTCGCTCGCGCTCCGGTGCTCCCAAGCTTCCCCCACTGGTTCCACCTGGTATCCATCCCTCTCTCCGAGCTCGATCCCTCACCGGAGGAAGAAAATGGCGTTGAGGTCGGCGGTGACGAGGACCGGACGGTGTGGGCGGACAGCGTGAAGAAGAAGAGGAAGAAGAAGATGAACAAGCATAAGTACCGCAAGCTGAGGAAGCGCCTCCGCCGCCAGACTTGATCTTTTTCCCCGGTTAGTGGTCTGCCCCATGCTACAAATCGTCCTGCTTCGGGCGCTTTTGTATGGGTATTGTAGCTTGTGATGTTGCTTTTAGTTTTCGTTTAGCCATGGTTCTGCTCAATGATTCGCTAGGTCATTGATTAAATTATGAAAGAAACTTTTTTTTTGTATTTTTTAATCCAAATTTGTGATATTTATGTCACAGAGGTTTTCAATACTGTGATGAGCTCAACTTGATAATAATTCATCTAAATGCATTGCACGTAATTGTATGTGTTTTGATATTGGGAATTACCATTGAATCAGAGGTTCTTTGCTTTTATGCCTTAGGTTTTTGGTGTTCTGTTCGTTGTTTTTCCATTTTGCCTGTGCCAATATTTTTTTCCAGTTCTATAAACTAGTTGATCTGCATGTGTTCCTATAGTTATACATGAATTGTAAGCTTAGTGTTTATATCGATGTCTTCATCCTTGGAGGTACAGGGACCATACAGGATTATTAATTTATCATTTGTTGAACTCATGAATCACAAGATTGGTATTTTCAGTGATGATGCCAATATGAAATTTATCTTGAAATCTAGCAATTATATTTTATAGAAGTTAGGCTCCTTCATATAGGATCATGATTCATGAATTAACTACCTCGATATTTGCATTATTGTTCCATTTTGTTTTGGAATAAAGAATGCAATGACCTCGGGTGGGATAAGTATACCAAATAACTGAGACATTTCTATACTTGCTTATCAAGTTTGATTTTCTGTTCACCCACCAACATTGAAAGTTTGTGTGGAAATCATAGTTACTTCGTCTCTGTTTTTGTAGTAAAGAAGCTCAAGAATCCTGCCACTTAGCCTGAAACTCATGCTGAATCCACGGTTTGGTTCTGATATTTTTATGCAATAGATTTTCAGATTTTTATTTGGATCATACATCCCATATTTCATAGGCTACCTTTAGGACAAATATAAAATGATTTGTTCAATAACCTAACCCTTTTAATGTATTTATAATCTTAGATGCTATTTTCCGTTTTGTTTCTTTATTAGATATGGATTTATGCATACAAGATTAAGACTTGATTATTGTTGTCGGTGGCTCAAGAAAACAAATAGGGAAACTCTTTCAAACAGACAAAGTGTTTACATGTAATTATCTTGATTTCAGGTAGCATTTTGTTTTGTGCTCTTAGTAGGTTATAAAAGAGGCAATGGATCGTACAGTATCAAGTTGAGGGGTTGAGATGAACATCAAAATGTTGGTTCCAGGAAGCATAACATTAAGGAATCTCAAGGCATAAGGGATTGCACTTGCATAGGATTGGGCTATGCCAATGGTCAATTTTAGACATTTCTTTTGGTGCTTTGCATATGATGCTTATTACTTACCTATTTACAAAAAGGTCTCATGCATCTAACCTATCCTAAGGCTATTGCAGGACAAGATGAATTGCTATTATATGAAATAATGGAAAAAGTTTTCAACCATAATAAGGCTTGTAAACTAATATGACTTTTATGATTGACTCAAAATGTGTAATTTACATAGCAGATATTAACATCTTAATTTGAGTTGATTGAGCAATAAAATATGGCCAATCTTTTGTAAAAGGAATTCATCATCTGGAGAAGGGGAAGAATTGTCTGATTGAATCAGAATTGGATGCTTTGGTATCTTTTATTTTTCTTCACTCCAAATGTATGTAATAGTTGTTAGGAACAGTAATGGCTAAGTCAGATGATTAATTTGAGATGAATGGCATGCAAATTGGTATGGAGCAAGTTTAAAATTAGCATGGACAGCAAGCTAGAACTTATTTTGTAGAAGGTAGATTCGGTGGGGAACTGAATCTAGAGGGATGGAGTACTCCACAAAGTTTCAATCAAGATCTTCTAAAGACTGGCTCGAACCTCAAAACTCATTTGAGCGGTCAAACAGATGGTGATGACATTGGAGTTTACGTAACAAAGGTGAATAATATATTTCATAGACATGCAGTTTTATTACACTAGATGAGCCTTCTTGAACGAAATATGCTTAATGTAGAATTTGTTGTTGATGATCCTATATATTGGTTAGTGAGCCTTGTGTTTAGTGCTGTTGTTTATCAATTTGCTTTTTATGTATGTTTGAACATTTTAGCCTTTTTGGTTCAACATAAGTGTTCAGATGTGATTTCGAAGCAAATATTTTGAGAATTGATAGGTTATGGATGTGGTCTTCTTTCCCTACCAAAAGAGAATCATTTCAGTACCTTACTGATGCAGGTTGGATATGTGGAAACCAATTGAAAGTTTTTAGGTAGACTAGTGTTGCATGATAAGATGCTTATCTAGCAAAGAAATAGTTTATTCAGGAATGTTTGTAGTTTAGTCTGTTCTTGCACCCACTGAGCAGGATCAATGTGAAGGTGTTTCTGTTCTCGGGGCCCTCATTGAAGTTTTGTGAGAGAAAATGACTTCGTTGAATTTTCATACCCATTACCATTCTTTGCCAGATTAACTAAACTCAGCATTTCTCTCATTCTTGTTTGTGTCATTCTGTTTTGGATTTGTTCTTTTCAATTCAATACTTGGATTTTGGTTTTAATTCTTCTTAAATTCAACAAAAATAATTTTTTTTAACTTTTTTGTTGTTTTGTTTTTAGTGCAACTTTTGAAAGTCAAATGTCAATTTTCAACCACCAAGTACTCACGAGGAAAATGTTTTTTTATGTTAGAATAAAAATCATTAGATTTTGAAAAAAGTTCAACTAATTTATCTGTTTACATATAAATCTAACCTATTGAAAATAAAATTTAATTAATAAATTTTTTTATTATTAGATTTTGAAAAGATTTCACCTTGTTTATCTATTTACATATAAATTTAAGAAATTTTTACTTACAACTCCTTGCCATTTACTACATTTACGAGCAATTCTTTGAAATTTTAGTATTTACATATAATCCCTTTTTTTTCAATTTATAATCTATAATTCCTCGATTAAGTTTTAATCAAATTTTAAGCCAAAAAGTTCACTTTCACTCAAAAGTCAATTTTCATACAAGTATTCAATGTTTTAAAAATTCATATAAAAATTCTGACTTTCTTAAAAAATTTAAAAAACCACTTTTTTATCTTACAAAAAAATCTTTATTTTATTAAAAATTTACAGGAAAACCCATATTTTATTAAAACTTTATAGAAACATTCATCATTTTAATAAAATTTGCAAAAAAAGGGATTTTCAAAAATATGTAAAAATCCTCATTTTCAAAAACTGCTAAAAAGTCCTTGTCTCCAAAAAATTTACAAAAAATTTTCATCTTCAAAAAATTACAAAAAAAACTCAAATTTCTCAAAAATTACAAAAAAAAAAAATACACTTTTCTTAAAATTTTACATAAAAGTTCTCATTCTATTAAAACTTTATATAAAAGTCCTCATTTTAAAAATATTTATATAAACATTTTCACTTTATCAAAAATTTACAGAAAAGCCCACATATTTTTTAAAATTTTGCGTAAAAGACTCATTTGCTTAAAATTTTATAGAGAAGTACTTGTTTCATGAAAAATTACAAAAAGGTCATTGTCTTCTTGAAAATTTATAAAAAAATCTCAAAATTTTCAAATTTTACAGAAAAGTCCTATTTTCTTAGAAATTTACAAAAATCAATAAATCATTAAAAGTTTATGAAAAAGTGTTAACTTTCTCAAAAATTTACAAAATATCCATGTTTTCATACAAATATGCAGATCATTTTATAAATTTGGAAAAAAATTGCACAAAAGCCCTTAGTTTCTTAAAAAATTATAGAAAAGTCCTCATTGTTTATAAAATTTTCTAAAAGGCCATTATTTTTTTAAAAAGTACAAAAAAAATCTTGTTTTCTTAAAAATTGCATAAAAGCCTTTATTTAAAAAAAAATTAATGAGGGCTTTTTATAATTTTGTTTTCAAATTGACGACTTTTCTATAATTTTTTTAAAAAATAAAGGTTTTTCTGTAAATGTCTTCCATTAATTAGCATCACTAGAGATGTAAATGAGCCGAGTCAGCTCGGCCTGGCTCGGCCCCAGAAAAAACTTGCTTGAGCTTAGCTCGAGCTCAAGAAACTGAGCCCGAGCCCAAGCTGCTCGAGCTTGGCTCAGGCCAAGCTCGCAAGCTCAAACGAAGAAGACGAGGATAAAGGGATGGAGAGAGGGAGGAGAGATTAAAATAGATAAATAGAGTCTAATATATATAGTGAAAATTTTTAACAATCTCTCATTAAAATAGATAAATAGAGTCTAATATATATAGTGAAAATAGAGAGGGAGGAGAGATTAAAATTCATCACATTTGATACCATAACAATCTCTCTCTTTATGTGTGATCTAACCATAAAAATTTTAACACTCATAATCAAGATTTTTTTTTTTACTTGATCAGTTCCATCGTGTAACCTATACAAACGATTTTTTGTCTTAATTTTCGATTTTTTAAGAGAGACTGATATGTAACTCAATTTAGTCACATTATTACAGTAACTTTGGCTTTAAGAGTATATTTAGTTTTAAATCTGAGACTCTGATACCATTTATTAGGAGGAGTTCAAAGAGTATCAAATTAGTTTAATATAATAGATTAAATATTAAACTATCTCAAAAACCTAAATTGATGAGATATGAATATTTTTATTATATATATTGGACTCTATTTGTCCAATTATCTGATGTGAGATTAATTCATCACATATGATATCATAACATCTCCTTTCTTAGATGTGACCTGACCATAAAAATTTTTAACACTCTTAATTAAGAACTCTTTTATTCAATCAGTCTTTGATTTTTAAGAGAGACTAATATTTGACTCGATTCATTCGCATTATCACGATAATTTTAGCATTTAAGAATTTTTACAATTTTGAATATAAAACTCTGATATCACTTATTGGAGAGAGTTCAAAGAGTATCGAATCATATTAATAGAGTGAACTAAACACTAAACTATTCCCAAAAGTCTAAGCTGATAGAATATGAGTCCTTTTACTATATATATTGGACTTTATTTATTAAATTATCTAATATGAAACTAATTCATCACATCTGACACAATAATAGCCATTCTCCTTTGGAAATCTACTTGTAGAGCTCTACAACTCCTCCAGCAAACCCTCGCCGAAGAAAAAGATGGGAAAGCAAGATGGCTCCTCTAGTGATTTATCTAGCAAATCCTTATCGAAGAAAAAGACGAAGCAATAGGATGGCTCCTCCGGCAATCTCTTAAACAAACCATTTCCAAAGAAAAACACAGGGAAGCAAGATGGCTCTTCTAGCGATCTCTCTTGCATGCCCTCTCTAAAGAAGAAGCCGACAAATCAAGATCCCTCATTTGACAATCCATCACCAACAAGGAAGATGACTTCCATTTAGCTACCACAAAACCTCATTTCCAATTAAACATCGGAGAACCAAGACCCTAAGTGCAAGTTTCAAGTGTGATAAATTAATTTCACCTCAAATAATTAAATAAATAATGTTTGATAGACATAAGTGAAAAGACTCATATCTCATAAGCGTCTACTATATTGACTCAATTTAATAATCTCTGGACTTCTCCAATATTTTGATTCTTTACATTCGTTCTAGGTTTTGTTGATTCTTTACATTCACTTCGGGAGGCTAATTACTCTCTAATTTCTAATTTGTGTTCAATTTATTTCACATTTTTTTTGGCTTTGGTGAAACATGACATTTTTCAATATAGTTGTTGAAATGATGAATCAAGTGTTGAAGAGGCAGTGGTGGTTGTAGAATATTCTCAAACTTTGATTGAATTTTGTGATCCCTCTCATATATTGGATGTGGGAGTGTGTTATAGTATCAAGTATGATAGATTAATTCCATATCAGATATTTTATAAATAGAGTTTAATATATATAATGAAAATTATTATATTTGATAAGCTTAGACTTTTGAAATAATTTAATATCTGATCCACTGTATTAATTCGATTTGACACTATTGGACTTCCCCCAACAAGTGACATCAGAGTTTTATATTCGAATTTGTGCAAACTATTTAAGATTAAAATTATCATAGTGATGATGTGACTAAATCAAATCGGAGGATAATCTCTTTTAAAGTCGAAGATTGAGACAATGTCCATTTGTAGATAGCGCATAGGCAAGTCATATGGTGGTGTGCACTAGTTTGATAGTCAATGATGTGATTGAGTCAGATGTTAGTCTCAGGTTCGGATTGGAGCGGAGGCGAAGCCCTTTCAAAAGAGGTGCAGAGCTTGATCGATGTTTTGTCGAGTATAGTTAATCAAGTGTTAGTGTTAGACTCGAAAATTAAGTCAAGTAAAAAATTATACGGCTAATAGCAACTTTTTGGATGTTGCCGTTCAAAAGAAAGATTGTTGGTTAGCACTAAGCAGTTTTTCAATAGCACTAATTGGAATTGGCCTGGTAAAGAGTTGCTATTAAGAGTGTTAAAATTAATGTGATCATACTATTAGACATGATGAGTTAGTTCCACATTAGATATTGGATAAATAAAATTCAATATATACAGTGAAAAAATTTATATCTCATAAGCTTAGACTTTTGAGATAATTTAGTATTCGACTCACTATATCGATCTGGTTCGATGCTCTTGAACTCTCCTTAACAATTGGTGTTAAAGTCTATGAATAAACAACCAAGATGATAAAGCCTTTATCCAAGGTGGAGAAATTTGATAATAAGATAAATTTTTCTTATGGTAAAAAAAGATGAAGGCGGTTTTTATTTACGAATATTTATAGAAGATGTTAGAGGGTAAAAAAAAAATCAGTCAACATGAGCGATAAAGATTGGGAGGAGATAGATTAAAAGACATTGAATTTAATTATTCTAAGTATAATTGATGAGATTTTGTATAATGTCATTGATAAAAAGACGACGATGGTCATCTGGACAAAACTCAAAAAGTAGTACATATCAAAAAGCATCACAAATAAGTTTTACTTGAAATAAGAATTATATGGATTACATATGAGTGAATGTACAATTATGTTGTATCATTTGAATACCTTCAATATGACTATTAACGATTAGCTGAAAGTTGATGTGAAATTTGAAAAGGACGACAAGATATTGATTCTCCTAATATCTTTTCTTACTTTATATGATTATATTATGACTATAATTCTTTATGGTAAAAAAACTCTCAATATGGAGAAGGTGATAACTAGATTTTTCTATAATGAGAAAAGAAGAAACTCCAATAATGGTATTAAAATTAGTAAAAGATTGATGATTCACAAAAGAAGAAAATCGAGAGAATTTAGAGAAGGCAAGCAACAGTCCAAATTAAAATCAAAGGCAAATGTATAATATTATTCGTGTAAGAAGTATGATCACATCAAGCGGTATTGTCTGAAGCATGGAAAAATAGAGTCTTCTAATATGACGATAACACTGATGGATGATACTTTTGAGAATAGTGCAAGTGGATACATTCTTGTGTTATATGAAAAAATTGACACTTCTAGTTAGTGAATTTTAAATTCTTGTAGTTCTTATTATGCTTACTCCAAAAAAATTGGTTTACTTTTTATGAGAAGAATAAAAAGAAAGATACTATTTGGTTAGGTGATAATTTAACTTGTCAGATTGCCAATGTGGGAATAGCTAAAATTCAAATATTCAATGAAGTAGTTTGTACTTTTACTAGGATGAGGTATGTGCCCAAAATACAAATAAATCTAATTTCACTTGGTGCATTAGACTCAAAATACTATAGTTATTCAACAAAAGATAGAGTCATGAAGATGGTACGCATTATTAGGATCTTAATGTAAGGAGAGAAGTGCAAGAAAATTTATTGATTGGTAGAAAACACCATTGTAGATAGAATTTTTGTGGCTGTAGCGATGAGGAGGAAGCGTGATACTCATATTGATTCGATAGAAGATAGGTATTCTTCCCAAGTTACTTTTGCTATAACAGTAAACATAGATCTTCTAAAAGACTTTCAGAAATACAAGGTTGTTGGTATGAAGAGTGGATTCGAGGTTGGTTTGAGCTCATATCTTATAATTAGTTAAATAAGCTAATAACTCAAGAGTAGAGGTTAGATGAGAGAGGATGGCTGACGCTTCATAATAGTGGCATACCCAAGTTTAAGCCAAAATGGATATTGTTGAGTTTAATTATCTTGAACTTGAATTAGAATTTGAAGTTAAAGTAGGAATTTAAAGTTATATTTGGATTTATGTCTGATTTTGAATATCTATTATATAATATCAAGAGTTATAATTAGAGTAAAATTCAGACTTATTAAATATTTATAAATATTTTAGTACTATATAAAGTTTAAGTATGGTACTGAAGTTAAACTACAGATAAATAGAGAATAGAGAAAAGGAGGAAGAGAGATAATGTTGACTTTCATGTATGAGTCTTTTTTATACTTCTCGATAGTTTTTTGTGGTGGTTTCTTATAGTACTCCCTTGAAGATTCTCTCTAAAAATGAAGATATTGTCAAGATTTGAGAAACAACGAAATCTTTCTTATAAACTCTTATAAAGCATATTGATAGTGAATTTTTAACCCTTCCCATAAACGTAATTCAATTTTGGGTGAATCACATATATCACTGTGCCTCTTTTTTTATATTTTATCTTATGTTATTTCTTATTTTTTATATTATTTAAAAATAAGATGATACATAAAATTTTTCCTTGTAAATCATAATAGAAGTGGGGATTGTGATACAATTTTACAAAGATAAACATCCAATTTTCCAACTATACTGGCTCAATAGGGGTTTATTCTCAAAAGTAGAATAATGAGGGATTTATTTATTTGTTTAAGCTAGAGGTTTATTTATAAAATCAGAATTAGATATTTAAACCGGTCTATGATATTTAACTTGATAGAGTCTAATTCGAGTCAGTTTGACTGGATTATGAATCTAAATCTAACTCGAATATCATATTTTTTTTCTGCTTAGTCCCATTTTTTCCTTCTCACGAGATGCAACTTCCCTTTGAATCAAACCCTTTTGTTATCATTTTTTTTTTCTTTTTTTTCTTTTAAATCCTATTTGATTTGGGATAAAGATTGAGATCAAATCAAAACTAGTAAATTATTTTTATAAATAAATATTTTTTATCAAATTTATTTTAAAAATAATTTAAAATTCGATTAATTAATTACTTTTTAATAAATAATTTAAATTAATAAAAATATAAAAATAAATAATATTAATTTTATAAAAATATCCAAAAAACTCTACCTCCTCGTGAGATCCCGAACCAAACGGCCGCTGCTTCATCCCCCGTTTCCAACCAAGGGACGCCACCGTAAATCATGAAGCGCGCCGCCTCCGACGACCTCAAGCCCGTCTTCGTCCCCAGGGTTAAGCGCGAGAAGCTCATCGTCCACCGCAACGAGGAAGGCGCCACGTCCGGCACCGATCACAAACTCCAGGCCACCTTCAACCTCCTCTGTCGGCAACACCCGCAGATCCGGTCTTCATCACGACCCAAATCACGTCACAACCACCACCACCGCTCCTCCTCCGAGCGGGACCGCGAGCGCGAGGAAGAGTCAGCGCGACGCGAGCACGAACGAAAGTATAAGCAGGCGGAGCGCAATCACGAGAAGGAGCTGGAAGCCATCAAGGAGCAGTACCCCGGGTCGGAGAAGCCGAAGAAGCGGGTCATCAAGCCGAGCGACAACTTCCGCTTCTCCTTCGACTGGGAGAACAGCGATGACACCTCCCGCGACGTGAACCGGCTCTACCAGAATCCCCGCGAGGCCCGCCTCCTCTTCGGCCGTGGCTTCCGCGCCGGCATGGACCCCCGCCAGCAGAAGAAACTTGCCTCCCGCAACGACAAGGAGACGCGCGAGGAAATCCGGAAGGAGAAGGGCCTCGAGGAGGAGGAGGAGCACGGCCCCCAGGAGGCTGCCGCTAACCTCGATGACGCCTTCGACATGCGTGTCGAGGGCCACTGGAAGGAGAAGAAGCTCAAGGACATGAAGGAGAGGGACTGGCGCATCTTCTGCGAGGACTCAACATCTCATACAACAAAGGGTCGAAGAAGCCTCCTCACCCCACGCTGCTGGGCTGAGAGCGAGCTCAAGCCCGAGCTCCTCGAGGGTGTCAAAAGGGCCGGCTACAAAGACCCCACACTGATTCAGAGGGCCCGCTCCTTCAGCAGCGTGATGTTATTGGGATAGCTGAGATCGGGTCGGGCAAGACGGCAGCGTTTGTCGTCCCCATGCTCACTTACATCACCAAGCTCCCGCCGATGAACGAGGAAAATGCCGCCGAGGGCCCCTACGCTGTTGTCCTGGCTCCAACCCGTGGGCTCGCCCGACAGATTGAGGAGGAGACGGTCAAGCTCGCGCGCTATTTGGGAATCAAGGTGGTCTCTGTTATTGGCGGGCAGTCCATAGAGGAGCAGGGGTTTAAGCTGAGGCAGGGATGCGAGGTCGCGATTGCCACGCCAGGGCGTCTTCTGGATTGCTTGGACCGGAGGTACGCGGTTCCCAATCAGTGCAACTATGTTGTGCTTGACGATGCTGATAGGATGATCGACATGGGCTTCGAGCCGCAGGTGGCTGGCGTTTTGGATGCAATGCCGTCGAGCAATATGAAGCCGAAGAACGAGGATGAAGAATTCGACGAGAAGAAGATTTACAGGACCACTTACAGGTTCAGTGCCACCATGGCTCTGGCGGTGGAGAAGCTTGCGAAGGAGTATCTTAGGAACCCTGTTGCTGTGACAATGGGTACTGCTGGAAAGGCCCCTGCCCTCACCATCCAGCGCGTGATCATGCTGAAGGAGTCCGAGAAGCTTCCCAGTCTTCAGAAGTTGACCTCGGGGACGACAACGCGGCCATTGTATTCTGCAAGACGAAAAAGTCTGCGGATGCACGGGCCAAGGATCTGGATAGGTTGAGATACAGAGTTGCCACGTTTCATGGTGGGGAAGTCGCAGTAGCAGAGAGAGTTGAGTCTCGAAGGTTTCAAGCGAAGCGGGAGGTTTAGCGTGCTGGTGGCAACAGACGTAGCGGCGCGTGGTATTAATATTCCTGACCTCGCTCGTGCCATTAACTACGAAATGCCTGGGAAAATCGAGGAGTACACACATCTCACTGGACGAACTGGTCGTGCGGGGAAGACGGGTCTCCCGACAACATTTTTGACTTTCCAGGACACTCAGGTGTTTCACGACCTGAAGCAGACGCTCATAGAGAACAACTGTCGGGCGCCTCAGAACTGGGGAGACATGAGGCCTCAAAGTTTAAGCCGGGGACCGTGCCTCATAGACCTCCTCGGCGAAATGACACTGTTTTATGCCCATTGAGGGGGAATGTGAGATCCATTCCATCATCTCAAGGTGCGGCTTCCATCGTCTGCAGGAATTTGTGGCACTCATTTTTTTCTTCGTCTGATCTTCTCCCGTGTCAGACGTTTATTATGAGGTCTTTTGTATTGTTTCGTTTTTGTCTGGATATTATGTGGTCTTGACGAAAAAAATGCATGAAACTGTTCCTTTTGAACGACAGATTATTTGTTGGGAACTGAAGATAATTAGCTTTAATTATTTATAATTTCTCGTGATTTTTGGAATTACTCAGGCCTCCTTTTTTTTCAAAATATTTACCTACATCCTCTTCGTTGTTATAAAATCAAATTTTTCCCAAAAAATTTCAATTTTACCCTCAATTATTTTACAACTAAACCCCTAAAAACTTATTTTTTTTATTATTTAACACCCCGAAATTCGGTTTTTTGCAAATAACATCCCGAAATTATTCTGATTTATAGAAAAATCCCCGAAATTCAGATTTTTACAAATACCATTCCGAAATTATTCCGATTTACAGAAAAGTACCCGAAATTATTGTGACGGCGGCGGGGGTGGCGGCAACGCCAGAGGCCGGCAGCCGAAGTGGAGGCCGAGGTCGTCGCGCCGGCGCATCGGCACGCGGTCGCGGACGGCCAAGGTCGTGGACGTCCGCGCCCGCGTGCCGAGGCTGGGGTTGAGGTCGTCCGCGCACACTGTCGACATGCCGACTGGCCGGCCTCGGCCTCGGCTCGACCCGTGAGCGAGGACTGCCTTGGCCTTGGCTGTCCGTGCCCGCATGCCGGTGCGCCAGCCTCGGCCTCCGTCCCCGGCATGCAGGCGCAGACAGCCTCGGCTTTGGCAGTCCGTGCCCGCGTGCCGACGCACCCGTGTGCTGGTGCGCAGGCCTCGGCCTCCACCCCCGGCACGCGGGCGCGGACGGCCAAGTCCGAGGTAGTCCGCGCGCGCAGGCTGAGCCCGAGGTCGAGGCCGGCCCGCCGGCAGCGGGCATGGACGGCCTCAGCCTCCACTCCCGCCGCCGGCCTCCGGCATCTCCGCCCGCGCGCTAGGGGTGAGCAAAAACACCGAGAAACCGGTTAACCGAACCGTACCGGTTGAGAACCGAACTGGAAAACCGGTTCTCAGGCAAACCGGTACGGTTCCGGTTCTGAAATTTCATAAAACCGGAAAACCGGTTCCGGTTCCGGTTTCACGTTTTCTGAAAAACCGGTTAACCGGAACCGTACCGGTTTTCCCTCTATATATAAAACCCTAACCCTAACCCTAACCCTAACCCTAATTGCGCCGCCTCGCCCTCGCCTCGCCTCGCCCTCGCCTCGCCCCCGAGCTCGCAGCAAAGCGCCGACGCCGTCTCGGCCTCGCCCTCGCCTCGCCCCCGAGCTCGCAGCAACGCGCCGACGCCGTCTCGGCCTCGCCCTCGCCTCGCCCCCGAGCTCGCAGCAACGCGCCGACGCCGCCCTCGCCCTCGCCTCGCCCCCGAGCTCACAGCAACGCGCCGACGCCGCCTCGGCCTAGCCCTCGCCTCGCCCCCGAGCTCGCAGCAACGTGCCGACGCCGCCTCGGCCTCGGCCTCGGCCTCGCCCCCGAGCTCGCAGCGACGCCACCTCGCCTTCGCGCTCGCCCCCGAGCTCGCCGCAACGCCGCCTAGCCCTCACCGGTCGTCGTGACGCCGGAGCTCCGGTATACCAGTTTTAGAACCGTCTCGCCCTCGCCGACGCCGGCGGTTGCTGGTGGTTAATTTGCAGGAAATTTATAATATAAAACCGGTTAACCGGTTTTAGAACTGGTTTAAACCGGTTTAGAACCGGAACCGAAAAATCGGTTCTTCATCCAAACCGGTACGGTTTCGGTTCTCAATTTTTTGAGAACCGGAATCCGGTTCCGGTTCTCAAATGAGCAAAACCGGTTCGGTTAACCGGTTTTGCTCACCCCTACCGCGCGCTGCCACCCTCGCCGCCGTCACAATAATTTCGAAAACTTTTCTGTAAATCGAAATAATTTCATGGTGGTATTTGCAAAAATCCGAATTTCGGGGACTTTTATGTAAATCGGAATAATTTCGGTGTGTTATTTACAAAAAACCGAATTTCGGGGTGTTGAATAATAAAAAATAAGTCTTTAGGGGTTTAATTGTAAAATAACCGAGGGTAAAATCGAAATTTTTTGGGAAAAATTTGATTAAATAACAATCAGGGGGTGTAGGTAAATATTTTGAGAAAAAGGGGGTGTGGATAATTCTGGAAATTACGAGGGGTTATAGGTAATTAAGGCTAATTAAAGGGGCTATAGATAATTATCCCTTATTTGTTTTATGATTTTGATTTCCTTCTAATTTTCCTATTTAAAATTCATAGCTCTAGCACTTTCTTTCACATTATTGTATATACCATAATTCATATCGAAGGCGTTCATCGGCAATGGATGGAGCTATCGGATGGGCGGCGAGGCTGCCGTCGTCGCTGAAGCTTTGGAATGTGTCGTGCCCGTCAAGTTGGCCGCTTCGGCTGAGTTGTTTTCTTGATGCCACGTACTGGATTTCGTGGTAGCGTGAGCAACTTGTAACTGTCTGCGATCTAGGGGTGAGCAAGGCGGCCTTTACAGGCCCATTTGGTTGGACCTTAAGCCTAAGATCATCTCGGAT
The DNA here is from genome assembly GCA_005019695.1 of Trichopus zeylanicus subsp. travancoricus. NCBI lineage: Eukaryota > Viridiplantae > Streptophyta > Magnoliopsida > Dioscoreales > Dioscoreaceae > Trichopus > Trichopus zeylanicus. The sequence continues at coordinate 436,440 of RXID01014326.1, forward strand.
TGATCCGCCTATTATCCAAATACCAAAAATTTGATTAGACTACTATTATTTAATTTAATTTAATTATAAATAGAAAAAGACTAAAATGCCCTCATCAGCTCGCCGTCCGAGCTATTCGCGTGAGCTCGGCCGACGAGCTCCCCACGCGAGCTCGCCGCCCGAGTTGCCCACGTGAGCTCGCCTGGCGAGCTCCCCGCACAAACTCGCTCGGCCAGCTCCCCGCGCGAGATCGCCGTCTGAGCTGCCCGTGTGAGCTCGCCGGTGCACCGGACGTCGTCAGAGAAAACAGAGTCGGTGGCGGCGGCAGCGAAGACGACTACCCATTTAAAGGGAAAGATAATGACAAATTTATCTAGAAAAAAAATATAAACTATTCGCTAACCAGATCAGTAACCAAACAAAATTTACTTGATCGCATTATCGTTTTACATTTTACCTTTTTTTTTTTACCTTGATTTTGACCTCAATCACCAACCAGACAGGCCGTAGGTTTAAGAATTTTCGGAATCGGAATTCTAGAAAATTCAAAAACCGGACTGGATTAGTTAAACAGTCGGACTAAAATCAATTCGGAAAATGATATACTGATTTTTAAGGGAGAATGTAAAAGATTACGATAAAATTTAGTTGAAATTGAAAATTAAAAAATAAAATGTCAAAATATGAATATATGTTCGTATATAGATTATTATATATTAATTGGCACGATCATTGTATATTATTTTTAATAAAAATTTAATAATCAAATTCGGAACTTAATTTTTTATTATTTTAAATTTGAGAATTAAAACAGTATAAAATCATGTTGAGAATTAATTTTTTTGTACGATTTTAGATGAAAAATAGTTGTGTACGTAATTACACAAGTTTAATTGGGTTCGGAAAGGACCTCTTTTATATCTCTTTTCGCCGTAGCTCCCGCCTCCCCTTTTTTTTCTTCTCCTCCAAGCTTGGGGTCATCTTCCCCAGATCCCTAGACACCTCTCCTCCAGATCCCCAAATCTCGAAAACCCTAAACAGTTCTGCTCCAATGTCCGAAGAGGGTGCCGGTAGAGCTCTTCAATCAAGCTGTGCAGATGAAGTGAAACCTGCTGAAATGGAGGGAGAAGAGGAGGTAGCGGGAGCCGGAGCCAACAGATGCTCAAGCTGTTGGATGTGGCCGACGTTCTCCGGTTCGAATCGGTGTGCAGAAGTTGGCGGACCGCGGTCATTAGCCCACCTCACGGGCCATACCCACGTCTTGTTCCCAGCCCTCCTCTCATGTTGATGCCTCGGCCCGATACTCTCCTTCCCATCAAGGACGAAGCCACTGATGTCTCCGATCTCACCCTCCACGACTTCCCTCTCCCCGTTCCTTTCATCTGTGGCATTTCGGGTGACCATCTTATTGGCTTCGGTGTTAGAGGTGGCATTCTTCCCACCTTCGGCCGCCTGCTTGGCTTCTATCATGAAGTCCACAATGTTGTCTTCCACGATGGGGTTTTTCTCGCCATCCTCACCGCGTCCAGCGCCGACCCCGCAAACTTGCGCTCTACCACATTTTTGTTGGCGCACCAACCGGGCACCATCTCACAGTTTCCGATATCACCACTGATTTCTACGTGGACATAGCTATATTTCGAGATCGGTTCTTCGCCGCGGATGCAACCGGCGAAGTGGAGGCCTGGGACATCAAGGCCAACCTCGTCAACAAGCGATGTACCAGTCGGCGAACTGGGTCGCCTCGGTCATTGGAGAAAGCCCTGTATTTCAACCCCCTCCGGTTCTTGGTGATCCACTAGAGGAGCTTACTCCAGGTGGTGTGGTATGAGAAGTCCGCCGCTGTTAGGGTGTTCGAAATGGCAATCAGTGGTCGGGAGTGGACGGAGCAGCATGGTTTGGAGGACAGCGCACTATTTGTGAGCCCAATATGGTCGGTCTGCAGTAAGGTGGAACAGGACTGTGCGTGCAGGCCGAACAGGATTTATTTGTTGATGCGAACTTCTTGGGTGCAATTGCAGTGTACAGATATGGTGGAGTATTGCATGTCTGATCAGCGTGTTGTCGGTAGTGAGTTTTACAACCTGTCACCAGCAGCATTCTGGTTCCGGCCCAAGGCTGCCGCGGTGAAGAAAAACGAGTTGCTGCTCCATGAACGATGTAGTTGTTTTTTTGGTAACTTCCATATGACGAAATATTTGCATGACTTGGGGCTTAAGTGTTAGTTCTTGATATGTTCATGTTTTGTGCCAATGAAGTGTTTGATATACTGAATTTTTTTTGGTAATGCAATTTGTTGTTCTACATTGCAGCGTATACAAGAATGGAAAATACTAGAGCTAGAATTTGTGATTGAAATTAGGTTGCATTGTTGATGAATGGAAACCTAGGTAAAATGCCTTCTCATATGTTGTTGAATAAGGATTTGCAATTTGTCACCCCTATGAAACTTTAGGGAACTATGTATAAGGAAAAGCATATGCAGTTCGATTTGAACAAAGACAAGGCATTGTTTACAAATGTTGTCTCAGGGACAGATATGGTGCAGCAACAAGTTGTGGAGCAGCTTCTTAAGCTCCCAAACGTTATAAAGGCAAGTGTTTCTTCCTGTAATGCACATGAATTATGATGTTTTCGGTTTTAATTGCTCTCGGATGTGATGCATGGTTTTAAAGTCTCTTTGTGTATAAATACTTTTAGACCTCTTTTTTCTTCTTGTTATTGGTTATGAATATTGTTGACCAATTTATTCATTTATGACTTGTCCACTAGGTTGCTCAGCTGACTAGTGTATGTATATCAGATAGAAGATTTATCAAAAGAATTAGAATGAGAATTGATGCTTTAATACTCAGTGTACTTCCTGGTCAACAAGAAGAGGTGGACCATAATGTTTGCTGTTAATTTCATGGCATGCATAGCAATAGATGCCATATTGCATATGATGCTTTCACTATCTTTTTTCTCCTAAAATATCCACAGCAGGAATAGATTCTCTTTCTCGTGAGTGAAGAGTTGATGGTAGAGCTTGCTTTCAATCTTCAGGTCATGAGTTTGGTTGATGTTTTCTGAGCAAAAACTATAGAAATTTCAGCGCATTTAGTCACTGTTTGTAATATATCCTGATTTTGTTTGACCACTATATGTTGTGTATCCTGTTCTGTGCTATGCTAGAAGCTTAAAGTTTTATTTACATCATGTGAATATTATGAAGGTAACTTGAGATCCCAGAAAATATTGTTGCAGTTCAACGGAACCTAAGCAAGTTTGGAATCAGAGAAATTGCCAGAACTGGCAAAGTAATTTTTTTTATATATGAAAAGGTATACTTTTCAGCGCTCTTAAAGAACTATAAAAGCATCTTGTGTTTTACAATTTACCTGAAGCATGAGAAGATGGGAGAGTTTGCTTCATTTTGGAGATTTTCTGCAGGTTCCTATCCAGATCTTGAATACAATTTCTGTAGACGCTCTACCTAGACTTTCAAGTAGATCATTCATTGGTGGCTCTGAATCATCATCTAGAGTATGTCCACATCGGTTAATTTCTTAAAACCAAAGAATAGCACACATTTTGACAGAAAAAAAATGTGTTCTTTGTTATTTGTAGTTTAATTTTCTTCAGAGAAGTTGAGTTGAATCTTTTAGCCTTTTTGCCTAATCATACACATGTACCAGATTATTTAAAGTTGTTTTCATGGGGGGCAACCGGGCAAGCTATGTTACCATTAGCTTTCTCTGATATGCAAAGCTATTTGCTTATTAACCATGCTCGCCAAACAATAGATGCCTCCTTAGCTAATATAGGACTCTTGTTTATTGTAAATCCACTGGACATAAATGTAGTTGTGATCTTGTTATTTCTCAAATGAAGAAATAAAACTTCTTGAAAATATAGACATAATTGTACTTGTTTCTTTGTTGTGGTGTTATTCCGCTATCATATAGTGTTTATATTTTCTTCTGGGAATGGTGAATTTTATTTTGAAGTAGTATTAGCCGAAGGGTCTGTAAACAATAATAAATCCAAATGATCATCATGTTAGCATCAGGAATTTTTTGTGCTTTTCTTAAACAGCTTAGAATTGGTTTTCTTATTGTAATCTTTCTCAAATATGGTCATTGTATTGTAATACAAAAAAGGATTATTTTGCGTTTGTAGTGATTCAACTTGCTTTTTGCTGCACAGGATACTGACTTGTATTGCTGAAATTTCTGGCAGCTTTAGAGAAAAGGCAAGCTAAGACTCAATTGCAATGTCAATGATTTTTTAAGTGTATGATCCTTATATTGGCTTTGGCAGAAAGAAAGCCTTATGCATGCAAGGCCAGTTGCCAACTTTCACTCCAAGTTTGTCACTACTTTCCTTTATTTGCCCATGCACAGCTTGGTTGGCATAAATTACCAGCATTGCATCCCCAACATTGTATGTGGACTTCCTTCTCTTTTGATCATGAGGCCCCAGTCCATGACACTCCTACTTGTTTGAATTGCTCTTTGTTGGATAACAACAAAGCATGTTGTCCACCCTCTCATTAGGTCCTGTATATCTGTACATGATAAGACCAGTATTCATAATTGGATGCTATTATTCTTGCCTCCTTAATTCACAAATTGTCCACATATATCTACCTAAACCCCACAAATATTTTTCACAGCTGAGAAAAAAAAAAGAAACTTGAACTGGATTATTTTAGAGTTGTTTTAGTTTACTACGAATTTCTGCAGGAGGATTGGGATTTGCAATGACTATGTTTTTGTTCAGCAAGTCAAATTAGAGTTCCTTTTGAATGCCTTTTTAGGTAAGCCTTGTTGGAAATGCAGAAATGCTGATATGATGTCATCATCTAGTTAATTCCACATGGACCTTAAGCTTCCTAGAAAAAAATAAAATGTTAAGACACCGGTATTCCTGTGGTGTACAGTGACTCTTTTCCATCAATTCTACAACCTTCATTATCCATAGGCTATGTTGTCTGCAAAGGGTCTCTCCACAGAAAGCGGCTAGCCTTTTCATTGCAAGCCCAGCCAAAGCACCATATGTCAAGTGATGGACCAGGGAACAAATTGATGGCCTGGATGTGGGGTCCCCCAAAGTCTTCTTCTGCCTGTGCTCACTCTCTTGGTGTTCTTTGGTACTTCTCTTATTTCCTTCTTTCCATCTTAGAAGATTTCAGTCTCTCTAGATTTCTGAAATGGCAGCCTTCAAGGAAGTCTAGAAAAAAAAGTAGTCTTCAAGGATGACAAACTGATCTGATCTGGTTATGACAGTCTGAAATGAACTGGATGTCACTCTCATTCTAGATTTTTGAATGCTTTCAATATCTGCTTCCAAGATGGATTGAGCATTATATGTTGGCCTGTATGGTGTTCCTTTACAGTGCCAGGAACAAAATGATCCAAACTCACACACTTCTAGTTGTCTCATTTGTATTGTTTCTAGTACTGTCTATATAGCATTACCATTTGTAGAAATATTACCTAAAATTGCTTGTTTCCCACCAAATTACGATTATACCTGTCAATACAACATTTGATAAATCTGCAAATATATTTGATTCTGTGGTTGAGTTGTGGTTTTGAAATTTAGAAACATGAGAGGTTATACATCATCATCAGACCCATTTTTTGTCATTGAACTGGAAAAGAACATAATCCTAAAATCCATGTGAGCATGACTCTGATTTGTAATAATGAAAGGATACTTATTCTCCTTGGTGGAAAAAATTTGAAACTGATGATGACTGCCACCTAGTCTGTTAATTCTTCCATTAATCATGCAGCTTTTTGAATATTTGGTAGTTCTTATTGTCTTTTCTTGGATTAAGCACATGGGAAAACCAGTTGTTGTATTGGACAAACTACCATGTGTAAAGGGCATTTCATTTATTTTGGATTGTTTGCCTTTGGTTGTTGGCTATTATACTCACTTTTTAATTACCTATGTCATTAGGAAGGATTCAAGGAGGATATGAGTAGGAACTTTGAAAATAGGGCACCCATAGGAGACTCGAGAGGACTGATAGAGATGAAGATTAGATTCCAGGAAGGGAAATGTAAATTCCCAAACAGAAATGGGAATGAGAAGGTGTGAGTGAATATTCAACTACTGGAAAAGGATTGCTTCTCACTGGGTTAATCGGGGGATGCACTGTGTAGAATTCAACTTTTTTACTTATGACTGAGTGCCTGTGCTAATTCTACTTCTACATTTGTGTGTTTATTTTTTCCTTTTTTTTGGTTTTTCTGGGTAAATACTAACTCTGCCTTCAGAAAGACCACATCCAAATAAACTTTGTAGCATGCACAAGAAGTTTCTAATATGTTGTGTAGAGCTCAATATTTGATTTTCTAATATCTGGTTTCCAGAGGCCTGGATCATCATTTTGCCATCATAACAGGAAAAGCACACCCAGAAGAAAGAAGAGGGGGACATGATTTAGAGTCAAACTCCAGTTGCTTCAAGCTCATCCTTTTAGCCTTTTGTCTCTGAAGAGTCTGGACTCAGTTGGCATAGCATGAGATTTTATAATTCAGCATCAGACATACAAATTTTCTATTTTGGTTGCCATTTTGTATATCCATTTTTTTTTTTGTGTATCAGGTGGGTGAATTGAGGAAAAGCAGAGTGAATAGTCAAAAATATCATCATTTCTTCATGGAATTTTGATCTGTTTGAAACATAAACTATATCAGGATAACACAGACAAGTAGCAGTTTGACATCCTTCATTGTTTCCAGTTCACTTAGTTGCACAAATTAATGCTTAATTATTTGCTACAGAAAGTTCTGGATGACATTATTTTGTTTTATTTTTTTCCCAAATTTTAGGTATATGGATTTGATTCATGAAGCTCAGATGATGTTGGGAGGTGCAAACGTGGAACAGGTCCAGAACACCACCGCCTTATCCTGTTGCTTTTCTTGGTCTTTTTTTCCGCATGGTTAGCAGGCAACTTGCCAACTTGCATTGGGGCTCTTCTTTTTTCTTTTGATTCTCTCCCCATGATCTCAGCCACAGTGCTCTCATGCATACGCTATCTCACTACTTCTTTTTATTTATTTATTTTAATTTTTTTTAATTTTTTTGTTTAATGGTCCCACGCCGTGACATGTTTCCTTATCCGAATTTGTTGTCGGACGACACCCAAGCATGTCGCCCGGCCCAGTAATTGACCTTAGGGAATTTTATAGTTAGCCCCCTTTATATTTGTCTATTTTGCAACTGATTCTCTCGTTTGAACTTGTTTACTTATAAACCCCTAAAGTTGAACGAAATATTTCTGAAAGATGTTGTTGTCCGGTAGGTGAAGTCTTTTTTAATTCATTATTGTTTACACAAATATATTTGAATCTCAAGGGATTACACGTAAGAATAAATTAGAATCAGGGGTTGATAATGTAAATATGGCAAAAATTTGATGGTCATTTGGATGTCGGATGATATGTTTATGCCGGGGGCACCAGCGGTTTCAAGCTCTCGCAGCCGCTTGTTTTTGACCAACATTATTATTTTTCATCTCAACCTGAACCCATTTATTTATTATTTAGACAAAATATCCACCCATAATTACATTATTAATTCTTATTTAAATGTCCATTGTTTCATTAATAATTATCAATAGTCTCTGTCAATTGATGAAACACGCCAAAAGTCAAGAGTATTAGAGTTAATGTTTTTTATAATGCATTTCCTGCATTCTGGTGACATGTTGCTTCCCATTTGATTTCAGTGATTAAAAGTTCATTAGTGTCCAAATGATCTGCTTAATTGCTTATTAAGCAGGATGTGGACAGTAGAGACAAAGCAATAGACCAAATCCTTCCCTAAACTTTAGCAATCATGTTCGTAATTAATTCCATTGGATGCAATTTGTTCGCTTGTCATTTGGTTAGCCTTTTTTTAAAATAAAATAAATATAAAATTGCATTATAGATAGCAGATCCACAACATATTAGATTCTTAAACATGTGATTTTGTTTAATCTATTTGATTAGTAGTCAAGACACGGTTAATTGCATACAACTCCCCGAAACCTCTTTGTTTTATCATATGACCCCAATTCACAAACTTGTTCTTAAAATCTTGTTCGGGTATCAAGAAATAAGAAAAAATAGTTAAAATTTATACCACCTTCATTCACTTTTAATGTTTTATTATTTATGAGTGATTTTTTTGAGATTAATCTGTTTTTATTAAATGTGAAAAATAAATTAATTTTTGATTTTATATCTTTTCAGAAGTGACTTATGAAAGTGTGTTTTAAAAAATCATAAAGTTCTACGTAATTTAAGAAAATTCGAAGGACTAATGTGTAATTAACGCTTTTAAAAACATTATATTGTGATAATTGATAATATATTAATTGCATGTGTTGAACTGCTAATGACATGGATTCCACAAAATATTGATGCTTAAAGCCTTAATCAATTCCAAGGATCTCGTTCGGTGCGGACGTGGCGGATCTTCAAGCGTGCAGTCTTCTTTTTTTTTTTTTTTTTTTTTTTGGTAAATTGAAGCATTCAGCCTTATGAGGTGTACACGTCCACCGAAATGGCATTGTAAAAAAAAAAAAAAACACAGAGATCTTTGCATAATTAAACCCAAAATATATAGAAATTATGCGTATGTCCGTTGATATTTTCTGTTTACATCTCAGGGGGGCGTCCGCACAAAAATCTCCTGGAAAAAGGTTTATTTGCATATAACTATTTATATTATTGCTAATTGCATAAAACTTCTTGTAACACTTTGAATATTGTTATATATTGGTCTCTAACATTGCACATTAAGAAGTCATTTAATTGTCCAAAAATAAATGAAAGTGTGAAAAAATCACTTTTCTTCGATTTTAATTTATATTTGAAAATAGTTGAAAGTAATTTACTTTGGCTGGACGGAATTATATCTTAGAAGTGCAATTAGTTAGGTAAAATATGTTTTATTTAATTTTTTTTTTATATAAAAGTTTATATATATATTTTTAATAAATTAAATTTATCTAAAATATATATTATTATTGTATGTGAGGTTTATTAACAATATTATAAATTAAAATTATTTTGGAATAAAAAAATATGTTATTTTTTATTTTTTTTTGATCAACAGTATTTAGAAAGGGATTGATTTTCGACACGATATTTGAAACAATCAAATAATAGACATGGAAGATCTCACTTTCAATCATTTTTTTCATATTTTATAAACCGAACGGTCCCTAAATAGAGACCTAACCTAACCATTTGGAACATCTTTAAAAGAAAAGATAGTAATTTGTAATTGACGGATAAAATAGGGGGTTTCATGCAAAAGTTTGTTAAAAAAGAAGAAAAGGTCCTCGCTCGGCTTCCGGTCCCGCCGGTTTAGCTCGATTCGCCATTTGACGAAGCTTGACAACAATGAAGCGAGTGATCTTTTTAATATAATCAGTATTATTATCGAACGGATAAAAAGGAATTTATTTGTTTTATTTATATTGTAGTCAATGTTAAACAGATTGGATTCCTGCATGCGTTGAAGGAAGGAATACCGAACGGTGCACGGGAACCAAAAATAATAATAAATTCTTCAATTAAATAGGATTCGAATTTGGTCGAGAACAAGGGGCACTGTGTGCGTCGGATCAAGTTCGGGTCGTGATGATAGACGGAAGTTTATTTCATGTTCGGAAATTATGAATTAACCCTAACCCGAGACCGATTGTCTCTGTACGTAGTTTGAAGAGTTTTGATTCATTCGACTAAAACATAAATTTTTTTTTTTAAAAAAAAAAAAATCTATTTTTTAAATTTTATTTTTAATTATTGGTTATTGATTTGATATGGGTGAAATAGATCGGTCCAATGAATTAAGGTTTCACAAAGTCGATAACAAATCAGGTTCGATCCACATTTGGATCCCTTGTGCTTCTCAGCTTGTCCACAGCTTTCGCAATACACGACATCATTTGCTTTGTTTGCTTCGAATCTAAAGAGATTATCGCAAAAATCAGTCTTATCACCACGAACTCGTAATGGACCGCTGCCTCTTGCTGCGCACATCCATGCACGTGAAAAATGAAACAATGTGGTAATTAGCGTAATTCTTTCGAGGTTAAGAGGTTAAATGTGTCATTATCCTCGTGATTTTCCATCAACGAATGAATGGTTCCTTGAATTTTTCCCGCTATTTGTCTCCATTGTTTTGAGGTCAAAAAGGCCCCGCCAAAACCCACGAAAATGTTTGGTCATCCTTCTTTGCCTTTTTTTTCTCTTTATATATATATATATATATATAATCAATTGCAATTAAATTACCGTGCTTTTTTGCTTTCTAATGACGAACCATTGTCCAAAAAACTCATGAATTAACCAAAGAGTAAATATAATTTGACAAATTAATTAATCACTGAGAATTGTCTCCCACGTACGCGAGTGATGGTGAGAAAAAAAAATCGAAAAATTAATATATATATATATATTAACATAACACAATCCAGTATAATTTCGTTTCATTGTTAGCGATTATATATAAAAATCTATATTTAAGAATATATGTATGGATATATATATATATTTTTAATGTCAATCTTAAAATTTTCAAATATAATTTTTTTTAAGAAGCAAATATATTATTTTTAAAATCGATCTAAAATAATTTTAATATTAATTTTCAAATCAAGTCGGTATGATTTTAATTTTAAAATTTTTAAAAATCAGAATTTAATTATAGCTTTAAAAATCTATGTATCCATAGATTTCTCCCGTTTTGCTTTGGAGATATTTTCACTTTGCTGAAAAAAAAAATCTCTATATATATGCGCCGTCACAGAAGGTCCTCGTTATCTTTTGGGTAGTTACGGAATCATGTGCTTGGCATACGATGCAATGTAATTATTTTATCATTAGCAAAAAATAATAGATTATTACAACTCAAGGAGAACGACAAAAGTATAATCTACGTAACAAAGGAAGCCGTAGATCAATTTAATGCAAATAATAATAATAATAATAATAATAAACAATACGAATAAAATGAACTTTACGATGAGTGAGACACGGACACGACAGGAAAAGAGAAAACCACATATTTCTCGAGAAAAAACCATTATATTTTACATAAATTCGTTATAAATACCAAAACTTAACAGAAAATCCAGAACAAATTGCATTCCGCTCTTCCACGTGTTAGCCATAGCATTCAGTCCCGACGCGGGTCGGATCCTTTCGGAACTGATACCCGAACTTTCCAGATCCGAACCTCTCCGTCCAAGCTACCACTGCAAACTCGATACTCCTCCTCCTCTTCCTCCGCCGCCGGCGCCTCCTCCATGGGCGGCGCAGCGACCCGCACAGCCACCACCGACCTCACCCCTCTTACGTGCCCCTCCATCACTCCCAAGCAGCTGTACTTCCCATCCCCTCCCCTCCTCCAAATCCTGACCGTCCGATCGCTGGATCCGCTAAAAAGCACGTCTCCGACGCAGCACAGGCTCATCACAGCCCTCTGGTGGCCCCTCAACGCTCCGGAAGCAACCATGTGGTTGGCGCTGTCCTCCCGCTCCCACACCAAGATCGCCCGGTCGCAGGCGCCGGAGTATAGCAATGCCCCGTCGGCGCTCAGCGCCAGCGCATTCACCGCCGACCGGTGCTTCTCCAGGGTCGCCACCAGAGAGTGCCGCCGATCGCCGGGGGACTTGGCCCAGACGCGGATCCGGCGGTCCGCTGAGCCGGTGTAGACGGTGCCGTCGCCGGAGACGGCGACGGCGTTGACGGCGTCCTCGTGGGCGGGGATGGACTCGAGACAGCGGAGGTCTGAGGCGCGCCAGATCTTGAGTGTTTTGTCCCAGGAGGCGGAATAGATGAGGCCGCGGGAGGCGGCGAGGGAGGAGACGGCGTCGGCGTGCTCGATCCAGAGGAGTTTTCGGTGGCGGCGGATGGAGACGTAATTTTTGGGGAGTGGGAAGCGGCGGAGGCGGTCGGAGAAGGTCGGGAGCGACGAAATTTGGCGGTTCCGACGCCAGAGGCGGATCCGGCCGTCCTGGTGGGAGGAGAGGAGGGTCCGGCCTTCGGAAGAGAAGGCTAGGGCCTTGGCGGAGCCGGATCGGGAGGGAATCGGGATGGAGGAGATGAGATCGAGAGAAGAGAGGTCGTAGATGGAAATCGAGACATCGGAGGCAGTGTAAAGGAGATACGGAGAGTAGGAGATGGCGAGGGCAGGAGAGGAGGAGAAGGACGGGAGGGAGGAGAGGCAGATGTGGGTGGCAGACGAGGAGGAAGAGGAAGAAGACGGGTGGGGAAGAAGGAGAAGAGAAGGGAGGGAGGGGAGGGTGAGGAGCGAAGCGGCGTCGTCGGCGGAGGCGGCGCTGCTGATGCTCGGGACCTCGGAGCTGGTGCTGGTCTCGGAGGCGGTTGAGGTGGTGCCGGCGAGGTTGTGCGCGGCGGAGACCTGCTGGGAGGGGTCGTGCTCTCCGGCGTCGGGGAAGCAGCACGACGCAGCGAGAGGGCGCAGCATGGCGACGATGGCCGGCGAGCTTAGGGGGGGTTGGGGCGGGGGAGGGAGTATTTAAAGAGGAGAGTGGGGTCCGAGCTGGAGATATAACTTGGCAACCGCGACGTGTACCACCTGTCCTAACAACGGAATGCCATGCGAGCAAAGAAGGTAAGTTGGTAATTTGAGAATTCGAACGATCAGCTTGCTTTTTCTAGATTTGGTAGTGGGTCAATATGGTAGTGATGTCTGAAGTTGACGAATAGGAGGCAGGTGCCACTTGGCGGGACGTGAGAGGTGGGATGATGGAGCGGGAGGATTTGATTGGTCCGAGGTTGAGAACATATGGGACGTCGTAGCCAGAGGGAGGACGGTCAGGTAATTATCGCTTTTACTGTTTAAATTTTTGCATGATTTAGTAATTATTTTGCTTAAATCTCAATTAAGTTTTTCATTTTAGAAATTTTCAAAACAAAAGTAAAAACCATAAATTGCTGAGCAAGATCGTGATTACCCTAAATAATATAATTAATATTTTATGTGATAATTATACTGTTTTATTCGTTTATAGATTTATATATCTATGGCAGAATTTTTTTGCAATGAGCATGGGCCCCGGGGCTTTTCCATGTTGCATGAGAAAACACGGAGGCCCACTGGTACTCGGTTGGATGACAGACGGGCAAATCCCCCTTGTACACGGCCGCTCTCTTTCAGTCGTACTGCGTTGAACCAGGGCTGGCACGCGCCCAAGGAAAGTTCCCTGCCTCCTTCCCTGTCGTGTCCCGACACATCCCCAGAGATGGAACCCTCCTCGATAGCGGGCCCGGATTCGGTCCTTGCTGCTGCGATCGCTCGCTGAATTTCGACCTTCGCATTGTTGTTTATCAGACTCTTGAATTTGATATCAGGAGTCCATGCAGATCGAGGCCGGCGACTGAATCCGTTCCCGTCCTATACTTGGTCGACTAAGTTGAATCCGTTCCAAGCAGAAGGATACAAGCTGCAAAAGTCATTTTCAGTCAAGGGGCACAAATACGCAGCAAAGCTGGTGCTGGAGAACAGGCGAGAGCTGTGCGAAGAATCCAAATCATCAAAAAAAAAAAGCGGCCCCAACAAGAGAGATTTGTTAATTGATCCATGACCCCACTAAAACCCAATTATAAAAATAAATAGATCCACATTCATACTTATGTGTCCTAATCCAATCCTAATTACTTTGTTAACTATGAGATTACTGTATTATTTATTGCAGGGAAGCTCTGTTTTCGGAGGAGAAATATATGCCAAAGGGAAATATCTGCCCCAATATTTTTTAAATGAGGAAATAAAATATCGTGTTCAAGTTGGCAATAATTGAAGTATTTAATCCGTGATTTTATCATGACATCGTTGTTTGCTGCGATAAGTATTTGATTGGTAAATGCGAAGAAGCAGAGGGTGATTGAGTTAATGGACGAAATGCGGTGCTTGGACAAGAAAGCAAACGAGATGGACGCAAGAGTTTGGACAATTCACCAACACCGCGAGTTAGGTGAGCCGCACGATCTGAAATCTTTAAAATCTGAGGCTGTGGAACATTAGATAACTTATGTGAAAAAAAAAAAAAAAAAAACTCTTTTTAGTGGATAAATATGAAAATTTTTCTCTTTTTTTTAAAAAAAATAAATTCGCCTTTACTTGAAATCTTTAGGTGCAAGTTGCATAATTCTTTTCTCTTTCGAAAAAAATAAAAAGGTAATAACTCAACAAGTGCCTTTGCTTTATGCAACACTAGCTTGATGCTTTCGCTCATCATCTACGTCTAAAAATCAAGGAAAAAGATATCTCAAGAAAAATAAATAATTCGTGATTTTTTAATAGATTTACAGTACAAATATTCCCTTACGAAGCTTTTTCTTTTTGGGTAGACAGCTTCCGGAGCTAATGATGATCAAACAGATGGGACGCATGTTAAGTTCTGATTAACTCACTAAAAATAGCTTTTGCTGGATTTGTAAGCTAATAATCCAAACGCTTCCGCATGGCAAAACTATAGCTAAAGACAAGGAATCAAATCCCCGTGTTCATCTTAAAAATTGATTAAGATAACATAATGGTCGTTAACTATTATTAATAAAAACAAAAAAGAAGGCTAGTTGTGATTCAATAAACTGAACCTTAATTGGTTTGGTGGGCATAATTAGGTAGAAGCTAAAACATGTCTTCTCGCCGGTGGATCTGTGACCTTTTCAATCCTTTTCTTGTGATCTTCCCTTGTCATTTTGGTTGGGGATTTTTTTTTTTTTTTGCATATATACCCCTTTAAATTTGTATAAATTTGATGTTTGCTGAAATGTTGTAGAGTAGACATATCCATTGGTTCATCGATGAGCGGTCTGAATTTGTTACGAGGGTTACGCATGCAACTTTTTGATATTTCAGGGGTACGGATGCAAAAATCCCTTCTGGTGGATGAGGCGTCAACAGCATCACGTAAATGTCTAACTTTGTTTGATACTACGAGGGCAAAAGGCCTTTTAATGATCGTGTCTCGAGATATATAGCTCGGTGGTTGCGTAGTCATTCGATTAGGAATTTTGTCCCCCGTTTTGGCTTCTTTTTGGCCCCATTTAGGGTTCATGTCGACCAAAACAAAATGAAAAGGCACTGCCATCAATGGCAACCCGAGAACAAGCCCAAGGCCCAATTGGAAATATGGGCTGCTCGAGCCCAATTAGGCCCATTTCTCAGCACTGACACTGGTGGGCCAAAAGGGCTTTAATGGAACTCAGATTGCTCCGACTCTCGTGGGTTTTGTCCGAGTAAAACGGTAGACAAGAAATCCATGTGCCTTCCCCTCGGGATTGGCATTCTCAATTTTAAATTTTCAGAAGATCAAAAATATATAATTTTTATTTTATTTTTTTTGTTTTTCATCTTCTCTCATGCACACTTGGGCTGGGTCGGGGCCCTCTTGGAAGAATCCGGTTCGAATTCACATGAACTGGACAATAGCTCGTGCTTCTTCTTCCTCCGCCCCAAAATTAATCTGAATTATTAATCATCAACCCGGCCTACTTGTTCAGAGCTTCTTCTCTTCAGAATGAGAGAGACTCGAGAAAAATGGATGGATGGATGAATTGATAATACAAAAGCTTTGCGTAGGAGACCACCACGTGCTGCTCAGATGGTCCCCGGATCATCTGCAGCTTCTATGCATTTTCCACGTCTCTCTCTCTCTCTCTCTCTCTCTCTCTTTTTATATATATATATATATCTTTTTACCCTTAAACCTAAGTCTTATGATTTTAGGGTTTTTTGCATCCACGCACTCGAAAATGTGCAAAATCATGTAAATCGCGGTACTCCGATCAATCATGACCTACTATGCGAGCATAGCAGAAGAAACGATGAGATGACGTGAAAATTAAAATTTTAACTTCTATCGAAATATTTCAATTTCACTTAAAATTATAACGAAATAATTTTTATTTTTTTTTTTAAAACTTAATATTTCTTCGGATTATGAAATGTTTAAAATAGTAAAAATGATCTGAAATAAAGTAGAAAAACGAAACCAAAATTTAAAATCCTGATCAAAACGTCCCAATCTGCGCAAGGATGTGTTTGTGGTTTTGAACATCTGCAAGGGCGTATATGCAAAAACACAGTGAACAGGATATGTGATGGGAACTAGACACGCCTCTCTCTTGTGAAAGAGAAAGATATGAGAGTTTGTGTCCTAGAACCAAAAGCTCCAAATAAAGATTTGAATGATGTCGGGGGAGCTCGCGATGGAGACCCACCACCGCATTCTTATTCTTCTTCTTTTCCTTCGCTCTACTCTCTCACCAATGGTCGACTGGTCCCTTGCACGGGCCGCATGCACGTGTTTAGTGAAGGATCTGTCACCAAATCTTGGGAAGCTTGTGGTCCGGGTGTCCGATAGCCTGGCGGCATCGTAAACCCATACCTAGTATTTTCTAGTTTCAAGCGAGCGATATGTGAAGCACATTATTTATGTAAGATAAAACATAATAATAATAATAATAAATATATCGATATATGTGATTCACTTAAGATCGAATTACGTTTACGGAGAAAATGAGAAATCCATTATTCTTTAGAGTTTAAAACTCAACTAGACTCTTTCATCAAGTCTTGATAATGTCTACATCTTTAGAGAGAATTTTCAAGAGAACACTATAAGGAACCACCACGAAAAAGAACTGACATTCTCTCTTTTTCTCTTCTCTTTATTCTTTTTATTTTTATCTCTCTATTTCTCTCTAGTTCAGCACTATTCCTACTAAACTCTTTATATTACTAAAATATATATAGACACTAATTGAGTTTGAGTTTTACTCTAATTATAACTCATAATATTACAAATCAATAATAAGTCTGAATATAACTTTGAATTCCTACTTTAACTTAAACTCTAATATGAGTTCGAGCACCCAAAACTCAACAATCTCTACTTTGACTTGAACTCAGGCGTGCCAACATCATGAAATTTCAGCCATTATCTCTCATCCGGCTTCTCTCCCTGGGTTACTAGCTTATTCAGTTAATTGCAAGTCAACCTTTCTTCTCCTACTTTTCTCCGCAGTTGTGACGCTGCGCAACTCTAATATGTAGCCACCATCACACAACCTTTTGGTCATTGCGCCACCAACAAGCAACTCTCCGTCATTATCGCACAGTCTTAACCATCTCACGGCCTCGCTATTTCTCCCTCTCTGCTGTAGGACCAACTCCAATTACAACCGTGTTGCTTCCCAGCTCACCGACCTGAGCTTTGCCTTTTGCGCACGCATGCATCATATTCCCGCACTCGCTAACCTTTCACCTCCCAGTTTCTTGGTCATACTTAGCCTTAGTTGAGACGCCCTATAGCATCTCATCAAAGACCATTCGCCACTGATTTGAGCCCTAGTCACCATTGATTGAGAGCCCTATATGGCCCTTTGTCGACCTGTTCTCGCACTCTCTCCCGTGAGCGCCGATGGCTTATTCCTGCGTCTCACCTTATCTTCATCTTATTATGTCGTAAGATAAAATTTATCGTACCGTCAAACTTCCCCACATTGAATAAGAATTTTATAATCTTGATTGTTTGTTACTAAACTTTGATACCAATTGTTAGAATTCGCAACGGAAGGTTCACAGATTACCTTATTCTCAAATAATATAAGAAACGAAGAGTAATGCAAGATAAAAGAAAAGAACAAGAAAAAACACAAAGATATATGTGATTCACCCAAAATCGAGTTACGTCCACGGGGGAAGCGAAAAATCCACTATAAAAAAAACTTTACAAAAGTCTATAAGAAAAATTGTATTCTTTCTTATTCAACTAAACTTTTCACAAAATCTTGATAATGTCTACACTTTCAGAGTGAATATTCAAGAAAACACCACGATGAACTATTACGAGAGACTATCGAAAAGTACTAGAAAGACTCGCACACGAGAGCCGATACTCTTATTCTCTTTCTTTTCTCTCTATTCTCTTTGTTTCTCTCTAGTTCAACCTCGGCACTACCCTCGCTAAATTCTACGTATTAGTAAAATATTTATAGACCTTTATTGAGTTTGAGTTTTATTCTGATTATAATTTCTAATATTATAAATCAATTATGAATCTAATTTTGAATTTCTATTTTAACTCAAACTCTAATTCAAATTTAAAATATCCAAAAATCAATCGTTTACAAGTTGCAGATACGGGAGACTAAACTTCTACTTGCAATTTTAAATCATTTTCATAACTCATTTTATACGATGAAAAAAAGAAAAACACTAATCCGGTTGAATCGCCCTCATTAGCTTGGTCAAAACAGATTGAAAATTCCAATTAATTTCAATTAATTTCAAAGTCAAAAAGCTGCGATCCAAATTGATGAGTGGGTCAAACACCAGAGACCGCAAAACCATACATTAAATCATCACGACCTGCTTTTGCGTTGCCCGTTCGTACCATCGTCACAATCAAAAGCAATTTGTAAATTAACTTCTAAAAACAAATCTATAATTAAATATTTTGAACCATTTTTTTTATTTGATACCAGCAAATATGATCATCTGCGATAATTATTGGTTTTCATTGGAGTAGTATGCCACTGCCCTTAATACATGCATTTTAGTTCTATTTTTGGTCTTTTTATTTCTCTTATTTGGAAGCAAAAAAGGCATAACCGCGTTGACTGAATGGTCAAATTCAGACCAAGACTTACACTCAGTTTTCCAGTCAAAACCAAAGCCAACCCATCCTCGCCGTCTCGGGATTCGCATACATAAGTATCTCACAGATCCCTAGGCAACGGAATGATGCGCACCCTCCAAAGCCGCTTTCCTCCACGACGGCCGCTCGCCACTTTTCTCGGACCCCACTTTCTGACTCCTCATTGCCACGATTGAACATGGCAGCGTGTAATTAATTGGTTTTGAATATATATTGGCGAGTAGTTGATTAGCACGTGGATGGTAGCATGCTTTGCGGTCAATTTTGGAGTCCCAGTAAACACCTTAGCATCCGCCACATCTCTCTTCGCTCGCTTCGCAAACCTCAATAAATAAATAAATTTAATAAACAAAAAGATTTTTTTAAAAAAATAAAAAACACTCGCTAAAAAAGCACACCACCCGCTCCTCTCTCTCTCTTCTCCACCCGAGGAAGAAACTTTCGAGATCGGAGGAGGAGGAGAAGAAGAAGAAGAAGAAGAAGAACGAAGAAGGAGAAGGGATCGCCGGGGATGGGAGGTGTGACGTCTTCGGTGGCCGCGCGGCTGGCGTTCTTCCCGCCGAGCCCGCCGTCGTACACTTTGGTGAAGGACGAGGCAACGGGGCTGGTAACGCTGAGCCGGTTCCGGCACCGGGAGAATGTGGAGGTGCTCACGCTGCCCACCCGCCGCGGCACCGAGATCGTTGCCGTCTACGTCCGCAACCCCATGGCATCCTCCACCCTCCTCTACTCCCACGGCAACGCCGCCGACCTCGGTCAGATGTATGAGCTCTTCCTCGAGCTCGCCATCCACCTCCGCGTCAACCTACTTGGGTACTTCGCTTCTCGTGTCTTCTCTTCTCCTTCTTCTTCGCTAGATCTTTGTGCGGGGCTTGGGGTTGGTGTTTATTTTTGAGAAAACTGTGGATCTCGATATGTTTGCTGTGGATCTGGGGGAAGTTTTCGTTTTTCCTTCGATTTTGGGGGTGGAATGGTAGTGGTTTTGGACTGAATAAATTGCTAAATGATTCTCGTGTTATTTACGGCGATAAAGGTGGTGATTTTGGCGTAAATTTGATTTCTTTTGCAGCTTGGATCAGTTCTTGTACTTTGATTTGGAGGATTTTTTACTTCAGCTAGTGGATTCAATATGATTGTAAATTTCTCTCTTTTTTTTTCAAGTGGAAAATTGGACGGTTTTCTGGTTTTTAGCTTTTGCGTTTCCAGTTTCAATTTGCTAAATATTGTGGTCAAACTGTTAGGAGAGTGACATTTGTTAAAATGCTTCGCTTTGCTCTCTTGTTGGCATTCTCCTCCTCCTCCGCTTTCTCTTCTTGTTTCTGTCGTTTCCTTTCTCCTTTTGTTATTCAACGATGTAAGGCTCTAAAAAACTAGCTTTGTCGTTTTGACTCTGCAGAAAGGCCTGGTTATCCGCTGATTTTTGTTGGTTCTCGAACTAGACAAAGTTTGATCCAACTCCATTCTTGGATTTTCCGTCTGGTGTTTATAGCTTTACGGAATAAGAAAAATCTCATTTCAGCAAGGTGTTGTTTGAAATGAACTTTGGTTATATGCGCGGCGGAATGTCATGTTTGGTGTTTGGATTTTTTTTTTTTAAGTTCTTTTCTTTTTCTCTGGTGCTTTGTAGACTGAATAACTAGCTGCAACATAAATGAAAACTTCTACTATTGGAAGGTTCAAACAGCAAATTTATACTCATGCCATTCCAAAAGTTTATGCACATGTATGAATGTGAAGATGCTAGACATGCGGATCAGTCATAGAATGCAAGCATGCTAGTGGCAATGGGATCCCCTTGCTCTAACACTCTTGATTCTTCAAACACTTGATATCTAATCCTTGATTCTATGTCTAATTAGTTAGTATCAATTTCTATGGAATTGTAATAAGGTATCTTCTGCTCTAGCATGATGCAAAATTGTCATGAAACGTTAGAATGTTTTCTGGTTGGTGCACACTTTCTTCATTTATATTAATGCACATGCCTTGTTGTTGATCTCAGTGGACTTCTTTCAGACTTCTGTAGAAGGAAGCAATTTTTTTATTTTTTCCAATAAAGATAAGTATTCTCTTGGATTAACAAACATTCTGTGAAATTTTAATCAGCCTCCAATTGTTTCAATTAATGGAAGATTTAGGTCTTCAAGCAATTTGTTAGTGTTGAATAGGTGATACTAACCACTAACCAGAAAAGAACCCCATATGTGGTGCTTACAGATACCTAGATATAAATGTCAGTGTACTACATTAGCTTGATATGTCCTTTGGTCTTTAGTTTGTAATCAAACTCAAGCTGTCTAGAAAAGAATCTCAGGTTATCTAGATAGGTGAAGTGTTGAAAGAAAAATGATGAGTTAGTTGGTGATTCAAGTTCCAATCCTTCTGAAAATAATAGCTGCCACTGTGTGTTTGTTCTAGTATTTTCACCTATTTCCAGGAGTAGGAGTCACTTTGTAGTTACCAAGTTGGTCTGCTTGTCCATTATTTTGAAGTCAGCAGACTAGATAACAAATTTTCAGATTGTGGAAAACATGCTTTTCCGCATTTTTTAGGTCGTAGGAAGCTCTTTGGAAATGGCTTTTCTACTAATTTTGTGTTACAGCTTAAATGAGGCACATATGTGGGAGCTTGATTTCTGTTATGATATTCTTCTTCATTGTTTGTGACACCTCTATGGTCAACTTCAAAATGCAAGTAAGCACAATTTTGTATCTACATGAAACACTTTCTATTAATAGCCAGAATATTTCAGAAGTCTATGTTACTGTACTTCCACTAGGAAATTTGGGATATAGGGTTCTGAATGTGCTGTGCAATCTTGGGCTAGGTTTAGCTGTTTAGGGCTTTTCTTACCTTAAAAATAGGTATAGAGCATATAGGCATCAGCTGGAAAATACTTCATGAACTGGGTTTTGTTTGGGCTCGGCCTAGTTGCCAAGTTTGGGCATGCCTTGATTCGCACCCATTCTGACCTGTTTATAATTCTTTGGTAATGCGTATTGCCTCAAGGTTTGATATGATGAATAACCATGTACTTGGATCAAGAAGTTTCTTTTGCCATAGTGGAGATTATTTAAGGAAATAAATTACCAGGAATCTTGCATAGGTATTTATAGAGGTTGTTTCGGTTCATATGTTCTAGTATTTGGTGGGGGTTTTTGCTTCAATAATTCCTTTGGAGGTTTTTGGAGCCTAGCAGAGCTATTGGCTATCTATTTCGTAGAAAGCAAGGCTAATAATTCGGGGCTGGTGTGGTTGTGATTAGCAAGGTGATAATCATGTGATGAGCACCTTATTTGCCATCCACTAGTCCATTCACGGTTTAAATACTTTTTTTTTGAGCAACTGGAATTTACCATTGATAGCCTTGCAATAGCAAGGAATGATTTATGGTTTAAATACTACTACCAACTTACATCAAAACACAAACATACTAATTTCAGACATACATTTAGTTAAAATCCTTTCGCGATTCATGACTTGCCTTAATCAATAATCGTGATCATCAGGCGATCATCACAACCCAAACAGGACTTGAGACAATATGGTGATCATTAAGTCCAGTGATTTAGCTTTTTTCCTGAATTCTTCTGTCAATATTATTGTGATTGTTGTTCCTTTTTTTGACAAAAAATAGTGTTGCACTCCTTATCCATGTACATTTGGATGTGAAGTGAGATATTTGCTGAAGGTGTTCTTTTCAACTTGGTTGGACTACTCATGGCATCTATGCCAGATTAATGATACCTACGCCAAGTTCTCATTCTGAAATCAGTTTCTGATTCTAAAACTTAATCCATTTTTTATGCACGACTTATAATTTCTATCCTTTATCTGTGCATCTTCACGCTTTGTTTTTTGTACCTAAGAAAGTGTAGTTCATGCATGAAACAATAACGCTATTGTACAGTTGCACTGGTCACTTTTGATCACGTGTGTTGCATTAATATGCAGATGCAAATCATATACTCTAATTGTGATACACTATTTGATGAGTTCTTCATTTCTTAATGTAGGTATGATTATTCTGGATATGGTCAATCATCTGGAAAGGTTTGTCGCTATGTGAACTATTATTTTGTGAATGACAGTCCAATGCTTATGATTCCAGTCCAGACATTCGACATGAGTTCTATATGATTTTCTTTTTCTTTCTGTTCCCTAGCCAAGTGAACAAAATACATATGCTGATATTGAAGCTGCTTATAAATGCCTTCAAGAGAGTTTTGGTGCTAAGGAGGAAGATATCATCCTTTATGGCCAATCTGTTGGAAGTGGTCCAACCTTGGAACTGGCAACTCGTCTTCCTCGATTGCGAGCTGTTGTTTTGCATAGTCCAATACTTTCAGGTCTAAGAGTCATGTATCCCGTAAAGCGCACATATTGGTTCGACATCTACAAGGTTTGTACTTACCAAAAATGTTTGTGATAATTTATTCTTTGCTGCATATGGATAAAGTTTTCCTGTAGCTTATTATTGATTTGAGGTTTTTTGGTTCTCTTTGACAGAATATCGACAAAATCCCATTGGTTGATTGTCCTGTACTAGTAATTCATGTGAGTTTTTCTGACTTTACATACCAGGAGCGATCTTAAAGGATTGAATATAAGTAATTTTTCTTATGAATTTGTGTATGAGGAAGGAAACAATTTGCATTGATCTCCACTTGGTGCCTATATTGAATTTGTCAAATAGCAATTAACGTCACTTTCATGCTATTTCATTTTTATTCATGCAATTCATGGCCAATGAACACTGAACTGCTTTTATGGCTGGCTGACACCAAAATCCATAAGATTAACTTAGAAGCCTATCCTGTGTTTTAGATTAATTTCAATATTTCAGGAAAGGGTAAAAATGGCTTTTCTTGAAACAAGTGACCTTGATGTTGTTCACTTTAATGTGTCTAGAGTGCTGAAGTTTCCCTAGTTAGGTCTATTTAAACAGGCCAGTTCCATTCTTAACTCGGATTTGGTATGACACCTGGAGTCAGTCAGGTTTGGTCCAGTTGAATTGAGCAGCATTGAACAGAATTGGGAATGACATAATCTAGTGAAAGAACTATATGAAAGTTCCTCTGTAATTTCAGTTCCTCATAGTGGAAGTCAAAATATTGCACGGGATATAACTTTGATTGCCTTGAGATATTTATGGATTCATGTTTGTTTACACCATACTACATCTATGGCTTGCGTATTTCAAAGGTTTTATAACAAAAATGTTGAGCGAGACATGGGTTCAGCTGCATGCTTTGCATCAACTTACAATAAATGGCTATTGTCATATGCAGGGAATGTCAGACCAGGTTGTTGACTGCTCTCATGGCAAGCAGCTTTGGGAACTATGCAAGGAAAAGTACGAGCCCTTGTGGATCAAGGGTGGAAACCACTGTGACTTGGAGCTCTTTCCTGAGTACATTAGACACCTCAAGAAGTTCATTTCTACAGTTGAGAAGTCACCTACGCTAAGAAACACCTGGAGGAATTGCATGGATCGATTTGAGCCTTCCAGAAGAAGCACTGACTGCTTTGAAGCATCACGGAAGAGCACTGACCGAAGAGAAAAACCGAGGTATAGCACAGATAAATCCAGGAACAACGATAGCAAAACCAGCAATTTGGAGAGGTTGGAGAAATTAAAATTTTCTTTTGACCGTATGGAGAAGTCACGAAGGAGTGTAGATTGCATCGAGAAATCCAGGAAGAACACCGACCAGCTGGAGAAAGCAAGGAAGAGTGTTGACAGGTTGGACAGAATAAGGGCTGGATGAATTCCCATGCTTGTGAAATATGTACATGACTCTGTCCAAGTAGAAAATTTGTTTGTGCATTTATTTATGGTTTTCCAATCATGTTGTTTGTTGTGTTTGTGGAGTTTACATAAATATTGGTTGGTGGAAGTTTACTAATCATAGTTTGTAACATCATTTTATCAGGCTTGATTTAATTTTTGTCTTTTATGAAAATATATTTGTGTAATCAAGCTTGGTTTGTAATTTATTTATGATAATTTTTTTGCATTGATATTGTTTAGAAATGATTTGTAAATATCTTGCCAGATAGCATTTTAGCTTGAATTTACTATGCATTTGAAGGCCAAAAACAAACATGGATTTGTTAGAATTTATTACGTGCAACCTCTCAAATTTATGAGCAACTCTATGTGAACTCAATATTTATTTGTGACTCTTTTTCTGAAATTTTGTTACCTATAACCTCTTAATTAATTATAAACGAAAATTTTCATTTATTTACCCTATGAAATAATTCTTTGGCTTTTTAATCAAATATTTTTTAGGTGCCAAATTTCTGAAAAAACCTCTTTTTAAAAAAGGGTTACAGCAAGTTTCTCACTTTTTTAAAAAATTGCAAAAAATTCCTTTTTAAAAAATTTATAAAAAGCCCTCATTTTTACTAAATTTACAAAAAATGCTCATTTTTCGTAAAAATTTAATGAAAGCCCTTGTTTTCTTAAAAATTTACAGAAAATTCCTCATTTTCTTAAAAATTTATAGAAAAGCCCCTATTTCTTAAATAATTACGAAATTTCTCATTTTAAAAAATTGCAGAAAAGCCCTTTTTAAAAAAAATAGACAAACCCTCCTTTTCTTAAAATTTGAAAAAAAAGTAGACATTTTCCTAAAAAATTGCACAAAAAAATTATGCAATTGTCATTTACTTAGAGGGTGTTATTTGTAATAAATTTTCATATAGTGTTTTTTACAATTTTGTGCATTCATGATGTTATTTGTAATTCTTTATCTTATAGGGTGTTATTTGCAAATTATAACTTAAAATGGAAATAAATTTTGAAACAATGTGTTATTTGTATTTATTTGTCTTACAAATCTTCAATGCAAGTTATAATATATTTATAATGTGAATAATTTTAAATATGATGTTATTTGCAATTATCTATCTTACTAAGTCTTTTTTGCAAATTATAGTAATATTAAAATATAACAATTTCAAATCAGAGTTATATTTACAAATATTAATTATACAGGATGTTATTTACAAATATTTATATTTTTCTGTTTTTTATTCAAAATATAACACAAAATAAGTTGCATACAAAATTAATTGATTATTTTTTAAAAAAGATATTACAAGTGAGGAGTGTATAACACAAATAACGAAATAACGAGAGCCTTTTTCAAACTTTTAAGAAAATGAGAATTTTTATATTCTTTAAAAATTAAGGGCTTTTCTATAAAATACGGGTTTTTTTTGTAAATTCTAAGAAAAATGAAAAACTTTCCTTTAAGTTTTTAGGAGAATAATAACTTTTTTGTAATATTTTTAAAAATAAAGGGTTTTTATGTAATTTTTTAAAAAGAGAATATTTGTATGAATTTTGTGCCTAAAAAATATTTGCTTAACGGACAAAAGAATTCTTTTATACAATAAATAAGTGAATATTTATATTCAAAATTAATTAGATGTTGTAAGTAACGAAATTTCAAAAGGAAAGATTATAGAAAAAAATTGAATTTAATGATTCTTATTATTTATCTAAGTATTTTACTTGGTTTTTTTAAAGAAAAGAAAATATTTCCAACTAGACGAGGCGTTCTTTGCAAAGTGATTAAAAAGAAGTGACATATGCAAATATCGAACATCACGGGGCCTTTCTGCAATTTCTGTAAACTCTGGGCCTCTGTGTGTGTGTAAAACGCTGGGGTTAAGGGTGTCTTTAGCTTCGGATCATGATCAAATTTAAGATGAAAATTAAAGTGTAAAAAAATAATTTAATTAAAATTTTAGTATTTAGCTGCTGATTAATTAACTAATGGTTTAAATTTTTCGTGAATCTACTCTCGAGTTACTGTTATTTTAAACAAGTCTTTATCCGGTTCCAAACTAGCGAGGGTTTCAGCCCTACCCTCCCGGTCCTCGCCCTCGACCCCTTCCTCTCCGACGTGCTACGCCGCGACCCCTTCGCCTCCAACGACTCCATCCTCTTCCTCCCCTCAAGAAATCCCTCTCCTCCTCCTTCCCTCTGCCCTCACCCTCCTCCCTCCTCTCCTTCCTCATCCCCGTTCCCCTTGTTCTCCATCTTGTCGGCCCCTTCCCCTCCGTCTCCCGCTCCCTCCTCTCGTCCCATCGGTTCTCCTCCGAAATGGGCTCCTCAATCGGTCTCCGTCGAATGATGGCGTTCTCGGCGTTCCTCCGCCTAGGTTTGATAGTCTACGGCGAGTGGCAGGACGCCCACATGGAAGTGCGCTACACCGACGTCAACTACCTCGTTTTCTCCGACGCCGCGAAGCTCGCCACGGCCGGTAAATCCCCGTTTGAGAGATCCACGTGCCGTTACTCACCGCTTCTTGCCTTCCTGCTGATTCCCAACTCGATCCTCCATTGGTCCTGGGGCAAGCTCCTATTTTCCTCTGCTGGTACTCGGAACACGCTGTTGCTACTGATTTCTGAGCTATTTGATATGTTTTGTTACTGAATTGCGAGATGCTGATACTTTTTATGGATTTCTAGGTATTTGCATTTGGTTGTTCTGTCAGCAAATTTTACTTTTAAATTGCTCTTGATGTCAGAACGAATCATTAATGGTGCTTTCTGGTGTATAATTCCATACAAGTCATAGTTTGACTTCTAAATCAAGTTGTAGCGATTGAATTCGTCCAAAGATTTATGTTTTACATAAGGTAAAGTCTAAAACTGAAGATTTTGGTGAACATTGTCAGGCAAGTGCATTTATGTGGAATTTCTCCTCAGATGGCATTATTATCCTGTGACTGATGCGGATGGTGCCTTTGCTTTAGGTGAACTTTTTGGTATTTAATATAGTTTCTAGATTAGTTAGAATTGAAATGGCGTATTATTTGGCAGATTTGCTGGCGGGCTTCTTTGTAGACATCATTTTGAAGCTTCGTCGTATGCCTGAGAGTTTACTTCTATGATCTGTGGCAGCTTGGCTCTTCAACCCTTTTACCTTCACAATTGGTACCAGGGGAAATTGAGAGCCTATTGTTTGTGCAATGATTCTGTAGATTATAATATGTATTTTGAATGGTGTAAGTTTTGCTTCCTTTTACATATTTATGCATTTCTTTTGTCATGACATGATGCAATTTCAAACTTTTTGAATTGTGCTTTAATTATTTACTACTTTGTTTGTCATCTTGGGCTAACGTAGCTGGGTTTTTTTATGTGTACTTCTGATTTTGGAATACTAGCCTTGACCCTGTATCTTGAGTATTTCTCACATCTGAAATTGGATTTTACAACAAAATTACAACTTTGAGATTGTTGCGAATCACTTGATGTGGAAACAA
Source organism: Trichopus zeylanicus subsp. travancoricus (assembly GCA_005019695.1). Classification (NCBI taxonomy): domain Eukaryota; kingdom Viridiplantae; phylum Streptophyta; class Magnoliopsida; order Dioscoreales; family Dioscoreaceae; genus Trichopus; species Trichopus zeylanicus. Next base: position 464,406 of record RXID01014326.1, read on the forward strand.
TGGGGAAAAACCAGCTTAATGTGTGGAATTAGCCCAAAAATTTGTTATGATGCATCCTTTGTTGTTGTCGAAATACTAGAGTATATGAACTTTGTGTGGGTCTTAAGTCTATTATTTGCTTTTAACATATTATTTATGATTATCCTAATTCTTGTGTTGTTTAGAACGTTCTATAGGTGTTGAGTTGTGGGTTTGGTGACTGCTTCTCTTTTCTCTATATCATATCATGCTATGATCTGTTGCAGGTAAGATGATTCAGGCTGCTAGTATGGACTGGTTGTTCATTTCCAAATCTACCCCATCATTTATGCTCTTCCCTTTGTCCTTATGTTGAACAAATGCAATGCTGGGCCTCATAAGTACACTCTCAAACAATGGAGTCCGGGAGAAGTCATAACCAGTCAAAGTTCTTGGACAAAGTTGGTTACGTTATCAACTGTACTATGGAAAGAGGCATCTTCTCCATGGGTTTTTCTTAGAAGCAACATTACAGTGGACAGTTTTCTCTTTGGGCTAATTTCTGGTTAAATATTCTGTTTCTTCACTGCTATCTTCTTCAAGCTTTATGGGTGGGAGTTTTTGAATGAGGCGCTCTTGTATCATCTCGCACGGACTGATCCAGGACATAACTTCTCCATATATTTCTATCATATCTATCTTCATCGCCAACATGGCTTCTCAGCATTGGAGAAACTCATTTCCTTTCTCCTCCAGTTAATGGTTCAGCTTGCACATATCTCATGCTTTGCAGGGAACCGTCCTTTTTGTCTTCTTCTGCAGACCATTCCATTTGTTGCATTCAGCAAGGTTAGCGAGGCAATCTCCTTAGTTTCTTTACATATTTCCAAGAACTATGGGATGATCTATTTCAATTGAATGTGCTGGCACAAAAGTTTCTCTTTTGTTTTTTGTTTATCCCTTATTCACATTGGCTTCTTTTTAATGATGTATGACAGGTTATCACTGCACAGTTCTGTGTGTGGTGGTTCTGCTTGTTGCCTCCTGTTCTTCCCTGGAGCAATATGAAGCTCAAATGGAAAGGCTTGGTCTGTGGTTCTGTTTGGATGGGATGTCAACTTCACTGGCTTCTTTGGGGCTATCTCCTGGAATTCAAGGGCCGGAATGTCTTCATACAGTTGTGGCTGGCTAGCCTCCTGTTCTTTGCTGCAAACACTTTTGTTTTCTCCAGTTTTTATTCTACTAAGTAGTGATCCTTTTGGTGCTTAAAAAATGGTTTAAGAACATTGTTTGGCGCCCTGAGTTTTCCTTTTATTCCTTGATCGTTCATTGTAGGAAATTTTTCGCTGTCTTGTTCCTTATGCAAATGGTGTATTATTAGCTTGTTATCTGACCATAGTAAACAACTTGTTTGTTGTGTTTTTGTTCATTTGTCTGACAAAGGTTATTTAATGTGGTTTAATCTCCATTTTTTTTTTGTAAACAATTTTCCAGAATGTCTTTTTATATTGCTTGTTTCGATCCGATAATTTTTACAATATTTTTATAATAATTTTTTGTTTTAGCTTTCAAGCATAATATTACAATATGTCATAAAAATCTTAATATTCGAGTTTGCATAAGGAAATAGTAAAAAACACAATATATATTATTGTTAGATATAACAGTTTTTCAAAACATTGTCTCATAGTTCAAAACGTTTACATCATGAGTTGTAAGAATACAGTGAGTAATGTCTGGAGAATTCCAGATAGAAAAGAAAGCATTAGGGAGAAAAAAGATTTTAGCTTGTCATGAAGCTCGGCATGGGCTTCACTTTGTTTGCCACTTCTTCGTCTGTATGTGCGATTACTTCATGATGAAAAAATATAACATTATTCTCTGCAAGTAAATAAAAAAAGAAAAAAAATCATTAATATGATTATAGAAAATTAATTCAAATATATTTATAATTGATAACGAACTAAAAAATTATTAATTTTTTGACATCAAAAAGTTACTTATAATATTTTATATAAAAAAAGAGTAGATTGTCACTCATACATCTCATAAAGCTGTAGTTTTTTTGTTTTGAAACATATCCTCATTTCGTACTTCATGTTGTGATATATGGATGTTAGATTCTGTTGTTTCATTGTATGCTTCCATATTTTCTTCAATGCTATCATGAACTTGTTCGTTAGCCCGATATTGGCGAAACAATTGGTCCTCACTGTAATTTCTATATATAAAATTATGTAGCACAGAACAAGACACTACTATAGCACATTGTGTCTCGTAAATATATGATTGTATTTTATGAAGTATTTGAAACCGTCGCTTAAATAAACCAAATGTCATTTCCACACAATTTCTCAAACTAGCGTGCATATAATTAAACTTGTCCTTCGGATTTCAATATCGGACTCGACCGTGACCAAACTGTCCAATATGGTACCGCTCATTTTGAAATGGTGCGAAAAAGTAACTAGTAATGACATAACAAGCATCCACAAGATATTATTTATCTAAAAATAAACTATGATTAGCATTACAAATATTATTATTCGTGTTTAAACAAAAACAAAAATACAAGTTTCACCTTTAGGAACCGAGAAATCGCCTTGCGTTAAACATTTTTATAAGACTCATGCATTTATCACAATCCCTCCCAACCGCTACAAATGTACAAGAATTCCAAATCAAAATATACAGCTAGCATAACATTTTGCGTAAGCAAACTATGTCTATTTCAAAATGAAAATTACATTTTACCGAGTGCATCTTACAATAAAATACATAATATGTTAGAATTTTAATTTGTCATTTCTTTGAGAATATTATCGTCATTATCTCACCTTGAAGAATGGATACGTTTATCCTTGATTAAGAATCGCAAGATGAACTGGAGCATCATCAAGCGACAATTGTATGTAATCGTTTTTTAGTGAGATAATACTTTGCAAGACTTTATTGAAGTACCTGCTTATAGTCTCCGTAAAATGTTGGAATATCAGCTGCAAGTCTCTGTTAAACACCCTACGAGCAACCAAGTAAAGAAAAATCTCTACTTATAATTCAGATAATACATGCTATGTAGATACAATACTTTCCCGTTCAACTAAGACAGTTGTAGAAATACTTGGGGCGCAACTCTAAAGGTTCGGAAGTATCGTTCCTCATTACCTAGTAAATCGTATATAGCCTTCATCCTAGTAAACAGTCAATTATTCAGTGGACGAGGGGATCTTCTCGTATTGGTTGAGAGGTTTTGTATCTGATCGAAAATGCTATCTTTCAAAACACTCCATTTGTAGCACCTCATCGTCAATAATGTCGTCGTAATTAGACATCTTATAGTGTTATAAAGATAAACACACTTTGACATAGCATCCGCAATAAGGTCTTTCTATAAATAGAGACCGATCCGACTCACATGATAAACAGTTATTTCACACTAGAAAATTTTAGAGGAAATCACGTGACACAGGATCCTAAACATGATAAAACACAAAAGACATAGCTTTTTAAAGATCTCATAAGACATACAGTCCCAATGACATGAGTCGTCACATGTCCAACAATTACAACAAATAAAAAGAGTACAAAAAATTAATGACATAAATCCTCACATGTCTAATAGTTAAAACAATGTCCAAAAACACAGACTCATTGGCACGACATTATAAATTGGACAAATTCCAATAAAAATTCACATGCAAAAATTGTCTGAATGATAAATCATGCCTAATTGATAGAGCGTGTCTATGCTTTCGTACATTATTGCATCATATGACAATCTACTCGGAGTTACATGAGAATTGAGTGGATGACCCATCCGATTTACCTACCTCTGCTCTGCGATTTGCATTAAATTCATCTATTCGCAAGTTAGCCCATAATTTTAGTCCAACTAGATCCTCCTCTAGCAAAAAATAATCGTGGAACAATGAATTCTTCAGACGTTCAGCGCATTTAAACTTGTTTGAACCGTCCAAAAAACTAAGACTGAACAACTTGGCTATGCACTTGTTATACTTGTGTTCGGTTTGTTAATCTCCACTACGAGCATTCTTGAGAAATATTCTATTCAAAACATCATACTTTCTCTCCATAATATCAATCCACCTATTTATAATCTCCTGATTAATATTTTTTGCAGACTTGCTCGCAGTACTTCTCAAGAACTCTCCACTACGTCTCCTATTGTTTTTTCCACTATTACTATCCAATCCTTCAAGAGAGTGTTTCCCACATGACTTAGTAGTATGGTTCTCACTACAAAACAAGTTCCTCCGAGCAGTACAATTGGCTGGATCATTGTCAACCTCAATGTTTTGTCTCATTGGTGAGTCGCTTGAATCGGATTCCTCTCGTGGTATCGATGATGCTTCAGGTGCACTTTTCGATAAATGCATCCACCATCCCATGGCAATTGAGTTCTTCACTATCATTTCTACGTGAAAAAAATGAGGAAACCTAATGATTCAGGCATTTTCGTAATGTGGGTTATGTTTCGAAAAAAAGATAACATAAAATTTCACAAGGTATTCAAAAAATTACAACGTAAAGTGTAACATACCATAAAAAAAATCTTTCATTATTAGCCTGTGGTGATCATAGTCTCATATCCATCCGCTCTTGTTCTTCATAAATTATAAATCATTATACCTTTCTTTCACTCCCTTTCATCTAACCCTCAATTGCTCTGCATCGTGTGTTATGACAGATAATTAATTGAATTTTTGCACAACTTTATTCCAAGATTGCTTTCTATAATTACCACCATTGTTCTTCCATCAATATGTTCCTCCATTAGCAACCGAACAAATAAAGTGTCCTCATCTGTGGTCCAATTTGGAGAGTGTACATTCTTGTTAAAAGACTATTCCACTTGCTAAGTTGACTTTCCCTTACATTATATTTGAGGACTTCGCTGAATTGGTGAATTTCGAGCATCCATTTCTGTATTAAAATCACAAGAAGTAAACAATTGTTTCAACCCAAAAAATGCGAATATAATAACGTGGAAACCATTTCAGCACAACAAGGAACTTGGTAATGTAAAGGCATATGCAATTAGCAAACTTAGCAAGTAGATTTCAAGGTTGGTAACACTGAATAGTCATTAAAACACAAGATTGAGTGGTTCAACCAAGAAAAGTTCTTAAAGATGAAGAGTATCAGTGGCATAAAGTGAAAAAGTTGGTGAGCCTTGAGAAACCTCCCTGATCACTACTGTCTGCATTTACCCATTCCCAACAACCTCGGAGGTTGAAATCACACCAACCTCTTCAATGTCCATATCAATCGTACCTAAATTCTTCAAGGGACTTTTTTGCATTTGTACCCCTTTTGCACCTAAAATTTCATCCAGTCTAGTGAAAAGAGTGGCACAAATTATGCAAAAGACCAAAAATATCATTTAAACCATCCCTCAAATGTTTCCAAGTACAGGTGTATCTGCAAATAATGTGGTTTTGTAAAGGTACAAGTGCAAATATCATCAGTGGAGGCACATATATGCAAATTGACATACTTAAAGGGGTATATCTGCAAAAACACCTTAGTATATTACCCAGTTATCCGTAGGATCATGTATTTAATTCCTCGATGCATGTTACAAAGCCCTCAAATTGCTCATAGTTCTGATAAACTAGCCTTCTCATTTCTCAAGGAAGAAGCACACTCGATGAGGGGGAGAGTTCTCTGCTTCTCTTATTGTACACGTCCAGCTCTTAGTTTAGTATACTGCTGTCCCTCATAAAGATAGAATAAAACCTACTGAGAAAGAGCAGAGGTGAAGTGAAAAGTTTCTGCAAGCTGAGAGCAGTGATATGCAAAACGCAAAATGCTTGAAAGCCTCAAATCAGATGTGAGTTTCTGAGTTCTCCGAGATGAAAGGCATATATTCCTGCTATTTATACTACATGTGATTCTCTTGCAACACAAGTACAGAACTCCTACTTGGCTTTCACATCCAAATTGCATCTGATGTGCATGCAACCAATTCCATTGTTTTTTGACACTAAATCGTGAAACAAAGAAATTATTTGCAGTTATCCAGCAAGCAAAACATCATTGTTCTTATAGCTCAGTTCATTGCATATGCAGATATGGAGATCTTAAAGTAGCCAATAGCTTTTTAGTTCAGCAACCAACCCATCAAGCATGTGCAACTCTTTTTACTGTTGGAAGCTCATAGATCTTATAAAACAGACCTTATAAATAAATTTACAATCATAAGAAATGGGAATCTCTGAAAGATCCATAAACCAATCAATGTTCCTGTTATGAATTTCCATAGTTGTTGTTCTGCATCTTATAAAAAAAAATATAGAACAACAACATCCATCATTACTATAATTGTTATGATTACTCTACAAGCTGCCCCACTGAAAATGAATAGCTGCGCTCAAGAGCTGTGGTAAATCCTCGTCTTAGATCAAAATTTCAAAGAGCATCTTACAGGGAAAAAGAAGAGCAAATACATATCGTTCCTATCTGTAATTTCTCTAGGATTTCATTCACTGATCCTGGGAAACAAAATTCGCTTCCATCCATGTCAAAAATTAGCCAATCGATATCGAAGAAAACCAAAACTTTCTCGAAATCGAAAATTCAAAATCAAGAGGAGAGCTTTACCTCGTGGCCATCGGAAACCCTCTCTACAGCCTCCACAAACGCGGTCCCAAACTTGTCTTCGGATCAATCTACAAAACCTCAAGCGCGAACAGCACCGCCCCCAAAATCCCTGCAAACCACACGCAAGACGCGACCTTTTGCTCCTCCAACCGAAATTCGACGGAGTCCTCGCCGGCCAGGGCTTCGTCTTCGGGGACCTTCTCGGCGGATGCCTCTGGGCCGCCGATCGAGGTCCCGCCGGAGCGAGATTGCGAGAGGAGGAGAGGGATCGATGAACGCAGCGAATTAGGCTTCGGAGAGGGGTTGATCGTGCTGAGGGTTTGAGGGCATTTTGGTAATTTAATATTTAATTAAACTATATAGTGTTAGTCTGGTTAAATTTTCAGTATTTAATCGATCGATCGGTTAAAACAGGATCATCCTCCGGCTGATCTGAAACCAAACGCAGAATAGACCTGCGAAAGCTTTCAAATGGGAGGTCGAGACGAGAGAAAAATGCCCCGCGAGTTTGTGACTGTGAAAGGTAGGTAAATCACTTACTTTTACTGTTGTTTGATCCTTCGATCTCATACTGTTTCATAAATTTTTCATCTCTTTCTTGAAATTCTTGTTTTTTCTTCATGTTATCGTGATCCATGATTTTCCCAGATCCACATGTTCAATTTCTTGCTCTGAATGATCGCTGATTCTGCCATTTAGAGAATCTCTTAGTTTGGCTGCTGATAATTTAGTGGTGTTCAGTTTCCTGACTCATGTATTTGGGAATTTATGTGCACATTATTTTATTGCTTTAATTAGAGAATCTTTTATTACTGCCGTGCTTATTTTTCTGAAAAGAAAGAATTTTTATGTAAATCTTCCTCAATCTAGTGGCATTCACGAGCATAATATGTGGATTTTACAATTTTTGTGTACCATTATTTTCTTCCTTCCATTTGAGGCAAACTTAAATTTCTCTGCATGGTTGCTGATCCTTGATGTGGTCCTCTCGACAGAAAGTATAGTTTGCGCTGACATACAAAATCAATGTTATATTTTCAAAAGCGTAATAGCTTTTGCATTTCCAAAATATGAAATTTTCAGTTCCTGAATACCCTACTTTCTTGCTTTCATTTTGGGGAGGTTTTAATTCTCTTGAATGGTTGCTGAATGCTGATTCTCCCAGTGATTCTTTTGTGAAAAGTTAATATTTTTGACAATTTCACAACATTTCCCCCATATGGATTTTTTAGAAGCCCACATTTATACCATTTACTTCATTCATACTCAATAACTCTCAAATTATAGTTGTTCTGCAACCAACAAGGAATGTGCTTTTGTGAATTTGCTATAACTTTTTTGGTGGATGATAAAATGTGGCTTTTGTACTGGTAACACACTAAATTCATGATGTAATGTGTTCTTCTTAAAAAACCAATATTTATTAGATGTCTGGCTCATAAATACTTCAGAAAGTATCTTTGTATATGTGGTGAGTCACCTTGTTGCAACTTTATGAGCTTGTAGTATGAGCCATTATGGCCCCTGCTGGTCAGCTGAGAATGTGATCCCTGTTCTATGACTTTCCCATTTTTTACCAATGCTATGGAGTCTGATTTCTGTATGGTAGATAGCCGATGAGCCACAACTATGCATGTCCTTGCCACTAACATTGTATCCAAGGCTTCCTGAACCAAATGCTCCGATTCGCTGTCAAGTGCACTAGTAGCCTCATCTAAGAGCAGAATTTTTGGATTCTTCAGTATAGCTCGAGCTAGTGCTATTCTTTGTTTCTGACCTCCAGATAGTTGAACCCCTCTTTCCCCACAAAGCGTGTCGTAGCCATTCTCCATGCAACTGTAAATTCATTCCATGACTCATTTTTTTATTTGAAGAAAGATGTTTGTTAAAAAGAAAAATGTAAATGATTCTTGGCCCAATTGTCCCTTATGAATTCATGTGAGTTGGAAAGAGTGGCAGCCCTTATCAACTTGGTCTCTGTGGCTTTCTTATTTCCATATACAATATTTTCTCGAATGGTACCTGCAAACAATGTAGGCTCTTGGGTGACTGATGCGATATGTGACCATAGAAATCTCATGTTGTATTTTTTGATATTCTGGCCATCTATTTCAACGGATCCCTCAGATGGGTCATAGAATCTTTCAATCAATGTTAGAACAGTAGATTTTCCGGAGCCACTCTGCCCCACTAATGCCATTGTTTTCCCAGCTTCTATTTCAAGATTAAAATCACTGAAAATCATTTGCTGTGGCCTTGTTGGATAGCAAAATGAGACATGCTTAAGCTAAACATGACCCTTAATTGCTTCTGTTTTCTTAATTCCTTTTGGATCATCCGGATTTATCTTACTCTCTCGATCAAGCATTTCAAGGACTGAGTTTACTGCCTGTCCACCCTTTTCCAAATCAGAAGTCATGCTTCCTGCATCTGCAGTAACTTTACCCGTGCTCATTAACATAAAGAATGCTTGAAAAAAGTGAGTAGAGGTTAGGTGCTGCTGAATTATCAACTTTCCTTCATACCAAAATCCCAATGCTGAGCTTGCTGTAACAACAAATTGGCAAGTAAACAGGCAAATACCTGAGATCCAAGCCTGCTTGATATTCTCCTTCCACGGTACTTCCTGGGTTTGTTCAAAGAGGCTCAATATTCTTTTCTGCAAGGAGAACACATTGATGGTTTTGTAATTAACCACAGCCTCACCTGCTAACCTACTCCCTTCAATCTGTACTTTTTTGGCCTTTTTCGACATTTTGGCCATCAAAATTTTTCGTAGATAAAAGGCACTTATGGTTAAAGGTTGAATGGCTATGATAACAATTGATAGCCTCCATGTGATCACCAAAGCTAATGCAAAAGCAAGTGAAGCTGTCGTACAGGCTTGTATTACCAGTGACAATCGGTCTCCGACAAGAGATCTTACGAAGTTGGCTTCTGTGGCTAATCTTGCAGATATTGCTGCACTAGAGTTGTCATCTTCATCAAACCAGCCAATTTCAAAGGAAAGGACTTTATCTAGCATCTTTTCTCTTATTCTCTTGGTCAGACACTCTCCCGTGGTGCCAAAGTTGTAATGCTGGAGGATGTTGGCAATCATAGTGACCAATGCTATTATCAAGAAGATAAAGGCATATTTCCTGGTCTTGGATTTGATGAGTTCATTTTCTTGTAAGAAGTAGACTGAGATGACTGTACCCATGGAATAGGCATATGCAGGATAGACTGCTCCAAATGAAGTAAACGCCATTGAGAAGGAGAAGTGTTGGAGCTCTTCTTTCCAACCACTTGGGTTGGAGCAGTAGGATGGTTGTTTCTGCTTAATGGTTCTGAGGTGTTAGGTAAGCTTGTGGTGATTGAAATCACCAAGTTGCTTTGTGCTTCTTTCAATGGAGATCCTTTTTGCAATTCTGATTTCTGAAGTTGTATCATTCTAGAATAAACACCACCTATTCCTCCATTCTGTTCAGTAAGCTGTTGATGGCTACCTGATTCTACCACCTTTCCTTCTTGCATAACAGCAATCAGATCTGCTCCCCAGATTGTAGCAAGGCGGTGTGCAATAACTACTGTTGTTCGTCCTATTGAGGCCTTATCCAGGACATCTTGCACTAATTTCTCAGAATATGCATCTAATGCACTAGTTGCTTCATCAAGCAGTAATATTTTTGGATCTCTGATTGATGCTCTTGCAATTGCTATTCATTGCTTTTGTCCTCCTGACATTTGAAATCCAAAATGGCCGACCTGTGCATACAATGCTCTGATTAGTTATGGTCATTTGATAACAAATATTATTTTGATCTTTTAAGCACAAGTGAAAAACTACTTACATGAGTGTCATATCCATTTGGTGATTTACTGATGAAATCATGTGCATTAGCTGCTTTTGCTGCATTGATAACCTGATCCATTGTAGCCTTCTCATTTGCAAATAGAATGTTCTCCTTGATAGATGTTGCAAAGAGGATGGGCTCTTGACTGACTAGAAGAATTTGAGACCTGTACCAGTTAAGCTGTAATTCTCTGATATCATGATCATCCAATAGGATTTGTCCTTCATCAGGTTTGTAGAACCTTTGGAGCAATGAGATGATTGTGGATTTTCCAGAACCACTGCCGCCAACCAGGCCAACCATTTGGCCTGCCTTCACTTGAAGATTGAAACCAGAAATAACCACACTTTCAGGCCTTGATGGATGTGCAAATTTGACATTCTTAGATTTGATTTCTCCTCTTGGGTTCTCTATGGTTCTTCCACTTTTGACAATAGTTTCACTTTGAGAGAGTGTTTTTATCACTTCAGCTAATCTTGAGTGAGCAATTAATGCCTCAGAAATGTACTTGACGTTTGGGAGTGAAGACATAATTGACCTGAAACATCAAGGTGACATGGTTAGCATACCACTAGTCACCTTTCTCATGTTTGTACACTATTTTTAGTTATTAAGAAGAACTTGGTTATATGATTTGAGTTTCTCCATCGGAGCAGAAGTAATTACTATGAAAACCACATTGTGATGAAGTAACTAAAATTTAGAAAATTGGCAGGATCATAGAAAACCACATGATGGATGAAATCATGAAGTGTTTTTATTTCTGTCACAAATAATACTTTGATCATCAGATTGTTCTGAGAATAAAGACCTAATTGAAGTGTTTTTAGATTCAAGGATCCCCCAAACATAACTAAACTGTTGTTTTGCTGTTTGTGTAGTTGGTCAGCAAATTTTTGTTACTCAGAGTAGAGTATAATTTGGACTGTATTCTTGGATATTTGGCTTAATCCATTTGTTTGGTTGATAGCCAAACACCAGTGGTTTGGAATTATCAACTAACAGCAGAGATTTGTGTCTAATAGCATGACAATCATAAATTTCTCTGAAATATTTAGTTGCATTTGAGTCTTTCCTTGATGTTGAATTTAGAAAGATAAGATGCATTCATCAACATTGCTTGGTTGGCTTCTGTCAGATTCTTGCATCAGATCTGCAATATCAGATGTTCACACATATATATACATGGAATGGAATGCTATTGTAGCTTTTGTTTATGATTGGAAGCCTAAATGGTTGGGTTAATTTGTTCTGGATGTTACTAGATAATTAGAACTGCTATTTAGCCTTAAGTTCCTCCCTAGATTGCCTCTGTTCCGTCAATCAGTAGAGGAGCCACATGGTTCTTAAGTTGTTTACAGCATTGTAAATGATGCAAATCAGTCCTCATAACCATATGTACTCTCAGCAAATAGTCCCCCTATGGTGAAAAATGGTATGTTATATATATTAAAAATTAACTGAAAGCCCAAGTTACTGAAGTAGCTTTTTCTACCATGATGTCACTCCAGTATCAAATTCAAGCAGATGATTTCTTTATAAAGTTTCACATAGTCAACAATATTCTCTCATATTCCTAACAAACTCTGGTGAAGAGCAAATTTGCTGCAAATAGACATGTCTGGTTAAGTTAGAAATGCTAAATTATCAAACAACAAATATCACTACACAAGGAGTTTTAGAGTTAATATTTACCGGAAGGAACCAACTTAAACTTTGTGAGAGCCAACAAATTCTAATGATGGGCAAAGCTTACTTACATTCCTCCCAATATGATACATATTGCTGCAACTATGACACTGCCTCCTGAAGCCCCCTTCTTTGTCACCAGTATGCTTCCAACCCATGACTGAAAGGCCCAACGAACATAGATCATGCCCATGCTCCCAATCATCAATCCCTTCATGAGTCTTGTTTTATACCAAGTGCAAGGCTCTTCTCAAGGGCTTGTTTAAAACTCTCCAGAGTTTGCTGTTCACCAACATATGAGGCCACAGTTCTAATTGATGTGGTTGCTTGCTCTGCTATCCCTCCCGCAAGTCCATATTCTTTTCTCATCTCCACTGCCACCTGCATCATTAGCTTTCCAAAGACAACTCCAGGAACAACAAAAAGCAGAGAGAAAGGGAGAGCAGCCAGCGCCAACCTCGAAGATAGTATAAAGGCGATGGCAATCAAGATTATGAATGATGTAATGCTGGAAAGAATGTTAGGTATCTGGAAAAATATTCATAGATTAGAGTTACTTTTTGTGGCATTCAATACATTTAAAAGGGATGGAGGAAGAGAGAGGAGGTCCTTATCACTCAGGGCATCTTGTATTGTATCTGCATCAGTCGAGATGCTCGAAACTACCTGAAATATAATCGATGTTGAAGAATCGCTTTCGAAATAGCTCACTTATTGTCTCAGAACAGCCTCCAGGTATTTCATTCTCATCACTGATATCTGTCTCTCTGCTGTCCTTGTCCAGCACCATCCCTCTGCAGCCATGACAAATTTAAACTTGTGCTTGCTTGGATTAGAGGATTAAGCTGAGGTTTCATTGAACAACTTAGCATTTGCTTTGTCTAGGAAAGCATTGAAGGATAAATTTTTGCATATTGTTTCATCAGGAATTTGGAATTGTTATAGTTTGTTTCACAGGTAGTACCGAGAAAAGCAGCTGCTCCCACTCCAAGCGCCAAGTAAATCAAGTTGAGCGTGTACTGCATTTTATACATTTGTGAAAACTCTACTCCGTCAATTACAGATCCTTGTAATAGCAAATGCCATAGAAACAAACCTTGTTCACAGTTTCGATTGAAAATGCAGCATTTGCAGGTCCATAAGTGTCTATCATTCTGCTGAGAATGTACATCGTTAGAGGCTGCATCATCCCGTCTACGACACTGCCGATCACTCCAAAAGCAACCAGCAATTTGTCAAAGCCATCAGCATACTGGAAAAGCTTGAAAATGGATGCCTTCCATTCAGTTTCACCAGCCATTGATCCCTCCTTGAAGCACTCTTTCTTTACGTCTGAAACCAAAGTGAGTATCTATAGGCTTCTCCCATCTAATATTCTATAGTAGAGCATTTGGTTTGAGATAATCTCGTTTTTTAGTTGGACTAGCTAGTCTCAAGTTGAACTAGAATTGAATTAGAGATATTATTCCAAAACGAAATCATTTCATTTTTTAATCTCAAACCAGACAGGACTTAGTTGTCTAATAGGGAAGAATATACCAAAATTTTGGCTTCAGAAACACCATTGTCGTATATTTTGCGAGCTGTTTACCTCAAATAGATTGATAGGCAAAATATAAAAACATGAAATACTTCTCTCTCGTTTACCAAAAAAAAAGGGAAAGGATTCCTTTTCTCTCATTCTGGTATCATTATCTGTTCTTTTATTTCATCTGGGTGTTATTATTCTTCTGCAGGAAAGCAATTTGATACTAACGCAATGGCCTAGAATGAACTCCATAAATCACTTGTTTTATTTTGGAAAACGACCTGTCTTTTGGTTATGTGCTAAACCTTTTGCACTCTGTGTTTACTCTTTCAGAAACCATGGGGTTAATTGGAAGAAGAGATGCTCTTTCTTCGGTTTGTCGTGATGTGTCAACTAGAAGTCATTGTGATTCCAGCTACAGATGTTGAAGTTTTGAAGGAACAAAACCAAGATTCTACTTTTTGTTACTTGTTTGTTTGGATTAGATGTAGATGGGACCATGGCTTCAAGTTCTGAGACGAATAGAAATCTGAAATGGTGGTTGGGCATGTTTTGGATGATATGTTTGGAAAATTCTCCAAATCCAAGGAGAAAATGGTGAACTTTTTGTGATTATTTGGAGGTTATTTTGTTTATCTGCATAAGATTGACATTTGAGATGAATAAATAAATTCAGTCATTTTTGCAATCCAGTGCAAGGTGGTTATTATGTGATAATTTCTAGATTAATTCCATTAAATTTGTATTAAAAAGTTGGTCTTGTGCACTGGACAGCACAAGAGCACCTGACTATGCAAACTAATTAAAAAAATGATACTGTCAGCGAGGAAATCATAAAATGAGATATGTGATGCTTATAATGTAACAATAAATTGAATTTAGATACAACAAAATAATGCAGTAAAAACAAATAAAAATTGCATGCCATAACATGGAGTTCGTAAACAATGAAATACGAACTAACAAAAGGTTGACGCAAGTGTCCGGGCGGGCCTAAGGCCAGCCAGAGGCCGCCCGAGCCCAACATATTCGGGCCACGCAATGAAAGTAGGTAAAGGTGGAATCAGAAACATACTTCGCGTGGATTTGAAAGATGGTGAGCAATCAACGACCAATGCTTTGTTTTTCTATTGTGGGGCAAGTTTTTTGTGCGATTTCCTCGTTCCAAATTGATTTTTTGTGTTAAAAATGACTTTTTTTCGCTTGTTAATTTGATCCATTTTCTAAATCTGTTCATTCTTGAGTTTGAAGATCCAGTGTGATTCATTTGCTATAGTAAAGACATCAATTCGGAACCTTTTTTGCGTAAAGTTGTGACCTTGATTGGTTTCAGTTGATGCATTAAATACAAACTCTTACCGGCATTGTGGTGGATGATACCTTGTGAGATTGTTGTGAAAATTTTCTATCGTTGAGTTAGTTGCAAGTGACAGACTGATTGATTCGTATAAGATATTATCGTGCATACTGTAACAGTTTGATACATGCGTACTTCAGGCAGTAGGTTGCATACAATTCGAGTCGCCTTGCTGCAACTTTATGAGCTGATAGTATGAGCCGCTAGGGCCTTTGCTAATTAGCTCAGAATGGGATCCTTGTTCTCTGACTTGCCCATTCTTTATCAAGGCGATGGAGTCTGACTTCTGTATAGTAGATAGTCGATGGGCCACAATTATGCATGTTCTGTCCGCCATCATCTTTTCCAGGGCTTCTTGTACTAGACTCTCAGATACAGTGTCTAGAGCACTAGTTGCCTCATCAAGGAGTAGGATGGTGGGATTCTTCAGTATGGCCCGAGCAAGTGCTATTCTTTGTTTCTGACCTCCTGAGAGTTGAACTCCTCTTTCTCCACAAAGAGTGTCATACCCATTATCCATGCAGCTGAAAATTCTACAAAGTTAGTTTTTTTTTGGTGTATGATAATGTTAAAAGAGAAAAAAACTAATGTGGTGTTCAGTTCCACTGTACCTGACGAATTCGTGAGCATTAGCAAGAGTTGCAGCCAATACCAACTCGGTCTCGTTAGCTTTCTCGTTTCCGTACACAATGTTCTCCCGAATAGTACCTGCAAACAGCGCAGGCTCCTGACTTACCAATGCAATTTGTGATCTTAGAAACCTTAAATTGTAGTTTCTGATATCCTGTCCATCAATTTCAACAGAGCCTTTTGATGGGTCGTAGAATCTTTCAATCAATGAAAGAACAGTAGACTTTCCTGAGCCACTCTGCCCTACCAATGCCACTGTTTTCCCAGCATGTATTTCAAGGTTAAAATCGTTGAAGATCATTTGTCCTGGTCTTGTTGGGTAACAAAAACACACGTTCTTAAACTCAACATAACCTTTCAGAGTTTCCTCCATCTCAATTCCTTTTGGATAATCTGGATTGATCTTACTCTCTCTATCAAGTATTTCAAGGACCGAACTGACTGCCTCTCCACCCTTTGCCAAATCAGTGGTCATGCTAGCTGTATCTGCTATAACCCTGCCTGTGCTCATTAACATGAAGAAAACTTGAAAAAATTGTTTGGCAGTTATATGCTTCTGAAATATTAGCCTCCCCCCGTACCAGAATCCCAATGCTACACTTGTTGCAGTAGCAAATTGACAAATAAATAGGCATGCACCTGAGGACCAAGCTTGCTTAATGTTCTCAATTTTCGGTCCTTTTTGGGCTTCTTCGAAGAGACTCAGTATCCTATTTTGAGAGGAGAATGCAATTATAGTCTTGTGATTAACCACAGCCTCACCTGCCAGCTTGCTCCCATCAATCTGTGCTTTCTTCGCCTTCTTTGACATGTTTGTGAGCAGAACTTTCCTCAGGTAATATGCACTTATGGCTACTGGCTGAGTAGCTATCATGACACTTGATATTCTCCACGCAATCACCAACCCTACTGTATAGGCTAGTGATGCTGTTGCAAAGGTTTGTAATAAAAGTGATATGCGGTCTCCAACAAGGGATCTCACCAAGTTGGCTTCCGTGGATAATCTTGCACATATTGCTGCACTAGAATTTTCATCTTCATCGAACCACCCGATTTCAAAAGAAAGGACCTTTTCTAGCATTTGTTCTCTTACTCTCTTGGTTAGGCATTCACCCATAACCCCAAAACTGTAATGTTGGAGGATGTTGGAAAAGACAGTGGCCACAGCTAGTGTTAAGAAGATAAAGGCATAAAACCTGGTTTTAGATTTGATCAGCTCTTTGTCCTGTGAGAAATAGACTGAGAGAATTGAACCGAGGCAATATGCATATAAAGGATTGACTGCTGCAAATGTAACTGCACCAGTGCACCCTAGCACTCCTCTTTTCCATTCAGGTCTATTCATTTTCAGTAAACGCCACTGAGATGGAGAAGGAATGGAAGGTTTCTTGCTGGTCACCTTTTTGGGTGTGGTGTGATAGTCCTTCTTGCTTTGTAGTTCTGGAATGTTATATGTGCCTAAAATGACTGGATTCTCTGGGTTGCTTTGTGTGTCTGTTAATGGAGATCCTGTTTTCACCTTTGAATTCTGAAGTTGTATCATCTTAGCGTAGATGCCACCTTCTTCTCCATTCATCTGGGTCAGTTGTTCATGGCTACCACATTCTACCAGCTTTCCTTCTTGAAGAACTGCAATGAGGTCTGCTCCCCGGAGTGTAGAAAGGCGATGTGCAATAACTATTGTTGTTCGACCTGATGAGGCTTTTTCCAGTGCATCTTGCACTAGTTTCTCAGAGTAGGCATCTAATGCACTAGTTGCTTCATCAAGCAGTAAAATTTTTGGATCTCTGATTAATGCCCTTGCAATTGCTATTCTTTGCTTTTGTCCTCCTGACATTTGAAATCCAAAATGGCCAACCTGTCCATTCAATGTTATCATTAGTTCAGTTAGTTGTGAATGAATGTTCTGTTCTATAAGTGAAAAGTTCAGTTATTTGAGAATGTATGTTTTGTTCTGTAAGAGAAAACTACTTACATGAGTATCATATCCATTTGGTAATTTATTGATGAAATCATGTGCATTAGCTGCTTTTGCTGCATCAATAACTTGATTCATTGTGGCCTTCTCATTTCCAAAGAGAATATTCTCCTTGATAGATGTTGCAAAGAGGATAGGCTCTTGACTGACTAGACCAATTTGAGACCTGTACCAATTAAGCTGTAATTCTCCAATGTCATGTCCATCCAAAAAGATATTTCCTTCATCTGGTTTATAGAACCTTTGGAGCAATGAGATGACTGTGGATTTTCCAGACCCACTGCCACCAACCAGGCCAATTGTTTGGCCTGCCTCTACTTGAAGATTGAGACTTGAAAGAACCACAGTTTCAGGTCTTGAGGGATAGGCGAATTTGACATTCTTAAACTTTATTTCTCCTCTTGGGTTCTCTATAGTTGCACCAGTTTTCCCAATAGTTTCGAGTTGAGGAAGCATATTTATCAGTTTAGACAATCGTGAGTAAGCAATTAAAGCCTCAGAGACATATCTGACATTTGGAAGTGCAGCCATTATTGCACTGAAATGTTAATGAGACATGTTAACAATGTTATGCAATAAGTTCAGTTTATCAAGGAAAGCATGCTCATATGATTCAATTTACTTTGATGAAGTGAAAGTAGTTATCCACTTTTGCTGTTGAGTAGGATTTTGAAGTGAACAGCCGTCAGGGAATAAGATGTATTTTTGTTGTAAAAATACTACATGATTGGTATAAATATTTTACCAGAATTAGTAGCATGGATCTCACTTGGATCTTTTTTCTATTGGTAGAGGTGGACCGTTATTTTTTCATTAAGCTATAGTATAGTTCGGAACATATTTCTTGTATATTTCGACATTTGATCCATTTGTTTGGGTAGTTGGTAGAAATTACTGGTTACAATTTTGTTTAACAGAAACAAAGCTGGATGTCTAAATAGCATGGAAAATATCAAAATTCCTGTAAGTCTGAGTTGGATTTTGGCTCTGATTTGTAATTTAGACAAAAGGAATTATATTTTTTTTGCTTTTTTTTCTGGATGTGTGTGTGAAGGTTCTAATGTTGTGTCGTCAGCATGGAACGTTACACTGTATATGAGACTTTGAATATAGCTTTTGTTTTGATTGGAACTGAAGTTTAGGGAATGACTTTCTACTAGAGAATGCAAATTGCAAGATAATCAGAAGTCATATGCAACATTTGCTAGGTGGAACATTAGTAACTGAAGCGGACAGTTTGTGTTTAAGTCTTGAGATCTGGTTATCATTCCTCAAAGGGCCTAGGAAACATAAAAATGACAAAAACATCTTCTCTAAAAGGAAGCTCTGGCATAAAGTTCAACCGCACAAATTTTCACATATATTGTATGTTATCAACAATATTATTGTTCCTCTGCTAGCCTTAATAGTTAGGGCGAAGGGAATATGGGCTATATTGATAGACAGAAAACACAAAGTTGTTAACAAAGTTGTTAACTGGGTATATTAGTTTAACTTGTGCATGTTTAGTTACATTATACTAGTTTATGCCATATAAAAGTTAATACAATCAAAATATATATTTTTGAGAAACATCAAATTCTCAAATAACGCAAACCATTGAATTGAGAGATTAAAGTTAAATGTACAATCAATAACCAGTTGACATCGAGCACATAATGTGTTTATGTAGCAGGCATTAGGCAGCCTAGGCTGGCATCCTACACAAGTCTTTATGTATTTCTATTGTGAGAATGCTATCTAGCTTGCATACTTTTGTGCTACTACTACAATCAGCTGTGCCTTATCTTTATTTAAAACATTGTTTCTAGCATAATTCAAGTTCAGAGTTCTCTTTTAGATTATTCGATTCATAGATATGTTCATCTTTCAGATAAGACATCTAGAAAGCCAAACAAAATGTAGTGGCAAAAATAGTGATTTTACTTACAATCCTGCATATAAGATGCATAGTGCAGCAACTATGACACTGCCTCCTGAGGCCCCCTTCTTTGTCACCAGGATACTTCCAATCCATGTCTCGTATGCCCACACCACATACACCATGCCCATGCTCCCAACCATCAATCCCTTCACGAGTCCTTGTTTTACACCAAGGACTGAGCTCTTCTCAAGTGCTTCTTTGAACTTTTCTAGGCTTCCATGTTCCCCAACATATGAGACCACAGTTCGGATTGATGATATTGCCTGCTCTGCTATCCCTCCTGCTAATGCGTATTCTTTTCTCATCTCTATTGACACCTGCATCAGTAGCTTTCCAAAGGTAACCCCTGGAACAATGAATAGCAGCGCAAATGGTAGAGCAGCCAGTGTCATCCTCCATGATAGTATAAAGGCAGCGACTATCAGGAACGAGAATGCTGTAATGTTTGCAAATATGTTGGGTATCTGTGTAAAATGTTAGATATCAAGTTACTCTGTTGGAAATAGCTGAATAAAATAGCAAGACAGAATCAGGAATAGGAAGAAGGAAGAAAGGGGACCTTATCACTGAGGACATCTTGTATTGTGTCTGCATCAGTTGAGATGCTTGAAACCACCTCATAGGTGGCTGATATTGAAGAGTTAGTTTCGAAGTAGCTGACTTCCTGTCTCAGTACAGCCTCTAGGTACTTCCTTCTCATCACCGATGTCTGTCTCTCTCCTGTCCTTGTCCAGCACCATCCCTCTGCAGCCATGACAAACAACAATTTGTTAACATCTTATGCAAGGTTCAAAAAATGAATACCAAAGTAGAAACTTTTTCTTTTTGACTCGTGATTTAGTTAGCGACATCTGGTTTTAGGATATCATGTTCATTTTACACGCTGTTTGCTGTGTTGCACTTGCTTTATCAGCAACGTGATTATGCTAAAGTGTCTGCATGATAAATTGTTAGCATTCATTGTTTAACAGGTACGTACCAACAAAAGCAGCTGCTCCCCCTCCAAGAGCCACGAAAACCAAGTGGAGTGTGTGCTGCAAAACATAAGGTTCGATTATGCAAACATCTAACGACATCAAAGCAGTGCTTGTTTAGCACCGATAGTACAGAAAGCGAACCCTGTCTACGGTTTTAGCTGGAAATGCAGCATCCGTAGGTCCAAAAATGTTGATCATTCTACTGAGAACAAAGAATAACAGAGGCTGTATCAACCCCTCGCCGATGCTGCCCATTATCCCCAAGACAACCAGCACTTTGTCGAAGCCATCGGCAAACTGGAAGAGCTGGTAAATGGATGCCTTTCCTTCAGCTTCAGCAGGCATTGATCCCTGTCGCATGCTTCACGCCCCCCTCTGCATTTGAGCAAGTCTGTTAGATTAATTTTATACAATGGATTTGATGTTGTTCCCTGAAAAAATAAATCCTTGATGGAGTGTTGTTTGTCTGGCATTGCGGTTGGACTGGCGTAGTCGTCCGACTGCCATTAGTTGTTGACAGTTACTCTGCCGGCAGTTTTCATATTAAATAGATTTTGAGTTTTAAAGTAAGTTTTGAGATTCCGGGCTTGGTTTGGGGACTCTCACTCGTTTCCCAAACGACAAACAGAGCAATAATGCAAGGGTCTAAATGCCATAATAATTAAATGCGGGTTCAAACGCGGTGTTTTTCATTATCAATAATACAGTGTGTGTTCTGCAAGTTTGCTAAATATTGCAAACTAAATTGCATAACTTTGAGGGGTTAATATGAAAAAACCTAGAAGAGATCCGATTTGCAGGTTTGGGACGCGAGAAAGTCTTGTCTTCTTACGCGACTCGGCGACTACATCGATCGCCGAAGAAGAAGAAGAAGCAGCAGCAGCAGCAGCCAATAAAGAAGGAGAAGAAGGAGACGAAGCGGAGGAGGAGAAGATGTTCTGAATCCAACCGTGATGTGAGCACTTCGGATCTTCTTCTTCCCTTCTTCCTCTATCGCGCTTTCTCTCAGTGTTGATGGATTTCCAGGGAGCAAAACGAGGTTGGGGAAGCGGCAATAAGGCGTGCAATCAGAGCCCTGAGGAAGCGGCACTTACTCGAGGAGGGCGCGCACGCCCCCGCCGTTCTCGCGCTTTCCAGGCCCTTCGCTGCCCAGGTGCCATGATTTTTGCTCTCGGATGCTTTTTTTGCCTTCATTTTATGACATTGTTGTTGCTTTTGGCATGTCGAGTTGTTTCCGTTTGCAATTTTTCATTTTGTGATTGTGATTAGTTTTAGGAATTAAGCTCGGACTGCAGATGATAGCCCATGTAATCTCCATAGCTAGTTGTTGCAGTAGGAGGGAGATAATTGCTAGTGTTACTTCGTCGCTGGGCATTTTGAGTAATTAAGATTCTATTTAGCATTTTCGTTTTTTAGATTGACAATGAGGTATCGCACTAAATTGTAATGGGATGTCACTGTAGCGTCTTTGAGTGTCTAAAAGTGAGCTGTCCAATGCATCAAAATCCTTGGAACAGGGTCGCCTGGCAGAACCCTTGTCAAGGATTTGCAGGCAGCACCCTTAACAGACTGTACATTGTGGTCAAGATAGTTATCTGTGTAGTTGACAGATGTTACCTTCTCAATTTGAAGAAATCATTTTGAGTTTCTTTAGTTCCTTCTTTTGATTTATCCAGAAATTTGGAATCATGCAGATCTTAATGTCATATGTAAATTCAAACGTTGACTACTCTCCTTTATATTTGATGATTTACTTGGAACACATTTAACACCAACATTTATTGCACTGTGTAAAAGGTAATGCATCATCTGTTATTTCATGTTTTATTTACTTTCTTGTCATTCATTGTCTATTTTATTCTTTCCTCGAGGCAAAATAAAATTTTCTTATCTTCTTCTCATGTTGTTTTTTCTTGTTTCTAGCTACTGAGTGAATTAACATTTTCTTTTATTGATTTGAACTGAAAAGTTTCCTAGATAGTATCCATCTTACTTAAACTATTCGTGTATTTTCTCTTTTTTTATAACCATCGCTGGCTTTGTTAATCTTGATTGTTGCCTCCTGTCTTTGAGGATGCTGAGCTTTCTAGCCAATTTTTGTTTCAAATATGCATTTGATATCTTGTAGGGCTTGGAATGGAAAGAGAAAGCTGCAAAACTGGAGCTTGAATTACAACAATGTTACAAAGCACAGGCAAGGTTGTCTGAACAGCTTGTCACTGAAGTGGCAGAATGTAGAACCTCGAAGGCTCTTGTCCAAGAGAAAGATGCAGTAATTGCTATTCTGCAAAGTGAAGTAACTCAAACAAAGTTGAGTTTATATGGTTTCTAGAACCTAAAGTGTAGTGTATTTGGTCAACTATGTTAATGAAATTTTGTTGATCTCTTAACATTTAATCAGGGAGGAAAACTCTCAACTGGCACAGGATCTCCACAAGAAAACAGTAGTTTTAGATCTATTGATCAGTGAGAACCAGTCACTCAAAGAACAACTTGAGGCAGCGAGAACTAAGCTAAAAGATTTGGAAGATGAACAAAAGAAATTGATTGATCGCTGGATGTTAGAAAAAATGAAGGATGCAGAGAAGCTTAATGAGGTATTCTACCCCATTGAACTGGATTTTATAGTTAAACAAACTAATGTATCTAAGCCATAATTTTTTGTTAGATAACAATTTTTTTTACCTTATGTTTCTATAACTCTGCAATAACAGCATATCAGCTTTTTTTTGTTTCTTTTTCCAATACATTGTGGTTAACAAAAGAAGTCTAGTCATAGGTATGGTGGCCACTTAACCGTAGGGCAAGAACCCAATATAACAATATGACACAAGCATATAAATGTGTATATGCATTCTTTCTTGTTAAAAAAAGGAACTGCCACAGTCAACTTTGCTTGGGTCCTAAAATTACTTAATATTCCTTATCTTCATGGGGGAGTCTTATGATGCCTGGTCCCACTTTACCACCTCCTAAATTTCTGGATGCTAGGTACAAACAGATGGCTAGAAGATAACTTCAATGTTGAATTTGTGCTCAAATGAAAGAAGTCCAATCACTAGACAATCAGGTTGAGAAAACATGAGTTCCTGTTCCTACCAATACTTGATAGCACCCATATGATGTTGTTCATGTGATGACGAAAACCAAACTTTTAATTTAAGACAGTGCCCAGATGTTTAGTTTTCCCATATATGTGGAAACGTCCTGCAGATTAAGTGGCCAACGAAGCTATGCATTGAAAATGACTAACTGGTTTGATTGGCTTTACACAATGGACCAGAGGGCCCTCTTTGGCAACTTCTCGCACTTAACTTCAGCATGATTCAAGCATTTCAATTCATTGGGTGCTACTAGACTTGCAACAAAATGTTCTCTTTTGGCTTTTCTTGACCCTTCTTAACGGTTTTTTTCAGAGGGAACTCTTCAGGATATATTTTACCTTGCTAGAGATTGCTTAACTTACATTATTTAAGTTAGATGCGGAATTTCAGTTTCCTGATTATTTTAAGTTTTTGAGAAAAAGGAGAACGTCATTTCTGTAAAACTAACTTCTCTGTTCTGATTGCAGGCAAATGCAATGTATGAGGATATGATGCAAAGATTCAAGGTCAGCAGCATAGAACAACTTGCGCGCCAGCAAGTAGATGGAGTAGTTCGCCAAAGCGAAGCTGGTTATGAGAACTTTGTGGAGTCAACAGTTCCATCTGTGTGCAAGCACACATTCCGTGCTCACGAGGGTGGATGTGGCTCTATAATGTTCCAACACAACTCAGATAAGTTAATCAGCGGAGGTCAAGACCGGACAGTGAAAATCTGGGACACAAAAACTGGGGCTGAAAGTGGCATTCTTCATGGTTGCCTGGGTTCAGTCCTTGATATTGCGGTGACGCATGATAACAAATCAGTAATTGCTGCAAGCAGCTCAAACAATCTTTTTGTATGGGAAATGAGCACCGGTCGAGTTCGCCACACCCTCACAGGCCACACTGACAAAGTATGTGCTGTGGACACAAACAAAGTCTCCAGCCGCCACGTTGTGAGCGCTGGTTATGATCACACAATCAAAGTCTGGGATCTCCACAAGGGCTACTGCACCAACACCATTATTTCTATGAGCAACTGCAACTCCCTTTGCTACAGCATAGACGGCCTCACAATTTGCTCAGGCCACATTGATGGAAATCTCCGGTTGTGGAACAGCGCCACAGGCAAACTAGTTAGTGAGGTAGCTGCTCATTCACAGGCTATCTCCTCAATCTGTGTATCACGATACGGCAACCTTGTGTTGACAAGCGGGAGAGATAATGTGCATAATCTCTTTGACATGAGATCATTGGAAGTGTGCGGAACTTTTAGAGCAAGTGGAAACCGAGTTGCAACAAACTGGAGTCGTTCATGTATTAGTGCTGATGAGAACTATGTCGCTGCGGGATCTGCTGATGGATCAGTGTACATTTGGTCGAGGTCAAAGGCGGACATGTTGGGCATTCTCAATGGGCATGGAGCACCTGTTCTTTCTTGCGCCTGGAGTGGGGTTGGCAAGCCTCTGGCTTCTGCTGATAAGAGTGGAAACCTGTGTGTGTGGACTTGATTAGTTATTCTCTTGTATTGAAAACATTGATTAAAGTGAATCCTTGTGCAGTTCGAGTTTTTTTTTTCCTAGTTATCTCCCACCTCTTCAAAACATAAACATCTTCTACTTACTTTCATCTTGCTCTGTCTTGTTCATCTATTTTAGGATTGTAAAATTGTGTTGTGAGGTAATTATTATATTTTGGAATTCCAGGGTTATAAACTAGTTTTTCTGTTTTTTTCATCAACTAGTAAATATATTGAGAAAAATATTATTATAATTTTTTACCTAGACTGGAAATTTATAATACTAAATTGGAGTCATATTTTTGTCAGTCCAAATGTAAGATTATGCAATGATTCAAGCAGGCAGGCCAAATATATGATCCAAATGACAGCAAATGAATATGACCAAATTGAGTCATCTTTGGATCAGTGGCAGACAAATCTAAAAGTTCATTCAATCCATTTTTTAATACTCCTTAATGCGATCTTAACTGCAAAAATATATGTGCATATTAAGAATTGATTTTATAATTGCATTCGTTTTTGTAGGTAAAAAGTCATGAATTTGTTTTTGTATGTAAGAAATCATCGAAATTTTAATATATTTTATTTGTTATAAATTACAGGCCTATTTTTTGACTGTAGATGCGGTAAAATTCGATTGGACTTATTTTATGTCGAGGGCAGCGGGACTGCAGCCAAAAAACTGCAAAAACACATCTAAAAACATAACAATAACATGCTGATTAGGATTTTAGACCATATATATATAGAGAGAGAACAAAATTGGTCTATTTCGGTTTTTTCCGGTTTCCCTGTTTGGATGATTACCATCAAGCCCAGACCAAGCTGAACCGGGCTCTCACTGACTAAGCCCATTAAGCCCGGCCCAGTTCAAACTCCACCGAAGGCAATCGCGAGGTCCCCAACCACAAGCGGAGAAAGAGAGGAACGAGGAAGAGAGAGAAGCGCGATTGTGATCGGAGAAGATGGTCCGGGTGGCGACCTACTTCGCGATGAGCTTTGGCGCCTTCCTCTTCTGGCAGTCCATGGACCATCTCCACGCCTGGATCGCCCTCCACCAGGACGAGAAGGTCCTTCCTTCTTTCCCTTATTCGACCTCTCATCTTCCCCCATTTAGGATTTCGCAATCACTCCTTTTGTCAAAGATTTTGCCTTTTTTGTGTTTAATCATTTTCTTTTGGATCTAATCGCGAGTGGTTGGAAACGATGGTTTCCTTGATTGATGTAAGATTTGAGTGGTACAGGGAACACACCAGGAAATGGGGTTCAATTTGGTAACTGTTCTTTGATATTTGCCGAAAGTCGCTCTCTTTATTTGTTTTTCTTTTTTGATTTCTGTTGAGTGGAAAGGTTGTGGGAAGTTTGGAATCGCTGTAGAGAATTGGCCTGGGTATCTCGTAGCTTGTCAGATTAATAGGAGAAACTGTTTTCTATAGTTTCGACAAAACGGTCCAGTGCGATGGGGTAATCGATTCTAAGTTGCCATTTCGTGTGTTTCCAGGTTGAAAACTTGGGATTGAGCAAATGAATTTTGATGGCATGTTTTTGTTGGATGGGTTTGGTGCATTCTTGATGAAAATTGGAATTTTGTTTGGGGGTGAGTTATTCAGGATAAATGTTGTGGTTGCGTGAGTGTTTCATAAGGAAATTTCTCAATTGAAAATGGGGGATAAAACTCTTCTTCAAATATTCTATTTGTTAGACATGATGGTCATGGAAAACTGAATGCTTGATAACACCCGAAAATCATTTGTTTTGAGGGCGAATAGCTGCTCCAACGTGAATAGTTAGTAGTAGTAATGATTGGTGCATTTTACTTGACAGGTTAGTTTATGAAAAGCAAGGGCTCTTTGTGTGTATGCCTGCCTCTTCTTAATGAAACATTCTTCCTTTCTTTTAATTCTTAGAGGAAGAAGAGCTTCTTTAGTCACATTGAACATCATTAGAAGTTCTTTTTTTTTGCGTGAATGCCTTGTTATTTTTCTTTAATTTATTTTTTCCACATTCTCAAGAAAATATAATTTGTATAGCGTTTTTGTGGCATGTTGGCTAAAAAAAGATATTGAGACAAATGTTTTTCCTTAAGTCTCTCTACTTCAGTCATTTCACTTGGGCGTCACCAATTTTAGATTGAGATCCCATTTTTGTGCATTTCCTTTTGCAGACATCATTCTTAAATTATAGTTCAATATTTCCCACACAGCCTAGTGTAGGATATGTCTTGCAGAGAAAGCATTAGAGAAATTTATCTACTTGATCATCAACTAAATGCACACATTTCTGGGACTTCAATTTGTTTCTTCTTGAATTCCTGTTTAAGTGTCTGGCTTGCTGTAGTCTTTATGTGAATCATCTAAACTTTCAATACACTGTAGAACTATAGTTGTCTATTTTAATGGTGGCAAAGTGTGCTCTGCTGGACAGTGTTGTGGACTCTATCTGTTCTCTTCAGCATGCTTCTTTTTAATATTTTGTGATGTTTGTTTGGCCTTTTGCCAGGGCCACTATCCACTTTTAAGAGCTAGATCGGTCTATCTGATTGAATATTGCTGTATTAATAGTAATTGGGCAAAATAAGCTACCATGTTTAGGCATTGAGTTAGATTTCCAAATTATTGCTTGCATCCACTTCACATTGAGCTAGTTGTCATGGCTTTGCCAGACTCGTCATGATAAACCTTGGATATATTTTGATTTTCTTACTCTGATGACATCTTCCTTTATTTGGCAATTGTATTTTTTCAAATCATTAGTGATAGTGTCACAAAACTAATCTACTTATGGGCATCGTTTAGTTCGGCATCGAGATCAAGCTCAAGTTCAATATCAAAACTTAAGTACAAAAAGATAATTTGGTTAATTTTTTTGTATTTGAATACTAATTTAGTTACTGAGTGGTTTAAATTTATTTTGGACTTTTATGTCCTTAAATATATTATTTATTAAAATTGGAATGAATAAATATAAGGGTAATATGGTAATTTATTTTTTTAAATAATATAAAGATGATTTGGCTATCTTTTTAGTATTTGGATGTAAACTGATCAGAACAGGATGATACTGATTTTGATTCTGAACCAAACACATCCCTGTACCTTAAAGAAATTTTAAAAATTACTTAAAGGAAAGCTGTTTTTTTTATGTATGGGAGCTCACCAGCTTGTCATTTTGATTTCCTCACAACCCATATTAAATTTTGGTTTTTAGAGTAAAATACGGCTACTTGAATAATTGCTAGTCAAACTTTTTGTCATCTGATTTCTTGTGATCTCTTGTTTTAACACATGACTATATTTAGATTCGGCAATTTGGATTCACGAGTTGAGTTTGAGTTGAGTGAGACTTATAGTATTATACTAAATGGGTCAATCCGAATTTGACTTATTTATTAAACGAGTTAATTTTTTGAATTCGAATTGGATCCAATTTTTAAACGAATAAGTTGATTTGACTCGAATTAACTTATTTATTAAGCAGGACGAATTTAGGTCATGATCCCAAATTAACTTATTTAATTAAATGAGTCATAATTTAACCCGACTTGAATCGATCTAATTTACTCGAATCAATTCGAATTAATTCAAATTGACTTAAATCGATTGACATATTTAATTAATATTAATAATTTTAACATATTTTAAATAATTAAAATAATAATATTATTAAAAATTAATTATAAAAATAAAATACTTAATTTATAAATAATAATTTTAAAATTACTATAAAATATTAAATAATTTTAATTAGTTTAATTGGTAAATGGGTTGATTTGATATGATCTGACCCATTTATGATCCGAAAAATAAACGAGTCAATCGGATTATAAACGAATTACACGAGTTGATTTGATTACGATCCAAATTTTTTCAAATCAATCCGATTACGACCCAAATCCTATTATAACAAATCTGAACCTATTTAATTTAGATCAGATTTGGGTCAAATTAATGGGTCAAATCATATATTACTAGGTCTAGGTTATATTATGCATTGGTATGCAATAGTTTTTTTTACAGCATCCAAAAACTAGCTTTTATGGCTCGTTGCAAGAAAGTTTTTTTGGAATTTGGACAACAATTGATATTGAGAACTGATTTTTCATATTTGACAAATAACTAAAAAGCCTGGATTTTTGAAATTGCATTAACGACATTTACAGTTAAATTGCACCTTGCCCCTTTTTGGTGCTTCTTATTTTGCTGTTTTGTTCTTTTCAGAAGGAGAGACTTGGAAAGCAGATGGAGATTAAAAGGATGAGAGATGAACTACTGGCTAAAGCAAAGCAGGAGGATTCCCTTGTGTAGTCTATTTGTGCTGTATGATTAATCCTGGAAAATTAAGTATTGAGAAAAGTTTCTGTAGCATTATCTTCTGCCAAATGTGATCTTACAAATAAGAGAACAAAAAATTTTCTGTTCTCTAGTTATTAAACTGCTTAGATTTTGTTTTTATGGCCAACATAATTGCTTTAAAGCTCACCAAACAAGTCAGTTTTATCAGGTTTTGTATTGAGCACAAATGATTAGATTCATTTGTGTGCTTTTTTGGATATCTCAATCTACATTTTTTTTCTCTATTCAATCTCTCTTTTAATATATAAAAAAATCTCAGCATGCAGGGGCTTTTTGTGTTTGTTGTATTTCAGGCGATAGTTGGAAATTAGCATAAAATTGTTGCAAATATCGTCGCCATTTAATATATATATATATATATATATATATATCCTATTTTGGATTCAATTTACATGTTTAACGCTCATTTTACCTGCTTTATTGCCGATCAGGCAGGTTTTGCGTTCCGCGATCAGGCAGGTTTTGCGTTCCGCGAGCAAAGGTAGGTTTTTTGCAAAAAAAAAAAAGAAAAAAATTTTGAGAACATTTAGCTGGTGGTAGAGTCTAGACGAGGGAGCAACCTGCCCAAATACTTGGCAATATTTATTTTTAAACTATAAATTTATATTTCTTAATACTTTTTTAAGTACACAGAGAATAATGAGACTCACAAAATTTAAGTAATCCATTAGGTATTTAGATATCGACCATCGATTATATCGCTAAGAGTGGACGCATGCATAGTATTATTGAATACCATTTGAGTTGCTTGCGATCCACATAACTCAAGTTTAAATTACACAAAATCAAAATTGCTCACCCATTATAATAAAAAATAAGCTGAGGCTTAAAAATTGCCTTGGTTATTCTTCACTCTGAAGCAAAAATATTCGCTTAGATACAACAAATATGGGAAGATAGTAAAAAAGTAGGAAGAATTCAAAGTCCCTGCAATGGTAGGCCTAACATTGGGATCTGTTCTTCTTTTCCACATGAAAATAGACCAAAATATTTGGTACATAACCGTGATATTTATTTGGATATACAACTTAGCTTCTTCAATTGGACTCATGATCTTCCTGCTTGATGCCAAGTAATATGCTTAATGTAAACAATGATATGACCTTCAGCTTTCTCAGAGTCTCATAGACCCAGTTAGGTTCAGTAACATGGCAGCATCTTCCACAAGAGATAAGTCTGGTGCCTGCTCACTGTATTCAACTATGGCTGTTGGTGGGAGGTGGCCAACACTGATCTCATGTACTGTCGTGAAAAGTGGGAACAAGTTTTGCCATCCACGGCTGCTCGTGACTTCAAAAACTTCTCTTGCAGTTGACACACCCTTCAGAAACATCACAAGAGCTTAGTCATAAATATAACAACTTCATTTGTATCAGTTTCAGTTCTGTTCTTAGTCACGCATTTGGGAAATTGATCCATTTTCCACCCATTTGGCTATCATTTATGGAGTAAAATTTAGAGGTTTTCTTGTAAAAATAAAATAGAGATAAATCAGTCATTGTACTGTTCTTTAGCTTTTTTTAATGATCTGGAAGTAATCAACTTCCTACTTGAATTAAAATCATACAACTAACTCTTAAAGCCATTTGACAGTAAGGCAGGAAAAGCCATCATTAGCATCAGTTACCTGCAATTTCTGGCCTTGCAGCAGTTCTGCTTCTAGCTCATCAAAAGATCTGTCAGGACATTCCCACCATTAAGATTTAAGTTCTTCAAAAAAAACTGTCATAGAAATCAAATGCTGCAACTATGAATACTAATATAATATGGTCTACAAACAAACCTTTTTCCACCATTTCTCGCAAATGCATCTGCAACTTTCCTGTTTCTTCCCCCAACTGCCACGAAAACACAGCCCATTAATCAAAATTATTATGAAATAACAAAATTTGAAAGGAAGGGAGAGTATTTAGTTTTTTTCCCCATACGGCACGTTGTGATCAGATCAGCCACACCACAGCTCTCAAAGAAAGTGGTGTCTTTTACTGTTGGGAACAACAGTTTGGAAAAGGCTTTCATCTCTCTTAAACCAATCCTCATTATTGCTGCCTGGTCATTTAGATAAAACAAGAATTTAATGTCTAAAGAGGCCTTTGACAAGGTTAGGTTATGCTTTGCAAACCTTAGTATTATTTCCCATCTCCAAGCCATCGACAAAACCTGAGTAATAATCCGTCAAATTTTTTTAGGAATTTGAATAAACGGCAGGAAATTTCAATAAAGGCAAAATGAAATTGATTAACCTGCTGCTATGGCTACAACATTCTTCAATGTACCACATAGTTCTACTCCCTCCACATCTTGTACCTGTCGGTGTTGTCAAACAGCGATTTACAAATAACAAACCAAAACAATAAAAATATTTGCTTCTGAGCCCTATGTCATGTGGGTAAACTGTGTAACAAGAGCTGAAGATTAGGTAATTTGTTATGCTCAGAAATTAATAAAGATATTTTTTAAATAAAGATTAATACATTTAGTTTGTCAATCAGAATGATAGTTCTCCAAATATCATATAAACTCATTTTCATGTTTCTTATCTCATTCAAATATGTTGTCCTCTATATGTTGCACTCATACCAGAAATTACCTCAGTCATGGACTGTAAGTTAATTTTTATCTATCCACAATTAGAAAGCACTGCTCATTTAATAAGTGAAACTTAATCTCAAATCTAGAAGAAAATGGAACTTACAGCAGATACTAGGAAATATGGGGTGCTGAACAATCTAGTCCATCTCTGTGCAACTTCCTTACCTTGTCGATATCCAATTGTTGCCTCACTGAACTTTTCCATGGCAATCTATATATAGATGTTAAGACCACTCCATTAATTTGCAGAGGAAGTAATCAAGCAGTAGTGAGGAAGAGAGAATGTAATCAAATGCATGCCAACCTCATTAGCAATATTGGCACCCATCAGAACACAACAGTTAATACCAAGCATATCAG
This sequence comes from Trichopus zeylanicus subsp. travancoricus, assembly GCA_005019695.1. Lineage (NCBI taxonomy): Eukaryota > Viridiplantae > Streptophyta > Magnoliopsida > Dioscoreales > Dioscoreaceae > Trichopus > Trichopus zeylanicus. The sequence goes on from RXID01014326.1 coordinate 496,816, forward strand.
TGATGAGTTTTGAAATCATGCATGGGCCTTCCTTCTTAACCTCCATGCCCTTGATCAGTGAAATGGCCTCGACATCAGGTCTTATCTTCCCCATTAGCCTCTTGCATATGCCTTCAACAAATTGATGTGGCGTCACAAAAACAAGCATGTTTGCGTCTTTCACTGCAGCCAAGCAGAGAAGAAATCTATCATAAAGAAGGCAAAGACAAAGAAACAGCTTAATCACCCCTATGTAGGTTAGAAAGAAAATTCAGTTTCTACTTGAAATGCTAGTGTGAGTAATTAGGCACACATAGAGGCATCAACATCTTAATCAGCCAAAGAAAATGCCCTGATTTGTTTTACATCCCTTGTTTATGTTTCAAGTGTGTTCCACATTAACATGGATGAAGGTTTAGAAGAATGAAAATTTAATTGTTAACAATACTCAACAGAATTTATCTGAAAACACATTTTCATGAGTCAACATGTTTGAAATTACAGAAATCTCACCTGATCATAACTATTTATTTAATTTCAATGTGGCTAACTTAACCGTCAGATTTTTTCAGGTGTATAAACTTCAGTCACAATTCAAAATGCCAGAATTATTCAACCAGCATAGTTAGAAAGTATCAACATTTTAATCAACCCTAAACCCCAGTTACTTTAATTGGTTTAATCCTGTACTTTTTCGGAAACTATTATAAGGCAAGGCAAGTAATTATAATAACTGTAGCACCCAAGCACAAAAGAAAGTTTAAGAATAACCAAAACTATCCATATAGAGCTCATTGAATTTCTGCTGAAACAAAATTAGAAAACCAGATCTTAAGCATTAAAATTTTTAAGCATAAAGTATAATCACAACATATATGTTTTAATTCACGACGTCCCTCACTTATACTTTCAGATTTATTACATGAAGCCATTTAATCGGACTAAAGTTAGTGCTGAGAAATCAAATAAGAAAACATCAGTTACCTGCATTCTCTAAGTCAGGATCTGCGACCACATTTCTTCCCAGCTTTATCCCTGGTAGATATTTTACATTCTCCTATTTATAATCACAATACAGAAGACATGTAAATCAGTAAAAATCATTACAAGGTAATCCAACGTTAAAAAAAAAATTTGGATTTGAAAGAAACCATGTTGACTGCTCACATTTTCTTGGTTGATGATCTCAGTTAGTTTCTTCCCATTAGGCAATGTCTCCTCATAAACCCACACCCTCACTTCATCTGCAGAAATTCCCTATTCACTTCAGCATAACTATGATAATCAATGAGTTCAGAAACAAAACGTTTTCATTGCTTAATGAGAAGAAACAAGCCCTTTATTCCTAGAATAGCTTTATAAAACATAATAAATTACCCTCCCTTATTTATCCAAATGATCAAAAATAAGTTGATTTATATTCACGAGTGTTGTAAAGAAGAGCAAATAGGTGCAAAATCATTGTTTCAACTGCTAACGAGACCACATTATGTTATGTCAAGATTGAAATTCGGGTTTCTTGTTCCGAAGAGAATATCTTTAAAGAAGAAGAAGATGATGAATGCCATGAAGAACAAAAAAACAAGCACAAAACCACTGATTCCACCACATAAGGGAACGCGAAATCATAATACGCCACAATTGAAATTTGGACTTCTGGTTACCAAAGATCTCTCTTTTAGAGGAGAAGAACAAGAACAAGAAAACGTGAGGTTATACCATGGAAAGCAGGCAGCTTGACGGTGTTGGATGCTATGAGCTTGGCCGCAACACTGCCCCAGTTGCCACTCCCGATGATCGTGACCTTGTACATCCCACCAGCACCGGCACGTCCATTGGCCGCCGCAGTCATGGTCTTCCCCTCTCCCATGTATCAGCAATGCAACGGAGATAGATAGGAGGGAGCAGGATACAAACGATATAAATGGAGGAGAGGAGATGCGGGGGGCGGAGAGAACGGAGGAAGAGGAGTGGAGGAAACAAAGGAGAAGACGATAAGAGCTCTGACGGATTCCACGATGGAGCGAAAGCAAGCAATAGCGAGCGTCTTCTATAAACCCGTGTGTTGCTGCTGTCGCTTGTGGAGATGGATCCGAAGAGGACAGCACGCGTCATCCCGCGTCGAGTCGGGCGGTCGCGAGCGGTGGGGAGGCGGTTGGTTGGTTTCGATGCTGCACCTCCCGCCCTGACAAGCGGCGCCTACGCGTTGAATTTGGGGATCTCCTTCGCCATGTGTGGCCTGGAGGACGAGGACTCTGCTCGCTCTCTCTCTCTCCTCTCTGTCGCTAGAATATGCGAGGTTTGTGAATTAATTGTTCAAATCTTTGAGGGCCTGTTTGGAACCGGATTAAGAAAATATATAGTAATCCAAATTCATCCGGCCGCAGTTTAAATTTCTATCACCAACTTATTCTCATAAAAAAATAATTACAAATATTATAATTACCGTTGTTGACCCATTTAGCTAATCTCGACTTAATCAGGATTGTCCCTATTCAAACCCGAAATTACATTTAATTTTTTTGTTTCATTTTATACAATTTGGTCTTTTCTCTTACTTTATGCTCAAATTTGAATGTATTTTGACTACCGAATAGCAAATGTGATCACCCTAATTATACTTTGATTGTTAAACAACAAATGTGATCACCATGATTAGTATGATTAACAGAAAAAGTTAGTACCGGGCATATCATTTTAGATGTCTAAATTGAGCCAATTATAAACCGAGGGAGTTCTTTATAATAATTATTATAAATATAGGGAGGAATGTGCAATATTATTATAAGCGTGGATTTAATATGTAAATTCCAAAAGTTATGGTTGAAGGGATATGTAATGCAACTAAAATTCGATTCTGAGGAATTGTATGAAAGGAGAACAAGATTCAAAGTGAACAGATCTTGTCTGACCAAGAACATGTTTTCGATAAAATACATTTTATAGATAAACTACTAACTCCTAGTGTATACATTATGATAATTTTGAATGGCAAACCAAAATAAAATATAGTTTATTTGGATAGGTTGCGCTGAGATTTATCATATCAAAGTAAAATGAAATAAAATTTAGGACAAAAAAAAAATTTATGCTTCAGTTTCTACTCAATATCGAGCACACACCATTACTCATCGGTCTCTGTGAAAAAATATCCATACTGCGTCTCTATACTCTTCAAACCAAGAGATGAGAGAGGATACTGTTACAAGTATATCAAAGGATGCTACGGAAGAAATCAAGTTAAAACATGTTTAACACAAATTGATTATGAGAGGCAAGAGAGGCATTTAAAATACGAGTGGCTGCAGAAGCATTATGGGATTGCTGAAAAAGATGCATCAAACTTAATCAGGTTTGGTTTTATTGAAAGCAAGTGTACATTCAGACATAGCAGCAATTGGAACAGATATTATTTCAGGAACAACATTACAATGTTTTAATCCCACGCCATTTTGTCAAATAAGGATGGTACCAGAAGGAACCTGTACCAGTACTAATGTCAGCCATAGCATCGGATAGGGTCATTGCATCCTTTTGCAGAAGACTGCTTCATTCCTCTGCCCCCACCTTTCTCTAGATACTGCTGATGGTACTCTTCGGCTCTGTAGAACCTCTTTGCAGGGAGAATTTCAGTCACGATCTTCTTGTTGCCGAATTTGGCCTGCTTTGCTTCCACAGATTCCCTTGCTAGATTAGCTTGTTCCTCATTGTAGTAGTAGATCCCTGAACGATACTGTGTGCCAACATCATTACCCTAACAGGCACCACATTGTTAGATGTTACATACTAACATTTTGGCGAACAGTTGTTATAATACAATGCTAGATTAAGGATATATGAACAGGCAACGGAAATGACGTACTTGAAAATTTTACTCGGGATATTAAGTTAGGCTTTACAAAGGATGCTTCTCTGATAATTAAAATTATGGGGTCGAAGTTGGAAGATGAGATTCTTTTGGTCAAGTAGGTTAGAGATATTTTAATTATATGGAGTTGGAAACACTCAATTTTAGAACAAAAGGCATCCATTGATCATCAAATAGCATATATTAAGTTAGGTTGAGTTATTGACTATCTTAGCACTTAATCTACAGTAACAAATTAAGCCATGTAGAATGTTTTTTAAAAAACAATTGAACTCCTAATTGTGAATGGTGCTTTATTTACATAGCTAATAAATAATATTTGAAAAGGGGTGCCACAAATTCAAATGCTAAGTACAATTAACTTGGACACACATCCTGAATATCTTGGATGGTGAGGTGGTGGTTTTTGATTTGTTTGATTTTACTCTCTAAGTGTACCACATGTCATTTAATAACTAAGGCTGATCAAGTTTATCTTAATTAGATAATTTGAACTAAAGATTCTAAACAATCCAACTCAATATGCTAGTCCCAATAACTAGATTGAATTACTTAGCTCTCACTAGTTAACTTCTGATGTGTGATGATGGTATTAGGTGGCCTTGCACATTCACATGGATCAAATATTAGTAGTTGTAAAGGATACTTAAGTTTATCACTTGAAATGGCTGTCATGTTCCCACATTTCTGAACTAGTATGACAATGGAGCTAAAACCTCCATACACGTGAACAAGATTCTATGAATTATAACACAAATTGCAAGCTTCCATATCTCAGTTATGAAAAAGTAAAAAGAAAGTTAGATTTGTGGGACACAATCTTTTCAAGTTTTGATTCCCATTGCATTTGAAAATGACAACAAAGACCAAGATTTTGGATACCTTGATATCCAACACACTCTTAGAATACACTAACTAGTCTGCGGTACACAGTCCTTCTGCTCGAGCACACATTAACTGAAAATAGTAATATTCATAACTGATTAGATTTTTTACCATATTCAATTATATGAGCATCTTATTCTAAGTCAGCATATCGGTACGAGCTACAAGCACGAGAACAATAACCAACATTTCAACAGATAAAAATTACAACTTGCAAAGGCAACCAAATTGATAGAGGACATCTCCATAAATAACCAAAACACAAACAATTCAAACAAAAAATTCAGAAAGGAAATTAATTTCAAGGTATTCAACACACTAATTGACTAATTCATGAAGATAAGCGGAAAACAATCAAATCCCACACCACAATCTCAAATAATTAAGGAAAACAAGGGCAGAACCTGGCGATTAAGAGTGGTGGGATCATGGCGAGACCAGAAGACTTCGAGGAGCCTGGTGTACGGGCAAACGGCGGGATCAAAGTGGAGGCGGACGACCTCGGCGTGGCCGGCGCCACCGCCGCAGACTTCCTCGTAGGTGGGGTTGTGCAGGGTGCCCTGGGAGTAGCCGACCTCCGTCTTAACTACGCCCTCGACGCGCTGGAACGCGAGCTCCACGCCCCAGAAGCAGCCAGCGCCGAACTGGGCCAGCTCCATCCCCGCTCGCTCCGCCGCGTCATCGTCGTGGATCTGCGCCGGGTTGCCAGCTGCTTGGCCGCCGGCCATCGGGTTTTTGTCGGAAGTCTGGCGATCAAGGGGGGCGAAGAGCGAGTATTCTATTGGATTTGGTTCGCACTTGCCAGCTGCATTTTTATAGGCTTTTCGCAAAGTCAACTAGAAAATTGACGGGCTTTGTCCAAAGCCCAATAATTGTTGTCCAATGGGCCTTGGTCTTGGGCTTGGGCCATATGACGATAAAATTCTAATAGAATTTAAATTTTTTAAAAAATATTAATATGATAGAACTTGCGCCATGACGATTAAAGAATTAAAAAAATCAAGTAACTTCAGATGTTTTCTTAGGCGTTGAAAGTACCACTCAAAATAAATGAATTTGAATAAAAAAGGAACGTCGCTGTTAATCTTTGCAAGTTGATCGATGACTTTAAAATTACGATTAACTGATGAGAAGCGAGTTTACGGTCCTTAATTAAGATTCCCACCGCAACTTGATCGTCAATCTCAATGTAAGTCGCATCTCATGCTTGTAATTACTTGTATATTTTCTTTTTTTAAAGTTTAATTTCATTGATTTTCCTTGAAAGAAAATTTTATTTTTAGATATTTAATAAGAACCAACTTTTTTTGAGAATGGGCGAATTGCAATTCCCTGTAATTTGAAATAATTACAAATAACTCCATGTAATTAGGCCTTATTATAATTTTTAGCTAATTTGTTCATGGTTTGAATGGCAAACTGCATGCCGCGTGAATGAGACACTCTTTGATTTGGAATCAGGATTAATATTAATATTTTATTAATTTTTTTATAAAACTAATATTATTTTATTTTAAAGTATTATTAAATTAAATTATTATTAAAAAATTAAATAATTTTCGAATTTTTAATTATTGTAACATTAATTTTGATAAAAAAAATATTAGTTTACAAAAATAGTGTAGGAGTTTTGATCCTAATCGTGATCTTGATCCCGAATCAAATGATGTTCATTTGACTTGAAATCAGGATAATAATTAGCATTTTTCAAAATTTTTTTTTACAAAATTAATATTACATATTTTACAAGGTTATTAAATTAAATTATTATAAAAATTAAATAAATTTTCGAAATTTAAATTATTATAGTATTAATTTTAATAAAAAAATTATTAATTTGTAAAAATAATTTATTAGTTTTAATTTTTATTATGATCCTGATTTTAAATCAAATAATATCAAATATTTCAAGGGTTCAGGCGTGATTAACCTGAAGCAAAAGACGAAGTTCCTTCCTAATCACGAAAAAGTCATATTCCAGAGGTCAAATTTTTTTTATTTTAAATGGAATACAAAGTAAATTAAAATTAAAGGATAATTACTTATAACTTTTCGTAATTAGTCTTGATTATCTATTATCCCTAATTTTCGGAATTATTCACATCTTTTTTTTCAAAATATTTACCCACACCCCCTGGTTATTATTTAATCGAAATTTTCCCAAAAAATTTCGATTTTACCCTCGGTTATTTTTACAATTAAACCTCTAAAAATTTATTTTTTATTATTTAATACCCCAAATTCATTTTTTTGTAAATAACACCCCGAAATTATTCCGGTTTATAGAAAAAATATCCGAAATTCGGATTTTTGCAAATAACACCCCGAAATTATTCCGATTTACAAAAAAGTCTCCAAAATTATTGCGACGGTGGCGAGGGTAGTAGCGCGCAGGCGTCGACGCCGGAGGCTGGCGTGTCGGCACGCGAGCGTAGACGACCGAGACCGTTTGGGGACGAAGGTCGAGGTCATCCAAGCCCGCGTGTCGGCGTGCCAGCCTCGGCCTCCGCTCCTGCCGTTGGCGTCCGACGTCACCGTCCACGCGCCGCCACCCTCGCTACTATTACAATAATTTTGAGAATTTTTCAGTAAATCGAAATAATTTCGGAGTGTTATTTGCAACCATCCGAATTTCTGGGACTTTACTATAAATCAGAATAATTTCGGGGTGTTATTTGTAAAAAATCAAATTTCGTGATATTAAATTAAAAAAAGGGAATTTAATTGTAAAAATAATCAAAGATAAAATCGAAATTTTTTGAGAAAATTTTAATTAAATAATAATTAGGAGACGTGGGTAAATATTACGAGAAAAAAAGACGCGGGTAATTTCGAAAATTACGAAAATTATAAATAATTAAGATTAATTATAAGAAATTATAGATAATTATTCTTAAAATTAAAAGTTGGTGGCACATGCAATGCAATTGAGGCGGACATGGAAAGTGACACCTGCAAAACGTGCGGCTTGAGTGGGACAGGGCAAAGCTGCCCCCAGCTGTGAAGATCCTTCAGTACGATTCTCGCCGTTCATCGGCCGCAAGTGGGAGATAGATAATAGGAATTTTACAATTACACCACGCTACGGCAGTGAGAGATTGTAAGTAATTAAACTAAAAAGAATGGTTTTATTTGCAAACAAAATGGACGGCCACAAGAGCCTCGTCGGCTTCCTCGCGCTTAGCTTTCTCTTTCATCAAACACTGAGAGTTGCCATCCGAAGGAATCATCACGACCGACAGCACCCCACGCTACGGCAGACAAAGCCCGATCTCACCAAAAGTATCATCGCCGTCGGTTGTTGAGCTCTTGGCGTTGCTCGTGGTGCTCTAGCATTATTGACTGGCTCCAGACTGAAAGCGCCCGAGTTGCTGGAAAAAAATAATGAATAATGAGGGGGTGGATCATGGTAAATTTTTTATTTTTTTTGTAATTGAAAGTTTTTTGTTTCGCATATATGCACTTTAAAGTCTTGAATTATACATATAACACCTTGCAAAATCTATATTTGCATATAAGATCATCAATTTGGCAAATGAACAAGTTTTTTGTACTCTCGGGGCCAGGAAATATCGGGGAAGTTTCTCTGGCCACACGCGGGTTGATGCGTACCTCAAGTTACTTCCTTTTCATTTGTGGAGCACAGATACAAAAATATCATCCTCGTTAGCCCTCTCAAATTACAGCTAAAGATATGCAGGTTTGATGAACAAATTATGAAAAAAATAAAAATTAGAAAAAATTTACAGTTAGGGAATTGATGAACAAACCGCGCGGTCAAAGATGGAGGTTTCTTCTGGCAAAGATGTGGGCGGTGATCTCTCTTGAGCTGTTGCTGACGAGGCTTCTCCATCCTCCGCATCATTTTCTAATTCCATTTTTAGTTAATCCCTCAACAATATAAATCCAAATTCTCTCATTAATTTATCACAATTCCGTCCTCCACCTTCTCTCCTCTTCCTCCTCCTATATATATTCCTCCCCCTCCTCCAATCTCCTCTCCGTTCCTTCCTCTTCGCATTCCTACCAACAACAAGCGCAAGAAGGAGAAGAGGAGCGATTTCGAAGATGAAGGTGCCGACCGAGCCGACCGCCTTCCGGCAATGGCAGGAGAACGCCGATCAAGCCGTGCCTCCGGCCGATGTCCGGATCATCACCGCTGGCGGGCACACCGTCTTCGCCCATGCAAATGTTTTGGTATGCATTCATTCTGTCAGCACTAAAGCATCGGATTAGAATTGCTTTTGTTTATGAGGTTTGGTCTGTGTGTATCTTATGATGAAGGCTTTGGCTTCGCCGGTTTTGGAGAACATGGTGGACCGGCCGTGGAGATACGGCTGCTCGAGCAGAGTCGTTAGAATCGTCGGCGTCCCCTCCGACGCCGTCCTCTCCTTCGTACGCCTCCTCTACTCCTCCAAGTATATAACATAGATCCCCATTTCGCCTACCAATACTTCTCCTCCTCCCTCTCTCCTTAATGTTGGATTATTAATTCATTGATTTCATCACAGGTTTTCTGCATCAGAAGGGGATGAAGAGGAAATGGGGAAGTATGGTATGCACTTGCTCGCTTTGTCGCATGCCTACAGGATTGGCTGGCTGAAGCGCGTGTGCGAGGCCGGGCTGGCCGCGCGGCTGCGCACTGACCACGTGGTTGACGTGATTAAGCTGGCCAAGCTCTGCGATGCACGGCGTCTATATGTCAAATGCATGAGGCTGGTGGTCAAGGACTTCGCCTCGGTGCAGAGTTCCGAGGCCTGGCGATTCTTGCAGCTGCACGACCCTCACTTGGAGCTCGAGGTCCTCCAGTTCCTTCAAGAAGCCGACCAGGTATCCTTTAGTTCCGTATTCACCTTTGAATATATTTCGAAGGCATTGGATGCTAATCGTATTGCGTTTTTCTTAAGAGGAAGAAGAGAAGGATTCGGCGGAAAGAGGAGCAAGCAGTGTACAGGCAGCTAGGCGAAGCGATGGAGTGCTTGCAGCACATATGCACGGAGGGGTGCACGAGCGTGGGGCCGTTGGATGCAGACTTGCCGGAGAAGAGCAGAGGCCCCTGCACGAGCTACCGGTCGTGCGAGGGGCTGCAGCAGCTCATCCGCCACTTCGCCTTCTGCGGGAGGAAGATGGTTCCGGGGAAATGCACGCACTGCAGGCGGATGTGTCAGCTATTCCGGCTGCATTCCGACGTCTGCGACCGCCCAGATTCTTGTAGAGTTCCGATGTGCAAGTAATTACATTTTGGTGATATCCTGATTTCTATTCGCGAAATTCCGTAGTCGTTTGATGTTCTCATGGATGGCCTTGGATGGTTTGCAGGCAGTTCAGGATGAGAGGCCCGGTGGAGAGGAAGGAGGATGAGGAGATGTGGAGGCTTTTGGTGAAGAAGGTGGCGTGGGCGAGGTTCATGTCTTTGTTGGAGAAGAGGAAGAGAGCAAGTCTCCTACCGACCAAGAAAACATGATAACAAATTCTTTGTTTCTTTTGCATACATGAACTTAATGGCTCTTTAATCCATTGATTTGGAGGATATAATATAAGATTTACATGTCCAAACTTCCAAATAGAGCAATGGCGTCCAATGCATTAAGAAACATCTTCTGCAGAGCTTTTGGGTTGTTTTGCATGTGTTAAACTGGAAAAGTTATACTCTCCTATTCCTCGATGCCCCCTGTCATCTTCCGTACAATCAGCACTGCTCCAGTTGGATTGGTAACATGTTATCGCGGGAATGAGATTCTCCTTCTCTTTCTTCCCCTTCTCCCTTCCCAATCAACACTGCTCCAGTTGGATTGTTAACATGTTATCGCCCCGAATGAGATTATCCCAATTCAAACAGATCTATGTTGTTCAGTTGGTCTTTTTTGGTAGACCTGTTGGGGTGGCAGCTACACATTCGACCGCATGCTGAATCCCGCCGTCTGCGGTTTGTAATTTTTCACAATTGTTATTTGTTGAAGAAAAAATTGGACCATAATGTTTACAGAAAGACAGAAAAACAAAGCACACAAAACAATCTGTGACAATGAATTTGCATTTAAAAGAATTTCAATAGCCAGAAGACATGCCTCCCATCACAAAAAACTTGCAACTGTAAAATGGCACAATCTCAGTTGCACTGGTCATTCTTTTGTATCCTTTCTTCTACTTGGCAAGGTTTGTCATAGAAAATCCTATGTGCATGTTGTCAAATCCTCTGTATCACAATCTTACACATTTTGGCACCCAAGCAGTAGGCAAACTCAGTGGAATGAAAAAAAGAATTGAAATTGCCAATTGCACAACCTAGTGAGAACTTGGACTATGATACCCACATACAGGGTTTGATTTCAAGAACGTCATCTTTTTTATATTACTGCTATAAGTAGTGGACTACTGCACATCACTTTTCCATAATTTTAACTGATTTTAAATGACTAAGCTGGAGGGATCTTACTCAATGCTGGTTGGGATGTCGTACTGCCTAAAAATATCAGGAATACCATCCCATTTTTGCTTGTCTCTTGCTTCCCAATATCCACCCACATATCTGTAGCAATCGTCTTCCCTGTCCTTCCTGAACCATCTTGGCTGCCATCCTTTCTCCTGCATCTTCCTAGCCTGTACCATAAACCAAAGAAGTCCCAAACTTATAGTTGATGAACAGAAACTCTAATGATCTCAAACAAGAGAAATAAAAATATGAACCCAGTTTAAAATATGAAAAATTGTCAAGATGATGAAGGTGGCAGCTGTTTGTAAATGTTTCCTTACAAGCATAATGATGAAAGGGGATCAACTACAGAAATGAAAAGCAAAATAAATTAGAGATCATGAAGTAAGCATCAGTGTAGTTCACGGAAAGTTTGCCACTGAGCATGAACTGCATTTAATAGTAAGGGTTACAAATATATGATAATCTAGAACCAGCCAACAAGGAAAATTACGAAAAAGAAACAAGAAAAAACTTTTAAAAGGAAAAAAGAGCATGGATATTAAAAAAATGCATAGTCAGCTTAACCTTTCACAAAGTCATAAACCAATCTACAAGAAAACAGCAAATTAAGTTCTACCTGTCTTTGTGAATGCTCAAGCCTGAGCTTTTCTGTGTTGGCCAGCTCATATTCACCATTCTCTAAATGCCGCTGATCAGGCCTGAGCCGAGAATCAGTTGGAGGCAACTTCTCCAACAAGCTAGGTGTTAACTCATTTAGTGAGATGGTAAAGGGTGTAAGGTTGTATCGTGTCTGTGTCACAGACTTGTCTCTCTCCCAAAGAAGCACTGCCTCTGACATCGGGTCATATCCCTTTGGTTTTGTACTAGGGTCACCAAGTACATAGTACATGGCTTCATCCCATTTCCCAATCAGCATTGCAACCTTGTTCCCAGATATGTTGTCTTGAACAAATCCATGCACCTTAAAATTTGCAAATAAAACTATCAAGTATAGAAAGAGAAGAAAATAGAGCATCTCTTCTAAGAGCAATCAGAACAATCCCAAACTTTTTCATTGCTTAATTCTTTTCAATGAACCCATATTGTGTAGAAAAACAGAGTTCCTACAATACTAAAATCAGCAACAATGGGAGAGAATGTACAACAATTAATTGTGTAGCTGTCCACAACATATCTCACAGAATGATTAAAAATCGTCAAGTTTAGGGACTGGATCAATTTTAGGTTCCATGAAAAGAAAAGATAATATATAGGGAGCAAATCATTCCAACTTGCTAGCCTGGTAATAAAGACACTAATTTACCAGCGGTGGGATCACTATAATTACTCGAAAACAAGTGATCAAAGGAATTGTGCCTATGATTTGGAACAGAAGGCAGACTCCTGAAAATGAATAGGAATGCCTGACACATAAGTTCTCTTGGCCTAGGCTTAGATGCAAATAATGCTGGCAAGGCTCAGAGGTGCCTCAGTCCAAGCCTGGCTGGGACTATCTACAGTCTGACATTCATCTAGGTAGGTCAAGAAAACAATTAGGTTTCTTTATCTGGTTGATTGTATTAAGAGTTTCATTAATACCTGGTGAGGATTTCGGTCAATGATGGATTGTTCCTTGAACTTCAGCTTACAAGAATATTTTGCGCTCCCCTTTATGCGCATGGTACCATAGTGATCACAGTAGATTTTGCCCAGTATGATGTTATAAATAGAAGTAGTAACTTTACCCCATTGAAATGTCTCTCCATCCTCAAACTGCAGGGTCAGTATGCCTATGGGATCAAGCTGGATAGATCGACCCCAAAACTTCCCTTTGAGGTTGGAATCACCCCAAAACTTCCATCCTCTACCATCACAGTGGCAAGCGACAATCATTGGGTGGTGGCTGACCTGAAAACTCAATATATGTTTACCATGAAAAGACTTGTATCAATGTAGATGGCTTGATGGTCATATCACTAAACATTCCAGACCACAAGAAAGCAACATTCTGGTTGTCATAGAGAGTTGAAAGGAAATAAATGAGTGGAAACAGAAATGCTGCACAACCAATCAATTACAGAGAAAATAAAATGAAGGAAAACACTTTGACCTTTTCAGAAAAGAAGCGAAGACCTTTATCTGGATAATCTGCCTCATATGTCTCTCCAAGGAGTGGGTTAAATGGTTTGCATTGGCGACCTTCAGTTGAAGCATAACCAGATACTGCAAAGGCTGCTATGTTTAGAATCCTCATTAAACTGTTTCCCTGCAAGATGTCAATTTGACCTTCTCACCTCTCCTGCTCCCAAAGCATAAGGATACAATTCATGCATAACAGAGACATTCTAAATTGATTTAGTAAGTTTAAATAGCAAGAATTGCATAGATGTCAGAAAAGAAAAATGCAAAAGGTGGAAATTAAACTAGAAGCTGTTGTCAAAGATATCCAAATAAAACTACACACAAAGTTGCTAAATTCTAGCTGATGCAACATTTATCTTGCTCAGCTAGTTGGTCTTAACTTGAAAATAAGATCATAAGATCTCTCTTCATGAATTCTTGATGTTTGTTAACATTTGCTAGAAATGCCACTAGGTGATAAGGACAGGCTAATATGACCTGCAATTTTAAATGATGTAATACATATCAGTATGCAAATTTCTAGATGTCCAGCAACAAAACCTTCCTACTAAGATTAGCCATGACATGTTGGTAGAGTGTGAGCATATGATAGGGGAGGCATAAAATGAAAAATCAAGCAGGTAGGAGATGCTTTATGTCAATTAGGTTTATCTCATCGATGGCAAAACTTGAGTACTAACTGAATTTATTCCAATGACAACTTCAGAAACAGTAAACTTCACTATTTTTTGAAAGAACAAACACCACTCTGAGACAAACATGATAGTGTTTGAACTTGTCCTTGTGTATTTCTTGGAGAATTGGCAGCTCTTTCAGAATAATAAAAACTAGAAGGAAGTTAAGCTAAGAACTACTGGCCATTGCCAAAAAGGTGCTTAGTGCCTACCCACAAGCTACCAATATTTGTACAAGAAACTATATTTGGTAACTAAAAGCTCTAGGGAAAAAAACCAGACCTGCTTTCCCCATTCCAGTGCTCGATCAACCAAGTATGAATACTCAAGGTCTTCAAAGCATTTTTGCAAGGAAGAAAGTGGCTCATTAAAGTACACAGGAAGGCAAACTCCAGATAGATCTTTGCCAATATTCTCTTTGATTATTGACCAAAGTCCAACTGGTTTTTCTTTCTCCTTTGGCTCAGGCAACTTGTCCCTCCTTTTAACATAGGGATGTGCTATGGTTTTGACTCCCAAACAACTCCCATGTACAGCATCAGATGGATATGAATCTTTGCTACATGGCAAGCCAATACAACCATTGCTCATTGCCTCCCTGCTGCGATATGAATTGCTTCTTAGAGATTCGGAAGACAAGAAATCTTTAGTATCAAAATAGATTCCATCATCTTCATCTGTTTCCCCATCAGCACCTTGACTTTCATTATCTGCATCAGAATCTGTTGCACTGGCTTCTGACATAACTGAATAAAAATCTGTTTGCAAAGATGAAAATAAAGTCAACTATGATATCAGATATATAATGGTACAGATGGTCAATTCTATAAAGAGACACATGGAAGCACTATTGAGAAACTCAAATATCGATTGTGCTTCAAATCCAAAACCTTTCTTTGGAGGGTGAAGTCTCTCCCCCTATAACAGTGGTTTGGCCAATGCAACTCAAATTTCTGTTGAAACACCCATAATATAGCACCAAAAATAGAGGAACTTAGAAATGAATTTAGCTACAAAAATTTTGGTTCATATACAATCAAATAAGTGGAAACCAATTTATATGCAATGCAAGTAAGGCAAAAGTGAGATTATTGATAGTTGTTAAATCATAATTTCCAACTCAGAAAAAGGATGAACAATGACATGAAAATTTTTCATACGATTATCAAGGATCTAAGACCATAAGCTATAAATTTTTTTCATCATTGTAATCAATCACTATTATATCACAACCTTTACAATGATAATATTGTGACTATAAGCATAATCATTCTAATAACATTGACATGAATCTACACCATAGTCTCATGATACATGTCATAGATGAATTTAACCTGTATCCTGTGTCTCACTGCATAAGTCAGTTTCCACACCATAGACCACTATGCACAAAATTAGAATTTGTGTTAGCCTTTGTCAAATACCCAAACAAACTTGAGATACACAAAAATAAATTATTTTACTAAGACCCTCACAGGGAACTTCTTTTAATTATGATTGTCTTCTCACAAGAGAAAAACAAGTCAACCAACTTCAAAGTTTAATAATTAACAATGTTCATCTGATCTTGTGGATTTATAATTAGTATATTGAAAGCCATATTATTACTTGAAAGAACTAAGCTATCTTTGTAATGTTGCCCTAGACAGATGCAGCCAAGAACGGATTTCACAACAGAAACATCAACCAGATATCTTACAAAGCATAGCACGGGCTGATCTGAACTGAGGAAATACTGACCACTAAATCTTCCATTCAGAACTTGTGCTTCCCTCTCCTTGGTTTCATCCACTACTGTAGTTTCCAGCTCTACTTTCTCTGTCTACAATACACAAGAAACAAGTTTCTCCTTCAAAAGTCAGTTTCCTTGATATTAGCATGGACCAACATTCAGAAGGCAGTTTCTCTTTGGCATAAGCATTAGGCCATTAGCATGTAAGAAAATTCGCAAAAAAAAAAAGCCTGGTGAAAATTGAGTACATTGAATCAACAGTTAATAGAGCACTATCCAGGATGCACCCCAAGCTCATGGAAAGCATAGGCTAATGCAACACATAGTCACCAAAGATCTTGATGAAACAGTAAGTAAAGGTATGGACACTACCACATAAAACTCTATAGACAACAATTTTACTGTACTAAGCAGCAAGATGAAAGTAGAATAGAAACTAAAAATTGAAGATCAATGAAAACCATATCTAATACATAATAGCAAGTATATAGACCACCAACATTTTAATGTAGATGAATTACCTCCAATTGTCTAAGCCTGTCTAGTAGGACCATATGCTTTTGTTGAAGAGATTTCAACTGGTGTTGCAGCTCAGAAAGTTCAAACAACATGATAGATTCACATTCCTTGATTGCTGCTTCACTCAGTCCTTCCTGCTGCAATCGTCCCTGTAGTTTCTCAGTCGAAACAGTGACATCAACAGAGGGAGCAAAGTCACAGCTTGACAGCACACGAGGAAGTAGTTCCTTCGCAGATAGCAAAGCCTCAATCCACGCAATCCTGTCCTCCCTACAGTCACTTCGCAAGTGAAGAGTTTTTGTTCCAGTAAAAATGTACAGCCTTTTATCATCAGATTTGCTTGCACGAATTGAGGAAACCTGGAAGCAAAATTCAGATTCTCAAAGAGCCGTAGCCTCAATTTTAACTACAATTGAAATTTGAAAGTTTGAAACAAAAAATATTTCCACAGAAAAGCATACGATCAAAATCAAGGCAACAGGAACTTCAAAAAATGGCAATCCAAACCTTCAAATGTATCTCTCCGAACGGCTTCCACTGCCTGAGCGGCTTCCCATTCCCCAGATCCCTCCTGGCCCTCCTCCTCGAGTCCTCCCCGATCACCCGCACCCCGGCCTCGGACGCCATCGAAATCTTATCCGGCCCGTGCACCTTATAGTACGACAGCACCCCATCCCGCAGCACGAACCACCTCGCCCTCCAACCCTTGCCGTAGTTCACCCACTTGTACAAGACCCCCGCCACCGTCATTTCCTTCCTCTCCTCCTCCCCCTCCTCCCCCTCCCCGGCCCCAGCCCCCGCCGGCATTGCCATAGCCAACGCCACCGCCGACACTTTCCCAAAACTCTCCATCGGCCTTCCGGTCGCCTTCACGGCTACCACCGGTGCCCCCCGCTTCTCCCCCGGCTCCAGCGACACCGGCGAAATGCAGCACAGAGGATTCATGCCGCTCTCCGATCGGAGCAGACGAGATTGGAGGAGGCGATCGGATCTGGGAGATTAAAAGCGGGGCGCTGGCGTTTGCAGACGCAGCAGCAGCAGCAGCAGCGAGCGAGCGAGCAAAAGCAATTAAGATGCCGCGCAGATCCATTAACACCGCCGACCCAGGTGGGTCCCGCTTGGGGCAGAGAGAGGGCCAATGGAAGAGAGACGCGTGGCGATGTATGGGATGCTGGGCTCCGGACGCTGTCGCTGGCTGGGGTGGCACAGCTACGCGAGGTCCTCCCAGGGTCTACGTCTGGGTCCCACAAGGGGTTTTTCCGCTGGAATTGTTTAGGTTAACCGGTGCCCCGGAATAAAGCTGTTGCTTTTGCGGGGGTTTTGTCTTTTTGCCGGTGGGTTTGGACTTTGTTGCGGGAAATGGATCGTACGGCGGGGGATGGACTGAAGGGTGTTTTGCATCTGTGGTGTGGCGTGGTGTGGTGTGGTATAGTGGGCCGAGGGGAGAGGCCGATGTGGTTGGATCGTTTTGGGCGTGTGGGGATCGCTGCCGCCCGTGATCGGGTTAGCAAGTGGATCCGCGTTGAATTAGTACTTTTCTACTAAAACGGATGGATTTCGATTGAAATTGTAATAAAATGGATTTAAAAATTATTTTAAAAATAACAATTTAAGATCACAAAATAATTAAAATAATTGAAACGATTAAAACAATGTGATATCAAAATCAAAATTTTAAAACCTTAATATTAACCCAATTGGTTCAAAAGAATCTTACAAACAAGGTAAAAAATCAAAACGATCGATCAAAATATTCTATAAAAGACGTGAATTTCTTTGAAAAAAATATTATCTTTTATTTTAAAAATAAGAATTCAATATAATAAATGTCGTCGTATTTTAAAAAGAATTTGATACAATTTTGAAAATTAATTTAAAAGCATTTTAATTGTAAAAAGAAAATTACCTAACGTTTATCTATAAGTTATTTAAAAAACAAATGGTTATCTCGTTTCAATAAAATAGAGCTTGTATATTAGTTAACTAGTATATTATTAAAAAGGTTGAAATCATTTGATTATTATGGGATGGTCGGACCCGATCCGGATTCAATCCCATAATAACCGGTCCCCCTTTTATAGGAGGCATTGGATCGCAACCAGATCGGAATCGGTCGTTGTTTCGAACCTTATTCACTAACGAAAAACTATCAACATGCTTATATTAATTGGCCATGATGAAGGGGATCTATATACCAACCTTCGTGATCAACTCACAATACAGTCTTGTTTTGCACTCCAAGTTTATTAACCAAATACATGAAATGATTAATATAAAAACAAGTGGAAGCTGCATCATTGCTTACATTCTTGGACAAATATTTTTTTAATTAATTAAGAAGAAATTAATTGGCCAAAGAAAATGGTCAGGCAGGACCGGTGGGTCCGGTACCGGTAGCACGAAGGAACAATAACCGACGCAATCAAAATGGGGGCAAGTCCAGCAGGAATCTGATCCGAACCCACATTGCAGTTCACCGTCCAAATCCAACGCACAAGAAACAATAAACAAATACAACCAAGCACCGTGTCGGCCTCTCTCGCTCTCGTCGTCGGCAAACAAAAAGAGGGAAGGAGAAAGAGAAACCCCAACGGAAAAAAAAAGAAGCAAGTCCGTGGGCGCTACTCATCGTATCGGTATCCGCTGCTCGGTCGCCGTCGTCCTCTACGTCATCGTCCTCCACCAGCAGTGGCTCGAGGTCGAGGAGGGGGAGGAGGAGGATGGCGATGATGGTGCGCGATTGATATGGATGGCCCGCTGAGCCGCCGCTGTCGCTTGGGATCCACGTCTGCTTTGACTACTATCGGCATCGGAACCACCGCCCTTGGGTTCGGCGATAATTGGGGATCCGGATCGGCGCAGTACGCCGCTGCCGCCGCCAACCGCACCGGCACGGTACCATGAGCGGATGCCTCTGCCGCCTCTCGGATCTCCCTGGCAGATCCACGATTTCTGCACGGAATGGACGCCGCCTCTCGCCCTGCTGTCGTCGTCGACAACGGAACCGGGTGAGCGGCTTGGTCCTCCGTCTTCTGATTTGAAATGTTTGCTTCTGTTTGGTTATGCTGGTTGGTCTTCTTCTTTCGTGGTAATGTTGGATTTTAGTCGAATGCTTCAGCGGAGTCGCTTGGACTCCGATTGAGATTTTGGATGCTAAATTTCTTCTCTATTTCGCAAGAAATCTATATAATTCGATGAGATTTTAAGTGATAGCAAGTGGCATATAGTGGCGAATGAAATATTGCATAGAATCGGGATTATGGTTGACTTCTTATGTTGGTTTTCTTGATTCGAATTCACATAGTTTTTAGCATGTCTGTGAACTGAAAGGACATGGTTTTGGAAGTTGTAAGAAATGTGATGAGTGACTGTTCCGAAATAGTTTTTCTTGGGTCCTAATTGTCCTTCCGATGAAGCCTAATTTATTTGACTCGACAGGGCTCTTTCTGCTCATTGGCTGGTTTGATATTAAGTATTTTCAGTTGTGCTTCCGTCCATATCGAAATGAGAGTGTTGGGTACAAATGGGATGTTTTGTGTCATCGCGATTGTCTTCGATGAATTCTTTTGGGCTGATACAACAGTTAGTTTGTGCTTGATCAGTTTTTAAGGTATAGGATGATCTTGGTTGCAGGAAAATTGTATATTGGAGTATCTTTTTTGGCACAAACAGCAACTTGGTATGTGTTAAGAGGCACGCCCATGTTCACAGGAGTCAAATGCATATTATATGTGTAAATCACTGGTTTGCTCTCACATTTTTGGAAGTAATTATAGCATTTAATAGTATTCATAATAGACTCAACATTTTGTTTTTGTTGGTGGCTTGGCCAAGGATTCTGTGCACTGTGAAATTCCTGGCCTTTAAATTTTTTGGGGCTCTTTGATCAGAAACCACAAGGCTGTTTGGCTTTGCTGGGTGCTTATTGTGGGATGCCCTAGGATTCCTCTGATAATTCTCAAGTCCTTTCTCACTGGACGTACTCGCATAGGCTGGATAAATCACACACACACATTCATATCAAGTTTCATATTTTTTGCTATCAATGATTCACTTATGCATGTAAACTAGGCTACTTGCTGCTAGTGTTATTGTTGTTGTTTTTATTCTTATTATTCATTTAGAAACATGCAATAGGCTTTATTAATGCTTGTGCTCCTTAAATTTATTATGCCTTTGTATTGACTAAATTCATTATGTCTTTGTATTGACTATCTTAGAGTTTCTTTTCTTAGGTATACTAAAGTGGGATTTGCTGGCAATGTCGAGCCTTGCTTCATCATCCCTACTGTAGTAGCTGTCAATGAATCTTTTGTGAACCAGTCAAAGAGTAGTAATAAGGGGAACTGGGTTGCACAACACAGTGCTGGTGTTATGGCTGATCTTGACTTTTTTATAGGAGAAGAAGCCTTGTCAAGATCCCGCTCTAGCAGCACATACAACCTCAGTTACCCAATCCATCATGGTCAGGTATAAATGTATAGTACCAATAGGATACATAGCTTTGCTATGCGAGGTTACATTTGGCACTGAACACTGTGCCTCTGCAGGTAGAGAATTGGGATGCAATGGAAAGATACTGGCAGCAGTGTATTTTTAATTACTTGCGTTGTGACCCCGAAGATCATTATTTTCTTCTGACTGAGAGCCCATTAACTGCACCTGAAAATCGTGAATACACGGGAGAAATAATGTTTGAGACATTTAATGTCCCTGGTCTATATATTGCAGTGCAACCAGTTCTTGCCCTTGCTGCTGGATACACCACTTCCAAGGTTAGTTTTTCCAGTTAACTTGGCTTTCAGCTTGGTTTTTAAGTCAGTGGATCATCTTGTATTGGTTATTCTCAGATGCCTTCAAAATTTCAACCTATTTTGATGGCTGCTATTTAAGACTTAATATTAGAGTTTATAGCTCTAGGTTGTAGAAGCTATTGTGTTTCCTTTATGCTTGGATTTTTTTGTATTTTTATTTATTTATTTATTTTTTTGCCATGGGACTTCCAGTTGGGGATCTCTATTCCTTGGGAACTACTGTTTGTTGTGGTCATAGGTTCGTTTTTCTTTTAGCTTCATCTGGCTAGAAATAATGTACAATTGCTTCTTAATGTCTAGTTTGGATTTACATTTTAGCAATGTTTGACGCATAGGTACATATATTGATAATTGAAATGTTGATCTGGAAGCTCAGGATTATGATATCTTCATTTTACTATTTACATACAAATTTATGCTATTGTACTCATAGACAATAGCACCAGAAAGGACTTTCTGCAATGCAACATTCAAACACTGTATTTATGTTGCTTAGTTAGTCTGATTGAGTTGATGGAACTTGCATATGTTTGCAGCAAGAAAATGTGATTTGTTTTTATAACATCAATTTTCTTTCCCTAGAGCTTGTCCTTGAAGATTTTCCTAGGTTAATCTCTCTTATGCTAAAGTTTTTGTGGGCTGTTTTCTTTAATATTAGTTTTTTGTCAATCTTTTTACCCATTCTTATAGTTGCTTAAGCCCAGTTGTCATTGAAAGATTGCCAACTGAATAATCAGAAGTAGTTTATCAGTCAGCAATGGCAACTCTAACTGTAATCTAGCATAACTATAGCCATCAATCCTGTAGGATCAGTCCTGCAATTAATCAAGTTAGGACCCATTTGGATACTTAGGAAAATAATACAATGAGATTTTTTTCCATAGGATTTGGGGTTGCATGCAACCCCAAATCCTAAACAATATCTTGTGGTTGGTGGATGAGACAATTAATGAAGGGAGAAGCTTGTATGCAAGCTCCATTCCATAGGAAAATTAAAAAGAGGTTGGACCTCTTTTTAGTTTTTCTATGAAATCATAGGAAAATCTTGTATTTCCAAATTAATTCAAGATTGTAAAAAAATCCTATAGAACTCCCTATTCCTATGGAATTTAGGGGTATCCAGATGGATCCTTATAGAATTGGGTACAATTATATCAAATCCCTATGCAAAAGGTGGAGTAAATTTAAGAACCTGTGCCATGGCCCTAAGGTAAGGTTGGAGATGGAGGAACTAAAATTTGCTTTAACCCAGAAATGTTACAGAGACAACATATGTAATTATGTACTATATATTAAGGATGTGATATTAATGTCAGTTTATCATAGAAAAAGCTTCTTTAATGACCATAAGATGGGATGCTGGTTTTAATTTATGCGGGGATGGAAAGTTGACAGTTCCATCTGATGTGACATGCTTGACAAGCTTGTATCTCATGACAGTAGAGGACATTCTTAACATGCTATCCATTTTTTAAGTTGTTTCTCGGGTATTTCTCCTATAATATGAGAACACCAAACATTGAGTTCAACTTGTCATTCTTGATTTCCATCCCTGTTTTTTTTTTTTTTTTTAGCATTTCTTCTTACTCAATTTCTTTGCAATTCAGATGGGTTGTTTGGTATTGTCTTCATTGAGATTGACCAGTATATTTCTCAGTGTGAAATGACAGGTGTAGTTGTTGATGTTGGAGATGGAGGTACACATGTTGTGCCTGTTGTGGATGGCTATGTAATTGGGAGTAGCATCAAATCTATTCCAATTGGTGGCAAGGATGTTACTCGCTTTATCCAGCAGCTTTTAAAGGTGCTATTCTGTTGATATTTTTATCTTCAAGTTTTGCATGGTTCTGGGCTCTAATATTATGAATAAATTGTCTTTGTAACCACACTTGCAATTACTAATTTGTGTTTTTGTTTTAAGGTTGTTTTGCTGTTTGTTTATGAAGTTGACTAAAATTGTTTAATATCCTGATATACTGTTGTGTATAAAATGCTGACGGATTAAATTCTCACTTCATTAAATTATTTTTATTTCTGTTGCATGAGAAGTTATCCATTTTTCAGATTTGGAGTTCATTTTGTTGGAATATAAATATTGACTCCAAGTTTATTACCTAAAATGTGTTTGGCAACAGATTATTCAATAATTTTCTGAATATACTAAAATTTCAATATTACTGGAAATAATCAAGCATATTATATGTTATTCGTAAAATGGTAAATTGTATATATTAGATGCTAACTTTTTTTTGTTAAACATAATTATAGTAATTCTAAAAATTTGATGGATATTTTGTGCATCTAATTCCTGTTTAATCTTTAATTTCTTTTGCCTAACTGGTTGAAAAGATAGAAATTATTTCCTGGAAACATCTTAAATTCTATAATGCCTATGCCCTTAATGGTGATATTTTAACTTCTCCATACAGGAAAGAGGAGAGCATATCCCCCCGGAGGACTCATTTGAAGTAGCTCGTAAAGTGAAAGAAACATATTGCTACACTTGTTCAGATATTGTTAAGGTAATTATGTGGCTTTATATTTTATTAGAGTTGCAACAAGAAGCTTCTTTGCGAGAGCATGCTGATCATAGTGCTTCTATGATACTTGTGCCCTCTTCTCCCACTTCAATGGTATGGATTGAAGATGATACTCCTGCATGGATCAGGACTTTAAATCCTCTTCTTTTCTGTCCTGTCTTTCAGCAGTTTTTAGATTGTAGCAGGCAGGTCTTCCATGATCTCTGCTCCAATTCTTTGCTCTTCAGCATTTGTGCATTTGTAGATTGATAGTCATAGAAAGCAATCTTTTAATTTTACATTAGATGATTATTGGTGACTTCTAATTTATATTTTCCGTTTTACCATCCAACCATCATGGTTTATTAGTATTGTATTATTTTTTAAAATATGAGTTTTAAACATTGTATCCTTTAATGATGTCACCTTCCCATTCCATCATTTCACATGCACAAGGCATCATGCTCCTTTCTACTGAAGCATATCAACTACTTCACCATTTTCATTACTATTGTTTTTTCCTTCAAGTTGTTTTGTTGATGTACAAAGATTCTTATGCTTTTTTCTTTTCTTGTTTATGTTTTGGTGTATGTGGCAGGAGTACAATAAGCATGATAAGGATCCTGCGAAGTACATTAAGCAATGGACTGGCATAAAACCAAAGACAGGTGCACCATACTCTTGTGATATTGGATACGAACGCTTTCTTGGCCCAGAGGTTAGTGTCTATTTGCCAAATTGACTATCCTGCAGTGGTCAGTATCTGGCTTAATATTTGGTAGAACACTGACTAGGCTAGTTTCCTTGAGCTCTAATGCAAGAACGTAAGTTGATTATTATAAAATGCATGGCTCAAAATGATCAGTGGTTATTTGCTACAAAAAAAAGACACTTGCAATGGAAATCTATGATACTGAGCTATTTTCCAACTATAATAGCAATAAATCCATCAGTGTACTATGTTGCAACATGTCTTGCTAGTTTTCACTAGCATCAATTAATGTTGAGGTAGGGAAACTTGATAACAAAGATTTATCATACCTGATTAGTGTTAGCGTATCCTGAAAAGTACGGTGGACTCCACAATATGTTCAGCAGCAATATAACATTTTTCTTCATTTTAGATGTCTGGTTAGTTAATCTTTTCCAGGTGCGTCATTTGTGTCTTTAGTATTTACTTTGGCCACTGGTAGACATGTTTTCATATGCCTCAGTTAGTTTCTTCTTTTTCTTAAACACATGGGTAAGCTAAAGGGAAAAGTATTGAGGTTTGATTGAAATTGTATGGCTATAGAAAACACTGTACATATGGAATTAGGTAGACCTCTTGCTTTTTCCTAAACACGATATTTTCATTTAGATTGCATTCCTGTCGAGCATTAACCTATTGAATTTTATAGGATTTTATGTGCAGATTATTTAAATAATTTGTATGGATATGATCATAGTCACGTGTTTGGTATTTAGGAATAAATCAGCATGTTGGAAAATATTTGAGGTTTGGGGCAAAGTCCAGCAAACTCAATGATAATTTGTAGATATAAAAACATAAAAAACTGTTAAGAATATATTTCATGATTCATTGCAATCGTTATATGCATGACGAGCATAATTTATTTATTTTTTTTGGAGAAGTAGAAAAGCAAAATATAACCTGAAAAATGGAAAATTAAAAACCACTAATCTGGTTGGATACTTGGTTCTTCTCTTGCAGCCTACACCAGAGAAACTTAAAGTAAAACATAAAGGAAAAATAGCCCAATGAAGGAACCATGTTTTATTTCATCTACAGTGCTTACCTTTTCCATTAGTTTTGTTAATAACCCATGTGATCTAAGCTTTCTGTGGATCAATCCATTCAGACTAGTTCTTCTCTTAGTTACTATTGTTTAAAAAATGTTTTCTTAGCCTATGATCCTCTTCAGCTTTTTTTTTTCAAAATTCTTCTGAATTGAGAATTTGTTTTCAAAATTACTTAAATGTTGCAATTTGGAGTCTTCAAATCCCACTAGTGAAAATAAATTTTGCTATTTGGATTGGGGTCTCGTGAATGTTGTGTTTGGGTGTTGATAGGTTGCAGTAGGGGTGGAATAGCAAATTGGAAATAATCTATAAAATGGATGTGCAATTTTTATAAGCACTAATTAATCAGAAGGTTTGGTATAAGTCTTAGTAGTGTGCTGATTAGGCCATTAAGTTAATAAGGATCTGAGTTATCCAAGTCTATTAAGTCACAAGAATAAAATTTCACAGCAATATGCCAATAAGACAATATTTAAAGTTTGTTAGACCGTGAACCTTTTAGCAAACACTACGAAATACATGTGACTGCCTAATAGTTGAATGGTGGATATAATAAGGTAAAAAGAAGCTGGATCATAGTTATGGGTGCTTGACTTCATTCACCATGTTACTTCATTTGTGGGTTAAGAACCTCATCAAATAGGGGTATGCAGTCTTTTTGGCTCACTGGATCTGCATATGTAGCTCCATAAATGACAATTTTTTTTTTTTTTGCTAAACAACAATTATAATAATTGCACATGTTAGTTTTTCAAATGATAGTTTAATTTCATTCACTGCTGTTCATTGCCTTGAACCTACTTGGTGTTTTGCCCTAGATTTTGAGTTGTGCCACATGAACATGGATGTGCAAGTTGGATTCAACACATTCCTAAGTTTCTATTATGAAGGATGGAAAACGGGATTTGGTAATGCACTGAAGATGCATACTCTCATTCATCTAGTGTATTTTAAGAGATTTTTTGCCCCTCTCTTCCTTTATGTTTTATTTTTAACTTTTAGTCATCTCAATGCACCATTTCAAAAAAATCTAAGTAAAATCCTGAACAATATTCATCAAGGTCAGTAGAAATTGTGTTATTTGCATTTAGTTGATTTATTTCTATGTGTTTGAGCATCAATGTGGACACACATCTGATAGAGTTATTTGAAGAGGGGTTTTGCTGTAGTTTCATATAAACTGATTTTGATTTTCATGTGATTAGACATTGAGAAAAGGGAGGTCAACTAAACTTGCCAAATGTTTGTCAGTTCACTTAGTTCATTATATAAGCATTTATATGTTTTAGCTGAGTTTGAAGGCTTGTACTAGAAGTAACTTTGCCAAACCTGCAGTAGAAATCCATTTCAGTGCATGATCTAATCCATCTAACTGAGCCATTAATTAGCTGTTTTGGTACAGATTAAACAGTTGGTACTTTCCTCTTGTAGCCACCATACTGCCAATTAGGCATAGCTGATTACTGTTTTGGTTAGGCAGCTATCAGAAAGATGCTGTCTTATCGCCTGTTGTCAAATTTTTAAGTATTAATTCATATTATCTGAATCTATACTTTAGATTGATATAAGCAATGGTGGTGCATTGGCATAGTCTAATATTTTTCTTTGTTGGTTTTGGAATTGATCATCTTTTTCAAGTCAAAATCTTCGTTTAGTCAATATATTCTATATGCAGTTAATCTCTATTTCATACTATATGGATGTTGTGGATTGTGTTATATGCTATTTGCGGTTGCCAGCTTCAGCCAGGTTTTTTAACTATCAATGCAGATTTTCTTTAATCCCGAGATCTGTAGTAGTGAATTTACCACTCCCTTGCCTGTTGTGATAGACAAGTGCATTCAGTCATCACCAATTGACACAAGGAGGGCTTTATACAAGGTTGGTTGAATTAAATTTGGTCTGATTCTAATTTTTTAGGCACCATATTTTTTTAAAGCTGTCTATTTTTGTGTTTGACATCAATTTCTCAGAATATAGTGTTATCGGGAGGATCGACCATGTTCAAGGACTTCCACAGAAGGCTCCAGAGGGATATAAAGAAGATAGTAGATGCCAGGATTGTTGCATCCAATGTCCGAACTGGTGGAGAAACAAAAGTAAGTGCCTGACTTTCATCTTACATGTTACTTTTGTCCACAGGACTGATTGTTTTTGTTCCTCCTTGTTCCAGCCTCAACCTGTGGAAGTGAATGTAGTCAGCCACCCTATCCAAAGATTTGCAGTTTGGTTTGGAGGTTCTGTACTAGCATCAACACCGGAATTTTATGGGGTATTGCACAATTTGTTAAATTACAATTTCTAGGTCTTTTATCTGAGTCTGATGACAGTCCATACTATTGAAAACTTGGGCAACCAAACCAATAAATGATAATGCTATACAACTTTATGGAGATCAAACCACAATGCTTTCTGATCAAGTCATGATGCATTATGGAACTTAAAACATGAATTTTGTTTTTTCATGCAGGCTTGCCACTCAAAAGCAGAATACGAGGAGTACGGGGCAAGCATTTGTCGAACTAATCCTGTCTTCAAAGGGATGTATTGACACTTGAAGATGATCCCAGTGCAGGATCTATGCTGCCACGTAGCTGTGCAAAGTCACCATTCATGATAGTTCTGTATACAAGAAACTTCTCAGTGGTGTACTAGTGATGGAAAATAGGCGTTCACATGAGCTGTATAATAGTGTTGTATTGGTTATTTGCCTTAGGTTTTTCATGTCAATTGATTCTATATTCTTTTTGAGAGAAAAAAACATGTCAATATATAACAAAAAAGAGCTGCCATTTGTACTCCAGGCAGCTACTTGGGATCGTCTAGTTTAAGTGGTCAGTGTCAGTGTCTGGATTGCATTTTTGTGTTAGAAGTTAGTTGATGTAGCAGAAGCATTCTTTTGGTGAAGTATCTGCAAAATTTAGCTGAAATTAAAACATTAATTAAGGTTTGCATAATCAACTTCATTTACAGACGAGATTAAAATGAAATTATGGATTTCAGAATCCTAGATTTTAGGGTTTTTTTTGTTGTGTATTTGTTTTGAGGAGATTGAAAATCCAGAAGTTTCTCCATGTTCGTTTTGAAGGGATGAAATCTATGCTTATTTCATTAGAAATTTTTAGGCAGAGATAACGGAGAAACGGGATAAAATCTTCTCCAAAAAATTTTGACCCTTTCGGTCTAATATGTTTATAAACAATTATTATATTATAATTATATTATGTTTTATTTATTTAAGGCAGGATTTCCAAGTCCAGTATTAATTTTGTAGATATTTTCAAGTCACCCATGCGAATAAAAGTTTACATTTAGATTTTAAATCACCGTAAATAAATAGCAGATTTTTACTGAGATTTCGAAGTTCAATTTTTTTTTTCACCAAACAAATGAACCCTAAGGGGATGATGGTAGGTCCATACGCGTTTACTTAAGTTAGTGTCATTCGGTTTGGAACGAGGTAAGGTCCCGTTGTACAATTTATCGGCGTGAATCCTAAAAATCTCGCAACGGATGTAGGAATGAATTATTCATATCGAGGTTTTAAATTCTGATTTTGGTACGTTTTAATCGCCTCAGTCGAAATCAATTTATCTTGATCTTAGTCAAAAATTTTAATTAAACTTTAACTTTAAATTTAAAAATATTTTAATTTTTAAAAAAATATAAAAAATTATATACATATATTATTTTAATAATTAAATAAAAAAATTGTTACAAAATTATTTACAATATTGAAAACCAAAAAACTTTCTTTAACCAAATTCGAATGCAGGGTCAATAATGACCTGACATTAAGTCTTAACGATTAGCCAAATAACACTATATAATATAAAAATAATATAATACATTTGAAAACCGAAATCAAATTTTATATCAAAATATTTCGGATTAATCCGAAACGAAAATAAACGATTAGCTAAATTCTAAACTCTAAATACCGTTTGTTTTTAAGATCAAAATCAAAATAAAAATTAATAAATTATTTTTTATAAATTAATATTTTTTTAATTAAAATTAATTTTATAATAATTTGAAAACTGAAAAATTATTTACTTTTTTATAATAATTTAATTTAATAATTATATAAAATAAATAATATTAATTTTATAAAATAAAAAATAAATTTGAAAAATACTGACGGTCATTGTTATTTTGATCTCAAATCAAACGGCTCGGACTCAAAACCTTAGTGCTATATAAATCCGCAGCTTCGCTGAACCCATAGCCATATTTAAACGATACCCAGGCCCGGTACAGTTGCCGCGTGCGGGACGCAAATCGCCGGCGACGAGGTTCCGGCGGCTCGAGCAGGCGTTGTTGGACCGGATCGCAGCGAGGGAGGTCGTGCAGCTGCCGTCCTTGGCGGTGATTCAGGTCTCCGACAACGATCATGGTATTCGGGTATCCATTTCTTTCCTGGATTGTGGGTTTTTGGGGGATTTCTTGGAGTTTGTTTTGTGCCCTTCGGATCGCATTTCTCCGAGTACGATACCGTTATTTGATTTTCCATCGAATTTTCCTTCATTTGGTGAGTTGGTTGGTTGTCTTGTTATCGGGAGTTCTAGGGTTTATGCCGTACGTTTTGGTTTACGGTGATTATGGTAGTGTACGATTGTTTTCTTAACTACGGATTCTTGTTCCAGTTATTTAATCTGGTTTATGCCTTCGAGGACATCTCTGTTTTGTGGAGTGAAAATTTTTTTTTAAGCTCATTGGAATGCCCTAAATTGTTTGGCTAGCAATTTTTATGATACCTTCTTCGTGATAGAAATTGTGTTTTTATAAGAATTTCTATTGGTCGATCTTGTTCATTTTGGTGTAGAAATGATGGAGGGTTCTTGTTGATCAACGTAGGGTTTGATCCATATAATCGGCATTTCTTGGATTGAAATCCCAGGAATTCATTGGGCTTTTGTTCATCATTTTTCATTGTTCCCTTCTTTTATTGTTGTTTGCCTCTTGCTGATAAAGTTTTTCTTTGGGGGGTTATAGTGCAATCCTTTATTGGCTGATTGTAATGCATTGTGATAGCATTTTTGTTATTATCAGCAGTTTCTAGGCTTTATGTTGTTTCTTTTGGGTTTGGAAATATTACAGGAGGGTTCTTGTTGATCAATGTAGGATTCTGATTCATGTGCTTACATTTCTTGCATTGAGATCTTATTGAAACCACAGTTCCTTTGTTCATTATCCCTTTCTTCTTTCATATGCCGCTTACAGATAAGTTTTTATTTGGTTGGTTATAATGCAAAACTAGGGTTTATATCAGGAAGTCAAGGTTTTGAAGTTCCTTGCGAATATTTGAGGATGTGCTTGAGCAATCAAGTTCATTCAACTATTCAAGTATATAATGTAGTACTTTGTGCTGTAGTCATGTAGTATATGAGAGCAAGCATTTCAGACTTTTTTTCTGATAAAACATCCGGTTTGAATTTTTAGGTTGATTATAATATATTGCATTTCAATTTTGAATGGAAGGCTTCATCATTGCATTGTTTGCATTTTTTTATTATAAATGAAAGGAATCTCATCGATGTTAAAGGGGCCCTTAAGGAGAATAAGGCAAATGATCTATAAGTTATGCAACACATATTATGCTCTGTTCTGTAATGGGTCGTTTACCAGGCTTGAATTAGGTAATTTAGGAAAAACAAAGGCTTTCCTTGTCATCATGTTTGGTCTTGACTAAGTTTGTTTTTGGTGCATGCTGAAGGTGTCTTCATCATGTTTGATCATAACTAAGTTTGTTTCTGGTGCATGCTGAAGGTGTCTTCATCAACTCTATCAACTTGATGTTAGTTCAATTTTTATCCCAATGTGCCCTATTATATATTACTCAAAATTATTATGCTGGACCTTTTGGAATGTGATTCATTTTTGTAGGTTAGAGCTTGTTACTCTTGACTATGATGTAGTTGAAACATAACTAAGCTTGATACTGTTTCTTAAAAGATGGCTGGTTATTCTGCTACCTTATAAAGCCATTAGAGTAAAATGACTCAGGGGTAGAAGGCCCTTAAAAATTAAATAGTAAATAATTTTGTTGATATCTAAATATTCATATATGTCTTTATTTCATTAAGCTGATATCTTGTTTAATTCCTGTACTGTAGCTCAGAGAGCTTCTGTGTCTTGAAAATACCTGTTGGAATGATCTTTTAATTGTTAGTTCATCATTTTTTTAACTATCGTCAATTAGTCAATTTGCTGCCATGAAAAGGTGCAATCCAACATTCTATTTTTGGTAGTTACAAATGTTTTTACTAAAATAAATTAATCCTTATATTCTACAAACATTGCAGACAGTGAATCCAAAGCCTTAATATTCTATTATACATGGTTTCTTTTCTTTCTTTCTTTCTTTTTTTTCTTACTTTTTTTTTTTTTTTTCCGTTTTGCAAATTCCTAATGCTACATGTTGCAGGTACAAAATCCCAACAGGTATCAGTGAATAAAATGATACTCTCAAGATCCTTTTGGAAGGTTGAATGCCTACATGCCAGATGGGTACATCTCACAACATGAAAAGAAAGAACAAACTGATCTGGCTTCTGTGAGGTCGAAACTCAACTTATGTCAGTGCTATAGTTGCCTAAACATTATAAGGCCATATTGCTGATGCTATGTACATGGGTCCAATAATATTAGGGAACCAACTTCATAGGTTGAGATGCTACTTTTGATATGGTAGGGGATATAATTAAGACTTACTTTATCTCCCTTCTATTGTTCTTCTTTCTTCTTTTTCTATGATTCTTCTCCTTCTTTGTGTTCTTCTAAGATCTAAGACTTACTTTCCTTTTTTTAAAATTTCTTCTTTTCTCTTTAATATCTCTTCTTCTGTCTGTTCCTTTTCTTCATCTCCTTTTAAGATTTAATGCTTTATTTTCTTTTTAATATCTCTCCTTTTCCAATTTAATATTTTTTTCCTTGTTTTGTTTCTTCTTCTTCTTTTTTAAGATTTAACACTATCTTCTTGCTTTAATATCCCTTCTTTCTGTTTTAGTATCTCATCTGGTTCCAAGTTTCTTGTTTTTGCTTAAGATTTTACAATTTATTTCTTTTTTTAATTTTTGGTTCTTTGATTTGTAGTTTCTCTTAGTTCTTCTATTTTTTCCTGTTATGATTTAACACTTTCTTTTCTATTTTCTTGTATGATGTAACACTTACCTTTTTAATGTCTCATCCTTCTATTTTTCTCCTTCTGCTTGGAGAGTTAATGCTTTCTTTCATTTCTAACATCTGTTCTTTCCTTTTTAATATCTCTTTCATCTTTTATTTTTTAGTTCTAACACTTCCTTTCATTTTCAATCTCTTCATTCTTTTTTTTTTGGTTTTAAGATTTAATACTCTTTTCCTTTTTAATCTCTTCATTCTTCTATTCATTTGTCTTCTTCTTTTAGATTTAATACTTCCTTTCCTTTTCAATATCTCTTTTTTTTCCTATTCAGAATCTCTTCTTTCCATTTGAATATTTCTTCTTTTCTCTGTTTTCTTCTTGTTGTTCTTCACAATCTTTCATTTCTAATATCTTTCATTCTCCTGACATGGCCACGTTCCAGAATTCATGTGGATCTTGGGTAATGACATATGTCTTAGATCATAACTTTGGTATTGGTTCTAATTTATATAATACTTGCATTTCCTTGGACTCATTTTATCTGTTATAAGATTATCTACATACTTCTGTGTTTGCAGTCCTTGGCCAAATAATCATTTCTCTGGACAGTGTATGTAAACATTTGACCTGAAATAAATACTGTAAATTAAGTTTTTGGTTATATTC
Source organism: Trichopus zeylanicus subsp. travancoricus (assembly GCA_005019695.1). Classification (NCBI taxonomy): domain Eukaryota; kingdom Viridiplantae; phylum Streptophyta; class Magnoliopsida; order Dioscoreales; family Dioscoreaceae; genus Trichopus; species Trichopus zeylanicus. The sequence continues at coordinate 529,955 of RXID01014326.1, forward strand.
CATGTACTGCGTACAATTATAATTCTAAGAAATAGAGTGTTATCAGCATCATTTTCTTATTAATTCTGTAACATAGTATTTGCTCTTGCTAGTCTGCTCATTTGGCTCACTGAATTTTTAGCCCATAGTGTTTTGGTTTAGCTAGTTTTGTTGGATAAGTCAGTGATATGTTAATTTACTGGCTGTGGGATTTGCTTCAGAAACTTAAGTTTATTGTTCACTCATTTTCAGCTTGATTGCTTGACAATATCGAAGGAAATCGATGGGAGTATTTGGTCAATGAAAAAAGAATTCTTCTAGATGATTTTAGCTGCTTTTTGAAACTTCTTTGCCCTGCAATCCTCCACCATCCTGCCAAATCTATTAATATATGGGATTCAATTCTGTAATAAAGCCAAGGATCAGGCAAAGGTCAACTTTCATACGTTTGGTATGATAGTTTTTTTTGTTACTGGTCATGTTCTTTAAGCATGCGTGTTATAGTAGCCCAGTTATTGCATATTTAATTTGAGTTCATGTTTTATCTTCCTTATATTTTTTTCATAATTGAATTAATCAAACTTTTGCATTGTTCAGGCTATTGGCTCATGTGAGGCTAATATCTATTTATTTTGTTTCTTTCTTGCAAAAGCCGGGGGTGTCATTGGAAACTCATCACTATGGTATGGAACTTGCTATGTTGGAGAAAGACTCTCATTCAAATTCCTTAGTTGATTGTGTTATCTTAACCATACCATATTGTCAATTACTTCGTCTGTCTGCTTAGGTAACTTTTTTCTCCAATATTATGGATGTTCGGTACAGAAGATTTATCCTTGAAGAGTCTTTGAATATATTTTTTTTCTGTCTCGTTGTCTCTCCATGTTAATGCTATTTTAAACTCAGTAGTTTGGGCTGCTATTTTTTTGTTTGTTCTTTGAATCATGTAGCTCAGGATGTTGGCAAAGATGATACCGATGGCTTATCAGCAGCTGTTTATTCATTTAGTTCAATCCATGTTTATTTCTGTTTCCAATAGGAAGGAATTTGGATTAGTAGAAGTGTTTTTATGAGAAATTTGAGCAGTTAAAACTGTTGAAATGCCCATAACACAAATTTGGAGAAAAGGGGGTTTTGTATGAGAACACGGATCCAATGTTGGATGCAAAATTTTGAGGCTGGTTTGATAATGCCCAGAGACAAACTAACCTCAGCGAACCAAACTGCACCCACCCATCTAATGGGACCTGGTGACTAATCTTGCATTTTTCCAATAAAGAAAAAGTAATGGTGGCATACTAATGCTGGACCGTAGATACCCATATCTACAATCCCACTGGGTTTATCCAAGCCATTTGGATCGTAGATTTGGGCATTTATGGCCTAGAGCATACTATGAGACCATAAGAAGAATCCCACGTCTATAAGAAAATTTGGCATGTCGATTATTATTAATAACTCATACCTATGATGAATATGAATGTTGTCTCCAGCTTTGGTTTTTCGACAGGAATATTAATGCCAAAATCACCTGCACGGAAAGTCTTACCAAAGACCAAGAAAACTTGCCCTCGGGGTTCCTTTGTACCAAAATTGAACAACAATTAAATATTCCGCTGCATGGTTGGACCATAGCAACCTGCTATGAATCATCGTCATCATGGCAGACATCGTTTAAGGAGCTCGGTCAAAAGGATACGTGTCATTGTAGCACATGTCCCAAACAGCCTCAATAGCATCTTTTGCAGCTGTTTCTGAGCAGTGTGGGTTGACAAGGACTGACTTCAGAGCTCTCCTTCTAACACATTCCTTTGGCACCCAAGGAAAAAAATGCACCAGAAAAAACAATAAATTTTGGGTGTTTACAGATGGGTAAACTTTTGAGGAACAGGCTAAAGGGTTTAGGTTTAAAGATGCAGAAGCAGCAAAACAAAGAATAAATGCAAATAGGCAACTTAAGGAGTAGCAAAAGATGGCAACTTCTTAGGTGGATTTCAAACGTTTAAGCAAAATGCATCCTATTCCTACTGAAATCCTCTACGCCAAATAAGCAAATGAATCTTACAAAAGCCATGAACCAAAAGGAGCATATCTATCTAGATAAGGAACTTTTTAACTTGAAAATCCAGAGAAGCAGTTTTTTTTTTTTGTGGGTTCTTACACAGCCTAAGTTGCTACTTGATTCACTATTATGTCAAACAAATTGACATTTTCAAGCAGCATCTCAAACCTCAATGAGATTCAAATTCTGTAAACATATAGACTTACTTGTTCATGACCTCGTATTTTCATGAATCCTCGTAACAGTTCTCTTTTGTAGTGGCAATCCCCACTAAGATGATTAGCACGAATCTGTTACATCAGAAAATGAATTAATGGAAATACAAACAATACCATAAAAACTTCAAGAATGAAAACTAAGCTTTATTGACACTGATGCAAACAAGTCATCACAAAAAGACTTTCATTCAGAAGCTAGTGCTGAAGTTCTATGACTGAGAAAAGTCTATTTATACTCACATGATGTAAAGAAGATTTGGACATACCTCAGTGCAAGCATGATGAGCACAATTTTTCCAGTCCATGTTTTTTGCACGACAATCATCATAAGCATGGATCAATTCATGAATTACAACCTGATTTATCTCATCTTGAAATGTCATATGGTTGCAACATATACAGATCTGGAACAAAAGAACAGCAGGGTAAGTGCCAGTCCAGAAGCCATGGAGGCGTGGTCAAATTCAAGCACACCTGCCTTGGAAAGAAGAAAATTCAAATGAAATCCACACTAAAGATTGCTTCTTGAGAATACTCCACTAGGAAACCAGAAGAATACTACACCATTAACTGTTGCAACTGAGTGATCAATGTTTGTGCCAGTGCATAGGTATTAGAAAGGAGAACCGTTCACAATAAGCCAATAACATTCTACCACATACACTGTGCAGTGTGAAATTCAAATCAGTAGTATTGCATCATGATCCAGAAAAAAAGCGGGTAGTTCTCTCCTAGTGCTAGATAAAAATTGTTGACAACCTTTTATCTGATATGGCTTACCTAATTAATTAGCCGACGGACCCACTTGTCAATTGAAATTCCATAAACTTATCGGCATCCTTTGGAAGTAACTTGAAAGTGAACATTGTCAACCCAAAATAATTCCAACACTACATGTGACATTCTCATGAGTATCATCTCCATGGCTTCATATCGTTTTCTCCAACAAAACTAAGTCATATTTCCATATTCAAATACTTGGCTCCTATGTATGTCAAGACAATTATAGATTGTTACTTTCTCGAGTTCTAGGAATTTCATTTCCAAGTGAAGCACTCATCTTGCTATCAATTAATCATAACACAGCCCAAGGAAGTGTGGAATACCAATAGATAAAAAAGAGCCAGCATCAACAACTAAATCTAGAGATTTTTGCCTTCGAGGGAAAATAGCCTACCATGGTAACATAGAAACTAATTTTCCTTTTTAAAAGGCTATAAAATAGAAAACTACTTGATATCTCAATTTGTTAGACTGCTTTATGCCACAATTTGCAAAATAATGTCATGAAAAAGACCGTCAGGGGCTGTTCGAGGGTTTGCGTGGAGAAGGAATGTAGTGCGAGGGTTTGCGTGTGCATAATGACATTAGTCCTTTATTTTGATTGTTCTCCCCTATTTATACATGTCTTGAACTGTTTCGACTCCTTGATCTCGGCCAGAATGTGGACCGAGATTTGCGCATAAGTCTTTTCCCATGTCCCAAACTTCCTACAATAGAATCCCAAATTCAACCCTTCTCATAATACCTCATTGATTTTTGGGACCATTTAAGGTTATTACTTGAGATAATTTTAGCTCGTGGACTTTCCACTAAACTTCCTGAATTGTGTGGTGTGCTTCTCACGTGATGGAGCCATCTCTGAAGTCAAGGCAATCCATTGAAAAGGGTTCGGTCTTGGGCCGAAGTCGAAGTTAATTCTATGATTTGATTTATATTGTTGAACCATATAAAAAGGTTTGGTGTATTAACAGTGCCCTCCAACCCCCAGGTGAATGAGTTCCCATTGTATTTTTGGTAATTTGCTATGGATTTCTGGCACATGTCCGTTATGATACAGGCATCGGATCTAAATTCTTGTCTCTTGACTTTCTGCATCTCGAATGGAGATATATGGCACACATCTAATGGATCAACGAGACTTATATAAAGGCATCTCAATCTCTATTTATCATTTTGACCCTTTCTTTTGCTTCTTCTCTGGCGATCCTCGTTCTTGCCCCACTCTTTCTCCAACAATAATTGCTCTAGCACCTTCCTTCGTTGCTAGCAATGCTACTCTAGCTCCAGAGACGATCATCGCCCCCATGTCAGTGATCCTTGCCTTGAGTGTGCCAACCTCGGCCGAATCGAGCTTTGCACTCCCCTCTATGACATCACAAGGGTTCAGTGGCTTGGCACCTGCCATAGCCACTATTCCTACTACAAGTATGCCTTTACCTAGGGACTTTGCCTTGGCAAATAATTGTAGATTAGCTCGATGGCTAGTATATGTAGTTTTTTTTTTACCTCAAGATGTCATTCTTCTACACATAATCTAGGGTAGAAAACATGACAACTTAAAAAAAATTGTAAGCTTAGGTCAAATGTTTATAGCACAATATATGGATGTAGTAGCTCAAGTTCAAAGAAATGGTTCAACAAACTTGTAGTCTAGTTTGGTGATTAGATGCCCTTCATCCTAACAAAAAATTGATCCAATCTACTATTCTTAATAAGTGTCCCTAGTTCAGAGTATAGAGGTGAGTAAAAGAATCGAAAAATCAGTATATTACACTATATCGGTTGAAAATCGTAGTAAAAAATCACTTCTCAAAGTAAATGAGTACGATTTCAATTTTCTATTTTATAGGATCGCAAAATCAATTTCCGTTCTACTCTTTTCAAAGAATCGGTGAGCTAGATTGGTTGTATCAGCTGTGAGGCTCCAAAACTCCTGCTAACTCATAGCATCTGCGAGATTTACTAGTTGCACTTCAGGTATTGGGGAAGGTGGAGGGGCATGTGACTATTGCATCTAAGATTCCCATAGCACCGATGTCGCTTGATCATTTTGCTCACTAGGCTCAAAGGAATTGAGAGACTTGACAGACATGGGCTACTACACAAGTTCTTGCTTTTCCCCAGTACGATTGTTATCGAGGCATCAAAGATTTTTAAAATCAACAGCAAAGCAATAGAGCAAATGTTAATGAAAACACCAACTGTTGCTGAAGAGTAAATAACCATCGGATCTTAGTCAGAATTTGAGCCCAGATTTACACCGTGAATATTTCCCCATATCTCAAACTTTCTGCAACGGAATAACAAATTCGATCCTTCCCACAATACCTTCATGAATTTCAGGTTTATTTAAGGTTATTACCCAACGTTATTTTAGTTCAGAGGACTTTCCACCAAACTCCTTGAATTGTGCAATGCATTTCTCATGTGATGGAGCCATTTTGGAAGTTAAGGCAAGCCAACAAAAAAGGTCGGTCTTCGGCCAAGGCCAATTTTAGACCAGTGGTTTGATTTGTGTTGTTAAACCATGTAAAGAGGTTCAGTATACCAACAACTTTGAATATCCAAATATATAGTATGCTGGTTGTCATGGGAAATAAAGCAGAAAGAAATGAAGTCTTCATAAATCAAATTAATCTCAAAAGAAGAAAATAAACGATGAAAAATAAGGATAACAAGGCAACAATGCTTAATTCCGGATGGTAGCTTTCTGAAGAGGCATCTCTTTTCCTTGGAAATAATTGTGTTGTCTTTCCAGACCTTCTGAACAAAAAAATGTTTCAAAAAATACAGGATACTTTTTGAATAAGTATAGAAATCAAAAGGCAAAGTCTTTGTTTAGGATATGAAGACCTCGCTTGCCATAAGTGCAGTTTTGCATGTTTGTATTTCAAAGGGGAATGAAACATAAATATCTAAACAGCTTTCTACAAAAATGTCAATAAACACAAATATCTAAATAGCTTTCTACGAAAATGTCAATAATTGAACAGACGATGGAACAAAGAGCCAACCATATATCACAACTTATTTAATTAGCAAAAGATCAAGTAAACCACATATTAAAACGTAAGATACTATTGATTACCAACTATACCACTGGCTGTGTTCTATTAGTGTAAGAACATCGAAACTCAAAATTTACATGGAATACTGACTTGGATAAAGATGATGTGGTTTGCTAGTTATTGATCTCAGGCTCAAAAGAAAGCAACAAGTTTTTTGACATGGTAGTGCTTAGGAAAATAACAAGGCAGCATCAGTTCACACAAGAAATAGAACTAAAGGATTTCAACAATGCCTTCAATAGATCCTCTAATAAAGCAAATAGCAACAGCTGAAGATAGTATTACTAGGTCGTTCAAATATTCCATAATTTCAATGTACAAACTTCAAATGCCAATTGTGGACTCTCCCTCGTCATTCTGGAATTGCATTCATTTTCATTATTCATTGGAACTACAACCGATGCATTCTATAGCATCAACATGTGACCTAGACTTAACTAATAGCTAAATACAAAGCACGAGCACGGTGTTTTCATAACATGATTTCCACCAGTGGCATACTGGGATTCATATAGTGCCTCAGTTCAGTGTGCTCAAATGTCAACCCAAAAAAACTTCCATTTGCAAGAAATTTGGTATTTACTTTGAGCTTGGAAAAAACCAATGTCCTACACTGAGCAAAACTATCTCCTTAAGAAGAAGGATTCAGGAAATAGCATAATATTGGCTATTGAAAAAGCTTTCCTAGGATTTATATATGATAAAATCAATTAAATTTCAAATGACAACAAACAAAAGCAAGGAGAATGGATCATATCAATCATGCCAGGAGCCTGAAAGCGCAGACAAGAGGTAGAAGAAGAATATACCCCGGTCTTGCTGGAGTAGCCGCCGGCGAAGTTGTGCTCCTTGCATTTACAAGCCTTGAACAACCGCCCCCAAGCCGGGCACCCGGCCTTCTCCATGTGCTCCCGTAGAAACCTCACCGTCGGATCTGCCGCCAAGAAACCAAAACCCTAGAAGTCAATCGAATTCCCCAAACCAACGGGGAGAGGGAGATGTCGAAGATGAGGAACAAGGAGAAAGACAGGCGACAGTGGATACGAGAGAGGGCCTTGCGGATGCCATTGGTGCACTCCTCGTGGGACATGCCGGCGACGGGTTTGGATGTCTCCAGCCCCGTGCTCGCGTCCCGGACATGGGCCGCCTCTTCCTCCATCTCTCGCTCGGCCGCCGCCTTTGGGTTCTCGACGGCCGCGCAGAGGTATGATCTTCTTTTTGTATTCGTACCCTGATAAATCATGAAATTATACGTGTTACCACAAATCTATATTTATGAATAATATTTTGAACGTTTTTACCTATAACCCCCAAAATTTATCTTATTTATCAAAAATCTCTCATATTTTCAATATTTATCTGTACTTTTTTAAAAAAAATTTAGGGATAATTACGTATAAGTCCCTATAATTAGCCTTAATCACGTATAACCCCCGTAATTTCCGAAATTACCCACACTCCCCCTTTTCGAAAATATTTACCCAAACCCCTCGATTGTTATTTAATCAAAATTTTCCCAAAAATTTTGATTTTACCCTCGATTATTTTTACAAATACACTTCTAAAAACTTATTTTTTATATTTAACGCCCCAAAATTCGATCTTTTGCAAATAACATCCCGGGTGCCGGGGACGAAGGCCGAGGCCGGCGCGCAGGCACGAGGGCGCGAACGGCCTCGGCACGCAAGATGGACGACGAGGTCGGCGCGCCAGCAGCGGGCGCGGACGGCCTTTGCCTTGGCCTCAGCACGCGGGCACGGACGGCCTCGGCCTCCGTCCCCGGCATTCGGGGGCAGAATGGCCTCGGTCTTGGCCATCCGCACCAGTGTGGCGGCGCGCCGGCCTCGGCCTCCGTCCCGCGTGCGGAGGTCGTCCGCGCCCGCATGTCGGCGGGCCGTTCGGCGCGCCATCCGGCTTCGGCCTCCGTCCCGGCGCGCAGGCGCGGATGCCGGCCGGCGATGGTCCGGCGAGGGGTGTATTTGTAAAAATTAGTTTTAAAATAAGAAAAATTTAGACTTATTTTTTAAAAAAAATTTAAGGGTCTTTTTTAATATATAAATATTAAATTTGTATTTATAAATTTGAAAATCATTAATGTCTTTTTTGTAAAATTTTACTTAAAATATGATAAAAAATATAGACTTATTTATAAATAAAAATATTGAAGGGGTCTATTTGTAAATGTACAACATGAAAGTTGTAATTTTAAATTTTAAAGTTTTGAAACCTTTCGATGAATTATTTGTAAAATTTACTTATAAAATAAATAAAATTTGGACTTATTTATAAAGAAAAATATTAAAGGTGGTCTATTTTTAAATGTAAAAATAGTAAACTTGTAATTTAAAATTTTAAAATTTAAAACTTTCACTGTATATTCTGTGAAATTTAATATTAAAAATGATTAAAATATTGACTTATTAAAAAAAATCAAGGGATCTATTTTGTAAATGTACAATATGAAACTTGTAATTTTTAATTTTAAGTTTTAAAACCTTCAATGACTTATTTGTAAAATTTACTTATAAATAAATAAAATTTGGACTTATTTATAAATAAAATTATTAAAGGTGGTCTATTTTTAAATGTAAAAATAGTAAACTTGTAATTTTAAATTTTAAATTTTAAAACTTTCACTATATTTTTTGTGAAATTTAATATTAAAAATGATTTAAATATTGACTTATTTAAAAAAATCAATGGATCTATTTGTAAATGTACAATATAAAACTTGTAATTTTAAATTTTAAATTTTGAAACTTTCAATGACTTATTTATAAAATTTACTTATAAAATAAATAAAATTTGGACTTATAAAAGGAGTCAGTCTTGGTGCAAATACCGCTGATAAAGGATCGCTTATGTCCTCCACTAATATATAGATATTGTTATGCTTCAAGTTTTGAATTACTGTCCACATTACTTTCAGTTGAATTTTACTGCTGATTGACATATAAATTGGAGGACTGTTGTTTAGATATAAATACTTGATCACAAGTAACTCATTTGTCCTTATTTCGACTAATTTACAAGCTTCAGTCCATAATTCTGCAAATGTGTACTTTCTTGTATCAACCAACAAAGACTTCTGTTTACGCGCAGATGTTTGCCACTCGGCCTTCTTCCGCCGGGCATCCTCGCTGGCCTCGGCCGCGAAGGGAAGGGGGGGTTCGGAAGGTGGTGGTGGCTTACCGAGGACGAAGGAGCGCGGCAGCGATGGTAGCGACGGGACGGACGGCGGTGTTCTCGCCGGCGGGGCAGCAACGGTGCGGGGGCAAAGCAAGGGGCGAGCACCGACGGCGACGGCGACGGCGTGGGGGGCGCAGGGCAGCGACCGAACGGCGATCTCCTCGTCGGCGGGGCAACGACGACAGCACAAGCGCAGGGAGCAGCAGAGCAGAGCAGCGGCGGCGACGGCGGAGGTTTAGGGCTACACTAGGAAGGAGAGGGTTTTATAAGAAAATTTCTGGACTTTTTTGTAATTCGGAATAATTTCGGGGTGTTATTTGCAAAAATCCGAATTTGGGACTTTTCTGTAAATTGGAATAATTTCCGGGGGTTTATTTGCAAAAATCTGAATTTTGAGTACTTTTTGTAAATTGAAGTTCGGGGTGTTATTTGCAAAAAACCGAATTTTGGGGCGTTAAATATAAAAAATAAGTTTTTAGGGGTGTATTTGTAAAAATAACCGAGGGTAAAATCAGAATTTTTTGGGAAAATTTTGATTAAATAACAATCAGGGGTGTGGGTAATTTGGAAATTATGAGGAGTTGTACGTAATTAAGGCTAATTATTAGGGATTTATACTTAATTATTCCAAAAAATTTCTTACCTTATAATCATTTATTATTATTTTTAAAATCTTTTTCCAAAATTTTAATTTTTATCCTAATTTTTCAACTAAATCTCTTAAAATTCTTAACTTAAAATCCTCCATTTTTTCTCATAATATTTACAAATAAACCTCAATTAAATTTTAATTATAATTTATATATTTAATATTTCCATTGAATATTTTTATTTATATATAAGTCCAAATTTAATATTTTTAAATACAAATTTAAAAATTACATTTTTAAATTTTTTACAAATAAACCCCTTATAAAATTAAAATTACAGTTTAATATTTATATGTTTACAAAATAGACCACTCACATATTTTTATTTATAAATAAGTCCAAATTTTACTTTTTTTAAATAAAAAAATTATATTATGGGTTTTAAAACTTAAAATTTTAAATTAAAACTTTTATATTTGTAAATTTATAAATACACTCCTCAAATATTTTTTATATAAATAAGTCCAAATTTTAGTATTATTTAATAAAATTTAACAATATTCAATATTTTAAAACTTAAAATTTCAAATTACAAGTTTAATATTTGTATATTAATAAATAAATTCTTTGAATATTTTAATTTATAAATAAGCCCAAATTTTATTATTTTCAAAATATACTTTTACAAAAAAAATATTAAATGTTTTAAAACTTAGAATTTTAAATTACAAGTTTAATATTTGTATATTTACAAATAAACTCCCTCAATATTTTATTTATAAATAAGTCTAAAATTTATCATTTTTAAATAAAATTTTACAAAAAAGACATTGAAAGTTTTAAATTTTAAAATTTAAAATTACAAGTTTAATATTTGTATATTTATAAACAAACCCCTTGCATATTTTTATTTATAAATAAGTCCAAATTTTATTATTTTTAAAATAAAAATTTATGAAAATAATATTGAATGTTTTAAATTTCTAAATTTTAAATTACAAGTCTAATATTTATATATTATAAATAAATCATTTGAATATTTTTATTCATAAATACATCTAAATTTTATCATTTTTTAAATCAAATTTTACAACAAAAATATTGAAAGTTTTAAAACACAAAATTTAAAATTTTAAGTTTAATATTTATATATTTCTAAATAGACCCCTTGAATATTTTTATTTATAAATAAGTCAAAATTTTATTATTTTTAAATACAATATTACAAAAAAATACATTGAATGTTTTAAAACTTAAAATTTTAAATTATAAGTTTAATATTTATATATTTATAAATAGACTCCTTGAATATTTTTTATTTATAAATAAGTCTAAAATATATTTTTTAAAAAATAAAAATTTACTAAAATTAAAGTAAAATAAAATTTTTTAAAAAATTTTTTAATCGATATAATTTTGTGTAAATTTGTAATATAAGATGAGCAATTTTTATTATTATTAATAATATAGGTAATTTTTGTAAATTTACAATAAGATAAATAACTATTTGTTAAAAATTCTTATAGATATAAATTAACAAATTGATAGTATTTGCTATGTATTCTTCAAACCTTGAGACCCTAGCCCTCATTTGGTTTGAGATCAGGATTAGGATCGGTATTTTTCAAAATTATTTTTTTCTCTTATAAAATTAATATTACTTATTTTACACCATTATTAAATTAAATTATTATAAAAAAATAAATAGTTTTTTGAGATTTAAATTATTGTAGTATTAATTTTAACAAAAAATATTAGTTTACAAAAATAATTTACTAGTTTTTATTTAATCCTGATTCTAGTCCTAAAGCAAATGATGTCCTAATTCCTGTTTGAGGTCTCCCGCCATTCCTTTTTTTTTATTCAAGGTCTAGCATTATTTGAAGTTATACGAATGGACCAATTTAAATAAAAAATATTAGGCATCCTGTTTACTTTTATTTATTTAATGTATTTTTTAAAAATAAAACGGTTTAATATATTTAGATCGTTTATGCATAAATGATGTACAATTTAGATTGTCTAAAATTATTATTATTATTTGAAATAAACCTAGATCTAAGAAATACTCATGTTATTTTCGAAAAATATTATCGATAAAAATATTATTTATAAAAATATCATAACATATAACATTTAATGTTGATATTCAGTTTGTAAAAATTATGAAGCCTTTATTTGAACTAAAGTTTTAAGTTTTAGGTCCGGAATTAGTTTTAGTGCCAAAATCGATCCGTTTCGGTAATTTCGGTTCTGTTTTGAACATTTCAGTTTCGTTTCGGTTTCGATCAAATTATTTTTAAAATTTTAACTAAAAATTATTTTTTAATTAAATATATTAAAAAAATTAAAAATGAGAAAAGAATATATATATATATATATATATATATATCTTATTAAAGTAGTGAATAATTTTTTTGGGTAAAAAAACTTAAAATATGAAAGGAAAAAAATTACAATTGAGAGAATTCAAAGACTCAATTTTAAACCTTAACTATTTGACTAATGATGTTTTGTGATATAAATATAAATAATTTTTTAAAAAAATATAAAATTAAAATATAAACCAAAATATTTCGGTTCAAATTGAAAATCATAATTTGAACTTAAATAATGTGTTTAGTGATACCCTAGTGGTGTTTAGTTTTTTTTTTTTTGAATAATTATGCGTATTATTATTCTTTCTCAACTCTTTACTGTAATTGAAATATATTTAGTTTATTTGTATGAATTTCCCTTTTTATATTATACAAAATAAATAAAAATACAAACTTGTCATATACATTCTAATTTTGATAATTAGTTTTAGTCATTCTCGATTTTGAAAATAAACTTTTATCATATCATCTTAGAAAATGGAAAGCGAACCACACTAATTATCCCTTTAAATCAATCTACAATTTATTTTCTATGTCTCTTTTAGACTAAAAATGTGTTTAATATAATCCTGATCGAGTTTTTTTTCCATAATATTAGTTTATACTAATTAGACTAGTATTTTTTCATCAAATTAATTATAAAATTCTTTTACAAATAATCACAATGCCAGTTTATAATATAAAATAATTAATTTTTTGCTAATAGTAATCAAATAGATAATTTTTTATAAATTTGTAATAAAATAGATTATTATTTTATAAAAAATCTCAATTATATTTAACATTTTTTATATATAAAATTAATATTAATAAATATTTTTACCTTATTTATAATAAATCTTTTAGCGAGCAAAATAAGAATAATTTTGAATCTATAATTAAATTTTATTCCAACAACAGAAAAATGATTTTATACATTAAATAATTTAAATTAATAACTTAGGTCAATTAAACACCACAACTTATATATTAGTTTTAAAAAATATACAAACAGCTATGATTACAATTGTGAAAACCTCAACTCAACCGACTAAAAAATGCAACATGACTCGTAATATTTAAAATTTTAAAATTTTAAAATTTTGAACAATTAAACACCTCCTGTCTTGAACATATTATCATATCAACCCAACAAATTCTCTGACACTATTCAAATCTCTTTATCATTCATCCTCCATCCCTCTCACTCCACCTTTCTCTTTCTCTCTCTCTCTCTTCGCCCTAAACTTTCTTCTTCTTCTTCCTCCAACACCAATCCTGCTAGCATTCGAAGCAACTCCTCCGGTAGATCTCTCTCGCTGTCTCTCTCTTCTCCGTCTCTCATCGTTCTCTCTAACGAACTATTTGATGGTAGCGCCGACGGATCCCATGTCGGAGGAACAGTTGGACTACGGCGAGGACGACTATGGAGGTCCTCAGAGGCACCAGTACTCCGGAGGCCCAGGCGCTGCCGGCACGATCCCGGCCCTCGCCGATGAGGACATGATTGGCGATGACGACGAGTACGACGACCTCTATAATGATGTCAACGTTGGGGAGGGTTTCATCCAGACTCTCCAGCAGCAGCGCTTTGGTCCGCCGGCGCAGCCGGCTCCTCCGCCGCTTGCCGCTATCGCCTTCAGCAATGGGAATCAGAAGGTTGAGGGTAAGGAATCCGATCCGAAGCTCCAGATGGGAAGCACGGGGTTCCAAGGAGGCTCTGCGGCTCCGATCCCTCAGAAATTAGGGATGGATCCCGGGATTGGCAACGGGCCACGGCCAGCTGCTCCTCCGCTGGTTTCTACCATGGCAGGGACGGGGATCGCCGGGAACCGCCCTCCGCCGATGGTCGACGATTTGAGGCAAGTGACGCCTCCAGTGGACAACAATGGCCCGACGATGCTGTACGTCGGGGAGCTGCACTGGTGGACTACTGATGCGGATCTCGAGAACGCCCTATCCCAGTACGGCAGGGTGAAGGAGATCAAGTTCTTCGACGAGAGGGCGAGTGGGAAATCAAAGGGGTACTGCCAGGTGGAGTTCTACGAGTCTGCTGTGGCGGCTGCCTGCAAGGAAGGGATGAACGGCCATGTCTTCAATGGGAGGGCGTGCGTGGTGGCGTTTGCATCGCCCCAGAGCTTGAAGCAGATGGCAGGGGGTTTCGCGAACAAGAACCAGGCGCAGGCGCAGGCGCAGGCGCAGATGCCAGGGAGGAGGGCGGGGAATGATGGGATTGGGAGAGGAGGGGGTGGGATGAACTTCCAGGGTGGTGATGGAGGAAGGAACTTTGGGAGAGGTGGATGGGGTGGCCGGGGTGGGCAGGGAATGCTCAATAGAGCGCAAGGTGGCGGTGGCCCAATGCGGGGGAGAGGAGCAATGGGTGCCAAGGGCATGGCTGGGGCCGCTGTAGGTCCTTGCGTGCAAGGTCTTGCAGGGGCTGGCATGGGTATGCCTCCTGGTGGGCTGATGCACCCCCAGAACATGATGGGTGTTGGGTTTGATCCTACCTTCATGGGAAGAGGAGGACCTTATGGCGGCTTTGGTGGCCCGGCTTTTCCAGGGATGATGCCTCCATTCCAAGCTGTTAATCCTGTTGGACTTCCCGGAGTGGCACCTCATTTTAACCCAGCCTTCTTTGGCCGTGGAATGGCTCCAAATGGGATGGGGATGATGGGAGGAGGGATGGATGGGCAGTCTGCAGGGATGTGGAATGACCCTAATATGGGTGGCTGGAATGGGGAGGAGCATGGGAGGGGAACAAGGGAATCTAGCTACGGTGGTGATGATGCAGGATCTGATTATGGCCATGGGGAGGTGAATCATGAGAGGGGTGGGAGATCAAATACCTCAAAGGAGAAGGAAAGAGGATCACAACGTGATTGGCAGGAGAGGAGGCACCGCGATGAGAGGGAGCAGGACTGGGACAGATCTAACAGAGAACGGCACAGGGAGGAAAAGGATGGTTATAGAGATCACAGGCAGAAGGATCGTGACAGGGATCATGAAGATGAATGGAACAGGGGTCAGGCATCTTCAAGGTCTCGAACTGACCACAGGTCTCGCTCACAGGATGTAGACTATGGGAAGAGACGCCGTGTGCCATCAGAGTAATTGCGAGATGCAATGGGGGCTGCGGGGTTGACATCACATCAGTTCTCATTAGACATCTGCTGCTGCTCGCTGTTACCATCAACTGGATCTTTTGGCACGTAAGCAGGTGAGTTTGTGGGTTGAAATCCATAAATTCATGGTGACTGCTATACTGGAGAGGACTCTTATTTAGTGTTTGCTTGCTTCCGAACATCCTCAGCAGAATCAAATTTGTGTGCTTTTGACTTATCAGTATTTAGCATCCAGAGCTCTCCAGAACTTTCTCATATACTTGTTATGGCTCATGGCATCTTTCTATGTTAGACAATAGCTTTATAGGACGCATGATGAATTAGATGCACTAAAGACATTACCTTAATTGATGTATGGATATGTTAGCTATTTTGACACCTGGAGAAATTTTCTCAAGAGGTTCGGCAGTGCTTTATAACTTACACAATTTGTATGCTACACCACAACATAGAGTCACTATATCTTTCCCATGTCGAGGTGGCTGTTGTTTATTGATATGCTCACAAGGCACTGTTTTTTGTCGGTTGCCCTTGTATCATTAATGCCATCTAATGCCATCTCTGATATTTACTCAAGATTGATCTTACTTAAATTGTACCCTTTTTGTACAGTAAGTATCTTTTCTCTGCTCTTTGTATGCATGCATCTATTACATTTCTCATGATAAATGTGTGTATGACATAATTATAGTTCCCATAATTTGGTTGATTAGTTTTGAGTCCATTGTTATGGTTTAAAACTATAGCCACCTTCTCCCAATTCTCACTTCTCTGTTGTGGAAACGTTTGATTGACTAAGAGAGGGTATTGAGAGAAAGATAGGGCATGTTTCTGCAGATTCTTGTCTTTGGTTAGAATGTAACTTCAAAGCTTGTGTAATTGTGAGTATAAACAATTATTTTTGGGCCTCTTATGAGTTCTGTGGTTTTCTTTTTGTTTGGCCTGAGTTGCATTTCTGTGGAACTCAGCACTAAACAAAAACAATCCAAATCAGTCTTGAGCCAAAATTGATGACATGCTTTATCTGGCTAGGTTACATCTTGGATTCAATTTATTCTCTTTGTAAAAATATTTTTTGTCCTAACTAAGCCTAGATTTAAAGTCCTAAAAAGGAATCTTTATATTGCACTTACATTTTTTTCTCTTTTTTAGGACTGGGTGTTTGAGTTGGGCCAAGTGCTAGTATTCTGCAGAAAATGACCTGGGAAATATATTGTTTGAAACATAGTAACACTGTTTGAGATGATATTTCCTGCATTGTGGATTTCTAATAAGAGGAGTTTGAGTGTGGTTGTGGTTTCACTATAAGCCTAGTTTTTTGATCCTGTCACTCTTAAGGCTAGGGGTTATTCACTTGCTTTTAGAAACAAATTGATGCAACACATTAATATTAGTTCACTGCTCTAAATTATCCTAAAATTATTTTTAATTATCTAATAATTATTTTTTTTTATCTTCTAATTTTATTGGGTCTTGAAAATTTTATTTAAAGACGTATTGTCACGTATAGTTGATTATGATAAAATACAATTATTTTTGTTAAATTTTCCTAATCTACAGTGCTCCCGAAGAGATCCTGACGAATTTCTTGTCGGGTTCCGAAACAGCTCCTGACTGCATCAAAGAACATATCCTGTTGCATCAAAGTGGTATCAGAACACGGATTTTCACCTGGGTCTAATAGCTGAAGACAACTCTAGTGGGCAGCAGATTGCCGATCATGAATGGCGGCTTGAGAAAATCAAGCAACGGCTTGACGCGTTTGATAAAACTTTTCGTAGCTTAGCATAGATGGTAGCTGCGCTGTCTGTCCGAAAAGAACCCAAAACACGACAATCGTACTTGAGGGACGATCGGCGAGGGAGTGGTGACTCCAATTCCGGCGACAGCGAGGTGGACGGCGGCCAGCAACAACCAAATGGTGCAGATCTAGTCGCGCGAAACCCTAGGTTCGCATATCACATCGATCTGCAGCCTAGGGCACCGGGACTCAAGGGACTCGATTTGGAAGGATGAGAACGGGCTCGGCGACCACTGACAGCGTTAGATCTGGCCGTCGCATGAGGGCGGCAACGGGAATCGGGCAAGCCCGGGCGCGATCTGCATGAACCCAGTCACAGCTCGCGACTTCGGCGATCAACCCCCACCGCGTGTGAATAAATACGTAATTTAATAAGATTTTAAAAGGTTATATGCAATAACCCTTTTTCATAATTTTAAAAAATTATACAAACTCCTTATAATCATATTAAAATATCTCTTGATTAAAATTAATCCTAACTGAATGGAATATTCGTAAAATATTTTATTTAGTATCTTTAACTAGCATGCAAATAACAATCGCAGGACCTTTACGACATATTTTGCGACGCATATTATTTATGTGTGCCATCGGATCGGTGCTTAACGGGGATAAACATTTGCAACAACCAAAAGAATCGGATTTGACAAACATGATGCATCAAAAATGCAATTTGAAGGTCACATCGAGCAATCTACCTCTCTTCTCGCAACCCAAACTTCACGTCATCCTTCTGAACCACCTCTACTCCTTCACTCTTCTCGCCGCAGACATCATCGTTGCTCTCTCTCTTGCTTCCTTGACGAGGAACACCGCGGAGCTCGTCCACCAACTCCTCCAATCTCGCCGGTGAAGAACCGCCTTCTCGGACCGCAGCCATCGCCTTCTTGCCAAGCTCCTCCATCTTCTCCCTCGCCCTCTTCCCCTTCTCTCCTCCCATCATCAGCTCTCTCACGCCGTCCTCAATGACTCTCCTCCCATGAGAGCAGCTGCACGCCGGCCACCACGCTCTCCAATACCGAATTCCAGCCACAGTGGCTGATGAATCCCCCAACCGCCTTGTGCAGAAGCACCGCACTTTGGGGCGCCCATGCCACGATCTTCCCCTTCTTCCCGACCCCTGCCGGTGGGTTCCAATTCGGCGTCCACACTACCCACAAGTACTCGCACCCTGCCGCCTCGATCCCCTGCGCCACCTCGTCTAGCTGCTCGGCCGGCACATGTGCTTGCGTGCCGAACGAGACGTACAACACTGAGCCACAGCCTTTACTGCTCAGCCAGTTCATGCACTCGTCTTCTTTTGTTGCACTCCGGAGGCGACTTGTTGTACGGCAGAAGGACAAGGGCCCTGCGAGCCATGTACGCCCCCCGCCACGATACATGGTCTCCAAAAGAGCAGGGTAGTCTCCAAATGTGGCGAAGCTGTTCACGATCACTCCCCAGCTGTTAGTGTCAGAGTCGCCAACCTCCTTGATGAACGGCGTGTTGGGGTCTTGGAAGGGCGCCTCATCATCGGAGGATGGTGACTTCGAGACTTCGAGACTGCGGTGGGCAAGGGCTGCAGCATGGTGGAGGAGGGGGATGACGTGGCCCTGGGCCATGAATGGAAAGATTAGTATATGTTCCTTGACATTTTTAGTATTGATGATGGTTATAGTATCGGTGGTGGCGGCATTGGAGGAGGAGTTGATTGCTGTTGATGCAGTAAGCTTTTGTTTAGGGTTAGGGTTTCTGTGTGAGATGTTTGTGAACACGCGCCATTTTATAGTTGAGTTCAAAGGTGAAGATGGAGATCAAAAATGATTTCTCGGGGCGGTCGACGGCTTCCCATCTAAGAGCTGATTTAGAATAAGATTTTAAAGAAATATCGGTGAAAATAGTATCTTTAAAATGTAGCATACGGACGGGGACTCTTTAGTGAGCAATGTTTAGAGATGGACAAATGGTGCATGTGAGGCTGCTTGTTGTGAGCTTGTAATTGTCCGACCACGCCGCCGGCCGCGACAATCAGCTACGGGAAGTTGCGAGATTCCCGGCCGCCTCTTTTCGACAAATTGAGGAAGACCAATTCTGTGCCTTTGTCGTGCATTTTAGCTCATATAATTAATCCAATCTTGCGTTTATAAGAACGATTAAGATTGGTTTAGAACATAATTTAGAACAGTAATTAACTCTAAATATTTTAAGGCTCGGGTTCTGTTTACATTTGGAGAGAGACGGAGTAACCTATCTTGAACTGCACGCACCGGTTGCTCTTCGATTAAGACAACTACTTTGATTTCGCTAATAATCAATTTTTTTCTTTTTATTGTTTGAAAACCATGCAATTAGATTATTGACATCTAATGATCATAGGCTTTTGTCCAAGATGTTGACATTGATATACATTGATTATTAGTGAAATTATATGAAAGCTAAACAGGATTAGGTGTATTATTAGTTGAACAACATCTTATGTTTATGCAATATTGACCAATGTTAGGTGTTATTTGCAAAAATTCCATCAATAATGGGGCCGTCGAACCAATGAAAAGACGCAAGGCACGTGGCATCGTACGTGTAGTTTTTGTTATATTTTTGAGGGTTGGAAAAGCTTGATCACTCAATCGAAGAAAGGCGTCGCAGACAGTCCACGTGAAGAATTAGCGGTGCCAATTTAGCCATGCAATATTGGAGATATCTGAATCAAGTTTACGCAATAAAATCTTGTGTTTCTCGTTGTGAAGCAGATTCAATCGTCACGGATCTTAACAAAGATGCTGTGCCTCCGCTTGAAGATGAGAAAGAGGAAGAGATGGAAGATGAAGAAAGCGAAAAAGAAAAGATAACAGAAGAGATAAAGAGTTCGATTTTTGAACGAAGACCATATTTGGAATGATCTGATTTCTACACTAGATTTTTGCAACAATAAGCATCCGCATCTTCCATACATAAGTTCACCAAATTAATGCCTTTCCTTCCTGTTTTTACGTCTTATATTTGGATAAATTACACAATTCATCAGATCTTACCATCACAATGTGACACAGATTTCTACATATCATATTAATATTGCTGCTATTTCATTGAAAAACTGTAGTATTACAGAATACACAACATTACATATCGTTATACGTAATTGCATTACTGATAGAGATGATGTATAGTCTTCACGTTTGATGCTCCATGACTTCAAAGGAAGGCCGGCGCCGGCGCAAATGCGGCCTCATCCGACTGAGTTGGGACACATGCCAGCTCCCCGGAACCCGAATAGGGCGCCGCTGCAACTGTCCCTGCTGCCGCGCCAGAGCTTACAAGGCCGGCTTCTTCACATACCTTTGGGAGGAACAATCCTGCGGGGAAATCAATAATACAAAGGTTCTAATTGTTGGCAAATGGAATCAGTAGATAACTACTGAAGCTGATGTTCTGTAAACTGTATTACCTTCACCGGCAGCGAGGTTGAAGTAGAGATCGACAATATTGACGCAGACCTGGTAGCACTGCAGCGAGCAGAGCTTCTGCCTGAAGCGAGGCTCCAACAGAGAATCCGACGAGATCCCAACAGTGTTGCGGTTGAGCCCGCAGGTTTTGATGCATTCGTCGGTCTCAACATAGCCTGTCAACTTCTCTGCATTGATGTCTGAGCTGCGGCAGTAGAATTCCTCATACCCGCCCCTCCGCAGACGCTTCTCAAGCACGCAGCGAGTTCCAGCCGATGATACCGCAAAAGCGCACGTGTTGCTATCCAACTGCTCGCATGCAATGTCTGCTGCAAGGGCGTCTTGCAACCAAAACACTAGAGCTACAGCCATGCAGAAGAAGACCTTAGTGCTATGGAAGCAAGCCATCGATGCAAATGCAATGAGTTGTATCACTGGCCACTTTCTCTTTTGGCTTGCAGATTCAGCAAGGAGTAAGAGGTATTTATAGGTGTAGATAAGAAGGAATATAGTTTGAACATACGTTAAGCAACACGAAAAGACATATGACATGTTTTGGAATTTTTATGTCTTGTCTTCTTTAGTTTATTTATTCTGAATTTTACCTTGTCTGCACAAATATTAGACGCAGTGACAAAACTTTGCATATATTCTACTCAAACAAGCCTTCTGTTAAGTATCTCATGGAAGCTTAACCTAGGTTGCCGTCAGAGTACAAATACGTGCATCTCATCTAAAGCGACTTCTCACCTCTGATTAATTATAAAGTTCATCCTTTATACCACATTGATCCTAATTGAAGTATTTCTTGTAGCAGGACAATGGTGGATTATAGACTTAATTTTATATGGATTTGTCAATGTGTCTCTTAATTTCTCTAAATGTTATCTTGGAGTATGCAGGCGTTTGCTTTAATGCATGTATTCCTTAATAATTCTTAGATATTTGCGTGTGAAGCATTCCGTGAGTCAAGTGGCTAGATTTGTGTGAAGGACATCTAACCCTCTCTAAATGTCATACTTAGAATTCAAGTCGTACAATGAAATGAACCAAAAATGGTGAATGAAAACTTGAGAACTCTTCTTGGCAAGGTAATCGCGCTTTTACAAGAGAGCCCATCTTGTCTAGAACTATAGTCGTCGAGATAATTATTTAATAGTTTTTTGGATCATATTTTGGTCGACTTAACTCTTTTTTCCATTCGTGAGAAGATCTAGATATTTGTCAAATAGTTTGTGTTGTTATTACGTAATTTGTTTAATTGATCTTGGACAGTAGTTTAGCTTAATCTAGTTTATCATTTAACAGTTCCATATAGGAGATCCAACTGATATTTCATTGCAAGTCTTTATCACAGCATTATACTTGCAGTATTACATAGTACTGCAAGGTTAATGGCATATACATTGGCAGCAATGTTCACGTCTACATTTTCAGAAAATGGCTGGCGCCGGCGCGAAGACTAGCTCCTCCGACTGCGCTGGGCTACATGCCAGCTCTTCAGAAACCGAAACAGGCGCCGAGGCCACTGGCCCTGCCGAGGCACCAGAGCTACGAATGTTCAACATGCCGAGGACTGCATTGCTTGTTTCACATACCTTTGGGAGAAACAACCCTGCATAACAGCAAATAGATTAAAATGCTAACATGATCATGAAGAGAGACATCTTCTGTTGAACCTGTTGCTTAGAATTCTGTTACCTTCACCGGGCGGCGAGGTTGAAGTAGAGTTCGACTATGTTGAGGCACATATCGTAGCACTGTAGCGAGCAGAGCTTCTGGTGAAGCGAGGCTCCAAGGGAGAATCAGACCAGATCCCTACTGTGTTGCTCTGGAACCCGCAGGATGTGATGCATTCATCGGTCTCAACATAGCCCGTAAATTTCTCCGCCTTGATCTCTGATTTGGGCAGTACAACTCCGCATACCAACTCTGTCGTAGGCCCTTCTCGAGCAGGCAGCGAGTACCGGCTGATGATACTGCAAATGCACACACGCTGCTGTCAAGACGCTCGCAGGTAATGACTTCTGCAAAGGCGACTTGCATGCAAAGCACCAGAGCTAGAGCCATGCAGAGGAAGATCTTAGAGCTATGGAAGTAGACCATTGATGCAATGAGTTGTAGCACTGGCTGCCAGCTCTAGAACTGCAAGTAGTGCGAGTGATACTTGGCAACAAGCAATAAGAGGTATCTATAGGTAAGACGAGAAGGTTTAATGAGGTAGCCTAATTTGAACCTAAATTGCCCACATCCACAGGATATTGTTTTGTTTTGATTATTATATAATATCAGTAGAAGATGTGAGAATTCATTGTTTGCGATGAAGTATGTCTATATTTCTGTATGAAACCTTGTGTTGAGGTGCCGTTGGGGCTGACGAAGTAAATTATAGAATGATGTGAATGTCTATAAACATGTCTTAGAAACATTGAAGTTCTTCGATTTCTACAAGTGACTTCTTGCTACTATGCAAACAATGAATTAGTATAAAATTCACGTACGCATAGCATAACGTTAAGAGCCCGGAGTCGCCAATGTCTTGATCTCTATAGTTTCTGAATGTATTGAGAGTGATTTGTTCCCTCTTTTCTTCTTTCTTTCTGTTACATCTTTAGAAGATTGACTGTAACACACCAAATGTTGTCAGAAGGCTGTGCGATGTAAGATAGTAGCATTCTAATACTTGAAAATCTAGATAATTAATACATACAAATCAATTGTATATACAGAAGAAAAGATGAAATGTATTTATAGATCTCTACCTTTTGTTCTACGCGCGTTTGGATCAAAAGTGTTAGCTTAATTATATCTCGAATTCAGATTTTCCGGAGAGTCTTAATTATATTAGGAAGTTATTTAGTGGGTTTAATCCTTATCTAGATTTATTTTCTACTAGAAGACTTAAATTAATAGAAGTCTTATTTGAGTCAGTCTTCTACTTTGACTCAAACACAGTTAGGCCACATCTATAAATACTCTATTAATATAAGGGTTTCAATATAGAGTGAGAGAGATATATATATAGATCAATACTCTCAATATGTCTTGTGACGGTTAGGCTACTTAGTCTTTTGTGATAGTTGGTGATATTGGAGTTTCGTCTCTATTATTGTAATCTTCTTTTCCTCTTCTCATCAATACAATATTCTCTGGATCGTCTTCGACACATATATCTCTTGTGTGTTATCTTTTCTTCTTTTCTGTTCTTCTTCTATATCATGGATTGTGGTGGGCATCGATATTTTGCGCTACAAATGGTATCAGAGCTTCAGGTTCGAAGCTGTGTAAACTCTTAAGACCGAAATTACCGTGATGATGCGATTGAATTAAGTTATATGTTAGTTTCTCTTAAAAAATCAAAAGAGTAAGATAAAAACCTATTGATATGGGTCATACGGTGGAACTGATCGAATAAAAGAGTTCTTGATTAAGAGTGTTAAAATTGATGTGGTTAAATCACACCTGAAAGGGGAGATTGTTATAATGTCAGGTGTAATAAATTAGTCTCACATCTGATATTGGATAAATAGAATCCAATATATATAGTGAAAAAAGCTCATATCCCATGAGCTTAAATTTTTGAGATGATTCGATATTCGGCTCACTATATTATTCCGGTTCGACACTCTTTCGGCTCCCCAAACACAAAAGTATCAGCTTCAATTCTTATTTTCCTATTGCATGCAAAACACAAGCAACTACAATTATATGTTTACATGAAAGTCGAGAAACAATGTGGTTCCACCCAAATCCAAACTAAATTAGTGAAAATAGACGATGACAAGACAAAAAGTAGCTTTTTGGCGTTTTTGAAGATGTATCTTTGCGCCTACCATTCAAACGAATAGTATGCCACCAGATTTGCCATATAGTCTTCATCTGATACTACTCTCTGCTGATGCTCTAATCATATCAAGTCAAAACCATGCAGAAATTTGAGCTCCACTCCAGGAATCTCAGTCAAAGCTGGAAGAGCAAAGTTAGATTTATAGGAATTGCTTCATGCTAAGTAGTCAATAGGATGTGAGGTTATTGCCATGGGATCATCTTCTATGGATTCACAAACATGATCATCAAATGGCTTTTCATAGTATTCCATTCGAATTTGGTATTACAACATTATTAGTGCAGTATTAGTATATTACTTGTCCTTGCATATATGAAACTCATGCTAGCTTAGATACATAAGCAGCGCAGATTGATGGTTTAGAAACTGGCTGGCGCTGGGGCGAAGGCGACCTTCGACGACCACATTGGACCACATGCCACTTCTCCAGAATCTGAAACAGGTGCTGCGGCCACTGGCCCTGCTGCCGCACCGGTGCTTCGGATGTTGGACACACGGTTGCCTGCATTGCCTTCAATCGCTTCACATACCTTTGGGAGGAACAATCCTGCATAATAATCAATCACAAGCATGTTAATATGCACCTACATGATCATGAAGAGCAAATATGGTGTGCAGAATTGTGTTACCTTCGCCAGCTGCAAGGTTGAAGTAGAGGTCGACGATGTTGAGGCAGACCTGGTAGCACTTTGGCGAGCAAAGCTTCTGTGTGAAGCGAGGCTCCAAGAGAGAATCCGATGAGATACCGACAGTGTTGCGGTCAAGCCCACAGGCTGTGATGCATTCATCGATCTCCACGTAGCCCATCAATTTATCCGCCTTGATATCGGACGTGCGGCAGTAGAAGTCCTCTCGCCCACCCCTCCGAATACGCTTCTCAAGCACACAGCGAGTTCCAGCCGATGATACTGCAAACGCGCACAAGCTGCTGTTAAGACGCTCGCATGTAATAGCATCTGCGAGGGTGCCTTGCATGCAAAGCACCAGAGCTAGAGCTATGCAGATGAAGGTCTTGGAGACATGGAAGTAAGCCATTGAAGAAATGAAGATTTCACTCTTTCTACTTGCTCTAGGCTTGAAGATACTTTGAGCGATATTTGGCAACAAGAATTAAGAGGTATTTATAGGTGAAGTTTAGAAGTTTTGGTCATGAGACAAATACATAGTTTTAAGTTTTAACGCACATTAGGGTTCATGAGACAACTTTGGGGATCTGGCGATGTTGATATAAGAAGAATCATACGAGAATCTTTTTTGACACTGTCTTGTTTTGTTATATAATTTACATTTTTGTTAGACAAAACCTCGAATTTCCCCGTTAATTGACAAGCTGCGTATTTGTGGTGAAGGTTACGTTCGCTCATAACTCTTAGGTTGGCGTGCCGTTGGGGTAACAAACTGTAGTACACATTGGAATTCTATGAAGTTCAAACCAAGTCTTCAATTGTCAGATTCCAATTCTTGATTCCAAATTAGAGCGTAGATTTTCGAATAAAAGCGACTTCTTTCCCTGTTAAGCAAACCTAGATTGTCATGGCAATCTATCGAGGTTCATTAACTTGTCTGTATTCATGTCCCGAGTTCATATTAACACCATGTTCTCTCCCATCAAACCTTCTCATTTTCATCTATAAATACCTGTTATTTCTCGTTGCTCATCACCCATAAGACTTGCAATTCTAGAGCCAGCAGCCAGTGATACAAACTCATTGCACTTGTATCAATGGCTTTCTTCCATAGCTCCAAGATCTCCTTCTGCATGGCTCTAGCTTTAGTGTTTTGCATGCAAGGCTCCCTTGCGGCGGACATTACATGTGAGGATCTGGACAGCAGCATGTGCGCTTTTGCAGTATATCAGCGGCCAGAACCCGCTGTGTGCTTGAGGAGCGTCTTCGCAGGGGCGGTTACGAGGAGTTCTACTGTCGCAGTTCCAACATCATCCAGAGAAGTTAACAGGCTATGTCGAGTCCGATGAATGCATCAAAGCCTGTGGGCTTAACCGCAACACCGTCGGGATCTCATCAACTTCTTTGTTGGAGCCTCGCTTCAGGCAATCCAATATATATATCTATATATATATATTATTTTGACACGACCAATCCAATGAAAAACAAAATCCATTTGGCCGCAAAACACGGTCCGCCTCTCTCCTCACAAAGGACAAAACGAGAAACCGCTATAACTGCCAACCTGAAACAGCGGTCAACTTTCCCGCCTTCCCTTCCTCTCTCCCATGGTCTAGATATCACCCTCTTTCTTTCCATTTCTCTCCACCTCGACCGCTTACATCCCCTCCGCCACTTCTCATCCTCCTCAAGCCACAAGGCTGACTCCTCAAAATGGCGCCACGCCTTGTTGCTGTCCTGCTTATCTTCCTCGCCTTCGCTGCCTCCATCTCCGCCCTCCCGGCATCACCGATGGTTTGAGGATGCCTGCCAACATCCCCTCGCCCTCCCCTGTTCCTTCCGGGGAACCACCGCCCAAGAAATCAAAGCTCTCTAAATTCCTTCAGAGGATTAAAGACATTGCCGGTGCACCCGGCGGCTCGGTGGACAAGCTGCCCGATGTCGAGGACATCATCGATGGAGCCAAAGATGCAGCTGATGGCGCCAAGGGTTTGGGTGAGAAGTTGAAGGAGATCAAGGGCCGCATCATGCCAGCCGAACCTCCAACGGATAAATCCCAGGATAAGGCCATTGATGTCGGCATCAAGAACATTGAAGATGCCCTAAATAATGCGAACGGTACTCCGGCTGCAGATTCAAATGGCAGCGGGGTTGCGATCAAGAAGGGTTCCATGGCGGTTGTTTTCCTTGCTGCTGTGATGTCTGCATACCTGTCGTAAATGATTTATTGGCGAGAGTAGGATTAACTTTTCGGGAATTTCGGATGTAAGGAGAAATTTCATGCATAATGCATTATTGATGCGCTTTGATCTGTGCGTCAAGACTTATCAAACTTGGGGGGATCCTTGTTCTAATCATTGGGTTGAACTATGAGTGCTTCATGAATGCGACGAGCACAAGTGACACGGTACGTACTCTCAGCCAATCGCGTCCTGCCATGCAAGCATATACCACAATCACCCAATGAGCCAAATACAACAACCCGTATTCTCCGACCTTGCCATTGATCATCCTCAGCAAGCTAATAAAGATTGTCCTTCTAATGATCACATAATAGTTTGGCCCTCTAAGCCCAAAATCTGCCTGTGGAGAAGCCAATTAAGACCAAATATTCTTGCCTGAAAAAAGAAATTAAACTTCTAAAAGGAATAAGCTGATATATTGAAATGTTCTACTTTCACTTTAACCTTGCCTTTGATGTAAAGCCTCTTTGCAAACTGACATTGTAGAAAAACATGCAATTTCCTAGATGAAATGGATTTGAGAATCTTTGCAAGGATAGTCCTGACACGAAGCCACTTTGTGTGATGTCAAGCCCGTAACAGCAGGATGAAAGCTATGCATCAAAGCACTTATCAATGGGCATAGATGCCTCTAGCTGTGTCCTGGTGTTAACCACCACTCCGCTATATAACACAACAGACGGTGACAAGATTCGAAGAGGGAGCACTGGGACAGCAGGAAAAGAGTAAATAGATCTGTTCAAATTTGGAGTTAGGTGTTCGCATATGAAATGCTTGGTTGATTGGTTAGTGATATAATATTAGGTGCGGTGGATTAATCTCATATCGGATATTAGGTAAATAAAACTCAATATATACAATAAAAAATGTTCATATCTTATGAGTTTAGGATTTTAGGATTGTTTAGTGTTTAGTCCAATATATTATTCTGATTCGACACTTTTTGAACCCTCTCAATAGATAGCATTAGAAATTTAGATTTGAAGTTGTACAAATTTTCAAAGCCAAAATTACTTTGATAATGTGATTGAATTAAGTCTCATATAAATTTTTCTTAAAAAATCAAAAATTGAGACAAAAAACTTATTAGTATGTGTTATACGGTGAAATTGGTCGAGCAAAAAATTTTTTGATTAAAAATGTTAAAATTAATATGATCAGATTACATCTAAAAAAATAATTATTAAAATATCAGATATAATGAATTAATTTTATATCGAATATTAAATAAATATAATTTAATATATATAATAAAAAAAATTTATATTTAACATTCTTCCAACTTTCTCAACAGGTTGGCGCATTGCTGCCCTCATGCTTCAGCAAATGTAGCAAACTTCTTGTGGATGATAGAAAGCTCACTACCGACACTCTTCACATCCATTTCTTTATTTTGCTCCGCAAGCTTTTGAGCAATTGATCAATCAAACAATGACGAATAGCTCTTCATGTATAGTTTAACATGCCATATTGGAATCTAGGACATGAAAGCCATACGAGTTAAAAAGGGGAATATTGCTAGTACCTACTAATAAGATGGTATTTCCACACCTATGTAAATTTTGCGCAAATTGTTACTAAATTTGTGTTTAATATTTGCATGAATGGCCCATTTGGATTGAACTAATTGTGAAATAAATTTAATTAGTAATTAATATGAATAGCAAGTTGTAATGAAATTTTAAATAAATTTTGTTGAATAGCGTTCAAATGAAGTATAATAATTTTTGGTGCTAATTTAGTGTTACTTCTAATTTAAACGGGTGCTAAGGAGTTAAATGGCAAGGGAAAAAACCTTTGTTTTGTGTGATGGATTGAATGCGGACAGAGAAGGTAGATTGAGGGATATGCACTTCTGTTTATCACTGAAAAAAAAGATTGATAGGGCCATGACATGGGGACCAAGGCAGACAAGGGAACACAGGGTTGAGGAATGCAATCCAAGTCCAAAAAGTCATGCTCCATTAACACTTCTCACATGCAAGCATCATTAACTCCCACATGCATGGCCCATATCAATAACCATCACACCCACCACCCTACTACATACCTAGAGATTTTGAGAGAGAGAAAGAGAATTGGATTCGGTCCTAACCATCGTTACTCCATGACTTACTGAATTCACACATCCTCTGAGCTCTATATCTAGACATTTACCATCTATATACATTACGGCGATCGCTGAGCAACTAAAATTTTTTTGAAAAAGAAAATTAATGCAAAATTAATGATATATATATATATTACTCAAATATCTTAAATTCCAGAGCAACAACACTCCTTGACAAAGCCTCAACTAAGCTGTCATGAGGTTGCTATCACGTTGCCAAACAAAGGGGATCAAATCCATAATAAATCTATGAAACATCTATATCGTCTTATTAATTCAGCTCAACCAAGTCTTGAGGGTCTAGCAACGGGAGCCCTTCTTGCAGATGAGCGCGCCCGAGTTCACGGTGATCGAGCCGACGAGAGAGGACGGCCGTGCCCCGAGGCTCGACGCCTTGGCATAGCTTGAGGAGGCGCCCACGCCGGATGGCGTGAAAAAAGCCCCGTTTAGCATCATGTCGCCCTCGGACCTCCAGTTCCAGCTCTTCCACTCGCTTTGTGGTGCATCCTCTCGCTTAGTCACCTACATTGAATAGGAATTCAGTCGCATAGTATGCGATCAAATACATCATATCACAAATATGACACATGTATTACATTAGCAATTCTTTTTTCTTTTTTTTTTTCCATTTTTTATCGATATTTTTTTCTTTTTTTTTAATTATCTTACTATATTCCCCATCCCCTGTATGCATGTACTCACCCTCGTTGGTGCTTGGCCACACTCTATCTAGTTAAAGAGAGGATCTCCCCAAAAAGTACACATTGTGATTATATATACAAAGTGCTGTAAATCATGCTGCCGCCCCCACATGCCTCCATCGTGTTTGGCCCATGCCCAACACTATTGCTAACCAAAGTTTTTTTCTTTCCTTTTTTTCGTCGAACCCAACTTAGCCATATTTATCTACAACAAAGGCAAGTTGAATTGAATCTCAATTTGTATAAGAGTTTCAGAAATTAAACTCACGTCGAAGTAAGCCGATGCTCTGTGTTGTGTGTAATCTGTAACAATTCAAAACCCTAACTTTGTACTATAAAAAGGGGTTGGGTGATCTAACCTCTTTGGAGAAGCGGTCATCCGGCGCAAGAAACCGATTCCCCTGGCAGTTGATGGTGGGCGCTGCGCTGCCTCCAATGGCATACATCTCCCAATGCGTGTAGTCATTGTTCACCACGTGGAAGTAGCCGTGCCTGCACCGCGGCATCCTCTGCACAAGCCCTTCCCCGAAGTGGTTGAAGGCGATGGTCACCTGCATCGCCCTGTCGGACACGAGCGCGTCGCTGTGCCCCAGCAGCATCACCTTGTCGTGGTGACTCATGTAGTTGTTGGAAATCGTGATCGCCGTCGACCCATGGATGGCGTCCACCAGCCCGTCGTGGCAGTTCGCTAGCGTGCAATGGTCGACCCACACGTGGCTGCCGCCAAAAATCGAAACGCCGTCGCCGTCGGAGACGGTGCGCCACCCGTAATGCTGGGGAGAATCCCGGACGTAGGCGTTGCCCCCGGGTTGGCAGTCGTGGATATGCAGCCCATGGATGATGACATTGGTGACGAACTGGATTGTGATGCAGGGTCCGCCCGCGATGTGCACACTGGCGCCGCGGCCGTCGAGGGTTTTGAAAGAATTCATCAGAAGCTCCTCCTTGAGCTTGATGACCATATCGCGCTGGAAGATGATCCAGAGGGGCTCGTCCTGGATAGCGCCGTAACGGAGAGTCCCGGGCTTGGGGTTTACGGGGTCATTGTCAGAGGGGTCGGTGACGACGTAGATCTTCCCATCTCGACCGCCTATGGCGTTCTTGCCAAAGCCGATAGCGCAGTCAGCTAGCCGCTGGCGGTTGAGCTCCCAATTGGGGTCACAACGCCAGCAGTCATCGATCGGGTTTCCGGTGCCGCACGACAGGTAGCCTAGCTGCCGCCGCCGGCTGGTGCTATTGTAGATGCTCCTGTCAATGCACAACAAGAACAACAAGAATAGCAATGTCGGCGCCAGGAATGAAAGAGACAAAGCAGATAAATACTTATCCAATATTGACAAATAATACCTCTGGACTCGTTGTACTACAAGCTCAGGGTCTTGAACAGGAGAAGAAGAGGAGGGAATGGGGATTATAAGGAGCAATGTGAAGAGGAAAAGAGTGTGGAATGCCATTGAAGGAGGATGCGTGTCTGTGTGTGTTGAGGTGGAGGGAGAGGTGGGGATTTAAAGTGGTGAAAGGCCAAGGAGGAGGATGGGGCCGAGGCTTTAAAAAAAAAAAAAAACCAAGGCATGTGAAGGGGTCCATGTGGCTTCTTTTTTCTGATACCATGGAGTTTGCAGGAATTGAAAGAATCATGAAATAATCCTGTTTCGTTCATCAAGCCGTTGAGCGAGGAAAACAACAATGATTCAGGCCACTTGATCCTGCAGTATCTTGTTCCATGGATGACAGGACAAGTTACCTAACATCACTAGTGAGGTTTTATATTGGGATTGGAAGGACTAAACTTGGTTTAACCATGAAGTTGGAGGACATTAAGCTTGATTTGCAAGTGCAGTTGGGAGTGTACTCACATGGCCTCTGTCAGAGCCCACAGGGGATAGCAGCTTCAATGTTTATCTCGATTTTCATCCCATAGAGCTGCAATTTGTCGGTGCATTCCTTTAGATTTGATATCAACATGGTTTTCATACTTGTGCTCAGAAGAAAGCAAACAAATTGAACCATGTTTGTTGCTGTATTGCAATTCATCAATGTCTGTCAGGGTTTCTGTATTTTTAGAAAATACTAGTATTTAGTTGTAAAATACCATTTGAAGAAACTTCAAATCTTATCATTCAAGATTATGTGGTGAAAAAGAAAGAAATTTGAATAAGAAAATTCATTCACGGAAAGCACATTTACCAAATTTTATATCCAATAATCAAGACGATAAATTTAGGAACAAGTTTTAGATATACCTCGATAATTGATCAATTGCAGTATTTAAGTTTTAAATTTTTCAAAAATTTTTTTTCTGATGCGACGAATATTTCATTTTAATTCATGCTGTTACAAACGATATTATAGCACCGTTAAAATATTATTATTATTATTATTATTATTATTAGTGGTTTGACGATAACATGCATTCGCTTCAATGTGAAAGAATTTTTTTTTTTAATTTTATTTTTGACATAATATATTTACATTTTAAAAGTTGATTATTGAAATAAAAGTGAAATATTGGTTGACAAGTTTGTCCTGGTGAGATAGTTGAGTAGAGCATTTATAAAAGCTTTTATGCGCACCCAATTAGAAGCATGCAGGCAGTTAGGGTTTCTGCCCACAAGAAAGCAACATCGACGTGCTTCCTCTCTTGACCATTGAAACAGCTCGATGCAGCACGATCAGTTTGACCTCGCCGCCCAAAACAACATGCATGCTTCCATTTTCCTTAAGATAATTTTCTTAATAACCCTAATCCGAATACTAAATTTTAATTACTTTATTTTTAATCAATAAATGAGAAATATTTTGAAAATATACCGCAATAAATTTTGACAATGCACAAATGATTAATATTTTCCTCAAATTAAATTCACAAACAATAGTTTTTGACTTTATATTTGAGCGAGAGGACGATTTATGCGAACGCCGGTTAAAAAAAAAAAAAAATTACGGAAAATCATAATATAACTTTTGGGGAAGACGACTTTTGCACGGAACTGCGTGTATGACCGTATATTCATGTTTCTAGACAAATGTGGTGCTGTATTATAAAAGAAAAAGTACAGGTAGTTCTCTGCAAAAGTTCCCTTTTTTAAAGGTTTTACCCGCCCGTAAATCAAGGGAAAAAATTCCGGCAGAGAGGCTCATCATCACGTGCGAGACCACTTGCCATATTTTCCGTTGAATTTTAACTGTGGGAGCGCGAAAGCCGGCGGGATTTGCACTCTCTCGATCCCACGTGGACTGCCTGATTCCAATTTACTGCCACGTCAGCAACGCACCCAGATGACCGCCCGGTTCCCTGTGAAGTGCTGACGTCATGGGCCGCGGCACGTTCTCCCATGTGGTCTCTGTCCCCGCTCTATCCACAATTCAATACTTAATCAGCAGCCGTTCATTTATCCGCCGCGCTCAGCTTGGCCGTTGGATTTTGGGGCCCGGTGAGCAGTACAATGCAACTGTGGGTCCCGAGGGATAATCGTGAGCCCGCATGGCTCGCCATGGAATAACAGCCGAGAATTCAAATTTATTGTTAGAATTAAATATATATATATATATATATATAATATTTAAGTTAAAAAAAAGCCGAAATATATCTGACTTGATTAAAAATAACATAATGCATTAATACAAGTAAAAAATAAATTCTAATTTTGATTCATATCAAGTTTCAGATTTGATATAAATTGAATTCTAATTCTAGCCAAAAACAAGTTTGAATATGTTAGGGATAAATTTACCATTTTACTTATTAAATTAAAATTTAATTTTAGATAAAGTATTTAACTGAACAAGAGGGCTGTGTTTGGAATCCCAGTTAGGGACCAGGTCAATTTTTTTTTAAATTTTTTTTTCTTTTGAAATTAATATTTATTATTTTATATTATTATTAAATTAAAATTATTATAAAAAATTAAATAGTTTTTTGAGCTTTAAATTATTGAAGTCCTAATTTTGATAAAAAGATATTAATTTATAAAAGTGGTTCACTAGTTTTGACCTTGACTTTGACCTTGACCACGTACCAAACGGGTCCGAGAGCTTTTTCCAGTAACTACTGAACCACTAAAAATTTCTCTAATTAGGTCAATGATAGTTTCGTCTTTTTACTTTAACTTAAATATATATTCTCTAAATATATTTTAATTTTAACGATAAATCTAAATTCAAAAAAAAAATTATGTAATTTGGTTAAATTTTAAGAAATTATAGGAGATTGACTCTTTTTTTATTTTTACAATGGCCGAAATTTAAGACAGAAAAGATATCGCTCTCAAAAAAAAAAAAAAAAAAAAAAAAAGAAAGGAAAGAAAATTACCTGAAATTTAAAAAAAAATTAAATTGAATAATATCAAATAAAAGAGAATAAAATAGCAGATATCCTGGTGAGAAAATGGGAGCACATGGGATGTTGGGTTGTTTGGCTTGACAAAAGAGTGCGACGCCACCACATCCACCAAATTGCTAAATGCCATTCCAAGGTTGCCATCAATCTCCTCATAAGATAACCATATAAATAATAATAGCTCGCTTTGTCAGCAAACTAATCCCTTTTTTGCAATTAAGTCCCTATCAAAAAAATTAAAACTACACGTTGGATGATCATAGCTACTTGCCACTTTTGTCCTCGTCGGGAAACTTTTTGCATATGGGCCCCTGTCCTTGTTGAATAATTGGATGTCAGCCTTCGAGAGGGGCATTTTGTCAAAGGAAATAATTGGATTAGGGTTGGTCTCTGGGCAAAGGACAAGTAATTAGAGCGTCATCTTCACCGTGTTTGGAGGAGACAAGCTAATCAAGCCTCCGCGAAATTACCTCAACTGTGACAAATCTTAAGCACAAATCAAGGAATAAAAATTGTTGACAGGGTGATGATGTTGTAGCTACCGCCAACCATGTCACGCTTTCTCTTCGCCTGCCAATCTTGATTTAGTAAAATCAATTTTATATATTTGGTTTTTGTTAGATATCTTTAGATTTTAATTTTAAACTTTTTATTTCATATTTTGTGAATATTTTTAAATGTTCGATGATCGATAGTAATCAATTTAAGATAATCGGTTGTATGGCATACGTTGGAATCAATACTCTTTCACGAGAATCTTCCGCTGTTTTGAAGGTTGGACCGGGCGATTCCATTTCAGGAAATGGAAAAGCATCTGGAAAGAATCATGCAACCTTTTTGAAGATAATTAAGAATGAAACGGAGGCGTATGAGCTACAATTTGATTTGCAAGTTCATACGCATGGTATTATAGGCTGCAGCCTGTAGATAAGAAGTTGGTGCCCCAGCCACCTCCAATCAATTTACTCTTGTTAACATCATCAGCTTCTCCCAATCCTCCAATTTGGCTGTTTGCTCATTTTTTTTTTAGAATTAAATATCTTGCTACTTGAGCTGAAAATTTTCTACTGCAATCACAATAATCATTTTTAGTAATAACAGAATATCTTTGTTTGATTACGTTCAATCTTGGAACACAATACTCTATTTACATCAATTCTGCAATAGTTCACCAAACACTAAGAAAATTCAGGATCCCCTGATACA
The DNA here is from genome assembly GCA_005019695.1 of Trichopus zeylanicus subsp. travancoricus. NCBI lineage: Eukaryota > Viridiplantae > Streptophyta > Magnoliopsida > Dioscoreales > Dioscoreaceae > Trichopus > Trichopus zeylanicus. Next base: position 565,618 of record RXID01014326.1, read on the forward strand.
TGAAATACACTAAAACAAACATTGAGGTTTGAACCTTACAAACATACATTTCTTTTAGTAATTAAGCATACAACATACATTTGATTGAACAAGATAACAAAATTTTGATGTTACACTTTTAGGTTTCTCTGACGAGCCCCTTAGGCCCAGCCACAAGAAAACTAGGCCTTTTCAATTTTTCGCAATGATTTATCAGGATAGCCAAAAGAAGGCAAGAACAATCTTGAGCTCGAAACTACCGCCTCAATTGACTGCCCTTCGACTCCATTTGGTATCCTAAGCCACCTAAACTCTGCCTCTGAAATCAATCATCCAATGCGCTTAATGCCACAACCCTGCAGCCATGAAATGACAATCTCCGAACCAGTTATGTTATCAGAGAAGATAGTTGCCGATCAAAGAAATCCAAGTTTGCGTGTCACAAGACAGATCAAAGTTAAATCATGGTGTGTCAGTAGGAAATGATGTAGAAGCACTTCAGTAAATGCAACAAGAACAAAAGATTACCTCAATTTCTGATTGTTGGTATACTTCATCCATAAATATGGAATGCATAGTCATCTAATGGAATAAATCCTAGCATGTTTATCCCTATATACAATTCTAACCAGATCACCTTTTATCAACATTGATCTTGTTTATCATTGATCGCTTTTTTTTCTTCTTCCAGAACTCATCCTTCTTACCCTTCTTGCGTGTTATACCCATTTTACTGTTTATCATTCCAAGAATAGCACTCCTATCCCTCCTGTTCTTTGTCGCAACTTTCATGTCTAAGATAGCTCGCAACTTTTGATAAGTTCTAGCATCAGGCACTTTACCACTCTTCACCATTTGCTTGTGATAAAAGAATGCCCTTCTAAAATCCCGGACCCGCACATATGCATATATCATCGTGGAATAAGTGAAGGAATCTGGCTTTAATTCAAGAGCAGCCATCTCCTTCAACAGCTGTGGCAATTTATAGTGTTGCCCTCCCCGTGCATATGCATTCATCAGCATATTATAGGTCATGACCGTAGGCTGCAAACCAATCTTCCCAAATTCGAAGATCACATCTCTAGCTTGGGCATAATGTCCTTGTTTAGCCAACCCATCAAGGATGACATTGAAAGTGACTCTTGTGCCTTCGATTTTGTCACTGATCATCGATCTCCATATTTCCATCAGCATCTGAACATCACCAGCTCGTCTAAATGCATCGAGCAATGCTGTATAGGTCTCAATGGAGGGCATTATTCCTTCCCTTCTCATTCTTTCAAATGCATAGTAGGCCTTTTCATGCCATCGACTCACTGAAAATGCATGAATAAGAGCAGTATATGAATGTGATGTGGGTTTTATTCCAGCCTTCTTCATCCTCAAGAATGCATCCGCAGCCATATCACCCATTTTCCGCTGCCTCCCGTAGGCACTTATGAGGCATGTATATGATTTAACATTAGGTTTCAAGCCTGAATCTTGCATCTCCATGAGTAAATCCTCAATGATCTCAGGTTGCATTCTTCTGCTATATGCATCCATTAAAACATTGTAGGTTACTGTGGTTGGTTTTGGTCCCTTGCTCTTCATCTCAGCAAAGAGGCCCTCTGCTTCTTCTACCTGGTTGCAGTTGCCATAGGCATGCATCAAAGTGTTATATATTATAGCATTAGATTGGATTCCTTTCTTCTCCATCTCTGATTGAATGATGAGAGCTTCCTTTCTCAGCCCCTCGGCACAGAAAGACTTGATAAGAGCACCATATACTTCCAAACTCCCTTTGACACCTTTCCTATTCATTCGCTCAAAGAATTCCCATGCGTCTTTTGCACAGTGACCCATTTTTCTCATGATAGTTATCAGGATAGAACAAGTCACGTGATCTGGATGAATATTATTGGCTTCCAATGCCTCATACACGTTCCATGCATCATCATACCTGTGATTGACATCAAGGTATTAAAATTAACAAAACTAAAAACACAGTAACATATGAACATGTTAATCAGATTTACATCTAAAATTTCACAAAAAACAAAGGAAGAGCTAGAATTTTATTAACAGAATTTTGAAAGAAGATGGAGCTATCAAAATCAAAATCAATTTTGTATCCCAAAAAAGATTTTTATTTTTATTTTTTATTTTTTGGTAGACTAATATACCACTGAAAACCACTTCCATCTACGAACTGATTTATCAAGTCATTAGCCATGAAGACAAAAATATAGGAGATGGTTTCCTTTATGTGTTCAGCTGGAAAGCTAGATCTCCAATCAAATCATTGACCATGCTGAAAGCCTTTAAAATTTCTTAGCAGATCCTTCTATATTGCTTGTTTCAATTGTTTGAGATTTCCTTGGCGTAAATCACTCTATAGCAGCCTCTGATTCAGAACAGGAAAAATGATGAGAATCACAGTCCACCAGGTCTAACAAGCCGATCTTATAACTGTTGACTAATGGCCAAAGGGCAAGGCTTCACAATTATAGGCAGCTGTTGAAGACAGATAAAAGAACTAAGTCACTAGTATCCACATAGATTAATAGATGACATGGCATACTATCCAGTGAAGCAATAGATGTAGATACAGTCTATTAGTTTCAGAAAAGTAAACCGAATTCCTCAATCAAGACAATCCTTTACAACAAAAAACAGATATCAGATATTTACATGATGAAATTACCACCATAAAATACATTCAATGTTATAAAAAGAGTTCAGATGCTTATCTGGCCAGATTGACCAGTTTGCAGGAAATTGCACTGCTTGCAAACTAATTTATTTTTATCGCATTCCACATTTAATTTGGAGCATGTCCTAAAGTCAATAGACCCACTCATTGGGAATATCTAACCATCTGCTTTCACATACTAGTTCATACAAAATGTTCAAACATATGAAGATAAATCAACCAACATTAGCATTTAGAGATGTGCAAAATCTAATCCAGTTTGCAGAAACCATTTCTAAGACTGTTGATCAAAATGACATCTTCGGCCTAATGCAAAATCAATAGCAATGCAGATTACTGAAATGTCAAAAAAATTTCAACATCGGTGTGTTTGCATTAGCAACAAAACATAAGCTACATTACTCATCCACAGAATTATGAGTCCTTGTACTTCAATAATTCCCTTTTGTGGGCTACAAGTACATTAATTATCTGGGGTTTTAAGATTCCTCGTTCAACCATTCTGATTAAGGGCCATACCACAGAAGTATTCCATATACAACATTTCATTTGGCATATCCATCTTTCCAGCAGATAGCAAGTAAGCTGAAATACCAACTTTTGACCAAGAAATGCATGCAATCCCTTGCTGAACACCTAATGGCACAAATAAATTTGCACCGCAGCCAAACTATAAGACATTAATTTGGAAAAAGCTGGACAGATGAGCAAACCATTCTACAGATATTTGTGTGAGAGGTACACATCGAAGTTGCAAAGGCAGTAAAAATACTTCTTAGGAGCACCAACACAAATTAACCATACTAACCATCGGAAGATTATAAACCAAACATGTTGAGCCACTCAAAAATGAAGAAAATGGTCATCTAGGATAAGGAACATAAACCAAACAATAAAGCTATGCGCTTGCAGAATGTGTTTATCCGACCTGGCTTCTTTTTCTATGCATCAACGAACTATTATAATTTCCTTGCTAGGCACTAGCTATATAACATTGCAGTAATTGTAAAAAGAACCATACAGCATAGAAGCTCACCTTCTACAGCAGGACAACCCAGAGATGGCAGCATTGTACACCCGCACATCCCGAAACTGCTTCTCCTTCGGCAGATTCTCGAACAGCACCATCAACCTTTCACCCATTCCTGCCCGCCCCAGGACTGGAAACAGCACCGAGCAGGCTCTCGGCGTCAGCACGGACGGCTCCTGCATCCCCATCCACTCAAACAAATACAAGGAACTCCAAACCAAGCCCTCCTCCCCCATCCTCTCCAAGACCTCTATACACTCCTCTTCCCCAATCCTCCCCGCATAAGAACCCAACAGATCCCCTAGCGTCGTATTCTCCGGCAGGCTCCTCGCAAGATTCAGAATCTCGCCACAGATTCCTTCTTCGGGAGATGGCTCCGGGGTTTCCTCGGAGGGGAATTGGACGCGTTCGGAGTCGGAGAAGTCGGCGAGGCGCCACGAGGAGCGGCGGTTGCGCTGGAGGAGAAAGCGGCCCATGGTTCTCGGGTCGGGTGAAGAAGACGACGAGCGGGAGGAAAAGAAGGTGCGGATGGGGTCGAAGTCTTCGTCGTCGTCGTCTTCTTCTTCTTCTACTCCAGCACGGATAGGGTCCGAGTCTTCTTCTTCTTCGCCTTCTTCTCCAACGCCAAGGAGATCATTTGGAGCCGGGAACTCGGCCTCGTCGTTGCCGTCGTCGTCGGCGGCAGGTTCGAGGTGAGGGAGGAAGATGGGAGAAGGAAGAGCGGGGAGATGGCGGAGAGAAAGGAAACGAGGGGAGGAAAGAGGAGGACGAAGGGGGCAGAGGAAGGGAAAAAAGGTGGGAGCTTTGAGGAGAAAGATGGGAGCTTTGAGCGCCATCGAAGGAGAGCGGAATGTGATTAGGAGGAGGCTATCGAGGAGACGAGGGGGTTTGGATTGGGTTTTAGTTTTGGTTTTGGTTTTGGCTTTGAATTAGAATGGACGGCGCAGGAAATGTCCGGGTCGAACCGTCGAGGTCGAGCTTGATGATTGGGTAACCGCGATGCGTTAAAGCGATTTTTGCAAATAGACGCCTATAATCAATCATGATAGTTTTTGGAAAACCCCCTGGATTATCGATACTTGGACATTCGCCCCTTATTTTGAATTTTGATTGCGACCCTATGCTTGCGAAGCAAATAAAGAGGGTGTGTCAGTGTGACCATTTACCAAAAAAAATAATTGGAATAGAGCTTCGGATTTAATTGCAATAATCTACCGTGATTTTTTAATTTTAGCAAAACGCCCCTGACTTTGTTGAATTTATACAGAATGCTTTGAAATATATGACATCTTATAATAAATTTACAAAAAATCACCTATCTTATAAATATTAACAAAAAGTGGAATATTCAACTAATGTTCCAAATCAATCAGAATTCATGGCATGGAATAATACGCTTGGAAGAGCCCATAACTTTTGCAATTACCCTTTTTATATCCTTGTTTCCTCGTCTATTATGTGTTGGTTGGTAGAGATACACCATGGCTGCTCAATCCTCTACAATAGTACTTCTTTTATTGATTTATTTTCATTTCAGATGGATTTTGACCTATTTTCTGATAAGGCCCCTAAGCATAGCCTCCAACTTAAAATTCATATTTTTCAATCTCGCCATCGTAAAAATTCAAACTCTATATCTCTCATTTAAACAGTAATGTCTTTCTCGCTGTGGTAACAGTAGTTTGGCAATGCTGCAATTTGTTCATGCAACAATGCTTAGATGAGGTAGCATGCAATAGGTTTTGCCTTTCAAAGGAAGAATCAACTGGAACAGCTAAGACTATGTTGTTGAAGAGAGCTCCGGCAATGATAACAAGCAACAGAGGGTTTTTGCACAATGCGCCAGGAATCCAGGACCATCCGCAGATAACACGATATGCGACAAACAACTTTAAAAATAAGAGTAATTGGCGCCATGAAGACACAAATCTAAGAAACAAATTCACTGAACAGGAACGTGTGCACTATTTACATCTATAGACAGAAACTTGACAGATTGACCTAGGACATGATATTATAAACACTAGCGCTGTCAATGAGAGTCAGTCTGATAAATAGCTAAAACCATGAAGAATGGGCAATTGGAAAGCTTAACTGAGATCAATGTCAACCCACTCAGGGTTTGCCCTCTCGCTCTGCTGCCCAAAGAGTGCAACACCAAGCTGGCCCTTGTCCCCAGCCCCAAATGCGTAGAGGTTCCCGGAGTCTGTGAGGGCGAACGTATGTGCATTCCAGTATACAGAGTTGGTCAGGCTGATCTGAACTATTCTCTTGTTGATGCCCTTGAGCGAGGTTACCAACTGAGGTGTGACCACATTTGTATGCCTAATAGCCTGGTAACACAGAAAATTCGTGCCATCAGGAAAGATTAGCAACAACATTTTCAAAAACAAGAACATGAAGCTACTCCCGTGGTTAATATACTGATATGGCAACCATCTGCATATTTGTAAAGTTACAAGTGTTAAGACGTGTGAGTCATGAGTGAAGTAATGCATTTTCTGAAACATTGTTATCTGTCTGTAACATAACTCTTTTAAAGGGAGCACAACTTAAAGGAAGATGATTCTTTTCACAAGAACTCACTGAATTTAGGAAAATCTGCCGATGAATTCTTTTCAGCCCATTGGAGAATAAAATGTTTAACAACGCAAGCACTCTATGTCAGCATGTAGCTGAAAAAGAAAAAGATAGAATACAGCGAAGCACTAAAGTGTCTGTCAACCTAAAATGCTTCACCAAGAAGTGAGGCAATAGGTTATATAGGCATTAAACGCCTGGAAGGAACCTCAATGAAGAAAAGCTAACAATATTTATTAAAAGCAAGGCAATGACAAGTTTGAGTGGAAAATATGCAGCTCATCAATTGATTAGAATTCAACAAGTTACTTTTTATGTTTTTTTAATCAGTAGAAAAATGGAAATAATGCTATAAAAAGCAGTCCATACCTGCCCATCTACTGGAATGGCATGACCCAAACTTGAGGATTCTCCGCATCCAAACGAGTAGACATCACCATCCTCAGAGACCACAAACGTGGTGTAGTCACCTGTTGCGACATGGACAGCCTTGACATTGCTCAAGGCTTCCACCACTTTAGGGGCCGACTCACACTCCTCATTTCCATGTCCCAAGCAGCCATACCGACCCCATCCCCATGTGCACACTCTACCATCTTGTCCCACAACAGCAGCATGCCAGGCTCCAGCTGCAACAACCATAGGCTGCAGGTTCAAAGCATGAAACTGCTCAATTAACCTGGGATACTTTTCATCAGTTCTTGAACCATGTCCAAGCTTCCCTCCTAGACCGCAGCCAACAGAGTACACTGACCTGCATGGAAATAAGAAACTGAGAAGATTGTGAAGAAATGTCCTAAAAAAACATGAAATGAGAACTCAACGGTCATCTTAATTTTCTGTAAATTTTAACAACTTTTCAGTTAGCTTCTACTCTTCGAGATCCAAATGATCTCTAGTTATCAAGGTTCTTTCTTTAATATGTCTGTTTTTCCTATACCAAATTGAAATAGAAGAGAAGACGCATTCCAAACTCAAAACTGGTGAGAGCCTACTTATGGTTATTTATGGAGAAAGAACGAAAATGAAAGCCCTCAAGCGAGGAAGATCTCTATATAGAGAAAGAGAGATACAAAAGACTTCAAATAAAGGAATTTAAGAGTTCATAATCGTTATGGAACTTACATTCCACTTGGTTGACATGTCAAAGCTAGTAGGTAGCAATAGCCAGCAGCAATCTGCACAACTGGAACACCATCCAGAGGTCCCATTAGTTGATGAGGTTCCAAATCATCCGGCTGAGTTTGATGGCCTAGCATTTCGTTGGAGCCCCAAGAGAAAGTGTAGACCTTGCCATCTCTAGAGAGAACTGCAGTAAAGAAGTTCCCAATTGCAGCTTGGACAACAAATATACCTGCCAGTGATTTAACTGGCTGAGGTGTTGTTACAAGCTTAGACCCTGGCAGGCCATACTCTGCTTCTCCGAAGGAGTCCTTTCCAAATGCATAAACCACTCCAGTATCACTGATCAGCATGGTCCGTCCAGCTCCAGCCGTAGCCTGAATGATCCTGATGCCTTGCAATGATCTAAAAAGCACCAAAAGTATTGTGTCCTTGCATTCTTGTATCAACATTGAGCGTATGAAGCAACAGAAAATTTTAAAAGCACCTGACAAGACGTGGCTTCCATTCTTCTTCCAGTGTGCCATGGCCAAGCTGACCCAAGCTATTAGACCCAAAGGTGTAAACCTCCCCTTTTGAGGTCACAGCAATGCTGTGACCAGGTCCAGCGATCGCTTGAGACTTCTCTCTCCGACAACAAGCTTCACCTGCCAGCAAAAACCTTAGAACTAGTTTCCAAGAGCCCCCGCATTGACTTTTAAGCGCCTCTTTTTCCTCAACAGACATTGGCTTAAAAATGGCCCTCTTCTGGCACACGTCAAATGCCGCAAGCTCTGATATTGATAACTCAATATCAGGAGCGAAGTTGGCAGCCTGTCTGAAGAACTTACACGTTGCCTGCCAAGTGCCAACAACAGAAGCAAATCAGCAGCAACATTGATTCAAACATCTGCGGAATGCAGAAAGAAGCACTTGCCTCCAGACGAGCAAGATCCCCGGGATCCAAATTACAAGAAGTGAGGACATGAAGGACGATGGAGGGATTCGTTGAAAGGGGGAATTCTCCAGGAGCTGAATTACCAAAGCAATGGCGCTGGAAATGCTGAAATGTTTGCTGCAAGGGACTGATAAGGGAGAGTGACTGGTCTATTATGTTGTGATATTGTATTGGAGGTGTGGCTCCACTAGTAGAGGCGTCCATCGGGCACTGCCCAAGCTTGCAGTGCCCAAAGCTTAGACAGACAAGGGAGTTTGAACTGCACCCAATACCGAAGAAGAACTACATTGTCAAAACATCACTCCAGAAAGAATGCAGTGCTAAATGCAGTCCTTCTAGAGTAGTTTCTGGGACGTATCAAATAAACTCGCAATTGTTCTTTCATTGAGTTATATTAGAACAGTATTGACAATGTACAGAGAACTCACATTTATTCACTGGAGTTTCTATGAGAAGGTCTGCTGAATATTACAGTGTAACTACTCCGGTTTAGAGAATTAGACCTACAAAAATTTCAAAATCAAGAAGTCACACCCATTGATTCCACAGAACACATGAAATTCAGGAAAGATGCAGTACCATTGTCGTGAGAATAACAGACATATAAAGTAGAAAAAGAAATTGTTTGGATTCTGAAGTCAATGATACCAAAGATACCGGAAACCAGCCAAAGACTGATTTTACAACCAAAACAGAAATCTTGCAGTCATTGTACTGCATTTATAGGAAGTCCAAACCAGATTGCTTAACAAAAATGAAAACAAGAGAATTAAATAAAATGTCAGCGGAGTGTGATGATCATTTAAATGAAAAAATTGTAGCAATTCACGACCGTGTTAAAAAAGGAAATAGTGTACAACATCTCAGATTGAAGCAAACCCCATAGATCAGAACAACATATCAACAATCAATTCAGAGTAAAGGATAAGAAATGAACAATCACACTCAAAAATTGAGAAGACAAATCCAAAACAAGAAAACAAAAAACTCCTCCGGAAGCATCCTTTTCTTAGCACATCCGGCCATCATTCCTCGCACTCCAGAGCAACCAAAAGTCCAACGAGAGAAAGAGTCTAATCCAAGGCAAGAACTTCCATTCTAAAGAAGATCTAAATTTTCAGAAATTTCTCGTATCAGATCTCTCTCCGCACGTACAAACATGTTTCCAAATCCCACGACCAAACTCAAAACAAAGACACAAAAAAACGAAAATCGGAAATTGATAAAGACGAGAAGCAAAGAGGCGAACTTTTCACCGATGACGACTAAATGATCACAAAAACAAGGAAAAAACCCAACTCTCTTCGAAAAAACACCAAGCTTCACAACACCCGCCGTCCAAAACAACAGAAAACACCAGCGAATTCAACAAAAGCTCCAATTTTTCATCAAGACCAAGTCAGCAGACCGCGAAACCCAAAACATCTCAAAATCTCCAATCGCACCCCCAATCTCCACCCCGATTGCTCCACCGCCCATCATCTACGCCGAAAGCAAATATTATTTTTACCCCATTTGCCGTTTCGCAAACCAAACACACCTCCGATTCGCAAGGAAATCATGAGACGATCGCAAAGAAATCGAAGAGAATTGGCGAGAGGAGGATGGAACGGGGCGGCGGAGGAGGAGAGGAGAGGAAAGAGGAGTGCTTTGCTTGCGCTTCGGTGAAGGCTAGTTTTTGGTTTTGCTGTTTGTGGGGGCGTACGGGATTTATAGGGGGATGAGGTGTCGTCGTGGAGGAGGGGACGCAGTTGGGCCTGCCACGTCAGCTCTGGTTGCGCTTTAACCTGCTCAGGGAGCTAACCCGACCCTGGGGTTGGACTTCGGTGCGCACATGATTGATGGTGCACTGGGAGGACCCTAAACGGGCCGTGCCGGGCTCTGGCCCTCATGCGGTCTTTTTATTTAGCTTATTCTAATTAACATTTGCTTATGTTAACTAATCCTAATTAATTCTTGCTTATTAGTTGGCATAATTTTTTTTTGTTTATCTTTACTTTTCTCCATCTTTAATCACGAATCACAACTTTTCATGCTTGGGCTCCAGTTGAGATAGGCTTGTGTTAGACGTAAGACCGTCAATTTAACTTGTAATTTGCAGGTACTTCGAGTTCAATTTGACTCCTTTTCTAACTAGTTAAGTTTGATTTTAAAAACTCATCTCGTCAAATTTAAGCTAAACCTTACTTGTTTGATTCCAATCAAAAATCTCATTTATATTTTAATATATAAAAATATAATTAAAAAAATATGTCATGTAATATATATGTCATATAACATATTATATATATTTAATTATTTAGTTATAATGACATAATTGACATAATTTTTTATATTTGAATATTTATCATTACTAATTTTATTATTTTAAATATAAAATGGTTAAAATAATTTTTAAAAAATACAATTTAAACTTTAAATTTGCGGTGAATAATTTTAAAGCTCGGCAAGTTTACACCCGCTGGGGGCTTATGGCAGAATGGCTAAGAAAAGGAAAAACGAAAAAAAGAAGAATGAACTAAAATTAACAAATGTGACAGACTTCCCCACAACAAAGGATTGACGGAGATTATCGAGATTTTATAACTCGGTATCGGTTTCGATTTTGAAATCCAACGAAATCGATATGTTTTGGCTGATTCGGTTTTGGCCGAAAGATTTTTTTAAATTATTAATTGAGTGTTGATCTGAATTTGACTATATTTTGACTATACTTTGACTTCAAATTAAAAATACGATAAAATATTGAAAAATTTTGAAAAATTATGAATGAATTTATACTTAATTTTACCATAATAATAAATATTATTTTAGTTAATTAATATTAATTTTGATAGTTAGTCACTGATATAGTCTATTTTTAATATATATTAGTGTATTAAAAAACATATAAGAAATAATATGAATATAATTAAATGTTAAAAATTAACATAAGCACATTTAACTTTTCATTAAAATGTACTTCACACATACATAATTTATAAATTCTAAGATAATACAACTAATCATCATAATCATCATCAGTTGAGTTTGGAACATCTGGGTGTAGAATTACAAATTTATACCTAGATGATCCGGACAAGCATTTGTAGGTATATGAGCCAGAACAACTAGCTCTGCGCGATTTCGTGATAGCAATTCTGAAGTATAATCATACATCGAAGGTCCAAAATGAAAATTATATTTTGATTAAAATTTAACTTTATTTCAATTATTTTTTAACTTCAAATTAAAAAATTATAATATGTTTAAAAATTTTAAAAAATAATGAATAATTACGTAAATAATATTATGTACGTAAACAGTATTTGACAGAAATCGATAAAGACGTCGAAATCAAATTGGCGATAGCACTGGTCCCAGTATAAGGCCGGCCTCATCTTACGGGAGTACTGGTCAGATCGGTCAGAGCGCGAGATAGGTGAGGAAGCGGCGACAGACTAGCGAGTGCGCAGGGTCCTTGGGCTCAGACACGAAGTAGACGCAAGGTCCTCCGCTCACCCCCCCCCCCCCCCCCCCCGAGCCCCGCGAGCTCCCGCCCTCACGCTCAAGCCCGACGAGCTCCTGCTCTCGGGTGCTTCAGCCCGCACGCGCTCCCGCCGACGCACGCTCCCACCCAAGTTCATTGGTAAAGATGAACAATAATAAACAATAATAAATAATAACCCTAACCGAAACCCAAAATAAAGTTTCGGCCGAAACTCAAAATAGGATTCCGGCCGAAACTCAAAATAGGATTTCGGCCGAAACTGCAAACCATGAAGATTATAATAACGAAACATGTGACTCTACGACCACCATATTAATAGAGTATTAATGTAGGATTGAGCGGCAACCTTGCAAATAGAGAAACACCCACAAAAAACTTTCTTCTGCTGAATTTCAACCTCACTGAATGCCAAGAAAACACAGATATACTGCTGAACTGAAATGTCAATAAAAGCTTTCAAGAAGCACCTCTTCATCTGGTCTCCAGGGAGGTGAAAGGCAATGTCTCAAAATGATTGCTTACTCCAATAGAAACTAACAAGCAAACCAGTTATAAAAGAACCAGCCACATAGAACAGGATAAAATTACACACAAGTCTACAACGAAAAAAAGTCTCTAATACATATGAACACCAGTTGCATAAAAACACCTCAGTTCTCCAAATAGATCTGGCCTCATAAAATATAGATGATGGGTGAGCCCCTCCAACCTAGCTTCTACAAACAGCAATGGCGAATAGCGGCACAATGAAATGGTGTGCATGGAATTTCGGAGATAATCTAGGTCTATTTTTTCTCTAGGTGGCCACCGGGTTTGACAATGGTGGGTCGGGTACAAAGGATGCCAAAAGCCAACCTAGCTTCTTGGCATGCTCTACATAAGTCCCAAACTTTTCAGCAGCATCAGGGATGTCAAGAGCCAGATCGTCAAGCCCATCCCTGACCCTTGAGAATCCCTTCATCATCTGGTTGATGGTGATGATACCTTCTCCAAAGCACTCTTGCAATAGATCCAGAATCCTGTCATTCTTCTTTTCCATTGCCATGACCAAGGCCTTCTTCACCACTTCATGGTTGAAGAAAGGCATTCCTAGGTCACGAATGCACAAGCAAGCTTCCCCAACATCTCCTCCAGTCTCGTACTCCTCCAGAAGCTTTGTGATCTTGTCCTTTGCATCCTCCACTGCCCAGCCAGTGCCACCACCCCAGCACCGCAGGATTCTCTCACCTGCATGACGGGCAGAAATCAGTGAGCGAGCCATGTGTATGGTTTCCCTTCCATTACAGTTTGCTGGAAGTTTGCTGCTGATCTCGTCCAAGTTCAGGGGTACCAAAACATCATCGATCACTGCTCTCGCTAGAAACAGCGCAAGCTCATTTGAGGCATCCAAGATGTCAAGTGCAGTATCATCTGCAGACTCCAGAAGCATGATGAAACCATTCACTATGTCATCAGTCGAGAAAATTTCCATTCGTAAAGCAGAAAGCAGAACGGATGCCATTTCCTTCTCCCTGTTCTTCCGATCCATGGCAAGTGTAATCAGTTTCTTAAGAAAAATAGGGTTGTACTCAGGAGCAGCAAGGTCTTCAAGACTTCTAATGAGTTCAGGAATATCATCTGAGAGAAAATACTCATGAATGATAGTCACAGCTTCCTCCTTGAACAGTCTCACCTTCTCATCCTCGTCTGTGAGCTCTCCATCCGCACCAGAAGATTTCAGAAAGGAAGAATCGAGCCAGCCTCCAGCTATGGCTTTTGGTACCAGCGACTGGAATTGGGATCTCGCAGAAGGTATATCAAGAATCAGATCATCAAGACTCTCAGCAAGTCGTGAGAAACCCTTCATCATTTGACTAGAACTGATCAAGCATTCATCTGCTGCTTCCTTTAGCAGTTTCTCTATAAGTGGCTCAGATGTCTGGTTCTCCAGTGCAATCACCAGAGCCCGTTTTACAACTTCATGATGGAAGAATGAGACACCCAACTCTCTGATGCATCTACAAGCCTCAGTTGTATCTCCATTCTCTATATATTCTTTCAGCAAATCAGAGATCTTCCTTTTCACCTCCTCAACAGTGATATGGGTAGTGCCACCCCATTTTCGTTCAACTAGCTCTGCATGGTGTGGAGCTGACAGATAGCTCTTTTCAGCAATTTCTATAACCTGAAGTCCTTTAGAGGATTCAGGAAGTTTTTTCTTTGACCTTGTCAGGAAAGCAGGGGGTAGGATATCATCAACAACTGAACGGGCTACAAAAAGGGCCAAAATATCAACTGCATCAAGTATGTCAACTGCCAAGTCATCTGCAGACTCAAGAAGCATAGAAAACCCTTCGCTGATCTGAGTGGAGGCAATCACATCAGCATACAAAGCAGAGAGCAAAACAGATGCCATTTCCTTCTCTTTGTCATGCCTATCCATTGCCATAGAGACAAGTTTCTTAACAAAGTAGGGATGATATTCATCAGAGCCCAGATCTCTGAGGTCAGATCCAGCTTGATCCACATCACCTGTGGTGAAGTACTCCTCAATAATTGTTGCAACAGCCTTTTTGTAGTCATCCAATGGTGTAGTTACAGTAGCACCCACCAACTGATATGGTTCCTGTAATAAATCAAAGAAGAAAAACAAAATCAAGATGGTGTCCAAACATGACATCAACAAGAACAATCTATAAAGAAAGGGAGTTCGCGAAGGCTAACTGGTCATTGGAGACCAATGTAGAGATAACATTCCAAAATACATAGAGAGTGTGAAGCTTAAGTGCTTGCAGGTTATACCAATGTGTTAATCTTATGTAGGATTAACTTTAAAAGAAGAATAGTGGCGAAGTAGGTAACATAGATACAGACACAATAACATGCAACGTTCAGATTCCATGACAAGGTATTAATTTTAATGGATAACTTATACCATCGCTTAAAATAGGAATGATGAGCTTTGTTTCTTAAAATTATCCACTAATATTCGAAATTTCAAGGCCCTCAATTGATACATGCAATGTCTCATTCCAGGCTAGTATGATTGGACAAAGCTTAGATGATGACGCAATAAACAGGTCATTCAAGCAGCCTATTCTACATAGAAAAAAGACAGATGAAGATATTGCAAAACCGAAATCAAATAAATAAAAAACTTATCTAAATACATAATCAAGAAAAACATAACTATACCTCGCCACTGTCATAATTTGGGTCATTCCTGTCTAGGCGAGAAACAGGATCAGTGTCGAGGAGTTTCCCCCATGTGCCTTTGCCACCAGCACCATCTATAATGAAAAGTAAATTTTTATAAGTAATTATACATAGTATCAGCGTATGAAATAATTTGGAGCAAAACAGACAAAGCAAGGCAAAGCGACAATAACAAGAAGTGACATTCATCAGGAAAACCTCAGAGAATTCTCCCATTTGTCATCAATTAAAGCTTACTATTCAGAATCATGTGATGTGTGATGGACTAAATATTAGGCCTATAAATGGAGAGTGACAACAAGACACCCATATTTATATTTATTTAAGGCATCATTGTATTATTCCTCCCTGTATTGATGGAGGCAAGATGGCTGATTCGAGTTTCAGTATGGAAATATGAGTTCCCTTTTCCTCAAAAAGGAAATATTAGCATAAAACTTGCAATCCTACATTATACAAGGAAAAAGTTAAAATTTCTATCAGAATCATCATTAAAAAGGAACACGTTAATCTGACATGATCCCATAAACTATCCTTGAAATGACTTGTGAAGTATCATGATCTGACACAAAAAAAAAGAAAAATTGGATACAAGTTTTTTAGGTAAATTGGCACAAGGATGACATTCGGGCTTTGATTCCACAACTCTCCACACATTTCGAAACCAAGCTCATACTAATCAACGAGCTAATGGTAACTCAATGGTCACTGTTCTTTCAAGGCATCTGGTGTAGGCAGGTACTAAGACCGGCATATTCTAATACACTGCAGGCAAGTATATCCAGATGCAGATATCATTTTATAGACGTTAAAATAAAGAATATGAGTTTATAAAATGTCAGAAGAAATAATTCAGAAACAGGATGCCTTATGGGAGAAAATTTTTGACAACCGCATTCACATTTAAACTAGAGCAATGCTCTTGAGGTAAGAAGATTTTGATTGATTTACATAGTGTATTCAGGAAATAAACGTGCACAAGGAGATTCAGAATGGAAGCCAACCAATAGCATTATTTTACCCAATCCAAACACACGCACGAAAAAAAATCACATTCGATGATCAGCATATTATAGAAGAACTTATTGACGGGTGTCCTGTATTACTCACCTAAATATTAATGAAAGGACATGCTACATACTAAAAAAACATGGAATTTTTACACAGCAATTTTGCATTTTAGTACATCTTTTTTTTCTTGTTTCCAGTTTTAGCATTTAAATTTTGAAAAAATCAACAGAAATCGAAAATTTTAAACCTTCAGTTAAAATACAAGACCACAGCATTATAAGAATATGCAAGACAAAGAACTTTTTGTCAAGGCTGGCATGAGTATCATAGTCAATCTGCCAACAGCAGAAGTGCTAGAAATTACTAATGAAAAAACTAAGCCAGTTTCCAACACTAAATTACCTCCATCAGTAAGACAAGAATGAATATGTCGTCTTCTACAATAGCATGGATTCCTAATCAATCATATTTAACTACATAACTAATCAATCATTTTTAAGTACACAACTAGGATTTTTACAATCATCCCCAAAATAGAGACAGATGTATAACCTCATATTTTATTCCTTGGTTTTTTTATCAGTAAAAATCTCAGATCTATAATAATCAATGAGGAACCACACATGAACAAGAGGGAAAGCAGTTGAAGATGATACGAAAAATTATGCACATCAAAATTTCGGAACTCCTAATCTTTAGGTTTTACCCAAAGGTATATTTATGAAATCTAGACACGAAGGGGGATGCAGCAGTCAATGCAATGAACGCAGATGATTTTAAAAATGATTAAGATTTCATACTATCTACACATAAGAAATGTAATCCAAAATCTAAGGTACAAAGTCCATCAAAATATTCTCAAGACACAAATCAAGCATTGCCTCTGCTGCTGAGTTGGAGGTACTTTGTGGGAGGGGGGGGGGGGGGGGGGGGGACTGAATAGAGATGACATGCAAAACTGAAGAAGGAATATGACTTCATTTGCATTAAGGATGTGGTGCACGAACATAATTTAGCAAAGCTGAAAATGAAAGAATGTGAAGAAAACCAACAGAAAGTTCCAAATTTCGAGAGAGCACAAAAAATTGGCAGAGCACTCTGTTACGTAACAATCATAACCTATGAGGTACCATTTTCTTCAAATTCAATGCCTATCTGAGCAAATCTGTCATGATTGATCAGGAAAATTTTGAGAAAAATGATAGCCGTTGAACTACCACTAGCCACATTACCAGAAAGATGAGAAACAACATGGAACAATATTCAAAATAAGGCACACCAATGAGATGAATAACAAGGTCTTCACAGAATTCCTCTACGAAATAACAATGAATTTTCTTTCGTACATCACTGTTTTCCACAGCCATCAGATCAACTTGAAACCATCTTAAACACAAGAATGAGAATCTACCACAATGCCTAACCCAGGAAAACAAACACACAGACAAAGAATTAGATAAAAGGTATATCCATCCCGATGAAACAATTTCAAGTTCGAAATCAATCTAGGCCTCGAAGTATCATCAAATCAACGACAAAATCGACTCACCCTTCTTCACCCGCACGAGCTTCCCGGAGTGCGAGCGGCGGAAATTCCTGGGCCCGGACCCCGCCGCGGACGCCTTGCTATTCCCGGTGGCGACCTTCATCTGGTGATCCGGCAGCAGCGAGGAAGGCGATCTCGGCGAAGACGACAGCACCTCCGCGTTCTGCGCTGCCATCTTCAGCACCTCCCTCTGCTCCTCCGTCAGAAACCCCGGCTTCTCCTTCGGCGACGCCATCCCCAGACCCAAAACGCCCCAAACCCCTGCAAAATCGCAACGAAAGCGAGTAGATCAGGGACGACGGAGATCGGAGAGAGGCTAGGGCTTCATTCTAGGCGGCGAAACCCTAGAAATCGAGAGGGATCTCGACGATGCTTCGAGCTTTTTCCCTTTTGCGCAAGGGTTTTTGGCCGGGATGGGGGGAGAGAGAGAGGAGATGGGCGGAGATGGAAAAGGGGGGTTATATAGGGAGGCGGGCTTTCGGTTCCGCTACACGTCAGAAAAGGTGAGATTTATCTATAAAAAAAGGACACGTGGCGTTGCTGTCCTAGGCCATGGAGTTAGGGTCCTTTTTACCAAAATGGCCATAAGCCATCGTTATCCAACGCATACGAAATGGGGCCACAAAGAAAAAGAAAAATAGCATGTTTTGAAATTTTTGGAAAAATAATTTTGAGCCAAAAATAGATAATATTGGATGAAAGTTGTGCCAGCCAAGGTTTTAAAAATCAGTTGAATTTCAATCATGTTCGAAATTTTTCGGTCAGTGTTTTAGATCTCGATTTTTAAAATATATTATTTATATTAATACATTATATTTTTATTATAAAATATAATTAGTTCAGTTGATTAAGAATTTGATCCTTTATAGAATTTTGATTTTTGTATTTTTTTTCATATTTTAAGTAAATTTTTACCAAAAAAATTATCTAATAATTATATAATAATAATAATAATAATAATAATAATTAGTATTATTATTATTATTTTCTCTTTTTTTAAATTTTTTAAATATTTTTAAATGTAAAATTAATTTTTAGTAAAAAATTTAAAAATAATTTAACTAAAATCGAAACAAATTGGTTTTGATTACAATAAAATAAAAGGATCAAAATGTATTACTTTTAATGGATGCCAAAATTGGTTTAAAACCGAAATTTAAAATTTTGGTGTCAACGAAAATTTATTATTTTTTCTCCTAAAAGTCAATTATTCAATATATGGATATATTTTCTTTTTAAAATGTGTTAGAAACGTCAACAAAATAGTAGCAGCATTATCCAATAATAATATAAAAATATTTTTTTTATTATGATGATATCGTAAGATAATATTTAATGCGTGGAATATAATTTCATTTTCGCCTATAGTGTCACGTAGATTCACATTAAAAATAAAATATTCTTTTTTAATATTTATTTTATATGAGCAAAAATTAATCAAATATGTGCATCATCCATATTTAGCTAGGGTAACATTGCTGTGTCTCATGTCAACACGATCACCCAATCAACAACATTTCATCACACATATCACTAAATTATTACCAAAAAGAACTCAAAATCTCAAAAGAACTCATAATAAACACATCACTGATAGAACAAGAACATCAACAGCAAGTCAATATTTATATCATCACCATCATCATCGTTATCCAGATCTCATTCTGTTGATCTGGTTCAACGCAGGCTGAAGTATATTGTACAGCACCCAAAGGATCGCCGGCATCAAAGGCAGCAGCAGCGCCAGCCCCCGGCTGTCGCTGGCCGCCGCCGCATCCGCAACTCTCAAAATCTCCTCCACTGCCGCGTCAGCCCCGGGCGCCGCCGCCATCCGTGCAGCCGCCAAACCCCCGCCGAGACCCATCGCCACGCCGAAACTATTCTCGCTCCGCATCCGGCTCAGCTGGTTCAGCGTCGGCTGCAGGATGTTGTACAGCACCCACATCACTGCGGGGATCAGCGGCAGCAGCAGGGCGAGCCCCCGGTTGTCGCCTTCAGCGATGTCTGCGATCTGCTCCGCGGCGTGAGCTGATTCTGCGTGGCTCAATGCCGAGAAGAAGGCGCCAGCGATGGCCCAGGCGGAGAGAGGGGTGGCAGTGGAAGTGGAGAGTTGTTTTGGTTTGCAGATGGCGAGGCCTTTGGGGAGGCGGTGGAGGGAGAGGAGGGAGATGTGTTTGAGTGGCGTCGGAATGTTGAGGTCAGCTGTGAAGAGGGACATGGCGGCGATGGAGGCCATGGATGTAGGTGTGAGAGCTTCGGGAGAGAGATGGAGAGAATAAGGAAGGGAGATCGGGGTTCGTGACGGGTGATGATAAGAGAGTGGAGAAGAAGGGAGTGTGTTGGGTGGCACAGTGGAGATTTGGTGGCCAATGGGCAGAAGAGGTGTGGATTCTTGCCTTATCCTGTTAGACGACTATGGGTTAGTTCCGACCACAGGTTCTTGCCCAGACACCACTTTGTAATCAATTCGTCACCATATAGGTTCACAGTCTGTATGCATAGCAATCCTTTTAAACTCCAACCGAAACTATTTAAGCACCATTTAATTTGAAATTAAAATAAATTAAAATAAAAATTAAAAAAATAGTTTGATTAAATTTTTTATATTTAAATGTTAATCTCGTTAGTAAATAGTTTAAATTTTTTTTTTATATTCTTAAATATAATATTTATTTAGATTAGAATGAATAAAATTAAGAATAATATGATAATTTACTTTTTTAAATACAATAAAAATAGTCTAATTATTTTTTTCGTATTTAAATGGTAGGCAGGTCAAGACAGAATAATTCTAATTCTGATCTTAAATCAAATACACCGTTATAGCTCAAGCTCACCTGATCGCGGTCCAACTGGCCCAACCTTGCTCATCCACATCCTAAAAATTGAACCCCATCAACTACTTTAGAATATGTCCACTATTAGGTAGTATTTGAATAATATTTGTTTTTTAAAAATGATAAAAGTGATAAAAGTGTGACTTTAATCATTTGGATAATTCTTAATATGAAAATAAAAGAAGTAAGAGTTTTGTAACTTAAGTCGTTTGGATTATAAAGTCCGATGTAAGAAGTGTAAATTCGGTCATTTGAATAAGATGATATATAAAAATAAAAAAGTGACTTGGTAGTTATGTTAGTTAAAAAAATAATATTTATTAATTAATAAAATTTATACAATTATAATTTCAAAAATTAATTATAATTGGGTAATATTCAGTTATAATATTTTTAATAATTAGAATAATTAAAAAAATATTTATAAAATAAATAAAATTAAGACAATTAGCATAATAAAAAAAATAACATAATTAGGATAATAAAAGTAATAAATAACTAACTAATTATACTTACGATAATTAGGATAATTAGAGTGATATAAAGTAATGGACTGATAATCTTAAGTAAATATAATATATGGCAAATAGATTTAAATTTTTTTGATACTAATACTATAATAATAATAATAATAATAATAATAATAATATAATAATAATGTTATTATTATTATTATTATTCTTATTATTATTATATTTTTGACTAAAATAATTTGAGATTTTTTACAACTGTACTCCTACAAAAGTCAAGAGTACAATGGTTATTTTTTAAAATATCCAACAATTATAACTTCAAACGACTATTTTTAAAGTTTTTAACAGCTATTTTTTTGAAAACCCACTAGATATGCTTTTGAAGAGCTCAACGATTTTTTTTTTGAACACTATTAAAAGAATATATATGTTAGAGAACAAATCAAAGAACAATGAGTCAAGGTATAAATTCAAATTTTTAAAATCACATTCCGACAAAAATCAATCCGTCGAGATGTGAGCACAACCAAACTTGCAGAATTTGGGTTTCAGGTAAGTTCGGTAACAAAAGCGAGAGATTTTATTAATGTCTTTTTGTGTGAGGTATGCAATCCATTTATAAATTAAATTATGTTGTATACGAAATTCACTCATTTATGATCAATATTTCATGAAATTCTCAGGCTAATAGTCAATGTCATTACGATTATTTTTAATGGGTAGACGACTATCATCACTTAACTATTGATCTGAAATACCAAATAAAATCCTTAACAGCTGAAATAGAAGGCATGTTAATGAAACAAAACAAAGTGTTGTCTCAAATAAAATTGATGATTGTAGCATACTTAGTACTTGTAGTGATTAATTTATTTGTATAACGTGTTGTTATTTTTAAGTAAGATAATGAAGTTCTTCAATTACATTACAAATGTCCTATAAAATTTTGACATAAATTTATCTAAAAATTGACATAAAAAATTAAATATTTTTTGGGATAACATCATAAGTAATATATACACAAATTAAAGGCAAACATTCGATCGTATAAATACAACATATTTTGATAGTAGATGTCATAATATATAAATTATAATGGTTACATCCAAAATAATAGTGATGAATATATAATACATTTGCAAGTAAGGATAGAAACAAATATAAAAATTCACAAATATCCGCATATCAACCCATCTATAAATACTCGAACGTAGGCCCATAAACAACCAATCGCGAGAATATTTGTAAAAAATATATTGGAGGGCCAACAAAATATAGTACAAGATATTTGGATTAAGCTAATCCACGAAACCAACAAAAAATTGACCAACGTAGTCTAGTCTAATCTCCTGATCCATCCTCTTCATGAATGCCCTCCCCTCGAGTACCTGCTTATACAAGCACTTGTAAGCTTCATAGAGTAGTGGAATGAGAAACTATTCTCCCCAAAACTCCATTACTATAGAGTATAACTCATATCTTCGGTCAGTATAAGGCTTGCTCTCCTTTAGTGCATTAGCTACATTGTTTATACCTGCAACAAAAATTTTTTTTTGGTCGCACATTTAAGAGCCTTTTTGTTATGGAGAAATGAGTTAGTCACGTGTTGGTCATGAGACCATTGGAATAGAGGAAATTCACAAACTTCTATATCATCTATATCATCAATCAAAAACTCAAACCAAGTCATATTTGAATTCTCAGCATTTGGTGTGCCCAAACCGGTATTTTCGGCATGAAATCTTTCAGAAATGGTTTTGACTAAGGATCTAATAGCCTGATTGGCACGACAAATAATCACAAACTATTCATAATTATCTGATAATAGAGAAAAAGCTCTTGTGAGACTGTACGATGGGTTGAAAAAAATTAGAGTATGTTAAGTAATAAAAAATTAAAAGTAAAAAAGTTACAAATTCCTTTCTAATACATAATCAACAATTATCTCATCTGACATAGAATCATCTTTCTCTCATCATCCCAACCAGCCCTACTAGTTTCCTTTGCCCTTTTTATCTTAGTAAATTTCTCTTTCAATGCACAGTAATAATTCTCCATGGATTACACATTAACCTTCTTATTAAAAGCCTTATTGACTGTTGAGCACCCACAACAAATGCACTTTTCTTAAATGATTTGTTTGCCCACATACCATTATTTATTTATTTTACCAAAAAATTAATTAGAAAATCAGAGACCACATAAGACCAACAGTAATTGGAGGTACCTTTCTTATCCTTACCCTTTCTTTGACCCTCCGATGTGGATCCAGGTGAAAACTCTAGAGGGGTCTAGTTTAAATATTCCTCGAAGAGCTCCTTAACATTTTGAGGAGTCTGGCTTGTGTATTCCTTCAAGTGATATCAGACATTTCTATATGAAAAAATAAATTCTAGTATTGTTATATACCCTGTATCAACCAAATAATATTTACTTAAATTCACAAATGAATGTTAATAATTAATTAGAAGTATATATGTTTTCATATTCCCAAACTTGAAGGAACTATAAAATTTTAATAAATCGAACCTTCAATCAAACGAAGACTATTGAGTGATGGTCAAGAAATATCAATTCTTAAGTCTTTGAAATCATTTACAGCCCCTTCCCAGCCAGCGAGGACATATTGAAACTTTAAACCTGTATCAATAGAACATAAGACATTCTGTGCAATCTTATTCCTCAAAATCGAGGTTGATCCTTAATGGGCACAACTACATTGATGTGAATCCTACCAAGAAGGCCATATAATCTTGAGCAAAAAAGACAAACAGTTATAATAAGACAAACTAAGCATAACAAATATAGGACATTAATATTTTACTTTAAACCACAAATAGTACCTCATCAAACCACTAATAAGAGAATGTGTGGCCCCGGTTACTTGATGGACATATTCATTCTTGATCGCACTAATAGCCCTGAGCACTTTATTAAAATAACGGTTTATTGCCTCACTAAACCTATAAAACTAGAGTATTACAATTCTATTCTTAGTATTGTGTTCAATAGAATAGAGGAAAATGATTAATTATTCCTCCACTGTAACATATCGAGTATCATAGAGTAGAAGTCTATCTCGCATAATATTTACAAGCTGTAGAAATACATTGGGATTCATCTGTACATATGATCTATAATTCTTCTTATCCTCCTACATCATATGATGAAAAAAACTACTCCATAAGTGTTGATGCTCATGGATAATTGTCCCAATAACCTTGGGTTTTTGATTCAACAAGTATCACAGTATTGCCCCAAGTGCAACCAAAACAAATATTCCAACAACTTGAATTTTTTATATATGAACACGCCGATTTTCATTCATCTAATTTCATCAAATGTAAAAAAATAAATAACATAAATACAAAAAACAAAGAAACATAAAATGTTTCTAAATATGTTTTAGACTCGAACAAATATATAAAGATATCTACAAATGAGAGTGTAAATATCACCACGATAGTATGAGACATAGCCGAGCTTCTCCTTCATAGGTATTAGTAACCACGTGAATATCTTACTCCAACAAGCTTAAAAACGCTTTCATTGTATGGTTGCACGCAATATGTCATCCAAATGCAACAAAAATTGAGATTTATCATTGCTCTCAATTTTAGACTCACAAACATCTAATAACACAATTGTATATTATGTGTCATCTTAGTATAGCCAATTGGCGTTTATCAAATATTGATCCATTTCAAATTGGCGCTCAGTGCACATGATAATATATGAAACCTGACCATGTCACCATAGCTAATTTAGAAACATAGAAATCTTGTTCAGCTCACACTCCCACAGTAAATTAAGTCATCATCGATATTCATATTCATCAAAACGTATCTAGCAAAAATGCAATCAGAACATTGACAAAATGTAATAAGTGATTACTGTCCAGTGCCCTTAACGAAAGCAAAAACATGAAATGCATGACAAAGGGCTACAAGTGTTCACAAGGGAGAGAGTATTTGTAGTTGTAATTACTTGTCCCATGAAGAAAAGGAAATAAAATCACCTTCAGTTTGTTCCTCACATATTAGTCATTCACTTGAAGGTAAGACTAAGGATCAAACAAATACTGATTGATTTAAGAGAAGTCTCTGCATTTTTATGATCAAATAGTTACTCTTTGTTGCATATAAATATCAAAATAATGGACAAACTCATGAAATTTTAAATTCTATTTTAGACAGTTTTGACATAAAAGTGATTTCTTTAGATACTAGCATACTTACAATGTTCATCATAAAATAACTAATCTGCTTTTGTTTCAATTTCCAAAAAAATATAGCATATTCATAAATAAGGAACCAATAAAAAAATTGGACAACATAATAAACAATAAAAATACAGAGGATTCATGGTTTGAAAATAAAAAAATTGATAAACAGAACATGCCATATTTCAACTTAGATATGTAAAATGAATATTTTAGTGTGTAACAAGAGGTCTTGTACATCAAAAAAATGGAAAAATTAACACAAGAATCTAATGGAGTAGCACACAAGAGAAAGCTAATAATAAATGCAACTTGGTCTACAATAAAATTATATTACTAGAGTGTAATATAGGATATGAAACCAAATATGGTCACTTATTGGTCTAAGATTTTTTGAACAAAATATAATATCGCATGTCTGATCCAAATCAATTAATGAGCTCTCAAGTTTTTTGCTTTTTGTAATGATAATAGTTTTACACGAGATAATTTACATGATGCAAAATATGAGTTATGACACAAAATTCTAATAGACCAAAATATTTCTTTAAAAAAGAACATACAAAGAAGTGCAAGTTCAGAGGCATGACCATCTAAAACCACATACTTTAATAAATAATGTTGATCAAACAATGGATAAGAACACATCTATTTATCAAACCAAATTCCAAAAAGAAAATTAAAACCAAAATTATGTTCATTCTATGAAGTATATTACAAAATATTTACTCAATTATTTCGTCATTGCCCTTTCATTTTATCTCAATTTTTATTTACTTATTCCTGTAAACAACAACTAAATATAAAGATCTCTACTCTTATCTTGCAATTTCAACCACCAAACTTTTGTACACTTTTCCGTTCAGGCAATTATTTAGTAAAAACCAATACTAGTTTGACAACATAGCCATGTATAAACTCCTAAAAATTACCAAAAAAATTACTGCATTTTAACATAATATAGAATAAACTGAAACTATATAAATGACAATCAAATACATGTCCATAAAAATTCAAAAAACATGAACAACTTTGTTGAAACCATGGAAAAACAACAGAAATGACCAAAGGAAACTACATGCCAATTTTGTAATATTTCCGGAAGCAACAAAAATGAATTAGTTAAAGCCTGCTACATATGTACAACTGTTGAACTCCCTAATTTGACATTTACTATGCAAAATTGCAAATTATAGATATATATTTTAAATAGACCAATGATTTGGAGCCAACAAAACTAGAAAGGATGTCATTCAAATAATGAAGCAACTTTTTATTACAAATTGAACAATTGAAGGAGCATTTCTACCATTTGCCTCTGCGTCCTTCCCACTAAGAAAAGAGCACGTTTGACTATCAACCACATTGGACATACGAAGTGAATTTCAATCTTTATGTATACGAATTTCAACAAATAGAAACTCTTGCATAATGAAAATAAAATAAAGATTTATTTGGACAAAAACTCCAATACGAGTGTTATTCTACCCCAATGATTAAACATAATCTCTTTTCTTAGTGAAACCGTCTTCTATTTGGCAATAGTAAACAATTCTCCATTTGTGCTTTGAAGAAATCACGTCTAAGAATACGGGATAAACTCATAAAAGAAAAAAAAAAAATCATTATTAAGAGATTTAAAAATTTCTCCAATTCACCACATAATCCGTAATTAAGTAATGAAGAAACATAAGATGTGTAGATCCACAAAAATATGACCCTAATTAAATAGTAAATAGACATACGACGCAAAGATTCACACAAACCCTAACAATAAAATAACATAAGAGAACATGCATAAAACCCCCCACAAACTCCAATCAAAGTAGATCGGATCATCATTTCAGAGATCAGAAAGATCATAAAGGTAAAGAAGAGTGAATTATTTGAATAAGTACTATAGAAAATCCGGCCGCCTAGTGCTATTCCGTGGAGCCAGATAAGAGAAGCTACTGCAGGGGGAACAAGATTGGAAAGATGCTTTGCGGGAGCGAGATCGGGGAAGTTATTGTGCGAAGCGAGATCGAGGAAGTTGCTGCGTCAGAGCAAGATCAGGAAGCTGTTGCGTTGAGAGTAAGGAAGCTGCAATCGAAGCAAGATGAAGCAGTTGTCCAGGAGCGAGATTTGATATTCGCTACTGCATGGAGAGAAGATCGCAAATCGGAGCTGCTCAAGGGATGCTCCGGAAGTACCACTTTACCATTATGAAGCGGTAGAAGTGGAAGAAGTGGGACCTACCCACTTCCTCCTCCAAAACTGTAATTCTTGCGTATTTATGTGTGGGAGTCATTAAAGTCATTGTGCTTTTACTGTTTCTGGAAGTCATTTTCTACCCAAACAACGGAAGTGGCCTCACTTCCACTGCTTTCGTAATCTCATCCCAATTCAAATACCACCTTATTATTTTATTTCATTATGGGTCTATTTATTTTATGAGATTTTCAATTTTTTAAAATTTTAAATTTTAAAAATTATAAAATTCAATATTTATTATATAAAATTTTAAAATTTTAGAACTTTCAAGTTTTAATAATTATAAGATTTATTAGTTTTCTAAAATTGATTGGACTTTAAAATTCAATAAGTAAAACCACACGTTAAAATATGTAATTAAACAAAATATAAAACTTATTATTTTAAAATTTACAAATTTAATAAAATAAATGCAAAATACTAAAATTCTACAATTATATATTTTATAAAATAAATATATTATGAAAAATTTTCAATTCAAAATTTTTTAAATTTTTAAATATTAAAATCACATCCAGTACGCACAACCCATCCCACCTTTGTGATGCTTTTGCCTCTGACATATCTACATTCACACCCTCTGTAAAATTTGAAATCGCATAAACAGTTCTTCAATTAAATATGTTTAACGATCTCGCTTTAAGCTAAGCTTTCTGGAGTTGTGGATGGATCTGGAGAAAGTTTGGTTATTTTATTAGTCATATCACATGGGTTTAGCTTTCATACAGCTAGACCTAATTCATTTGAGACAAACAAGGGGTGATGCCGGTGTGATGCGCCGGGGTTCCTACTTTGTTCTCTTAACCTCCTCCGCCACGGAGTTCGATGCCTTCGTCTTCCGTGTCCTCCGGGTGCACAACCGCGCGATTTATAGTTCATTTGAAGCTATCCATTCCGCTTGCATACACAATGACTTAATCTACATTTCTAATTTTAAATTACTTAAACAGATATTTTCTATTTTAAAAATCCAAAATCCAACCACACGTTTTTTCCTATTTTGAAAATCCATTTTTTACTTCCTTCAAAATATTTAGAAAAATAAATAACTAATTTCTTAAACGCTTAAAAGGCCAGCTTACCCAGAAAGAGCCACACCATCATCGCATCAACCGCCGTCCACGCCGCGTCATCCGGGACCACCAAAAAACTCTTATCCTGTTCCGCTGCCACGACGTACCACCCCATCTCCTTCGCCAGATAAATACCCAACGCGAACGACGATGCTCGCTTCCCTTCTCTCCACTCTCCCACCGCCACCGCCACCGCCACCGCCGTCTACTCCTACTTAGCGGGCAGGCGGCGGTTCACCGGCAGCGGCGCTCTCCCCAACACCGATCCCGATGACCTCCAAGCCGCTCAAGCCCTTCGTCAAGCTCTTCCTCCTTCTCCTCCCCCTCTCCCTTCTCCTCCTCGTCCTCCCTTCGGCGAAGAAGTCCGCATCTCCGGCGATCTACTCCCCCTCCCTCCGGATCCGCGACGGCTATCGATCCTACAACGACTACCTCAAGCATCAGCTCAACAAGACCCTCAACCCTCGCCTTCGTCACGTCTGGGCTACCCGCGACTGGGACCGCAAGGTGCGCGTCTTCTCCACCTTCTTCGCCGACCTCGCCTCCTCCGGTTTCATCTCCAACACCTCCCGCGCACTCTGCGTCGGCGCACGCATGGGCCAGGAGGTTGCCGCGCTGCGCCAGATCGGCGTCAACGACTCCATCGGCATCGATCTCGTCCCAGCCCCGCCCCACGTCGTCGCCGGCGATTTCCACTCCCAGCCCTTTTCTGACTCCTCCTTCGACTTCGAGTTCTCGAACGTGTTCGACCACGCTCTGTACCCGGACCGGTTCGCGGAGGAGATCGAGCGCACGCTGCGGCCCGGTGGCGTGTGCGTCCTGCACGTGGCGATCAAGAGGAAGGGGGACAAGTACTCCGCCAACGATCTCTTCGGCGTCGACGGAGTCGTGGGGCTTTTCCAGCGGTCGGAGGTGGTCAGGATCCGGAAGGTGGACGGGTTCGGTCTGGACACGGAAATCGTCTTGAGGAAAAAGAAGGATACGACCGCGCCGGAGAAGGCGCCGGCGGAAAAGACGGAGGTGCAAGGGAGACGGTGAATTTCGAGATATTGAAGGGCATAATGGTCTTTTTGATGGCGGGGAGAGAAAGTCGAGGTGGGTTGGGTGTTGTCGGCTTGCTGATCTGTTGAGGCGCCTGGCGGTGCCCTGTTTCATTTAAATTCCTTTTTTTTTCGAAAAATTGTTTTTTGCATACCGCGAAAATTTTTTAGGTTTGCAGATTAACCCTTCGAAATGTATGTAATTGCAGGTTACGTTCGCAGGTAGTAACAAGAAATCTTTGCTTAATTGGTAATTAGCTGTTAGGACGATCATTCAATATATATGCTTCTTTGTTTGCCGTCGGATTCGAAAGTGCACGAAATTCAATGCAGGACGGTGCATGGGGTCCCAGGTTTCTTTCGCCAGATGGATTCGGTGGGATGTCGATTTGGAAAGTTTCTGCGAACGTGAACTGGGGCATTTCTTGATTGCGATTGAACACGAGGCGTGTTCGTCCGCAAGACGTTTCAAATCAATGCTTTCACAAACCGATCTGTCGGACTGGATTGGACTGGAACTTGCCATTGAATCGGTTCAATTAATTAAAGGGTTTCTTTTGCAATTTTGTTAATGTAAAGCAGGAAAATGCAATTTGGCAAGATTTTGAGAGCAGGTATGCACAAAACCCCTTCAATTAAAATAACAACTAATAACTAGCAATTGCACATAAAAAATAAAAAAAAATTAATGACTAGCAAGAAAAGAAAAGTGTGCCTTAGTATAGCCCTTCAAAGCAATAAATATAGTTGCTCGTCCTACATAAACAGGATGGCTTGAATTCTATATCATCACATATCTATTTCACAATTAAGTTGAAAAAAAAAAAATTATCATTGCATTCTCAAATTTCTCAAGCACAAAGGCTCAGTGGAGAATAACATTGGGGCGCCACAATTCCATCTGTGTTGCGTATTGCGAAGAATATGATCAAGAAATCAACCAAGTATTGCAATGAAAAGAATCAATATGGTGACATTCTATTGGATGGTATCCTTCTCTCAACGTCGCCTATTCTTAGGCGGCCATATCACATGTGTCACCCTGCCTTGTACGAGCCCTAGTGGTATCTGCAACAAAATATCTATTAGGCAATGCCATTATACTTATTTTTGTTTAACCAATCATCCTATACTTACCCTTGCAGTATGAAATAATTGTTATGCTGAACTCTATTATATTGCACAAGTTTTGCTTTCAACCAGTCAATGAACTAAATGAAGCAGGAGATAGTTGTAACAGGACTTGTATTGTAAATCAGTTGTATTAGACTTTGTAAACATGCGCTTTTGGTCTTAGGATTAATGTCGTAACGCTTTGGCATCATAATTCTAAGCCTGATGGGTATCATTTCTTCTGTCTCATGATTTCCTGTCATCTCATCGCAAAACAAGTTCATAAAAATTAATGCCACAGTTAAAACCTGGTTGCAAAAGTGCATAAATCGAAGTTTCATTTTAGCATCGCCTCTGTTAAAAACTATGATTCTGAATCTGATTAGTTAATGGTTGAGCTGCACGCATGCGAAGAACAAAAGAAGTATAGGATAACTCGGGAGTAATTTTACCACAGCAAGATTCTCAAAATGCAGTATAACCCTTTTGAATATAGCCCAAAACTTTTTCATGCCTACATACTTTAAATGGACACAAGCAGAAGCAGGCTATCCATATAGAAGAAAATGATGGGTTTGGATTGGAACTCACCGGACCGAATGATCTAGAATCAAAACTACAAGCTGAATTGTCACCCTCAACCCAGCAATGCCCTTCTGGGATCTTCAGCATCTCAGATGAATCCAGTATTTGAACCCATTGACCAGGCAAAGCAATAAACCTCTTGACCAAGGTCTTTTGTGATCATCTGGACCTCTATAATTCCCATTAGAAGTAAAAACATATATTAGTAAATATAATTAGAAACTCTTCTAGATTAACAAGAAACTAGGTCTAGTGATTGAGTTGTTTCACATGAAGCAAACTTTTGAGCAGTGCAGACATGAACTTACCGGAATATTATCTCATTCCCTTGCGAGAATATGTATCTGTCAAGGCAAAGCCTTTCTACCAATACAAGATCTCCTGCTAAAAGTCTATTTCAGTATAAATGGAATTAAACACAGCCATTGATTTAACTCCAAAACTTATGAAGAACCAAATGCAACAAGACGCACATATCAAGGAACTCGGAAACCAAGTAGAACTTGCTTGGAATGTTGGATGCATGGAACCGCCTCTAACATAAGTAATTCTGGCACATCGATCTGAAATTGTGGCAGCAATTAAAGCGCCCATAAAAGGACTCTTTGCAAGTTGCCACAGGTTCCACATTGCCATATCAAAAATGTCAGCCTAAACCATGAGAAAATCCATGAGAAAATCCAGACTGAATGCGATTATTTTTAGCACCAAATTAGGTAAATAATTCCTGGTTTTCTACAGCTGGGGCTAGAGACCACACCAGTACGATAAAAACCAAGATAAATACAAATTTAAAGCTCGATATGAAAAAAAAGGGGATAATTGTGAGTATTTAAGTAATCACAAAATCAGATGACATAATATGAAAACATCATAATACTGATTGATTATAACTTCCATTGCACTATAAAAGAGAAGAAATGTGCTTCTTCTCTCAAATGCTTAACATCTCCGGCATTTCTGTACGAAAACCTTGACAATCAAAGCTATCCCCCAAGAGAAAACACCCATAAATATCAGAAAAGAAACAAATTTTCAGCAAAATATAAACTTTGCCACAAGAGAATCATATAATTGACAAGAATTAGAGATAAAAAAAATTTAGTGGTTCCAAAAATAATGAGAACAAGCAGTACGTATGTGATCCCAAACATAATAAAAATTTAGGGAACAACGGAATTCATGAGGGTTTGGGAGAAGAAATTACAGCGAGGTTTTGCCTGCGGTTTTCTTCGCCCGTGCAGAATGAGCAGCTCAAATCGCAGCTTGGGGGCTTCTAGATCGAAACCGGGCCGGGTACGGCTTTGCAAAAATGTTGGATCGGGCCCGAATTTGGGCCGGGTAGTTCAGGGCCGGATAACCCGTTGACAACCCTTCCAGCTTCGAGTCGGATAGAGCGAACACAGATAGAACAAAACCAAGGGGAGAGCAGAGAACCAAAGCCTCTTGCTGTTGGCCGTCCTCCACTCGCCGGAGAAGACCACGACGAGATGGCCTCCCTCGCAGCCGTCCAGGTCTCGCCGCCGCATCCTATCCTTCCCCTCGGCTCCTGCGCCTCTCGCCGCACTGGCGGCGTGCTTCTCCTCCTCCGTAAACCCTCCCCCAAACTGAAGAACCCCGTATGCGTCAGGGCCGTCGCCTCGCCTGCGGAGGCCCCCGGCGCAGTGGATCCCGGTGGGAGGGAGGTTCTGGAGCGATGCTTCAGCATCTCCCTGGATTCGGCGCCCCCTTGCGCGCCGCAAGCCGCCGCGAGCTCGCTCGCCCCGCTTATGAAAAAAGATTATGGCGCGTTCGGGGCGGTGACGCTCGAGAAGTCGAAGCTGGATCTCACGCAGAAGACCACCAAGTCGAGCCCTGAGGTAGGTGGAGAAGATGGGGTTTGCTTTTTCTTGGTTTGCTTGCTTTTTTTTGCGAGAAATGGGTGGATTTTTTCTGTTGGAATCCTGTTCGATATCAGTGTCGAAGTTTGGGAATAGTATTATTACTTTATCCAAAACCTAATTATGAAACTCTGAAGGTCTTGCTCTTTATCCATTTGCCACTTCGTTTCTTGGAGATAAGAGTGATCAATAAAATTTATGACTTTGTTTAGATAAATAATTACCATTGCCTCGACATAGTTAAGCTTTCAGTGACTAAAGGTAGACATGTGCCAGATTCTGCACTAAAATATCTTCTTGATTCTCATTTCTATATATCAATGGGAGTATTTAGCTTATTAAGAATTACTGTTAAGTGGATGCTTAAGTATTCTAGCAACAGACAAACATTATGTCAGGAAATGTCATTCAAACTTAAGAGTTGATTGTAAGAAGATTCCTTTGGGATTTTAGATCAATTATCTAACTTATTCTGTTAAACTTATTGAAAATTGAAATGGATAAAAATAATTAGACTTGAGGGTAATTTTGTTGTAATTCATTAGGCTTGAAGGCAATGTTGAGGTAATTCTAGGACGATCAGTTCTTCAGATATATTTGGCTTCTTTGTTTAGTTGATTTCCAGCAAGAACATCATTTCATTCTTGTTTTGTTCTCAATTAGAGATTTTGATGTAAACCGAAGAATTAGCGGTGCACGAAACTTTCCAGATGTGCTTAAAAATTATGGTTCATTCAGGTAGTGCCGCTGAGCTTGTGTCTTGGCCAGAATTGTATGATTGAATTTGTTTTAAAATGTGGTGAGCGCAGTAGATATTGGACACCAGCACCTAGGGTTGGGTCCACATTAAGTCTAACAAGGGATTAATTTTTTTCTGAGCAGAAATGCCTTTGCATGTTGTAGTGTGGAAAAATGTAACCTTAGATAGGGCAATAGAGGGACTTATTGAATATGTGACTGTAGTAATTACTATTTCTGCTCTAGAAACACTATAAAGTTTATTCTCTTTCTTTGATTTTTCCCTCCTTTCGTTCCTTCTGCTTTTTCAATGCTTGTTCTTCATGAACCCCCTGAAACGTGATTTCAATATTGTTTATTGTTATGGGATTACCTTTTGAGTTTAGTCTTTGGAAATAGTGCGTTGGTCTTCCTTCTTGCTTGAGTTATGCTTTCTGTCCTCTGTTTTTGAACTTGTTTCCATGCTTCCTCTTTAAGTTTGCTGTTCCTTCATCAAATTACCATCATCGTTTAAGTTTGCTGTTCCTTCTTCAATTACCATCATTGTTTAGGTCACACTCTCATGGACTTCATCAGTCTTCTGTGCTACTGCTAGAGAAGCCTTTGGTTTCTATCCGTTTTCTATATCAAGATGGCTTTAATTATGATTATCATCTGGAACATATTTTCTTACCCTTGCATAACATTATGCAGACTGCAATTGGTGGGGGTGGAGGGGATATTGGAAAGAAAATTAACCATGGTGGGGGCGATGGAGGAGATGATGGGGGTGATGATGATGACTACTTTGGTGACTTTGATGAAGGGGACGAAGGAGATGATGGTGGACTTTTTAGACGGCGTCTTGTCCTTCAAGAGGTTGGCTTTTGCCTTTTCTTTTGTAGTTCTATGATGTAAAGGCTTTAACTGCAAATGAAGCATTTTGTCTTGGAAAGTCATGGATTTTATATCAACATATACTTTTGGCAGCTTTTTGACAGGAAATTTGTAGATGCAGTTCTGCAAGAATGGTACAAGACCATGATAAATTTACCTGCAGGACTTCGACAAGCCTATGAAATGGTACCAACATCACTGTTTTTGTATTTGGAGAAAGGAGTCTTTATCTGACATATTGTACTACAGGGGTTGGTGAGCTCTGCACAGATGGTACGTTTCTTGTCAATGAATGCAAGGCCAACAACATCCAGATTCATTGCTCGATCACTTCCACAATCGCTTTCCAGGGCTTTTATTGGAAGGTATGATTTGATCATATACTACAATTCAAAGCAACATCTTTTGAGCATATGCATGTAGTGCTAGGTGGGCTGTAGTTTGTTCATTCATGAGTTTCTGATAATCATTTGGAGTAACAATTTTTACTGCAGAATTTTAGGATGGTTTTTTGGGGCTGGATGCTTTTAGAGCTGGAAAATCCTCCTCCGTGCTTAACAAGATCACCTGATTTTATTATCACTTGCATCAGAGTCTAGTTTTGTCATTTGTGTTAGTTGTTTTTTTGTTCTTTTTTGTGTATCCTTTCTAGTATGGCTTCTTGAACATGCTTGGGACTGATGGATAATAGTATTAGTTCCTTAATCTACTTTTGCAAAATTCTATGTTGTTTGTTTTGGGACGCAGGATGCTTGCTGATCCGTCATTCTTATACAAACTACTGCTAGAGCAGTCTGCAACTTTGTGCTGTTCTGTTTGGTGGGAAGTTAAGAATCGGAAAGAAAGGTACACGTTATCCTCATTATAAATGAAGAAGTTTTCTACATTCTCATAGGTTATTTCTTGGCATTCATCCCCTTTTTTAACTTTCAGGATTAGACAAGAATGGGATTTGGCGCTTATCAATATACTGACTGTGTCAGCCTGCAATGCATTTACCGTTTGGTCACTTGCACCTTGTCGATCCTATGGAAACACATTCCATTTTGACTTGCAAAATACCATCCAGAAGCTCCCAAACAATATTTTCGAAAAGAGCTATCCTTTAAGAGAATTTGATTTGCAGAAAAGAATCCACTCATTCTTTTACAAGTCAGCTGAGTTGTGCTTAGTTGGAGTAACTGCCGGAGCACTCCAAGGGGCTTTGTCAAAATTTATCTCTGAAAAAAAGGAGGGGAGGCTAGTCACTCCACCATGTTTTCCTCTTCATGTTTTGTATTTTACCTTGGCTATTGCTCTAAAATTCTTAATTCCTATTTTTACCTTGTTCATTTTATTGGTTTAGGCTGTCAGTGAGCATTCCAACTATACGTACCAATGCTTTTGGATATGGGGCTCTCTTAGGGCTTTATGCAAACCTACGGTACCAGCTGTTATGTGGAATTGATAGCGCTATGTTTGATCACTTTGATGTTCTTGGAGTGGCTTTATTTTTCAGCACAGCTCTTAGGTAGATTTCTGCCCCACTACTTTGACATTAATATGCAATTTTTTAACATCTCCTGTGTGCAGAAAGCTTTCTCTATAGCATTTTAGGTAATGTAGTCCTCTATGTATGTTGATGCAATGTTTTGAAGCTTTACATGTACCAAAACCTTTCTTCTGGATATAATTTCATACAATGTAAAATTCATAATAAATTCACCTGATATCAGATACTGATGAGGAGGAGGTTGCATATTATGTAAATATGATGTGTTTTCTGTGATCATTTATATGCTATATATGGTTTCTTCAGAGTTTACCCCTAGGTAACATTTAAGGGAAGGGTTTTTGTTTGATTGTAGAGGCAAAAAAGATAAAAATGAGATATTGTGACATAACCTCTGACATCTTGATTCTAGGTTCTCATTATTGCATTAGATTTGTGAAGTTTATTCAACTTCATCATTCCCTCAACTTAGAAAGTGGCAAATGAATTCATAATATCTACTTCTGTGTGATTGTATCTACTTTTTTCTGGAACTATTATTCAGAGTATACTTTAACTAAAGCTTCCTGATATAGGGTATCCATATGTTGTTATATATTGGATAATGTGCATGATGTAAATGGTGTCTTTATGGTTTATGACCACTTCTACTATATACTTCAATGAAATAGATAAATGACCCAAATATATAATTAGCAAGTGGAATATTTCTGCTTGGGAACCATCTGATCCATGCATCTGCATATTTTGCAGCCTCATAATATAATCTTGTTGTATTGAAACTTAGTATGTTGTGTCCAAGTGGTTTTCATTTGAATTTAACTCGTTCTTTCTTCTACTTCTCAAGCAAAACAATGTATTCCATGCTCCACAACAATATATCCAACTTTCACAAGGTTCCATTTCCTAATATTCACAACTTATTTCTTATGCTTGCTATCATGCCAAATGTAATGCTCTTACTTTGTGCTCAACCAAACATCCCCAATAACTAATTTGGGGATGTTCCATTTATCTGTTTATTTTCCCCCCTTGAAATGTGTGATATTGAGTTCATTCCTTGCCCTTGATCTCTGTTGAACTACAAGATCTTCTTTTCTTTGGCTTAATGTTTCATTTTATTTCCCTCTGCAGAATATTGAATGTTAAGATTGGCGAGACATCAAGACTTGCTTGGCTCGGAGTGGAGGCTGATCCACTGTTTCAATCAGATGCGCTGCTGAAGGCTTACAGCAGGCCCTCAGAGTCCACTGGTAGACCATCTTCAAAATGGTTCATATCCAAAAACACAATTGTCTCGGGCCTTGGCCTACTCGGAATCAAGCAAGGTGCTGGGGAATCTGAGAATGCACCTAAAAAGGCTCGCAGGAAGAGGATTGCACGGAAAAAGGTCAGCACAAGCTCTGCATAATTCCTCCTGCTATAGTGCCCCGAGGGACAAATTTTTGCATGCAGTGTAAATGTGGAGCGTCCTGTTGATTGCTGTGCAGCGGAATCGTAGCACTTGCTCGGTTTTTTACCAAGAGTGATCTATTAGATGTGTTCTTATAAGTTGTTCCATTAGATAGGAAGGACAACATATTGATTTCTCCATCCTTCCATTGTAACCATGGAATTTTGAAGGCATAACTTGATGCTTTTTGCAATTGAAGTGATGGACGTCTCGAAGAAGATTTTTATAGCCTTTCCTGATTTGTTACTGCAGCAAAATAGCCAAGTGGTATCTACATATTTGCGAAGTTTTGGCCGTCAGTATATTAGCTTGTTGATATGTTTTTTGCAAAAGGACTCAGAACTTTGTCAAAATTGCCAAATTGTACTCGTTGTTTTCAATATTTGCAAATGACCCCCAACATTTTTGCTATTTGCTAATTGAGAAACTAGATGAAGGGCAAAAATTAAAACTAGTATCTCATGATCCCTTGGACAAAATTTTTTAAAAATCTAAACTGCCAAATAAACAGTAAAACATAACAAAATATAGCTGAAATGTGCATTTCCAGGTGATGGTGCTCGGCGGGAAATTAAGAAAAGTTTTTTTAACTTTTAAGTTTAAGAAAAAAATAGGTGTTTTACATAAATATATGAAAATAAATGGTGTTTTCTGCAAAAATCCAACTTTGCCCATCAAAATAGCTGCGCAGCCACCACCACACACGGAGCAAAAGTCCTCCCAATCCAGTTTCTCCAGCCAAATTCTAACAAAATTCCACATCACAAAAACCCTAATAGTCTTCAAAGAGTTTTCAAGGTATGCTTGACCTATCCAATCTTCTTCTTCTCATCTCTTCCATTCTGCTGTAGATTTCGCCATTAAACCCCTTCAATCTTGATGATTTCTGTTCCTAAATGAGCTTTTGCGATTCTGGTTTTCATTTTCTATTGTAATTGAATCCCAAAATGCAAGCTTTCAGCGCTTTCTCCTCCCAAGGCGCCGCCTTGGCCACAACCCGTGTGAATTTTGATGCATTTCCGTCTCATAGATGGAGGAGGAGGAAGAAAGCTTGGTCCTTTTCTTTTCATCCTGCTAAATACTTTTGCGGATGGGTTAGTGCAAGACCTAGTTGGAGAAGTGGATTGGATGAGCCAATGAAGAGAAGGAGTTCTTTTGGCTGCTCTTTTGTTCTGGGCCTGGCATTATCTCAAGAACCTTCTGGGAGTGAAAACGTGAATGAATTGGTTGAGTCTGACATGTTTGAGAATAAAAAAACTAACTCTGGCAGTTTAGGGAGAGTGAGAAATGATGGAGTGGTTGATTCTATGGTTGATGGAGACAGGGATCAAGTTGAGAAAGAAAAGGTGGATGTTCGAGAATTGGCACTGAGCATACTGGATGCTAAGACCGCAGATGATGTCGAGGCAGTGTTTAAGGATTTTGAGGATTTGCCTCTTCCAGCTTATTCTTCCATGATTAGGGGGTTTGGTAATAATAAAAGGATGGATCCTGTGTTTGCTCTTGTTGAATGGTTGAAGAGAAAAGAGAAAGATACTGGTGGAGTTATTGGACCAAATTTGTTCATCTATAACAGCCTTTTGGGTGCCATTAAGCAGGCCAAGATGTTTGAGAAGGTTGATGAGGTAATGGATGATATGAGATTGCATGGAGTTGTGCCTAACATTGTGACATACAATGCTTTGATGTCAGTTTATATTGAGCAAGGGCGACTTGATGAGGCTCTTGATGTTCTTATTGAGATTGAGAAGAAAGGTCTCATTCCAACGCCCGTTACTTACTCCACGGCTTTGCTAGCTTATAGGAAAATGGAGGATGCTAATAGTGCAATTGCTTTCTTTGTCAAGGTGAGAGAGATGTATGAGAAAGGGGAGGTAGGGAAAGATGAGGAATTTGACTGGGAGAATGAGTTTGTTAAGCTTGAGAATTTCACAGTTGGCCTTTGCTATCTGGTGATGCGCCACTGGCTTGTCAAGGAGGATCACCCAGGTGCCAAGGTCTTCAAACTTCTAAAAGGTATGGATGATGCAAAACTAAGGCAAACCCGACAAGACTATGAGCGTCTTGTCTGGGCGTGTACTCGGGAGAGCCACTATACTGTGGCTAAAGAACTGTATAGAAGGATAAGGGAGTCAGAACGTGAAATAAGCTTATCTGTATGTAATCATATCATATGGCTGATGGGAAAAGCTAAGAAATGGTGGGCAGCCCTTGAAATATACGAGGAATTGCTGGACAAAGGACCAAAACCTAATAATGTATCATATGAACTTATCATTTCCCACTTCAATGTACTGCTCAATGCTGCTAGGAAAAGGGGGATCTGGAGATGGGGTGTTAGATTGCTCAACAAGATGCAAGACAAAGGATTGAGGCCAGGAACCCGAGAATGGAACGCAGTTCTTGTTGCATGTTCCAAAGCATCAGAAACTACTGCTTCGGTGCAGATTTTCAAGAGGATGGTCGAGCAGGGCGAGAAGCCCACTATACTATCTTATGGGGCTTTGCTTAGTGCACTTGAGAAGGGTAAACTTTATGATGAGGCACTTCAAGTTTGGGAACATATGTGTAAAGTAGGTGTTAAGCCAAACTTGCACGCATATACAATTTTGGCTTCAATTTACGTTGGCAAGGGAAAGCATGATGAGGTGGATGGTGTTCTTCAGGAAATGACATCATCTGGGATTCAACCAACTGTTGTTACTTATAATGCTATAATCACTGGGTGTGCCAAGAATCAAATGGGAGCCGCTGCTTTTGAATGGTTTCACCGCATGAAAGTGCGAAATATTAAGCCAAATGAGATTACTTATGAGATGCTGGTTGTAGCTCTTGCGCAAGATGCTAAACCAAGACTTGCGTATGAGATGTATTTGCGTGCTTGCAATGAGGGCCTGAATCTTTCTACAAGGTCATATGATGCTGTTTTGAAGTCATGTCATGTTAATGGTACAAGCATAGATCTGAATGCTTTAGGGCCTCGGCCTCCCGAGAAGAAGAAAGTTATAAAGATCCGGAAGAATTTGACAGAATTCTGCAACTTGGCAGGTCTCCCTAGAAGAGTTAAGCCTTTTGATAGGACTGAGTTATATGCGTCACAGATGCAAGGAACACAATGACATAGTTGTTTTCTCTATTGCTTTATCTTTGATCTTGTATCTATACCTACCACATTACACTATCCAATATCTTTGTGCACTTTGACAAGAAAAATCCAATGTTTAAGATGATTCTCTAATCTTCTTTACTGTGCACAGGCATTCTTACCGGACATGCTACTCCAGTTCCATGATGCTGCCAATTTCTCATTTGGGAATGTTTTGTTGAGGCCATTTTCTTGATTGATATATGAATGACAGGAATTCTACAATATTTTTTCAATTCAATCATGCATTGAATTCGTTGAACTTTCAATCATCTTTCCCATAACATCCACCCAAACCCTTCCTACCTGGAAATATTATATACCCGAGTCTTGACAAGCAAAAAATGTTTATTAGCATACATCTTGGACCGTAATGGTTAGTACTTCATCATCGGTCGGGTTAAATAAAATACTTTGGTAGCACTATTAATTTTTGTCCCTCCACACATTGACCTTGAATCGGCAGTCCTCCCTTTTGGCTAGGAGTTACTGAGTTGTCTGTGTTACATTGCATTAGGTCCCTGTAGAAGATTTGCGCTGCTACGTGTTGGAAGTGCTCAGTTGATGATGATTCGCTGTTATCTAGGTCTTCACTAGGAACATGACTTCTGTTTTTGATTAGTGTGCTTGGATATGGGATGTTTCGTATTTTAGCCTGAGAGCTAAGGTAGTGTTGGATAATGCTAAAGTCACGAAGGTGATAGAAATGATAGAAATAATAAAAATGGAAAGTGAAAAAAATTATGACAATGGTTGATTCCGATAATTTAATAAATTTTATATGAGAAGTGATGGAAGTATGAGTTTCGTGGATTTTGTGATTTCGGGTGATTGGTAAAAATATTTTAAAGTGAATAAAAAATGAGTTCCGAGATTTCAAGTATTTAATGCGATACGATAGAAGTTGAGAAAGTGGATAATAATCTATTGTATTAATGATATAATAATTATCAACAAAAAAATAATACAAATGAGAATAAAATATTAAAATTAAAAATATTTATCCATTAAATGTTTAATTTCATTACATAATTAAAAATATATGTTTATATATTTTTTGAAAAGCTCAAGAACTAGTTTTTTAAATTTGTCAACGGTTATTTTTCGAACAACTCAATGATTAATTTTTTGAGATTATAAAAGGTAAGTAATGTGATAGGTAATATAGCAAAAAAAAAAAAAAAAAAAGAGTTAAGATCCTAGCTCAATGTTTTCAAAGCCATATTTACCAACACACGAGCACAACCTACCTTGCAGAATTTGAGTTTTAGGCGAGCTTTACAGTGAGAATGAGAGGTCTTATAATTAT
Organism: Trichopus zeylanicus subsp. travancoricus; assembly: GCA_005019695.1. Taxonomy (NCBI): domain Eukaryota; kingdom Viridiplantae; phylum Streptophyta; class Magnoliopsida; order Dioscoreales; family Dioscoreaceae; genus Trichopus; species Trichopus zeylanicus. The sequence goes on from RXID01014326.1 coordinate 607,692, forward strand.
TTTTATACAAGGTATATAATTATTTTATGTGATATATAAAATATATTATGTTATATTTATTTTGCATGGTTTGCTGCAATTTAATAGCCGCTATCACTGCAGCAATTTTTGGATTGATGACTGTCATCATTTTTAGCGGATGAGCATGCACAGAAGCGCAAACTTGTTATTGAGTTTTAGCAATGCAAATATTTGTTTTGCTGGACAGGGAACAGGGAAGAAGAGCCTAACGAGAAGCTGAAAGATATCTTGCGGGTACGTCGAGGACGTTGTCTTTACCGATATTGTTGGATATAGCAGGTAACCAATCTTGCTGCTTCTCGTCCCACTTCTCGCGAATAAATATTTTTTATTCTGTTCTGCCTGTTTTTATATTTTATCCTCTACTTGTGGATCATCTCACAGCCCGTTTAACGGTCGAGACCCCATTCGAACCAAAGGCTGCAGAGGATCGTTCCCAATCTTCTGTGATTGGGATGGCTCTGGTGTTTTCTGACACGCTTCGGTAACATGTTTTTTTTTTTATTTTCTCCTGAATTTTGGCGAATCAAAACACTGCTCGAATTTTGCAAACAAGGTGCTCGACGAAATGACTCACAGAAGAACAGTGCGTTCCATGAAACTCCCTTGTCAGCAAATTTTGTTGGAAGACACTCGTTTTTTTGGATGGAAAATAGTAGATGGATATCATTCGCTTAAAAGATAATTTTATTCTAATTTTCATTCAATATTTTTCTAAGAATTCCTCTATTTTAAATGTTTTTTAAACTCGTTTATGTTGATATAACTTGCTAAAGGGGTTATATGTAAATATATAAATTTTTTTTTTAAGTTTTGATCTAATTTGCAGCAACTTAATTTAAATTTTAAATTCAAATTTAATATTGTATTAGATTTAATTTATATATTAGTTTATTTCCAGAATGAAAGTATCGGACAGTATTTACAGTCAACGGTTCACTGAACTGCGGCCAAAACCAATATGGACGCTACCGTTCCGGACATCCACCGTCGGATCCAAAACGGACGGCCCTGATCGGATACGCTCCTCCGGATAATACCGTTTCCGTAACGGGTGGCTGTTCCCTGTATGCTCGACTCTTTTCAGTGCTGCCCACTGTACTTCTATCTCGTTTTCCTTGCACGGCTACCGATTGTCCCACCGAGTCCCAGCGCTGCCGTTGGTTTTGTCACGCAAGAATCCGATTCCGATTCCATGGCGCTTTCGTCCGATCCCTCCTCCCTCTTCCCCGATTTCTCAAGAAGTTTCCGCCGCCTTTTTCAGGAGGAAATTCCGCGCGTTTTGATGTTGGATTGAGGCGGCGAGCAGTGTTGTCGATTTCTCGCGGAGTTCGATGGAGCCTCCGAAGGGGTTCTTGGCGTCTGTTTGGAGTTTCATCTGCTTCCTGCCGTTCTTTGTCGGGTTGCTTCTCCTCGGCATTGTCAAAGGTTGGATCTTTAGGGTTTTGGTTTTCCGATTGGTTTGGTCTTGCTGCTTGGTGTTCCGTGTGGCTTGTTTGTCCTTGCAAGTATTTGGTGGAAAAATGAACTTTTGATGGAGAAATTTTAGTTGAAGAGTTTGGATTTTTGTCTTGCATGTATTTGGTCGAAAGATGAACTTTCGATTGGGAAATTTGGGTTCAAGAGTTTGGATTATTGTTGCAGCCGTGTAGAGGAAATAGCATGGATTTGGATCGGCGTTCAGGAATGTCAGCCGACAGTTTTGGCATCTTTCTTCATAATTATTTGTGTGTATTTTATATAACAACATATGTTACTTATGGACACCCAACGAACATTTTGTTTTGGAAAATCCTATTTGTTTCCTAATGTTCTCTGAATTTCACAATCCTGTCTTTTTTATCCCAGGTTTTTTATTTTGCCCCATCGGATGCCTTATCATGACCATTGGAAATTCTGCAATTATTTTGGGTCTCTGGCCTGCTCATGCTATCTGGACTTACTACTGTGTAGCAAGGTAGCTTTTATCGGTTGTTTTTTCCTGCCTTATTTCCAATTATTTTTTCTAATGTAATTCTCATTGCTATCCCTGTTTTTCCAAAGTCAGAGCCAAACAGCTTGGACCTGTTTTGAAGCTTGTTCTTTGTATTGGCATCTCTGTTGTTCTAGTTTTGTGGCCTCTGATTGGTATATTAGGCAGTATAATAGGAGGGACAGGATATGGTTTCCTAGCACCAGTTATTGCTACCTTTGATGCTGTTGGAGAAGGAAAAACAGATACTTTCTATCATTGCTTCTGGGTACTAACTATGTTTGATCCAGTCTGTAAATTGCTTTTTTTTTTACTTTTCTATATATTAATTTCACCCCAGCTGTTGACATGGTTTAGCACATGTAGGATGGGACATGGGATACAATCAAAGGAAGCTGTACGGTGGTGAGGGATATACAAGATCTGTGTTTTCACTCATATTTCTCAGTCATGGATGACCTTCGACTCAACAATCCACCTAATGGAGTACCATATGAAATCAGGTCAGCAATTATTATCTGCCTATATGTGTTTTCCTTTTCAAGCAAAAAGTTATGTAATAACCAAGATTCTTTAGAGAAATAAATCAGAAAGCGATGCTCTTGGCTTTGAAATCTTGACTTATGCATTATGAAAGCTTAACTTTCGAGATCTCATTAGGATATTTCATTCTAACTTTTTAACATTGGAAAATATGCTTGAGACAAGTTTACATTCTACTATATTGACCAACATGGTTGATGACAAAAAAAAATTTATTCTTCTTTTCTTTTGCTTGAGCTATGTTCATGTGGACAGAAAATCATGTAATCGTAAATGTTCTGGAATTGGTGATGATATTGATCATGTCATGTACTTACAATGCTGAATGTTATATTATTCATGATTGGACTTATTTTCAGTACATGATGTGATAGGTTGTTTCAGAACTAACAAGCCATAATTCCAACATTGGCATGTTTACTTGACATTTGAAATTAGTACACAAGGTGACAGGTTCAGAATTTACAATCCATATACCAGATATGAAAGTAACTCTTCTAAATCATAATAGCCTGGATGTTTGAAAAGATAAACAGTGGCCTGCTACTACTTTCCCTTTAAAGATCTTCATGGCTTTCAGGCTGCTTGATGTTCTCAGTGCCTTCATAGTTGGTGGGATTGGTATCATGGTTGATGTGCCAATGATCACATTGATTGCCTTATACAAGAGTCCATGCATGCTCCTCAAAGGATGGAATCGGTTGTTTCATGATCTTGTAGGCCGTGAGGGCCCATTCTTGGAAACTGCATGTGTTCCATTTGCGGGTCTTGCCATTCTTCTGTGGCCATTTGCAGTTGTAGGAGCAGTTGCAGCCTCTATGATATCAAGTATCTTGTTAGGTGCTTATGGGGCTGTTATAGCATACCAGGTTTGGTCATGCATCTGTTGTTATTCTTAGCATATGTATGGATAACCTTCATCAGTAATATAGGTACCTACCAGTATTTACTCTGATTTCTGTGACTTGCATCTCTTGTAAGATGAAATCCTGTATGCCTTAGGAATCATCATGTCACATGGGGCTGGCTTATGTTGTTGCATCTTTGTCAATGTATGATGAGTACAGTAACGATGTCCTTGACATGCGCGAAGGGTCTTGCTTCCCAAGGTGATGGGATCAATGCTACTTTTGGTTCATGGCTTCTTTTGGTAGAAAGTTTACTAAACCATATCTCTTGTTTAAAAGGCCTCAGTACCATAAGAAGCAAACCATGTGCGCTACCTCTTTTTCAAGACCTGCTTCTTTTCAGCGGGAAAAGCAAGATGGGAAAAACCCTCCTTCACGCTCGCTGTCGTTCAAGAACAAAATTCTTGAATACAAACCACTGAAGGTATGAATTTCCTTGACATCTAATTGACGTTGCTATGCTTCTATAGGGTGGTGCTTTTGTTAGTTGTAAATACTCTTTTTTTTAAATTAAAGTAGTTGTGTATTGGACACTTAAAAAGCTCTATGTTTCTGTTTTAGTTATTTGGCTGATATTATGAAGTGGTTGCTGCAGACTGACCCATGGTTTTTCATGTAGTTATTTGAACTACTTTTTCAAGAGTGCAAACACCATGGTGAAAGACTTATTGCTGAAGGAATCATAACAGCAGCAGACATTGAAGCATCAAAGACCAGCAAAGATGGCAGTAGGATTATATCCATTGGACTGCCAGCTTACTGCATCCTTCAGTCACTTCTCCGTTCTATCAAAGCGGGTTCTGATGGTTTATTATTGAGTGAGTTAACTAAAGATCCCTAGCACTCTTCAACTGTGTGCTTTGATGTGTTTCTCCTTTTTCTAATTTGCACAGTTCCAGGTGATGGAACCGAGATAACATCCATGAACAGACCCAAAGACACCTTCTTTGATTGGTTCTTTGATCCACTGCTGATCCTCAAGGAGCAAATCAATTCTGAGAATTTTACAGAAGAGGAAGAGAACTATCTCTGCAAGTTGGTCTTGTTGGTTGGAGACCCAAAAAGAATGAATGATATCAATGCTGGATTGTCGCCACTCAACGAGCGGAAAAGAGCTGAAATTGATGCATTTGCTCGCAGGTAAGGAGATATTCATTTCAAAGTTCATTGTTCATTCATTACTGAATATTAACCTATTTATGTTTGCCATTATTGTTGTTAGATTGCAAGGTATAACTAGGTCTATCTCGAGGTATCCAACATATAAACGCCGTTTCAGTAGCCTTGTGAATTCCCTGTATGAAGAGTTGGAGAAGAAGATGGGAGGAAGCCTATCTGTCAATGGTCTTCGACAGTCCCAGGGAAATGGAATTGCAAGAATATTTACTCAAAAATCATATGGTAAAATGACAAGCGAGCAAGAGGGAAAATTAGCCACTGATGGCTCCTAACTGTATAATTTAAGCTTTAGAATTAAGCTTTTTCTTGAGATTTGTAACATTAATATTTCATACTACAATAGATATCAGATGGGGTAATTTGAGCGATGAAAATGTAGCTTATTTGTGAGAATTTATCAAAAAGGTGATTTGTATGCGCGGGGATCATAAGTTTGGTGTCTAGAAATAGTTTGGACAAGTGGATATATTTAAAGTTGAGGAAAATCTGCAAATCCCGGAAAATTTTGGAATTTGTTAGGAAGATTTTTAAGACTATAGAACAGAAAAACAATAACAATGATTTATTATATTTTTACATGTAACCCCCTCTTTAGATTTTAGTATATATATGTTGCTAAATTGTATCCCCTCAAATTTAAACAAGTGTTTTGATAAACAACTACTTATTTTATTTTATTGTGAATTTATAGAAATCACCTATTTTATTATTATTAAAAAAATCACTCACTTTATCTGAAATTTATAAAAAATCACTTCAATTAAAATATTTTTAAAATTATTATTTTAATTTGATTTTGCCAATTAGATTAACATAAAAAATAAATTATTCTCATTTTCATTTAAAATTAAATTTTAAGTTCTTAATTTCATAGTATTGGACAATCAATTTTTTATAAAAATTGGAATAAATTTTTTTTATATTAATTTAATAATTATCTGAAATAAAATCAAATGAAGTTAATATAATTTTTTTAATTAATTTTAGTTGAGAAAATTGAATTAAAATAAAATATTTTTTTGAATATTTTAATCAAGATGATTTTTTATAAATTTATAATATAAGATGAGTATTTTTTACTAATAGTAATAAAATAAGTAATTCTTCACAAATTTACAATAAAATAAATGACTGTTTAGTAAATTTTTTTAAATAATTACATATTGATCGTGAGCTTTCAATGGCATTTGACAAACACCAAGGCCATCTAATGAAACTTTTTCCTTCTCAGAAAATAGAGTCTAATGAAACTATTTCTGTGTAACTATTTATCAAAACTAATAATGGAAATTCAAGTAACTCGAGCAACACACAAAATCTCCTGAGAATATTTCAAACTTCTTTTTTTAGAATTCAAGAATACTTCAACCTTTTCTTTCATAGAATAATATAGGCAGATGTTTCCAAAAAACCCAAGCAAGTAACATGAACCTTGCATATCCCCAGTTATTCCATCGGGCCTGTTCAGAAACATTTCTGAACTCTATGCAAATGAAATGGAAGGGGAAGAATTTTGTGGGAAAAGATCTCCATCTGATAATTGAAAACAACAAAAAAAGATGAAACGGGTTTGCAGCTAGGTGGACTCAGCTCACATACTGCTTTTGAAGAAGGTTTGTGCAAAAATTCAAGTCAAAACGCTCCTCTGGAGGGTCTCCAATGCAATCAAAGACAGCATCGGCTTCTGAAAAGTCCTCTTCTCCAGTGTAACTACAGAATCAAGCATCAAATAAGTGAAACATCAGGTAGCAAACAAAAATAGTCCAGTCTGTTTTATTATTAGAAATGACAGAAAGTTTGAAGGCCATAAAGATACATTGAATATCCATTTTAAGGCCATGAAAAAAGCAGAAAAGTTTTGAACATTTTTTGTGAATATCTCGGGAGAGGTGGGATAATATAGAATGTATATCTCTTGTGACTAATCCACCATTTAAAATGACTATGTTGTAGTACATTGAGAATTACAGTTCCAAACATTCATATGGCTCCCATAAATTCACCCGAGGGACCAAAGTCATCCTCTTGGCAATTCGCAAACTCATGTAGGATACCACATAGGTGCCTGTTAGGGTGGCAACCTAGAATATCTATCCATGAGGACATCAGAGACGAGTTTCAAAATTTTAATGAGTGATTTGGACACAAGCAAGACAACTCCTATCTTCAGGGAAGACTTAAGATAGAAACCATACAAGTACTTTCCTTCTCTAACTAATATAACTCATGATGAGCATTGTTTCTTTCCAAATGGTCGACCTCACTATATGATGTACTATGCCCGAAAACAAACAATCCCCAAGGAAACTTTTAGAACACGACCCTGCAGAAGCAATATTACTTCTTCTGGATGTACAAAATAGATAAGAGTTGACATTAGCAATTGAACAAACTTGTAAATGAATATAAATATCAGTAGCAAATACAACAATCAGAAAAGGCAATGTTCAAGTAATTAAACTATGCATGCTCACCTGCTCTTTGTGATTATGCATTTCATGCCAGCACCTTTGGCTGCAGCAAGGCCTATGGCACTGTCCTCTACTACGACACAACTGAAACACACAGCAGAAACTGATGAGAAATACTATTCATAAGAAGAAGACAGCTAGTTATTAATGACTTCAAAATCATTGAGAATATGTTCAAGAACCACCACACCAAACAACTATTATGTCTTCACTGTGGAGTGGAAGAAATACCTCGATGGCTTGATACCTAGTGTATTGGCTGTCAATAAATAGATGGCCTGCAATAGGAATAGAGGTCAGCTCTGTTAGCTTTCATAAAAACAAATAATATGTTGATAGAAACAAAAGTTATTTATCTTTTACAAACTTGTATAAGATTTATAAAGAAATGTGAATGATAGAATACTTGTAGATGTCATTCTTTCTTCTAATTTTGTAGATTTTTATTTTCTGTTCATGTGGGATGGATAATTCATAACATGATTTATGATTTATGAGCACCAATAGAAGATAACTGCATGGGATAGATGATGTAGGACGCTCAAAGGAAAAAATTTAGAAATTTAGAATCAAAAGAAGCTAATTCAGAAGTTAAGAGGTCATGATAAATAATATAATTCATTCTTTTATTTAGCTAAGAATTTATTTTCTTTAATACTTTTCTATATTGAAATTCTCTTTATTATGATGTCATGAGTTTCTCCTAATTTGAGTCAATTAGGTTTTATTTTCAGATTTCACCAACCCAAAATTGATTTTAAACTGAATTCTATTCAGTTTAGGACTTGATAAAAATGAATTATTATTTAGGATTTTTTTTTTAGATTAACTTATTTAGGATTTCTACCAACTCAATTAATAGATTCAATCAGAGTTGTATTTAGTTTAGAATTTGGAAAGACAGAAACTTACTCAAATAGGATTTCTAATAATTGTATCAATAAATCTCAACCCCGTGAATGTGAGGAACTATTTTTATTATTAATAAAGTTCTACTTTAGTAAATTTTCTCTTTTCTTTATGAACTTAATGAGTTTTTCACGGAGGTAATGGTATTTACCTCGTTTACCGCGTTTCTTACTACATCAAGAAGTATTAGAATAAGACTTTTCTTACTTAATGTTTAATGACGATGCAACCAATAGCAACTCTATGAATAGTGCTCTTGTAGGTAATCACATCAATTGTGAGTATTTTGACTCGACCCTGAAAGTAATTCAAAACTTACTTGCAAATTTGATACTGAGGATATATCAACTTGAAGATCTAAATTAACTACGTCAACGGATCGATAAAATAACTCGCGATCCAATTAGTCAAGAAAGACTCCACAAGTGAATCCAAAGGGTCTACAAGTTTTTGAAAACTTCAGCGATAAATAAATGGAAGACATCTTTCATCGATTAGTTTTTGAGCATGAGAGACACCATAATTTTCGCTTGAAGATTGATCTCCCATCTTTCAATAGTCAATTTCAAATTGAAGATTTTTTCGATTGGTTTATTGAAGTTGAACGGTTTTTCGACTATATAGAGATTTTAAATTCAAAAAAATTAAAACTTATTTTTTACCGACTGAATGAGGGTGCATTAACTTAGTGGGAACACATTTAGTTGGTAAAGATATGCCAAAATAAAGCTCTAATTGGAGCATGACCACGGATGAAAGCTCTTCTCGAAAAATAATTTCTTATAAATTGTGATCAGGTACTTTTTCAACAATATTAAAGTTGTTAATAAGGTAATCGCAGTGCGAAGACTTATATTAATGAATTATATTGTCTATCAGTACGTAATAACCTAACGAAAACTGAATATCATTAAGTGGCAAATTTCATCGGTGGTTATGTATAACCATTCGAAATAAGATTTTCTTACAACCCATTTGGATAATTAATGAGCCTGTGAGAAGTGTAACTTGTATGAAGTCTCAATTGGAGAACCTATCATTAGAAATCAGATGGGGAGGATGATTGATGAGAATTAAAAGAAACAGAATCTATTATTAATAAAAGGACACCTATACAATATTCTCAATCTCCCAAACAAGTGAATCTTGAAGCTAGACCTTCAAAACCATGAGGAAATACTACATCAGCAAAAAATCCAAGTTCAAATTCTGGTCTAAAGTACTATTACTGTGAAAAATTTGGAAATCATTCTAATGTTTGTCCAGCACGATAGCCTGTGAAGCTGACTATTGAAGATAATTTTGTATTTAAAAATTTACATGACTCAAAAGATGTGTCCTATTTTGTGATTAAGAAAACTATGAAGATGAAATATTTGAGAAACTTGACGATGAAAAGTCATCTTTAGTAATTCGAAATTTGATGAACACTCTAAATTAAAAGGAAAACCTACAACGTCACAATATCTTCTGCACTTGATATACAGTAAAGATAAAATTTGCGACATAATTATTGATGGGAGAAATAGTGAGAATATCATCTCCAAAACTGTAGTTGATAAGCTTTAATTGAAAACATAATCACATCTCTTTCCCTGCAAGATTGACTAGTTAAAAAGATCGATGAAATCAAGGTAATTAAACGGTGTCAAATTTATTTTTCATTGAAAAATTCTACATGAGTAACGTAATCTGTGATGTTGTGGAGATGAATGTATATCATATCCTTCTTATATCCTTCTTAACAAATCTTAACAATTTGATAGAGATTCTACATATTATGAACTTGATAATCGCTACATTTTCTTCAAATATGAAAAGAAAATTCTTCTCACCTCCACTGGCAAAGAGTGTCAATACAAAATCCTACAAGAGTAGGGTCACTCTTTCTTGATTGTGCAAAATTTTATAACCGAGGCTAAAAAGGCAGTTCAAATATTTGTTGTGATTAAGAAAGAAATGAAGACAATACCCACTGAAACTTCAGAAAGCTTATAATCCCTTCTAAATGAATTCATGAAAATTATACCTAATGAGAGATATTCAGCACCACATTGAACTTATTTCTGAAGTAAATCTATCAAATCTATCCCACTACATAATAAGTCTAAAAGAGTCATAAATTTACAAGACAAAGTTGAAAAATTAATCAGAAAAGGAATGGTCAAAATCAACACGAGCCCATGTACAACTCTAATCTTATTAATACTTAAGAAAGATGAAAATTAACAGATATATATAGATAGTCGAGCCATCAATTGAATTACGATAAAGTATAAATTCTTAATTTCTGACTTAAAAAAAGACATACTACATATGTTGGAAGGATCAAATGTGTTCTCTAAAATAGATTTGAGAAGTGAATATCATCAAATCATAATTAGATCCAGTGATAAATGGAAAACATTTTTTAAAATGAAAGACGGACTTTATGAGTAGCTTGTTATACCTTTTGAACTCTCAAATGTACAAAGTACTTTTATGCGATTGATGAATCGGATACTCAGACCTTTCATTGGTTATGTTGTTATTATTTACTTCGATGATATTCTGGTGTACAGTTATAATGAATAAAAACATTAAAATTATCTAACAGAAGTACTTACTATGCTGAAAAAGAAGAAGTTGTAAATCAATTTAAACAAATGTCATTTTATAACTGATCACTTGGTGTTCTTGGGATTCATGGTGAATGCCGAAAGCATTTATATTGATGAAGAAAAGGTAAAAGTCATTAAGAAATAACCGATACCAAGAATTGTATCAAAAGTTAAGAGCTTTCATAGTCTGACAATATTCTATTGGAGATTTGTTAAAAACTTTTGTTTCATTATGATATTAATAATTGAGTGTTTGAAGTAAAACAAGTTTTTCTGGGCTCAAGAAGCTAATAAATTGATTAAAGAGAAATTATCCATTACACCAGTCTTGGCACTATCTAATTTCGAGAAATTATTCGAATTAGACTGTGATACTTATTGCATAGGTATTAGAGTTATTTTAAAAAAAAAAGACTAGTAGCTTTCTAAAATAAAAAGTTGAGTAAAACTTGAAAGAAGTGGTCAACATATGAGTTGGAGTTTTATACGATCGTACAAGTAAGCAATTTGTTATTGGAAATACTATCTAATTCAGCGAGAGTTTATTTTATATAATAACTATCAAGTCTTGAAATTTATTGATAGTCAAAATGACTTAAATCGCACATATGGTTAATAATCGTTATTTTTATAGCAATACACATTTTTTGAAATATAAATTTGAATAAAAAAAATAAAGTGATGGATGCTTTGAGTCGCAGGATAGCCTTGATGGTAATTATAAGTAAAAAAGTTGAAGAATTTGATTATTTGAAGAAATTGTATGCTAAAGATTAAAATTTCGAAGAGGAGTTTGGAAAGTGCCAAACATGATAAAGAAGTGATTTATATCTCTATAAAAGCTTTCTCTTTAAATGTTCTTGCTTTTACATTCCAAGATGTTTTTTGAGAGAAAAGGTGATGAAATAATTTTATAGTAGTGGCCTAGCAGGACATCTTGGGTGTTACAAGAGCATTACACTCGTTGAAGAACGCTATTACTGGTCACAACTTAAAAAAGATGTCGGTCGCTTCGTACAAGAGTACTATATATGTTAAATAGCCAAAAGAAACTCTCAAAACACTGGCATTTATACCACATTGTCTGTGCCAAATGCCCCATGGGAGGATCCATTGATGGATTTGTTTTGGGCATCCCCAGGACTCAATGAGACTTAAATTCAGTATTTATTGTTGTCGATAAATTTTTCAATATGACATACTATATTTCATGTAAGAAGACAGCAGATACAATAAGAGTGGTTAATTTATTCTTTAAGGAGATTGTAATATTACATGAAGTGCTAAAGACCATCAATTTTGATTATGACACAAAATTTTTAACTCATTTGTGAAAAACATTGTGAAGGCGTTTTGATACGTATCTACAATTTAGCAGTATTATCATCTTCAAATAGATGGGTAAACTAAAGTTGCGAATCGAACACTTGTAAACATCATATAGTATCTTGTAAAAGACAAATCAAAACAGTGAGACTATGCATTTACACAAGCTAAATTCGCTTGTAATAACATAAAGAACAGATACACGGAAAAATTGCTATTTGAAATTGTCAATAAAAAAATCTCAAAACATCCGCTGGACCTGGTGGTGTTGCCCAAATTGTCAGAAAGGAGTATAACTACAGACAATATGGTGGAAAAAATTATTGAAGTACATATTGAGATAAAGAAAAAGTTAGAAGAATATAATATCAAATACAAAACTAAAGCAGATCTTTATAAGCGTTCAAAAGAGTTTTAAAAAGAAAATCTGATGATGGTGCACTTGAGGAAAGAGCAGATTCTAGTTAAAACTTACAACAAACTGAAGTAAAAAAAATTTGGGCCATTGAAAATACTAAGAAAGATAAACAATAATACCTATGTTATCGACCTTTATAAGGATTTGGGAATCTCATATATTTTTAATATTCAGGATTTGTTTGATTATCATACACCTGAAAACTGCAAGTTGCGACAAAATAATTCGAGAACAAGTTCTTTATAAGAAGAGGATACTTATGTAAGACGTTTAAAAAAAAAAGTTTAGAAATTTAGAGTCAAAAGAAGTTAATTCAGAGGTCAAGGGGTCATGACAAATAATCTAATTTATTCTTTTATTTAACTAAGAATTTATTTTATTTAGTACTTCTCTATGTTGAAATTATCTTTATTATGATGTCATGAGTCTCTCCTATTTTGAGTCAATTAGGTCTTATTTTCAGATTCTACTAACTCAAGATTGACTTTGAGCTGAATCCTATTCGGTTTAGGATTTGGGAATAATGAATCATTATTTAGGAATTTTCTTTTTCTAAATTAACTTATTTAATACTTTTACCAACCCAATTAATGAGTTCAAACTGAATTATATTCAGTTTAGGATTTGGGAAGGCAAAAACCTACTTAAATAAGATTCCTGATAATTATATAAATAAACCTCAGCCCTGTGGACATGGGGAACTACTTTTATTCTTAATAAAGTTCTACTTTAATGAATTTTCTCTTTTTCTTATAGAATCAAAGAGTTCTTAACAGAGACAACGGTGTTTCTCTCGTTTACCACGCTTCTTTCTACATCAATAGACTAAAGAAACGAACTTTTGCTTCTAATAGATGACATGAGCAATATTTTAATCTAATTAAATGGTAAATATTAAGTTTTCCAAATAACAAAATTAAAGCTTAAAGTAATGGTTGATATAATTTAAGGAACAGACTTAGCCACCTTTAAGTAGCAGAAACTACACTAATGGTTCCATCATGGTTAAAGATTAAGATGACTTAAGGTTGGATTGTTGGAACCTTTTTGTTGATGTCACTACCATCTAGTTTTCAGACCCTAGTTAGATTAGCAGCAAAAGGTTTTTATAGGAGACAAATAGTCTTTAATTCTTCAAGAAAGATAAAATTTTTATATGAAAAATATTCTGTGCATTTAACCAAAGCTAATTGACCACAAGACAGACATCTTAACTAGGAGGTTGCTTTTCTTTTACTCATTACTATTTGCGAACATGAACTCAAAGTTCCATAGTAAATTAATGGAACCATGGATATGACTTCGCTTTCAGCACAACAGAAAACTAACTCTGGGACAATTGATTCTGGTGTAGTCAAACAATTTACCGGATCAGGTTTCTTGCGAGGAACCACATCTCCTGCAAATATTGCTATATTCTCTGCTTGCTGTGGACCTAATAAAAAAGAAACTACGGCAGACACCTGCAACCATCATGGTTCCACAGCAGTTAGAACATCTGCTACAATCAAAAGCAAAGGTAGAGCATCTGTCACTAGCCAATACAAAGGACATTGCATCTGAACTTAGGGAATTAGCATCACATCATGTAAATCTCTAAACATTATTGAATAAGTAAACTGGAAGAATACTTCGATTTTATTTGTTCTGTTGGCTAAATATGATGGCTAATTTACAAAAGCTAGACTCGAATAAAAGTAAGTAAAGGGATGTTTTAATTGCTTCTGTTATGCTTTATCAATCATAAAGACACTGGATTTGGAGGAAATGAAGATCACAACTTTTATAGAGGATTTATTGGGAGCCGTAAATGCTGATTTTCAGTTATCATCAAGGCGAATAGAGAATAGTTAATGCCAGCAAGGAACATCACAGTTTACATGTGAATAATGCTTTATTAGGAATTGCTAACATTCTAACTATTATTTCTGGAACTATTGTGAAGTTAATAGGCAGGACATGAACTGTAGGTATGTTCAAGTTAGCCTCAGTTGCTATATTACATCATGTCTCATGCTTGAATTGTGGAACCTAATAATGCATACCGCCTTCTCATTGGAAGTGCTGCAAACTGCAACTTTTACTCCCTTAGCCATGGCCTCATCAATCAACCTAAAATAGTTATAAAAAAGTTGCAGATGTGATGTCATGTTTGATCAGTGTAAATTTCAAACATCATAAGAATACGAAATAGGATCCCCTTGTCTACTTTATTTGTCATGCAGATCTCAGGTAACAATTCGATCCAGGAAACTTCAAGCCATAAATCTTTTCCATGAATTTGAAAAATACAACCAGTGCATCCTAGAGCTTATTTAATTTAATATTAGTTATTAGCTTCCAACAAAATCCTATCCTATCCATAGAAAAGACAAAAGATATTAGCATTCACTTCTTAAAAGTGAGAACTAGTAGCTTATTCTAGAGGAAAACTAATAAAAACATTCATGTAAAATTTCCGTCAGACATCAGTTAACAAAAAGAGAGTTGAGCACTGACCTTGCAACACCTGGCCGAAGTGGAAGAAGTTTTTTTTCAATAAGAGCCATAAACAATTCTGTCTTCCTTTTATGCAGGGAAGCTATGAAGTCCTTTCTTTCTGCTTCAGTCTTTGGAGCATTAGCTGGCCAACCAGTCTTGTTAAAATAAGCTGTCATTCTAAAGGACAATATGCCACCAGAAGACATCCATCAGCCAAAATAAAGTAAGTAATCGAATGAATAATATAATCACATGACAAATGAACAAAATATCCACGACTCATCCAAATTTGTCTCCTTTCTTCTATTATAACCAATGCATTTCATGTTAAATCATAGACAAGTAATTTGCAACTTTTAACAATCAATAGACCCATAAGATATGCCTTAACAGCAGAAAAGAAATAGCATTTGGTTGTGGTCAAATAACCTTTTTCGCACTTGTACAAACCCCCATGTTAACATATAGTTGATGATAAGAAGTAACTAAATGTTTGGATTGCTTTTTGAATTGTCTTTTTCTGAATTAGGCAAGCCCCACAGAGAAAACAAAACCAGAGCATTAAGGTGAGGATTCACCGCTCCTTCCCACCACCGATCTTGAGCAATTCCCCATATATGTCTACATCCCAGGTGACCCCCAATTCCTTCTGTGAAGCATAACAAGTAAAACACACAATATTAGATTTTCAAATTGTAATACCAAGCAAGCTGTATTAATAGTTGTGATCACCATTCATTGAAAGCAAACTCAATGACGATAATAAGGAAAACAATATAGCAAATTGCAAAATTAAGAAACATTTCTTAAATCTTTGTCACCAAGGGACGTGTCTCTTTATCCACAGTAATCCATGAAAAAAAAATACTGGACGAAAGAACCATGTACTGCTGATCATGAAAAAACAGAACATCAAAATCTTTCTGCGAAGGAACCACTTTTTCTACACCGCAAGATAAAAGAATCCCAGCTTTGTGACAATAAATTAGACAGAAAACAAAACGAAATCCCACCTTTGAGCAACAGATTTTATCCATAAGAAAATCAAACCAAAAAAGCAGTTCCATTGCAAGAATTCCCAACCTCCGCAAATGTATCATTGAATGACACACGATGACCGTCCTTCTCGGTGTCAACCAGCACGCCGTCACAATCGAACAGCAGCGCGGCAGGGAGGATCGCCGAAGCCGGAGAAGGAGATTCCGGGACGGCGCATACCACTTCTCTCGCCGGCTTCGACGCCGGGAAGAAGGCGAACGAGGATGTGCTCTTCGTTCTTGGATTCAGGTGGGAAGGAGCGCGAATCGAAGAAGCTCTTGGAGCAGAGGGAAAAGAAGGGATTCTCCTGTGGAGGATCACCCAGGAAGCAGCTCCGGCAGCGGCCATGGCGAGAATGCTCTTCTGGGATTTGAGCGCCGGAGAAGAAGCTTCTTATCTTTATTCTTCATCTTCAGAACCCGCCACACACGCGGGCTACAGTTATATTTACCCCCTCCCATTTTCGAAATTTGCAATTTACGCCTACACTTCTGTTTACTGTTTTGGATGATATTTTTGAAAAAGAATCGTGAATTTTGCATTCACTGAACTTGTTTAGAAAAAATATTCGTGAAAAATTAAAAAAATGATGAATAATTAGTAAGATCACTTATAAATTTATTTTGTTGTCTGAAGCACTTATTTCAAATATGAATTTATTATTTTAGTTACAAATATAATTATTAGAATGTTTTGATGAAATTCGACTGTGGGGAGTGTTGCTCAACTTGATCATGCTCCAATATAATTTATTTGAAATCCATACTAATTAATTGAATTTTATTAAGAAAATTTAATAAATTTAGATTATTATCAGATAGATTGAAAGTAATGATTATGTGATGTAAAAGCATTACGTATAATAAATAATATTGAAGTAATTGCCGAAATTCACAAGGATGGAATGGTTTTGGATTGCAAATTATAAGCCGTAGAAAATTTCTCTTTTATACTAAACAAATTGAACACTTAAAAAAACTTTGCCATTGGCAAAATATAGAAAGGGTTTTTATACAAAAAATAGCTACTGACAAAATATTCAAGGGGTCAAATGTAAAACTCCCCAAACCCCAAATTCAGCCCCCGTCGGCGTATTTCTGCAGAAACCTCGGGTTCCCGGCTCGGAGGCGGAGCAGGATGAAGCGATTTTTCAAGCCGGTGGAGAAGGAGGGCTCTGCCAAGCGGCCCTGCTCCTCTCCTCCTCCCTCCGCCTCCGGCGTCGCCAATTCCGAGTCGCCAGCGGCGGCCGGCGAGCCGTGCAAGTTCCTCACCTGGAATGCCAACAGCCTCCTTCTCCGCATCAAGAACAACTGGCCCGAGTTCTCCACCTTCGTCCGGTCCATCGACCCCGACGTCATCTGCGTTCAGGTAAGCAAGCATTTGCTTCCATCTCTGTGTCTGATGCAATGACTTCCTTTCAGTTTGCGATGTTGAGTGATTGTTCTGCGTGCAATGAAGTTCTACAGTTGATTTCTCGGCTTTGACTGGGATGAAAAATTGTGGTCTAGGATAGATTTGACGGACACACTCTCTTAATACTTAGTTGATCGAAGAATAGGGTGATTCTAAGGAGCCTTAGCTTTTGGTGCTGTAATGAGAGAGTTTGGCATCTGTACATCAATCTAAGTCAACTAGATATTATCTCCACTAATATATTTTCCAGCATAATGCAGAATATTTGTTTAATTTCTCACAATGATTTTTGTAGCTAGAAAATTGTAGTTTGCCTTACTATAATAGATTGAACATGAGAAGCGTAGTGAATGAGTTGAGTGAAATGGAGAAAGAATCAATTATTTGTATGGAAATTACTCCCATTTATGATTTTTTTGGCAAAGAGCAAATAAACAGATATAATAATTTCAGGAAACTTGGACAGGGGCCTGCTTCCAATGGAAGATGAGTCTGATGTTGATCCTTTTTCTTTTCGCAGCTTATAGGCAATAAAGTTTTATTGCGTAACATTGTTTGATAAATAATAGAGAAGTGGTTGTGCTGACTAATTTTAACACTTGATGGTTGTGTCAGGAAGTAAGAATGCCTGCAGCCGGAGCCAAAGGTGAATCAAAAAAATTTGGTGAAGTGAAAGATGATACGAGTTCTTCACGTGAAGAAAAGCAGGTTGTTTTATTCTTAATGTTTGAATTTCTAAAGTAGCAGATATGTGTTAGATGGAATTTATTATCTAGAGCATGAAAAGCTAATTTAATCAGGTTAATGTGTTATATGTGTAATCCATATTATTTGTATCCTTGGAGTTAACTCCAAATGTTAATAAGAAGAGTAAAATGCATCTTGCAGATTTTTTGCTCCATCTTATGTTTGACCATTTGACACCTTTTCTGTTACTAGAACTAATGTCCATGACTATAATTTATCCGCACAACTACTTTGTTGTGCTATCTACAACTAACTGTAACTCCTTTTTTCCAAATACAGATACTAATGCGGGCTTTATTGGCTCCTCCATTTGGAAATTATCGTGTGTGGTGGTCACTATCTGATTCCAAGTATGGGGGGACTGCTTTATTAGTTAAAAAGCAGTTCCAGCCAAGAAAAGTGTCATTCTCCCTGGACCGAACTGGTAATCAGCCATTTCTCATACATAGCTGAGAAGTGTGATACTTTTAACTTATCATCCTACTATGATCTTGATAACCATAACCTGATTTTGATACCATTTTCTTTTATTAAATCTTTGAATAAACAATGGAAAACATGTTGATGCCTTCTCAAACTAAGTACTTATTTGTGAAGATTCTAAAAGATGCATTTTATTTCCTATCTGAATCTGAAATTCTTGTGTCTAAGACATATGTTTACTCTTCGTATGATGCATTTTAAAAATCAGTGGCAGATTAAGGCTCTAATGCCTAGTTACTTGCTTCTACTTCTTTCTCAAAACATTTGTACTTATGTTGTTTTCCTTTGGAGGATGGGCTTGCCTTAGTGCATCAATAATTTTTCTCCATTGCAAGCTATGCATGAGAATTTTGAGTAGCTTTAATAACTTGCAAGCATGGGTGAGATTGAATGTTTGTTTTTCCCTACATTGGCAGGAGGTTTGTGCCTTGTCCGCCAAACTGTACTTTTGCCTTGTTTCTTTTTTTATTCCCTTTAAATTCATATGGATGTCATTCCAGAATATTTTTATGTTGAGAATCAATCGGTGATATGGACATAGAGTTGTAATAACTGCCAGTTGGGTTGCATATAGTAGCATAACAAGTTACATGAGCTTTATGGGGACTTTGAATCTTTTGTGGTTATTCTTATTTTTTAAAGTTGATTAAACTGCATTTGATGGTCAGAAAACATATGCCACACCAACTCCCATTGGAGTTGATGTTGCAAATCGATTACAATTTATTTATTTGTGTCAATAAATAATACATTTCTTGGTTTCCCATAGTTTATTTTATCCCATCAATTTTTTTTTTGCTGGGAATTATACAAAAGCAGGGGATTCACAAACTAAGATGATTTAACTCATTGATTCTTGATTACTTTTTTTATTCCAAATAAATTGGTCCTTTGCAACTTCCTGCAACCTCCTTAATCTTATTTTTTTCTGAATCTTGGCAATGAGTTCTCAGGTTTAGAGGAGAAAACTGCTTTAACGACCTGGTTTACCGAGCCAAATACTGATTCTAATTCATGAATTCTGTCAAACATTGGAGTTGGTTACTCGCATTGAAATTTTATTGCTGTCCAAATCCCTTTCCAATCTAATTCTGTTACACTATCCTCCTTGCAACTGGGCTTTCATGTCTCTTGCTCTTTTGCCAGCTTCAAAGCATGAACCAGACGGCCGGGTGATTTTGGCTGAATTCGAATCATTTCTTTTACTGAATACATATGTGCCAAACAATGGATGGAAAGAGGATGAAAATTCATTCCAAAGAAGAAGAAAATGGGATAAGAGAATGCTGGAGTTTGTTTTAAATGTTGATAAGTCTTTGATTTGGTGTGGAGATCTGAATGTCAGGTAACTTGTTCTTGAATTAGGTTATGTTTCAATCTTTTCCAGTAACTGTGGAGCACCTTCTTGCAGATTAGTTCCTATTTATATTTTCATTTGTTACCTTTAGCTAATGCTTTATGAATAATATGCTTTTCTTTTCTCTTGTTTGCTTGTATTTTGTCTTTGACTTTCATGTTGTGAATAATAATACCAATCTCCTGTTAAATCAGCTATTTGTTATGATTCATTTTTCTGTATCCAGCTTTCCAGCCATTGTTCCTAAATCAGTCAATTTTCATAAACTTTCATCCAACTTGGGGCCTTGGGCTGCCCACTGCCCTTTTCTTTTCTAGTTATAATTGTAAATTTTGTTCATTTTTATGTGAATTGATTAGGTCATTTATGCCATTATTTTTCTTCATGCCCTTGGTGTTTGTCAATTTGATCTGCCTATGACGCAGCTAAATTTCCAGCACTATCTTCCCCAGCAACGGGGACATAATCATTGTCATGTCAGGTTTCAGATTCAAAGTAGATATCAAACAATAGGGAATCAGGGATGCCATTGCTAGTGTTTACATATTCTCAAGATCAGTTCATAGCTTCCATTGGAGCCTTGATTCATCTTGGCCTCCTTGTACAGGGGTATATATAGGCAAATCCTAACATGACATTTATTCTGAAAGGACCTCAAAAGTTGTTATTGGTTGTGTGGATGTTCTATTGCCCACAATGCATTTATGTTGATTTGGCTTTCCTGAATTCATCCACTTCTTGATGAAAAGGAGTGTATGAAGAAACACATGTTCAGTTCTCTTTGATATTGACTATCAGGTATATGAACATTTTTTTTTTTTTGAGAATGAACTATTGAGTGTATGAATAAGTTAAATTAAGGAACAATTTTGGATCTATCCAACAAAGCCAGCATGGCCTGGTCCACTTACATTGACAGCCTGACACATCAATGAGTGTTGATTTCTTCATCATGCCATTTTCAGGATTGATTTTCTTATCTATTTTATTTTTTCCTAAATTTTTTCTCAGCTATGGGAAATAAAATTTGAATATTTGAAGGCAAAATGCTTCAGATTTTGTCTTATGTTTGATGTGCTTTTCCCATCTGTCATATTATCCTGCTTTACCCGCTATTTGTCCATTGGAGATTGATGATTTTAAGCTATATAGTTGTTTAACATTCATGGATAACTTTCATGTATACTTGAAAAACAAATTAGGAAGACAAAAGGAAATATCAAATGTCAAACAGGGCAGGAGTAGGCCGGAGGTAGCAAATGAAATGCATTCCTCTATGTATTAGCACAATGCCTTATTTCAATAATATACTCCAACTTTTACTTGGGTTTACAAGATCCACAAAAAGGCAGTCAAATGGTGAACTTTCCGGAATCTAATATCCTTTTATGTCATTATTAATGATTTTCAGCCACCAGGAAATTGATGTGAGCCATCCGGACTTCTTCAACAATGCAAAGCAAAATGGTTACATTCCTCCAAATAAAGATGTAACGTTTTCCACTGGATCTTCACTCTAGTTGTTTATACTGCTTAGGCTTTGAATGCCCACTTCTGCTGGATCTAGTACCTCCATATTCATTGGGGCTGATGCGATTCACACTAAAGGAAGCCATAAGAATGGCATTGCATCATGTGCAGATGTCTTGTTTATTTGTTCCTTATTCTTCTTTTATGATGTTCATCTTGAGAACCTTTACCCAAGTCGGGTCTTGATGTTGACCATGCTCGCTCGCAATCTCTTCAGATTGCAATATTGATAATAGCAATATAGGACTTGAAGTCTTCCAGTTATTTTTTATGGAGATTGACTTGCTTCTGGTGATTCATGTACTGCACCATTTTTATCTTTTAATTCACCTAGGCATTGATACATAAATGATCTACAGAATCATGAAGTTGTGTGTTATCCCAGCCCAGTCTTTGCTTGTGTCAAAGTTATGTTATTGTTTGTAGTTTTGAATGATACCAAAAAAGAGTTGGTTCTTCTTTCCATTCCATAAAGCTGCTATGAATTTAAACCACTTGGAAACTTCTTCATCTTATTCTTGAAGTGTTTTACTGTCTTTTGATTGCAGAGTTTTTTTCGCTTGCCATGGTGTAGTCCTGTTTCTTCAGTATTTTGATTCCTGTTATCCTCTGTTGACAAGAACAGCAGCCTTTTCAATTAATATTTTTCTATGCACATTTTTTCTTATGGGTCCCACACTCTTGTGTTGCTCTACATTTTCTGAGTAGCAAGAACTGAAACTATAATCAAAATCCATGTAATTTTGTTATTCATATGAATAGCAGCAGGGAATATCACTATAAGTAATATTTTTTTGGAAATCAAACAGATTAATTAGTTATTCTCTCCAAAATAGGTGGTTGATACAGGTCACCTTTTTCCTTACTAAGTATGAAAAAATGATAGCTTTCAATTGTGTGACATATTTGATATCAGGCTAAAAATATAAGAAGGCTGAATGATTTTTCTATATTGATGTATAGCTATTTAAAGAGCTTAACTACGAACAAAAAAGGCAGCTAATCTCCCTAATTAAGGAGAAATATACTAGTCAACTAACTACCCTAATATAGAAGAAAATAAATAGTGATTCCTAAGATTACTAATACAGCTCATAAACCTCTAAATATAGAATATAACAAATATGATACATAATCACAATTATTTACGAGATCTTTCAACACTCCCCCTCAAGTTGGCATGAAGATGTCACTCATGACAAGCTTGCTAACTAGATTCTCGTGTTGCACCTTGGGAAGACCTTTTGTTAGTATATCTGTTGTTTGGCTAGTAGTGGGTATGTAAGACATACATATCACACCACTATCTATCTTCTCCTTGATGAAATGTTTGTCAACTTCTGCATTTTTTGTTCTGTCATGTAGAACTGGATTATGAGCTATAGAGATTGCAGCCTTGTTGTCACAGTAAACTTTAATAGGTGTTGGTATAGGAATCTTCAATTCCGCTAAGAGTCTTTTTATCCATAACACTTCACAAAATTCATGTGCCACATAGCGGAATTCTGCTTCAGCACTACTCCTTGCCACCACACTTTGTTTTTTACTTTTCTAAGTAACCAGATTTTCGCCTACAAAGGTACAATAACCTGAGGTGGATCTTCTATCATTTACATCTCCTGCCCAATCTGCATCTGTGTAGGCCTCTATCAAAAGATGTTCTCCTTTTTTGAACAAAAGTCCTTTTCCAGGAGTTCTCTTGAGGTATCTCAAAATTCTGAATACGGCTTCAAAGTGAGTAAGTCCAGGTGAATGCATGAATTGACTCACAACACTCACTGCAAAAGCTATGTCAGGTTGAGTGTGAGTCAAATAGATTAGTCGCCCTACCAATCTTTGATAACGTTCTTTGTTCATTACCTCATTGGCTGCTGCTGTTTTCAACTTTACATTAGGTTCGATTGGCGTATCTGCTGCCTTACAACTTGTCATTCCCGTTTCTTTGAGTAAATCAAGCACATACTTGTGTTGGTTGACAAAAATTCCCTCCTTGGACCTTGCAAACTCTATCCCGAGGAAATATTTCAGCTTTCCCAAGTCCTTAATATCAAATTCGACTTCAAGTTTCCTCTTCAAGTTGCTAATCTCAAGAGAATCATCCCCGGTCATGATTATGTCATCTACATACACAATCAAAATAGCTACTTTACCTTTGATGGAATATTTGAAAAACAGGGTGTGATCAGCTTGGCTTTGAGAGAAACCATGTCTCTTGATAACATCACCAAAACGCTCAAACCAAGCTCTAGGAGACTGCTTTAATCCATATAGAGACTTTTTTAATTTGCACACTTTGCCTTTTCCAAGTTTTTCTTCAGATCCGGGTGGCAGGTCCATATATACTTCTTCCTGCAATGCTCCATTTAAAAACGCATTCTTTACGTTAAATTGATGAAGTGGCCAGTTGAAGTTAACTGCAAGAGAAAGAAGTACTCTAATAGAGTTAATTTTAGCAACAGGAGCAAAGGTCTCTTGGTAATCAATGCCATGAGTTTGAGTAAATCCTTTTGCTACTAGTCTCGCTTTGTATCTCTCCACACTTCCATTAGCTTTAAACTTCACCGTGAACACTCATTTGCACCCAACCGTCTTTTTGTCTTTGGGTAGATCAATGACAGTCCAAGTGTTATTTCTTTTAAGAGTATTTATTTCTTTTATCACAGCTAATCTCCAACTCGGGTCACCTAATGCTTCCTGAACAGTTCTTGGAACAAACATATTAGAAATCCTAGACACAAATGTTCTATGATTTTTTGACAGTTTTTCATATGACAAGTAGTGTCCGATAGGATGTTTAGTGCATGTTCGGATTCCTTTTCTTAAAGCAATTGGAAGATCAAGATCAGAAGGAGTGGAAGTAGAGGGAAGGTTACTCTAAGTTGTAGGGCCATTATTCGACAAAACTGATTGAACATCTGCTGAAGGAATAACTGGGACTGTAGTAACTTTATGGAATTTCTTTCTAGTATAAACCTGCAGCTCATGTTGAGGATTATGATCCACTGGATTATGATCCGTTGGAAGTACTTCTCCTCCTGTCTCTGATAAAGTAACATTTGGCAAAGTAGGATTAATAGTGCTAACCCTAGTTTCCATATCAGAATTAGTTAAAGAAATTGGTAAAGTTTCCCAAAAATTATTTTCTTCAACTAAGTTCTTCCCCTGAAGAAAAGTTTTTTGAAAAAAAGAGTGATCCTCGACAAACCTGACATCCATGCTCTCAAAAAATTTTTTTGTGACTGGATTAAAACACTTGTACTCACGTTTATTAGAAGCATAACCAATAAAAACACATATTTCAGCTTTGGGATCAAGTTTTGAGCGAAACACATTAGGAACATGCACATAACAAACACATCCAAAAACCTTTGAAGGGAGATCTGCTGTTATCTTAGATGTGGAAAAATAATTTTTCAAAACTTGTAAAGGTGTTTGAAATTTCAGAACTCGAGATGACATTCTGTTTATTAAATAACAAGAGGTTGGGAGTGCATTACCCCAAAGATATTTAGGAACATTCATGGAAAACATAAGTGCCCGAGCAACTTCAAGTAAATACCTATTTTTTCTTTCAACAATACTATTTTGTTGTGGTGTGTCACGACAAGTGGATTGATACAGAATACCTTTTTCCAAAATGAATGTTCTCAAATATTTGTTGAAATATTCAGTCCCATTATCCATTCTTAGAATGCTAATTTTTGTTTGAAATTGATTTTCAACCATGTGGAAAAAATCTTTAAATCGTTGTTCAACTTCAGATTTCTTTTCCAATAAATAAACCCAGCAAACTCGTGTGTGATCATCAATAAATGTTACAAATCATTTTTTTCCAGAAAGTGTGTTAACTTTGGATGGGCCCCAAACATCACTATGCAACAAATAAAATGGTTTTGAAGCAGAATATGGTTTTATTGGAAACGAAACACGATGACTTTTATCTAAATTACAAGTTTCACAATGAAGTTTTGAACAATCAATACCTTTAAATAATTCAGGAAATAAAGATTTGAGATATGGAAAGCTAGGATGCCCTAATCTTTTATGCCATAACATAACTTGATCATAGACAAAGCTTGAACTTGTACTACCTAATCCATGAGCTGTTTTATTCCCAGAACCAGTTCCATCATAGTAGTACAGCCCATTTATTTCTCTAGCAATTTCAATCATCTTCCTCGAGGTCCGGTCCTGAAAAACACAATTGGAAGGAGAAAAAAGAATGGAATAATCAGAGTCTTTAGACAATTTGCTAACATAAAGAAGATTACATGTAAGTTTTGGAACATGTAAAACTGATTTCAAAGAGATTTTTTATGAAATTTTAATATTTCCTTTGCCTGCAATAGATGAAAAACTGCCATCAGCTATTCTGATTTTTTCGGAACCGGAACATGGATAATATGAATCAAACAATTGAGAACAGCTTGTCATATGATCAGAGGCTCCTGAATCTATGATCCAAGGAGTAGTACTTCCTAGAACAAATAAAGCCAAAGAATTACTACCTGTTTGTGCCATAGAACCGATAGGAGCATTAGATGATGAGTAAGATTTCAGCAGTTTAAGAAGATGACTTAATTGCTCTTTACTAAATGGAGATGACTCAGCCTCATTTGCTGTCGGTGTGTTATGTTCACCAGATTTTTTTTCCCTTAACATTAGGTGGTTTACCATGCAACTTTCAACATTTTTCGCGAGTATGGTGTGGCTTTCCACAATAGTCACATTGTAGGTTGTTTTTGTTTTCTACACGCTGATTGTGAGAAGTTTTACTGCTTACTTGAGCTTCAGGAATAGTCAGCGCTGATCCTTCCATGGATGCGGTTGAATCTACAGTCTTCTTTCCCAACATCACGTGTCTCCGACTCTCTTCTCTCCTTACCTTCGCAAAAACTTCACCAATTGGAGGCAGGGGATTTCTTTCAATTATTCGGTCACGGACCTCATCATATTCAACATTTAGACCTGCAAGAAATTTGAAGATTCGGCCAGTATCCACTATCTTCTTGTATTGGTTGCAGTCATCATTTGATTTCCACTCATAATCATTGAATAAGTCCAGGTCCTGCCAAATCCGTTTAAGAGAATTGAAATACTTTGTCACAGAATCCTTACCTTGGCAAATTTTCCCAAGTCGTAGGGTCAACTCATAAACTTGGGATTGATTTCCAAGATCAGAGTACATTTCTGAAACATTGTCTCATAGTTCCTTGGCTGTAGAGTAACACAAGTAGTTTGCACTTATCTCTTCAGTCATGGAATTGACCAACCATGTCATTACCAATGAGTTTTCAGCATCCTAAATGGCATAAGTTTTGTCATTCACGTCAGGCTGCTTAGTATCACCTGTGATATAGCTAATCTTTCCTCTTCCTCGGAGATACATGCGAACAGATTGTGACCATCGAAGAAAATCATCACCATTTAGTCGGATTGTAGTAATCTGAATGGGATGGTTTTCAGATGTATTTCTCTGAGGTTCGGACTGAGATGGCTGAAGAGGCTGGTTTGTCCCAGACGTGACTTCAGACATTTTAGAGATAAAAAGAAAAAAGATTCAAACCTAGGCTTTTTTGCTCTGATACCATAAAAACAGTGAACAAAAAATATAAGAAAGCTGAATGATTTTTCTATATTGATGTACAGCTATTTAAAGAGCTTAACTAGGAACAAAAAAGACAGCTAATCTCCCTAATTAAGGAGAAATATACTAGTCAACTAACTACCCTAATATAGAAGAAAATAAATAGTGATTCCTAAGATTACTAATACAATTCATAAACCTCTAAATATAAAATATAACAAATATGATACATAATCACAATTATTTACGAGATCTTTCAACACATGCTTTGCCACTCATTCTCGTTTGACATGATGTTTTTACTTTGCCACAAGATAGAGGTTCTTAATTAGGTGCCTCATTCTCTCTTTATGCAGGATTGTGGACAGCCTGGATTTACATTGGCAGAGAGGCGACGATTCGGTAACATACTAACACAGTGAGTGTATTAATTGCCAATCTCTGTTTCATTATTTTCTGTTGCCTGGTTTTTTGGTAACCACTAGTCCATTTACCATCTGTGGTTCTGTTTTTTCTTAATTGTCTGCTTGCTTTGTATTCAGCCATATTTCATGATTAAAATTCTACTCTTAGACCAGGCACCAATGTAGCTGAGAAACCTCTAACCTGATTCCCTTTGATCCAAGTCATTGAATTTGAATCCAAAAGCTGTATGCCTCAAGACTCTAACTTGGATTCTATATTCAAAACCTGACTGGCTAATTTAATAAGATATTATATCATCTGTTGATTCAATTCCAAGAGGCGACTGGATCCTTGTCTCACCATATGAAGAGGATCCCTAGCATTAAGAATAGGTTATAAAATGAAACTGGCTGCATGGTTTTGCACTTCAAGACAAAACAATCTTCTATTTTATTTCCCAAAGCCCTATGGGTCATTATTGCCTAAGAACTCTTTGATTGCTTTGAAACAATACAACAGTGAGGAACGTGCAACTGATATAGCAAATCATTTCAAAGATTTGAACAGTTTGGGAGTGTCAACAGATCCTCATTCTTAACTCGGTGTTCAAACTAATTTCTTCATGAATGCCATGTCAGATCACATCACCTGGAAGTGTACGAGTGATTTGTAACTGCGATTTGCTTGGATTGGTGTTCTATAAGTCAATGACATTCTCCAGCATGCACAGTAAGAATAAGTTTGGAGTTAAAAAAGAATGTTAAATAAACATCTTCTTAGGTTTTGGTTGCTTAATTTGAAAGAAAAGAACATTATTTTATCTCAAAATCATTTCAGGTTTGTGCACATGATGAAGGTTGATGTTTAGTTTCCAATGTCTCTTTAAACAAATTAGGCAGTAAAATAGGCCTTCCCCCTTATTTTTGGTGAATTGTGATCATACAGCCAGTTGTCACCTCTTGACTCTCTGCCAACTGCTATATGGTATCCTCATTTGTTTATGTTCATTGTTATCAGTGACTCAATTGCTGCATGAGATGCAGTATGGGAGGCCATGCATGTTTAATCAGAGGAAGCTAGCAAAATTCAATATCATGTGAATTGCGTCTGCCTGCTGGGATATCATGAATCATGCAAACTTCTTATATCATGAACATTCATAACTTTTAAGTACTATGACTCTCTGAACATTCTGCATCAACTGTGAAAAAAGGTGGTCATATTTGCAAGATGAGAAAGTTGATTTGCATAAAAGGCTTACCAACCAGTAGTGGCTAAGAATTTGAATTTTAAATTCCAATAATTTTCAGCCCCATGCTGTCATGCATGATGGTTTCCATTAAACTTGTGCCCAACTGAGTTGGGTTTTTTACTTTTCCTCTCATTTTCATGTTGGGTGGAAGTGGTTTTGACAATATTTTGCACATGAGGCACTAATTTGTTCAAATCCTAATCCTAGCTCATATCTTCCTACTGCTTTTCTTTTATCTAATTGCTTCAATTGTGTGCTTCACAGGGGAAAACTTGTTGATGCGTATAGATTCCTACACAAAGAGCAAGACATGGAATGCGGCTTCTCTTGGTCCGGCAACCCTATTGGCAAGTATGGTTCCAACCTCTGTGCCTTTATTATCCTGCCCTTTAGTTTGTTCTTTTAGAAAGTTTGAGGTAGTAACGTCTTCATATCTTCAAAACTATGCAATGACTGATACATGGCTAGAAGAATGAAAGTTCAGCATTGGAACTATTTTCAGTTTCAGTCTCTTTGACCTGAGAAGCATTTATTTTGTTTCACAAACTATGTGTTCCATTTTTGGATGAAATTGCTTGAAAACATTATCAGGCTTTAATGTGCCTGGTGCATGCACAAAATTCTTTTAGGCCTTGATTATCTGGAAGGCAGCCTCTTAGACTACCTCAATTGACATACATGTTTCATACTCTTGCCTATGTATCAACCGTGTGTGAAATCTTTAGTTGCCTATTCTTTTGGACAGTTCACAAAAATTATTCTGTTGATCTTTCTCTGCATAAATAGTTGTCATTGGGTAAAGTTATCTTTTGCTTGCAGGTACAGGGGCAAAAGAATGCGAATAGATTATTTCATTGTATCTGAAAGTTTAAAGGACCGAATTCTATCATGTGATATCCATGGGCAAGGAATTGAATTAGAAGGTATATTAGATTATGTTTGGGTTGCCTTTCAAAAATGTTAATTTAATGTCTTGGTATGCAATTGGCACCAAATTTTGGTACCAGTGCTGCCAAATTTGACTTTTGCTCAACCCATTTGATAGCTCTATCATCTGCCAATCGGAACATTGTTTACCCTTTAACTTCTACCATGTTTTTTGTTGTTCTCCTCTTAGAAGTCCACTCTGCAATTTCAGTTTGAGTTGGCGTTTCAATAACTTCACCTACGTTGTGTTATCTTCTCTGTTGGATGTTTTTATTCCTTTTCCATGATTTCTTTGCAAATCTCTCCCCATTTAGAGAAATAAAGGAGAGGTAGCAAACACTGTAGTTTCTCTAAGCACATTTTACTGAATTAAAATATCTAAAGAGATATCATCTTCATTTTTGGTTGCTATGAATACTACTATGTTTGTCATAATCCTATTTAACTTAAACCTTACCTGATTCTGCCTGCAGGGTTTTACGGAAGTGATCACTGTCCAGTTTCTCTCGAGCTTTCGCAGGAAACAAAAGACTAATTTCTGTAGTGGAAACTGAACACCCAACTGTTGACAAATCATAGAGTTCATCTGACAAGGATACTGCAGTAATTTTGAAGCTACTCTTATCATTGATCTCATTAACCTTAGGCATTTCTTGTTCGGAGGTCATATTTCAGAGCCCTATTGTATAGTTTACATATTTTGGTCTTGGGGACTTGGATGAACCTTGGTGCTTATTTAGTGGTTGAATTGGTAAAATCATGCCATTAATTTTTTTGGTTGGTTGTTTTAATTATTGTTTTCAACTTTACTCTGCCTCGGTTCTTCTTGTGCTTCAGTCAAGCTCCGTTTGAATAGAGCTTTGCATAGAGCTCTACCCGACTCTTGTTTTAATCTAAATGTATCATCTTCGAAGAAGTAAGAAGTGAGTAGTTGGTGTAGGTATGCATAATTTTTGGTTTTCTATAATATCTCAATAGAATTAAATGCTGATAGTTTTTGTTCTTTTTTCTTCCATGATTAATACTATAATATTTCTTTCTATCAATCTTAAAATAAAAAAATTGTATAGCCTATCTTACAATTTGAGCTCTTTTGCTTTTTTGAACCTATAGAAATGCTATTAATGTTGACAAAATCATGCAAATTATATTCATATGCCTCGGGCTTTCAACTCCAGTGTCAGCTCAAATTGAATGAAACTTGATACTTAATTTTCTCTAATGCCTTAATTTTAATCAAGTATTATTTGTTTCATATAAACTATGTCCGTGATCAATACAATATTTTCTACGAGCGAATCGATTAGTTACACGACAAAAGCAAAGCATCACACGCCAGAAACTTGTGGCCATTTCCTCAGGCTTATCCCCCGGTCCTCAAAGCCCTCGTCCAGGACTGGCGGCCCGTTATCGCCTCCGAGATCAAACAAATTGCAACCGTTGGATCCGGGGCATCCTACGAGCGAACGCTATAAATTTTGTGTAGCCGGATTAGGGTTTTTCTTGTTCTCGGTCAGAGGCGGAGGAGGCGAAGGCGGAGTGACGAAGATGGTGCAGCGGTTGACCTATCGCAGGAGGCACAGTTATGCCACCAAATCCAATCAGCACCGCGTCGTGAAGACTCCCGGTAATGCTCTTCTTCGATCTGGGGGTTTTTGCGGAATCTAGAGCTTTCTGGATTGTTTGGTCTGGCTTTGATTGATTAACGTTTCGCTTTGCTTGATGCGTAGGTGGTAAGCTGGTGTACCAGACGACGAAGAAGAGAGCGAGCGGCCCAAAGTGCCCCGTCACCGGCAAGCGGATCCAAGGCGTACGCCATTTTGATATTTGTGGTTTCTTCAATTTGATGCCCTTGTTGTTCATGAATTTACGTGCTTTTAATTTTTGGACTTGGATAATTTCTAGCAACTGCTTGAATGATAGGAATGATGAAACCCTGAATTGCACAGCTGCTGCGAGTAGTATGCTTTGATTATTTAGGTTTTGGATATATTTGAGGATGGTTCTCTTTTGTGTTTTTTGGGTTCAAAATGTTCTTTGTTTTGCATTCTGTGTTCGTATCTGTGGATGCACACGCTTTGGATGTTCTCTTATTGGTCTGGCAGTCCATATGCAGGTGAATGCTCTGCGAGTAATAACATATTTGCATTTTAAAATAGAAAATCTGATCGTGTTTTAGAGATTGTGCAACAAATATGTGAGTTTTGATGTTAATAATTTGGATTTTTAAAGAAGATTGTGCTTATCTGTATTAG
This sequence comes from Trichopus zeylanicus subsp. travancoricus, assembly GCA_005019695.1. Taxonomy (NCBI): domain Eukaryota; kingdom Viridiplantae; phylum Streptophyta; class Magnoliopsida; order Dioscoreales; family Dioscoreaceae; genus Trichopus; species Trichopus zeylanicus. The sequence goes on from RXID01014326.1 coordinate 639,514, forward strand.
TTACAATTTAAGAAAAGGCAAAATTCGATCTGTTGTATTTGTGGGGATTTGAGAATTAGATTTTGTTAGAACTGATCTTAGTGTTTGTGTCGCAACTCTGTTGGATGCCATGCTTCCTAAGGTGGAATCGAGTTAAGCATAGCCTTTTATTTTATTTTGTCTAGTCTTATATTTGTTTTCTTCGATAGATCAATTTTGAGAGGATTTCAATTAATCCAAACAAAATAATGGAAGCCTAACTCAATTCTTTCAGGTCTCTTTTCATTTATTTGTAGATATAATATATATAGGTCTAGGGATCTGTTGGAAGAATCAAGAACAGTAAGATATATACTATAAAAGGACTTTTATAATTTGTATGATTCGAATTTCTTGTAGGTAGGTTGCCTTCTGGCTCCGAGGGATCTGTTTTCTGTAGTTTTCATTGAGCTGTAGCTGTCTGTGATGACTTGCCTTCAATGAACACTGGTGCTTTAGCACTAGGCTTACTCATTTGGATAGAGCTCAGTTCCTTGTTGATTGCACTGTAAAAAATTTTACTTTTCTGTTATGTTTGATTCTGCCTTGAAATTTTCGTACTATGATTAAAATTTACCTTGTGTCTATTGTTCCACTGATATTGCTCGCCTGTGACATTGTTCTAGATCCCTCACCTAAGGCCTACTGAGTACAAGAGGTCTAGATTGTCAAGGAACCGTAGGACTGTGAATCGTGCTTATGGTGGTGTTCTATCTGGAAGTGCTGTCAGGGAAAGGTAAATTTTTGCTGCCAAGCTTTCGCCGTTGATTGATGTTTTGCCTTGCTTCTCACGATCATACTTTTTATCAGGATTATTAGGGCCTTTTTGGTTGAGGAGCAGAAGATTGTGAAGAAGGTGCTGAAGATCCAGAAGGCCAAGGAGAAGCAAGCGTCAAAGAGCTAAACTGTGAAGAGAATCAACATGTTTTTTGAGTTCATTTTTTGCGATCTGAAAAAATTTTGGCCTTGATCTTGATGAATGATGATGATGAGTGTTTGCTTTGTTGAAATGATTCTATTTTTAAGTGGTTTGGACCCAGCAATTTGAGGGCTCTTTTAACAATCTATGATCTCTTATGTTTTGTTGAAGTTAATTGCTTTAGTATGCCTTATCAAATTGTTTCGCAGTTTGTTTACTGCTAATGTTTATTTTTCTGCGGTTCACCCGCTATTGCCTGCCTTTGGTTCAATCCCGAAGGGGTTCCTTGTTATTAAGCCAAATCTGAAGGTGTTATTTGAAAAAATGCTGTAATTTATTACTCTTGGAAAATGACAATGTTTAATTACAAAAGTTCAGAGGATTTATTCAAGAACTCTCTGCATTATTATGGTTAAAATTTATAAGCAATTATCTTCTAATCAATTTTTTTAAATTTAATTTAATTATCTAATTTAATGTTAAAAATTATTATATATCTAATTATTTACGTTTTAGGGTAAAATTTTATTATTATTAATTATTAAATTTTTTTAGACAAAAGTATTTTCAGTACTCTAATATTATTTTTTTCTCAAATTTCATGACAAAAATATTTTTACACTTAATTTTAATTATAGAAAATATAATAGCATTTGTATATTAATTTAAATATTATAAAATAAAAAAATTGTTGAACAAAAGGTGATTATTTGTAAATTTTAATTATAATGTATATGATTTTTTGCTAATAATGATAAGAGACAGAATTTTTTTAATAAAACAGGCAGTTTCTTACTAAAATCTAAAAGTTTATATATATTCTTCTAGTTTATAGAATTGTCAAATGTTTAATTATTTATGGTGGTCGGGATGAAATATTTATGTGCAGGGTTAATTGTTTTAGTTTGAGTCAAATTTAAAATACAGAAAACTAAAAAAACCATCTGAAACAAGAATTTAAAGCCCGGATAATTACATTATGGAGTATTCTACCGAACTCTTGAATTTTACATTAAAATTATGAACTTATTAACAGGTAATGTTAATTTGGTGGATTTTTTGTGGCAATGATTCGATCGACGAATTTTACATTTAACCCCTTAACCTAATCAGTATTTATATACGAAAGGTATTCATTTGCTACTGGGTAGAAGATAACTGCCACATATTAGGATTTGTTTGAAAAAATTAACAAAATTTTTATTAATGAGTTACCTATTTTACTGGAAATTGACAAAAAATTACCTATCTTATTGCTATTAACAAGGTTTTATGGTGCAGTTTCGGTTTCGGTTTTGGGACCCAGCGAAATCGATATATTTCGGCCGTTTCGGTTTCAGTTTCGATCGTTTCGGTTTCGACCGAAAGATTTTTTTAAATTATTAATTGGGTGTTGACCAGAATTTGACTATATTTTGACTGTACTTTGACTTCAAATTAAAAATATGATAAAATATTGAAAAAAATTTGGAAAAATTTGAAAAATTAGGAATGAATTTATACTTAATTTTGTCATAATATTAAATATTATTTTAGTTAATTAAAATTAATTTTGATAGTTAGTCACTGATATAGTCTACTTTTAATATATATTAGTGTATTAAAAAAATATACAAGAAATAATATAAATATGATTAAAAGTTAAAAATTAACATATGTACATTTAACTTTTCATTAAAATGTACTTCACACATACATAATTTATAAATTCTAAGATAATACAATTAATCACATGATCATCATTAGTTGAGTTTGGAAATAACATATGAAAAATAATATGAATATAATTAAAAAAATAAAAAATAACATAAGTAAATTTAACTTATTATTAAATATAATTGATATATACATAATTTATTAAATATAATGTAATATAATTAATAATCATTATCATCAGTTGAGTTTAAAACATCTGGACGTGGAATTATTAATTTAGTACCTGAACGATCCAGATGAATATTTATAGACATACGAGAACAACTAGTAATACGCAATCTCGTGACAGCGATTCACATGGGGGTAAGACCGACACAAATTTTTTTTACCTTTACTTTCGGTGGAACGACCATTCACACATGCACGTGAACAAAAAAATCAACGTATTTCGATCAAAATCATTTTCATTTCAGTTTCAACAAAAATATTTTTTATTAATTATATTTTGACTAAAATTTAACTTTATTTCAATTATTTTTTAACTTCAAATTAAAAAATTATAATATGTTTAAATTTTTTTTAAAATAATGAATAATTACGTAAATAATATTATATACGTAAACAGTATCTGACAGAAACTGCTAAGGACGTCGAAATCAAATTGGCTATAGCACTGGCTTCAATGTAAGATTGACCTTAGCTTACGGGAGTACGGGTCAGGTTGGTGAGGGCGCGAGATAGGCGAGGGAGCGGCAGTGGACAAGCAAGTGCACAGGGCCCTTGGGCTCAGACACGAAACTGGCGCGAGCTCCCCCCCCACCCCGGCCCGGCCGGCGAGCTCTTGCGAGCGCGAGCCCGGCGAGCTCTCCCCCGCGCACGCGAGCTCGGCAAGCTCCTGCCTGCCCGCCCGCGCTAGACCGGTGAGCTCCCGCCCCTGAGTGGGAGCTCGGTGAGCTCCCGCCCCTGAGTGGGAGCTCGGCGAGCTCCCACCCGCGCGCTCGAGCCCGGCGAGCTCCCGCTCCGACGCGCTCCAGCCCGCACGCGCTCCCGCTCGCGCGCTCGCCTCGCAAGCTCCCGCCCGCGCTCATTAGTGAGAATGAATAGTAAGAAACAGTAAACCCTAATCGAAACCCAAAATAGAGTTTCGGTTCGGAACCAGCTGAAAACCAAGCCGTTTCGCCCGAAATGGCTCGGTTTCGGCCGAAACGTAAAACCATGGCTATTAACAAAAAACCATCCACCTTATATTATCAATTTACAAAAAAATCCTTAATTAAAACATTCAAAATGTATGTTATTTTAATTCAAATTTATTAATTAAATTTATGAGTTAATTGCATATAACAAACTCCTTGAAATTTGATTAAATTATATATTTTTCTCCAAATTTAAAAAATTACATGTAACTTCTTCAAATCTTTCTAAGCGGCATATTTCTTCTTAAAATTTGAAAAATTACATATAACTCCTCATTTTTTTCAAATTACAGATTTCTCCTCGAAATTTAAAAAATAATATTTTTTGCATCACTCTATATATTATAAAAAAATCATTGGATATATATTTATCATTAGAATTAAGAATATTTAAAGAATATATATATCATTTAAGGTCATCTAGATTGAAGTGAAAAAATAAAAATACTCTTGATTTAGTTAAAGAAGATTTCAATAGTTATCATTATTGCAAAAAATTCTCTCTTATTTAATTAAAATATTGCTCATATTAAATTTTAACCCAATATATAAATTTCCTTATTGTCCTTAGTTTGGTTTCAACTCGTTTTACTCTGAACTCGAATTAATTTAAACCCGAGATGTAAAATGATAATTTATCATGAATTGGTTTAAATTCGTTTCGGTCCGATCTTAATTAAAACTAGAGCTTAATTTAGGCCATATCTGAGACCCAATATAAATCAGATCTGAAGTTGGTTTTTTACTTATATTTTTTATTTCATTAATCTACACCTAATCGAAAGTTTTTTTATTTTTTTAGTTTATTCTAAATGATGTCAAATAATATATATTTTCTAAATATTATTGATTCTAATGATAAATTTATACCCGATGAAATTTTCATAATATATCTAATAACCCAAGGAAAAATATTTAATTTTTAAAGTTGAAGGAGAAATATGCAATTTGAAAAATTTTGAGGAGTTATATGTAATTTTTGAAATTTTAAGGAGAAATATACAATTTAGTAAGTTTGAAGGAGTTATATGCAACTTTTAAATTTGGAGAAAAAAACAATTCAATAAAATTTCAAGAAATTATATGTAATTAATATTAAATTAATATATAAAATTAAATTGTTTTTATTTTATTTTATTTCAAACAATCGATTGATAATTATTGGACAATTAATATAATATAATAAAATTTTAAGTTTTTAGTTTTATAAAATTGAACAGAAGTGATTTCTTGCTAAAAACCAAAGAAATTGTAGGGTATATTTGCAAAAGTTTCCAAAACCAAAGAACCGCGACAGTAATTAGAGAAACGCGAAAACCGGATTCCGATTCCGTCAAACCGATCTCCATCCGCAGGTAAGAACCTCACTTTTGATATCTCCTTAATAAACGAAACATTCTCTTCAGAATTTTTCTTGGGTTTTGATGTTACTGTCGAAGTCTAAGGCTAATTTGTTTGTGAGTTCTGGATGATTGGTAACTCGGTTGATTTTGTTCTGTTGTTCGATCAATTTTGTGTTTTTTCTCCGATTTCTTGGTTTTATTTTTTTGAAAGCGTTTTTCCTTGCATTCCTATGTGTTGCTGGAGTGTCAGTAGATCCATGAAAGATTTGGGAAGTTGAATTTGTTGCGTAGAAGGTGTTTTGATATAATGACTGAGATAAAGAGGCCCTTTATGTACCATGTAACTGGAGGAAAAGCCAGGACAAATGTTCTTATAACGTTGCATTGATTCGAATTGTGAATGCAATCATTTGCCTACAGTAGAATATTTTGACACAAAGTGGAAGAAAATATTGTTGATAGTAACCTACTGGGATTAGTTAGTTATCTAATCTGACCATAAACAATTACTGAAAGTTTGAAGCGATTTTGATAATTGACACCGTAAATTACCAAGGGGTAAAAACGAAAAAAAGGATGTTACTGGGAATTATTTCAAGATGACCTTGATTTCATCAAATCCTAGTCAACACATGCAATTGATTGCCTTAACTAAGGGAGAAAATTTGTAAGGGTATATGGTTGAGTAGAAAAATTTCTTGGCTCATTCTTATGTCTGAGCAACTATTTGTTTGTCTTTGTAATGCTATCCATTATATGCAGTGTCTCCACATTCCACCAACAACAGTAGTTTTTTTTTTTTTTTTAATCTATATCAACACTACAAAAATAGTAGCCAGCTAAGTCAGGCTAGGGAAAATTATTCTTTTGGCAGTTTTGGCCCTCCATTTATCACATTTGCTGATGAAGCCAGGTATTGTCTAGTTTTCCAGAAAATGTTTGTTAAGCTTCTGTATTTCTGTTGTTGTAACTTCTTAAAAATGCTTTGAAACCTCCTCATTCTTTCTGCATGCCTGAATTCTTCATACAATTTGAGCCCCTCAAATTGAGAGTGTCCTTGTTCTGAAAGAGCTAGAAGGAAGAATCTGAAGATTCTTAGTCACTAAATGAATTTTTAGATTTGTTTTGTTTTTTTTCTAATTTGGGAATTTCTGGAGATTTATGAGAGTTCAACTTTATGCATATAGTTCTTTTTTTTTTCTCACACATATTTTCCAATTGTCTCTGAATTGAATATGGCTTGGTCTTGTTTTGTTAGATCGAGAGCCAGACACAACATACACTTAAATTGATTGCCTTTTGCGTTTGTTTCATATTTAATCAATATGAATGTTTCAGCATCAATTCTTTTAATCTCTGAAACTCTTCTCAGGTTCTTGTTTTGACAATCATTACAATGAACCTCTCAACAATATGCAGACGAGTTGGTCTGAAGGAGCTAGTTTCTTCTGCTCCTGTCTATACTGGTAGCTTTGGTACTAATCCCATTGCCTGACTGACCAGTGCCTTGGTTTTTCCTTAACCACGGTTGCTTTTGAATCATTTAGATTTTTAAAAAAATTCGTTTCATTTTCAAAAGCATCTGGAGGGATGAGCTTGATGCTAAGATGCGGGGCAACAAAAAGGACTGCTGGTTCTACAAAGAACGGCTGAGATTCAAACCTGAAGTATCTTGGCATGAAGAAGTTTGGCAGAGAGGTTGCTTCATTTACAAAGGTAGTTGATTACCTGTCAAAATCTTTTTAATTTGTCTTTTGCTTGATAACTTGTTTGCCATGCTATCCAGAGAGTGATAGCTGGCAACACCATTGTTTGTCAGAGGTAACTGAATGTGCAGTTTGAGCAGCACGAGTTCAGTGGATGGAAGTGGGTTCATGTTGTCCCCAAGGAAGGGCATGTTCTTTATCCAATATATTCTGCTGCCGTAGACACTAAAGCTGATGAAGAGAGCCAGCTTGTTTCCAAGTTCTGCTGGCGGTGCTGATCGTTCAATTGCTAGATACTATTTGTTCTGATGCTTCATCCATAGGTCTTTTATGTAATTCCTGAATATGAATTGTGTATTTCTTTTCTAATATATGAATTTGAAATTGAATTAACAACTATTTGTATGAATGGTTTTCTTGATTTTTTATGTGATCACCCAACTTTAAGAGAGTAGTTAAAATTACACCGGGGGATATATCAAGGAGTTTTTTGGAGAAAAAAATATATCGTGATCTCATGGGATAAGTACTCAGCTTCATTTTGGAAAGAATTAAAATTTTTGTGGTTATATGTAAATATTCACCGTAGAAGTCAGAACGACTTTTGGCTGTGTCATGCAATTTGGATAATTTGTAGATGTAATGTAAATAATCCTTCTTAACATATTCTCAAAAAAAAATTGTGCAAAGAAACCAGACCAACTCGGCCATCTTGACTAATGCATGTTTTCTCAATTTAGTTTTTATACCTATCATAGAAATACAGAATTATTAAATCAAACTTGTCTTTTTTCTCACATTCATAGATGGAACAACAAGTCATTTTGTTACCAAAATATTTCCATGAGAATATTTTTTTCAACAGAAAAATCATGAAGCTCAAGTAAGCACAAAAGATGTATGCTCCTTTGCTTGCTCATACAACTCTTAATGACACACCCCATCTGTAATATCTGCTTCTTACTCTTCCCCTTCTCTTGTCACATATCTGCAACCGCCCACAGATAGGCTTCACTCTCTACAGCTCGCTTCTCATTTTGTCTCTGGAAGTACTCCTTCTCATATCCTGTATACAAGAAGAAAAATAATTGAGCCTTCAAATGTGCCAAATTTAATAACAATGAAAACTTCCAATAGTCGCAAATTCCTTCTGATGAGATCAAATTTCAACCCTAAAAATTTTAGTCAACTAAAGCAGATTATCGTTATCTTCTTTCACAGATGCTAACAGTTGTCATTACACCTTTGTTAAATAAAACTTTATTGTTTTGATATTTTTCTGTGAAAAAAACTCAAAATTCAAGATATAAAACAGGAGCAAAGAACAATGTATTCGGAAGCATGATAACTGCTAGGGTTTTGTATAGTGATGAAAATAAGTGTTGACCCAAACCAGGTATAGCAAGTAAACAAAAGTTCTAACATAATGGCAACAGATGTACAAAATAGGTGGACAAACCAGTACTCCGATCAACTCCATCCCAATGTCGACCTGGTTGTATGCCATAGCGGTTTGGAGGAAAATCTAATCCTCGTTTTATCCAGCTGTGTTGTGGAATGGTTTGGGGGATGATAAAGCCAGACTCCTTCATTTTCTCATCTTCTCCAAGATCTTCTAAAATAGGCTCTGTATGCTTTCGCTACAAAATGGAATATGCCCATATATCAGTTCTGTTTTAGTGATGGCATCAGACAAGATGAGCACAACGCATATATACCAAAGAATACCTTCACTAAGTGTGCCATTGGATCACCCCATCTAACTCTCTCCTTCAACATTTTGTCAAGTTCTGGATCATCCCTGAAGGAAAAAAGCATGCAACATTCGACTTCAAAAACAGGAAATGTTTAAAATGATATACTGCAATAATTGACAACCATAAACACTACAAAGAAATGAATTGCTACCTTGTCCGCGCAAAAGGCTTATCTTTCTCCAACTCCAATTCCCGTGCCCTTGCTTCAACTTCTCGCTTTTGTGCCAGACCTTTACCCCATTCCAGCTTCTTTTCCTGACAGAGAAATAGAGATGAATCACATTTTGTAGCAGTGAACAAGTAAATTATCATTGAAATCTGCAGCAGCATCACATGAGATGTTATGACTAGTTTTAGTAAAGAAAAAATAACTATACAGCTAGGTGCTTAATATTCCCTTTAATTTCTTTTTGGAGCAAAAAATGCACACAATAATGAAAATCATGCCATAACATGGTTGCGGTGATTTACCATTCTGAGCACAATTTTCTGAGAATAAGCATGCACCATAAACTAACTTCAACAATCAAAACTTGAGTTTAAGCATTTTCCTATCTGAGTTAACAATGTGCCAATGATAGTTAATGAAAATAAGATGTGTGTTGTTGTTCACCGATTTGCGTTTTGCCTACATAAGAAGTCAATAATTTCCCAATAGATGACACACTTCAAATCTGTACCTTTGGCTTCTCTTCTGGTTCCTTTGACTTCAACATTTCCTCCTTGGTTATACGTCTTCCTACAAAAGCATCGTGAATGACGGTTAACATCACTGATTCAAATCACTATTTTGGAAAATAACCTACTAAATGAAAAGATGGATTCAACACAAGTTTTGCTAAATGTTGAGCATAAGCAGCAGACCTTCCTTGTCACGGAACACCGGCTCAGCGCCTCTTCCACTCACAGATGGATCCATGGCAGCAAACCTGCAGGTGCAATGATCAGCCAATGCAACTTTAATCACAAACAGTTCCTCATTAGCTTCATCTAAAACAATTCAAAACCAAATGATAATGTCTGAGATATCTGGACTAGTTACCTCAAAGACTCTTTTTTTCTTATCTTTTCAATCTCTTCCTTGATCTCTTGACCTGAAAACAAACCTGCCCTCCGCATCTCTGCCTCCTTTGCAGCAACATGCTCCTTCTGGCTTCTTCTTGGGGGAGAAAGGTCATGATCCTGGGAACGCCGTTTCCCAGGAGGGGAGAGTTCAGCATCTTGTGAACTCTGACGACGACGAGGTGGGGAGAGGTCATGGTCGTCTTCCAAGTCTTTTCGACTCCTCCTCGGAGGAGAAAGGTCATCCTCTGGAGAATGCCGACGACCTCGACGTGGTGGAGAGAGGTCACGGTCACCCTCTAAGTCTTTCCGGCTCCTTCTCGTTGGAGAAAGGTCATCCTCCGGAGAATGCCAACGACCGCGTCGTGGTGGGGACAGGTCTGCAGGCTCCACAGAGGTTTGACGGGCACGGCGAGGCGGAGACAGATCGCCACCAGGAGATCCCTGTTGCCCCTCAGCCCCCGGCGACTGGTGCCTAGCTCTGCTCCGCCGCAGCGGGAGATCCCGGTCCTCGTCGCGCTCCGGAGATGGCGTATCAAACCTAGCACGACGCTGTCGCGGGGGTGACAAATCGGGATCCTTCTCTTTAGAATCCGACGGCTGAGCTGGTTCCGAAACCGAGACCCACCCGCTCCCATCTTCAGAAATGCCATGATAGGGCTTCTGCGCCCTAAGCGCCTCCAATCTCTTCATCCGCTTCACCTCAACGTCCTCGTCGACCTGGGGTTTCTCATCGCCTGCAGCAGCAGGATCATCAGAGATTTTGAGAGAGGAGTATAGAAGAGGGATTGGATATAGGATCAGGGTTAGGGTTTGAACCTGATGGCTCGGATTCGGACTCCTTGAGCTCGACAGGCTTCTGCCAGACGGGGTCCTCATCGACGATGCGGACGCCGGCGGCGGCGGCGGCGGAGATTGGCTTGGGCTTCTTCTTCTTCTTGCTCTTGGTTTTCGTGAGTTCTTCGGCAGGTGCAGATTCGTATCTCTTGAGGTACTCCTTCAGAGAGAGCGAGGAGGAAGCGGCCGCCATTGCTGGAGCTCCTGTTGAGTATCGTCGCCGGACGGCAAAGAGGCGACGAGAGATGGAGGACGGAAGCTACAGCTTATAGCGAACAGCTCGTTTCGATCCAAAATAAACGCGAACTTAACTCGCGGTTCCCTGCAGTCGCGAGTGTAGTACCGAATCTGAACCGTGGGATTTAGACCCAACAGCCTGAATTCATGCCGATCCAACGGATCTGGACCATCGGATCAGCAGCAGATGGACCAGATTCATTCAACTGGAAGACTTTTGGATTCGAGAACATGATCATCACTCGAGAATCAAAATCTAGCATAATATATATTGCTGCCTATAGAATACAGGAACCGTTCTAGTACTTGCACACGACAAGCAAATAAATTGTCAATGAAAACAACATTGTTTTACCATTCAAATATAATCAAGCACATAAACTCGGTATAAACTCAGTATTCTTCCTTTGTTGCCTATCGGAACTCGGAGATTCCAAACACCCGGGCAGTGCCATCGTCCGAGACTGAGACAAGGGAGTTTCCATCAGCAGAGGTGGCCAGGTCTTGGATGACGCCAATATGGCCACTGAAGGTCCTTACACAATCCCCAGAGAGGCTGTCCCAGACCCGAACCTTGCCACCCGTACAGCCTGTAGCTATGTACCGAGAAGTCCCCAGCCATCTCAGGCATACTATACCCTCCTGTGCAGAAAAACAAAAAAGAAACTAGTATCAGAACAAATGTAACAATGACAAGTATGATACTACGATGCACTTGTGAAAAGTGGTGCAAACTTCGTGGTCACAAGTGCAGCGCGGCGATGAACGTTGCAAATCCCACACGATAAGTTTCTTATCCATGCTTCCTGTTGCGGCCCAAGGAAAGCTGCACACACCAGAGTTAACGGTCAGCATATTAATTTGCAAACACAGAACACAGCAACATACTGGCATAAACAGTGAGCTAGAGGCAAGAATTTAGAGAAGAGGGAGAAACTAATTTAAACCACAAGGTTCAAGCTTCACAAAAAAAAAAGGAGTGATCCATGCTTTGAGACAAGGCAAAAAAATTAAATGTCTTCTTCTGTCATGAACAAGTGACTTTCATAGCCAAGATAAAATCCAAGCAAAATGCCTTGCATACCTAGTATTGATATGAAAGGGATTGCAATCACTAAATTTCTGAAAAAGCAACATTTGAAATCGTTCCTAAGACCTTGGAGATAACTATTTTTCTTGCATAGGTATATTTGGTTGGTCGAACATTTCAAAAAATGGATGAGACAACCAAACTTAGTCCTATAGCAGAAGTGACAAGTTTTTGTTCTCTTGTACTTCAGAAAAGTGGCAAGGTGAACAAACAAATGAGTGCCATTTTTCTATTCTCATTCTGATTTTTAGCTTAAAATTTCAGTGCTGCAACCTAGTCTCTCATATATGAAACATGTCCTGCATCTACCAATCAAATTTGTACAAAAGCAAATCAATGAAAAGGCCTGCTTTGCATGTCATTGCCTACACTATGTAATTATCAAACCAAATAAATGCTTGTTCATGAAATGAATATGCAAGTCCAATAAAAAGTGAAGATATTGTAAATTGAAATTATACCCTGGTGAAAGCCCAGTGCATTCAACAGAATCAGAGTGAGCAATCAACGAGCTAACGACCTGAAAGGAAAAAAACTGTTTACTAGTCCTCCATTTCAAAACTATGATAATTACCACCACATAAGCTGCAACTAAGTATTTGCTTTTAGTTTTGGCTCAGCCTAGTAAAATGCTAACTATTCATCAAACAGTACAAACCAATATTTCTTTTGCAAGAAACTTCGCATGTGTTGCTAATCTGTTACTAAAAGTCATCAGTTGATTGCTGGATTTTCTTTCCCAGATTATCATGATTTGCACTGCAATTAATTCTCATGTTTTTAATCAAGATCATGCAGATTAGCATATAACTTCAATCAATAATTGATATTATTGAAAGTGAACTAACAACTTACCAGTCTGCTTTTTACCAAAAACAAAAAATCCAATTGCTGCTTGAAATACATTGGAAATGTACATTTCCATTTTCTATATAATATTTGTGATCCATTAAAGTCAAAAAATCAAATATAATTTGAGGCTACCTGCTGAACTTTATTCATGGTTGGTTTTTGTGACCAAATTAGCAACACTATGTTTTTAAGAAATTTCTTGCCCAAAAAACGTATAGAGATGTTGGCCTATTGTGTGGTAAAGAAGCTTTAGCAATATCAGACTTAGGACTAGAAAACAAATCCCAGGCGGGGTCAACTTTCTAGCAAGGATGACTTAAAGCCAATACAATAAATATCTAAAGTATGAAATAACCCATAATGAAATCATAAAAGTGTAAATATTATACTAGTTTTATGTTACTAGCATAGACATTGGAGGAAGAGAATTCTTTTATTACCAATTTTCGTATTAAAAGACATTTGTGCTAGAACAACGTGGTTAGTTGTAGTTCTTGGAAATAAAATACCAATTATTAGTAACGGAACTAATGTTATCTGAAGCAAAGGTTTCATACACCACTGTCTGGAGATCCAGATACAAAATACGCCCTAACTATATTAGATTCTAATATTTGGCCATGAAAGCTAACAAAAAGGAATTTTAACAAGAGAAACAGATACAAGAAGAACCAACCTTCCCAGTTATTATATTCACCATGTGAACTGAGCCATCTAATGAACCAGTAACCGCAATAGAAGAATCAGATGTTATTGACAAGCTTGTTAGCCCCTCAGTATGATAAGGATGACCTACAAAATTAATGACCCTAAAGTATAAGTATAAAATCATAGTTTGACTGTATATTCATCATTATAACAGATACAAATACCATTGACAATTATTACTCACCTTTTCATTTGAGAGTAACTAAGGAGGGTGTTGGAAAACAATCAGAAGTACAGTAAATATACGACAAACAGAAATGAAGAAATCATCAACTGATAATGGTCATATCTACTAGGCAATAATGGAAAGCAATCAAGAAGAAGGAAAAAGAAAGTCAATGTACAAAAAACCAGTTTATACAGCATGCAATCAGATTAACTCAAGGTACATCACCAGCACAAGAAAAGCACATAAGGACAGTGATCTTAGAATGAAAGAACACAGTGATCTTCTTAAGGAATCCCCAGTTTGGTCAGGGGTGAGCATCAATTGGTTGCATTTCAGATTAACATTTCCAAACAAGATGCCCTCAACTAAACTGAATGATGTTAAGATGCATGTTCTTGATTCTATTCAAAAAAGTACACAATACCCGCACAGTGTTGCTTTTACATTCTAGTGATGCTATGAATCAGTTGGGAACTATTTGAATAAACTTAGTTCCTATAATAATTGGGAGTTCAAACAGAATCCTAATCATATAGAAATACTACTCAAGTAGGTGCTTGACAACATTTTCAAGATACATAAAATGGGAAGGAAATCCAATCCTACTTCATGTTTGGTTTTCTGTTCTTTTTTCCTGAGAAGAATGGATCGCAGATTCTGTCCTCAACTTCCTTGAAATGCTTTTTCACCAGAAGCACCACCCACCAGCCCATAGGTTGCCAAGCACTTAAACTACTTAAAAAAAAACTATGGAATTTTCTTGGTAATTGGGTTTTGCATAAAGGTACAGTTTTTACAATTATATTCAATGAATATTTTCCATATAAAGATCCACACTGGCTGTTATTATAGATCCAAGAATAGAATAGAACAAATGAACCAACCAGACTTGGAAAAAAAAAAAAAGTTAAATTCACCGGTGAATAAAAGTAAAAGAAGCAATACCTCTAACAACATGGATGCTTTCCCCAGTCTTAGGGTTCCATATCCTCAATGATGCATCATCAGACCCAGTACAAATGGTTTTACCTTCAGGAACCAAGAAATGGGAATTGATTACTATCAGCTTAATGATGAAGTATAACCACATCAATAGTCCTAACAAAGACAGCAAGATTCCAACTATGGTGACAAATTACCATCTGGAGTGAAATCACCACAAGTCACAGTACTACTATGACCTGAGAACATATTGAGATAGGCATTTTTTTCAGCATTCCACATCCACACATTGGAATCTTCAGATCCTGCTAAAATCAAGTATCCTCTTGGGTGCCACTTGAGCCACTAGGCAATGCAAGAGGAATTAAAAAAAGGAAACTAAGATTTCTTGACTTTTGGTGATTAGGGAAAAAGAACAATGAGGGAAGTACACAATATCAGATCATTTATCGATCCTTACCTCAACACTTCCTTGGGGTTCTTCAAGTGTACATTTGAGATTACCAGAAGATGTTTCCCACACTTGAATAATTCCATCAAAACTTCCAGATGCAAGGAACCGCCCATCAAAGCTGAATGCCAATGTAGCAACAGTGTCTTTATGACCTGCACAAGGAAGCAACAACTAGAACGATGTCCTTAGAAGCTGCAATTAAAATCATTTCAGATGACAGAGTCATAGCACCAGAAAAGATAGGCTGACCAATAAGTCTTCCATAAACTAGCAGACCACTCAAAAATACAGGTTATTCAGCCATCGATATCAGCATCTGATGGAAATATATGGTCAGGTTGCATGTGCAGCTAGGCGCCCACTTATGCAGTGACAGATGCAGTTAAGTGCCCCCCAATGTGGTCAAGCACCAGTAAGAAACGGCCCATTTTATATTTATTACTATAAACCCACATATAATTTATATTCTTTGATAAATGCATAATATTCAAAACTTATTGTTGACATATACTGTGAGAAAAAACTTCTTTCCGATAACTTCTTGGGCCCATTTGAATTGTGATGATTACAATTAGTGATTAAGGAGATTAGTGAGTCATGATGGAATTTTTACTACATGAATTTCACAAATTGGAATGGTTATCATTCAATGTGAGGAGATTTGGCGTTAGAATTTTGAAACATGTTTGGGTGAATACAGTCACTAAGTTGATACACATGATGATCACCTTGCTAATCATCATCCAAACAAACCCCTAAATTTTAAGAAAATACTGTGAAAAGTTATTGCACAAATATTGATGATAGATACATTCAGGATTCAAACATATTAATAGTGTTAACTAGAGTAATTGCAAATATCTGTGCTTTTCTTATGCTTTATATAATCTTCTACAATTTTTTGTATTTTTATGTCTTATACATGAATTTTAAAGTTTTTAATTTGGCACCATACAAAGCTACATATGCACCATCATCCCCAAAAACCATGCTACATAAACTTTTGACTACATGCATAAGCTTACTGAACCAAAAAAGTACAACAAATATAAGGCAAAATTTATCCTATTTGAAGAGATTATAAGCACAGTCAGAACTGCCTAAGTGGTCAAACAATCAGAACGTCTATAAATGGACAAAAAAAATTCCATTTGGATAGCTTACTCAACTTTCTCAGGTTTGAATAAAAAAAAAAAATACCATTGATATAGAAGGCAATGAGTGAATGGATCACAAGCAAATGCAAGATTTACAGAGCTATAGATGTATATACTCCTATCTACATATGAAAAGGGGGATAAGCGATTCTAAATTATGAAGAATAATTTAGAATGCAAAAACCACCACCCATCAACATTAGAGGATATACTTTAGAACAAGCAAATTGATCAGGGAATTCATGCACAATACATCAATTTCCATACCGCCAATCTAAAAATTATTATTCAATCGGCCCTATCTACTAGAATAATACCATACTCCTTGCATAGTTTCATGTAACTGAAAAACCACATCAGAAGTTCCACGTCATACCCAAAACATACAGAGCCTTGCATAAGCCAGGATTCTTGCACATGTTATATACTATCTTGATGCTTGGGAAAGCCAAAAGTAGAAAGATGTAGAATACTAACCATGCAGTTCCAAATTCAAGTCTGCAGAACCTATTCTCCACAAAAAACCTTTATCATCTTTACCACCAGTAGCAACTAGAGAAGCATCTGTAGGACTACATGCAACAGTAAAAAGTTCATCTGCACTAAAACAAACATGTAGGTCATCAAAGATCATAAACCAACAACAATGAGTATGAAGAAATGTGACACGTTTAAGTAAATATATCACAAGAAAGAGAGACAAGCAAATATTTTCAGGCTACAACTGGTTATCAAAGGAAGACAAGCATAAAAGCTTCAGCCAACTTTCCATCAAAAAGTTTCTGATTAAACTTTTTAAGCTGGAGCACCCCAAAACAGTTTTTTTTTAATGCAGTGAATATGACGTTATTTTTCCTTCGATAAATTTGGAAAATTGTATTTTACAATTAAATAGTGCAGAAATAATAAAGTGTGGTTGAAAGATGAGAAACATCTATGCTCTACACAGATACCCAGTTTTATGGGCTTGAATTATTTACAAACGAGTCAGATCACAATTCTTCTGAATATCTAAAGGATTTGTGATTGGAAGGCCCATTTAATATAAATTGAAGATTCCTCGAGAAGATTGCCTTTTACTAGCGATAGATTTGAAAAAACCGAAATGCAGGTGAAGATGATCATTTCAAGCTGCAGGTCTGGCAATAACTTCAATTCTATCAGGATGGGACAGTTCAGCAGCTCCAGAAATACTATTTCATGGCACATTATAATCTTAAAATAAAGCAATAAAGTAAATGGAACAATAAATTTTTAATAAGAAGGTTGAGATAACATCTAAATTTCGCTGATCAACATATGCTGTAGGTTTTATGTTTACCATATAAGAAAACTAGAAAACTGAAGTTTTCAGTGTGTCGATGCATTCCATTTGTTCTACAACAAAAGCTAATTCAAGCAGTTACATACCTGAATGACCCGTGAATGTGTGAAGAGAATCGTCAGCCTCTTCTGCAAGGACAAAAATTTTTCATAGAATTTGAACACTCTTTCTCAGAAAAAGAAAAAGAAAGATTTGAGTGGGGTCACAATACAAAGTTGACGGTTTGTCCTTCCATTCTCATCATAATAAAATTACAAAGAGGCATCATAATAACAACCCACAAAATAGATGCCTTCCATAAGCAAAATTCTTCAAAATAAAAAAAAAAATCACGAAAGTCAGGTAAAAACCAATTGCTCCTTGACCCCAATACAGAAACAGCTATCTTAAAAGGATAAAAAAAACTAATGGACAAGAAGAAATTTGCGCAGCTTATACAACTCGGCGTAACGTACTTGGATGATCTTCATACACCATCTTGATTCGAATTCATGAGAAAACAGCATAGCCCTAACTTTCCAACTATGCTCGAAACCCATGCAGAACCTTCTTTTTTGAAAAAAAAAAAATCCACTCCCGACTCCCAAACAAAAACCCAAATTCAAAACTTTCGGGACACAGAAATACCATGATCTACATCCGAATCAAGATCCTCGTCCCGGTCCGGAAGTTCTGCTTCAAGAGAAAATAAAACAAAAAACGTGAGGAATCAAAAACAAAAACACATCGAAGAATAGATTAGGACGAAGGGCAGACAAGGGACCTTCTTCGTCAACTGGGATGACCTGGACGACGTCATCTTCGTCAAGGAAGACGTCGCCGTGGTCGGAGCTGGAGTCCTCGCCGTCGTTCATCGGCGAGCCGATCAAGATTTGGACAAGGGCTCTGACGAGGTTTTACGGCTTTCCTTCTTCTTCGCCTTTTCCGATAGGACGAGAACGGAACCCGATAACCCGTTATGCCGCTTTTGCATCCGACCCGGGTCGGGGGGTTGGGCTCAAGCCCCGTTTGATTCGGAATCACGATATGCTTCTGTCTTGACCGATCTAATATATTAAATATTAAAAAATAATTTTTATTTTTTTTATTTTAAAAAATAAAAAAATAAATTATTATTTATTTTTTTATTTAAATTTTAATAAATAATATACTTAAAAGTATGAAGATTTAAAAAAATTTATACAATTTTTTAATCAAATTAACATTTAAATAGTAAAAATTTGATTAGATTATTTTTTCATATTTAAATTTAATTTTAAGCTTAATTTTGATTTTAATTTCAAATCAAACCATATTAGACTAGTCCTGTCGGTTTTGGATCAGAATTTTTAGCCTATGGTCGGATCCGATTTAGATTCAGAGTCATGTGGACCGATCAAATCGGAGCAGTTAAGTATTAGATGGGACTTTGGCGTCTATATCCTTGAAAAATACCAAATTTGTAGTTAAAAAAAAATACAAAATTGGTAGTTAAACCTTTTTACATTTTTTAATTTTTCGATAATTGAGAATAGTGAACAGAAGTGGGAGTTGTACGAACTGGAACGGATAAAGTTGGCCTTCGATAGTTCACTAAATCAAGGATGAATCAGGAGGGTTTTTGACACTAGGTGGTAGGCTAAAGGAGGTAATAATGAATATATTTTTAGAATTAAAATTTTTTATTTCTTAATAAGCGTATTGCAAGATGACTAAAGTAGATTTCATATAATTAACCTCGGCCCTTTTTAGAGTATCTATGCAACTGTGTTTTGATAATATTACAACTCTACAAAAAGCAGTTTTTTTGATATGAGAGACACAAAAAAAAAAAATAATAATAATTTAGATGAATATAAGACACAATTAGAAAAGTTTTCAATATTTTTTTAGGGCTATACCCACAAAAAGCTATATCAGATTCACAAAAAATATTGAATATTGAGGAAAATTTATTCGCTTAAGAAGAATGATCGGCATCTTCAAAAGGCAAATATGAGAGTTCTGAAGAATGTTGTCCATCTTTTTTATATGGTATTCTTATCACATTCTGAGAGATTCTACACAAAATGAATATATACAGCCATTCGGCTAGGGGTAAAGAATAAGACAATTGCCTGTAAAAATCACAAACCACAGTTCTACAACTATGGTACAATTACTTCGTATAATTATCCCTTTAATGATCATTATTAGTTAGCATGTCACAAAATGGTGCCAAGTACCCATATGTGCAAGAGCAGCCAGTATGCTATGAGCCCTAACCTAGCACCTGGCCGACTCATCAAAACCCGGCCTCCAGATACCCTGTGGAATGAACAGGTTGCAACAATATTCTCATTAGGCGGATTATTATCGAGAATAAAGCAAAATGAGAATTTCAAATTCATCATCCAAAATATTTGTGACGCATTGTGTGACTTTTCCCAGAAAAGAAATCCTGGTCTAGGCTTGATATAATATATGCAAGAAAATGGAAGCAAATCCAAGTAATCAATCCAAGATAATAATTTGGTTACTTGGTGCGCGACATTAATTTGTTATACATTAAGTGGTCATGCCAAATTTGCAAATGCAATTCCTATGCTAACAACAGCAAATTTCTACACAACGACAATAACTTCTATTTGCATCAAGATATAAGTATAAAATATTGCTCAGTACACATAATTATCTGATAATGTCATACAGAAGGAATTTTAAGTTGGAGAACGAATCTCGTCATTTTTTCATAATGAAACTGTTAAACACTAGTCATTTTTCCAATATTATTTAGATTTTATACAATAGGTGGTACTACATAAATTTTCTAGCAGCCTAATCACATATGGATTATTTTAAGTCCTTTTCTGGTTTTCATTCAAGTATGGGTTTTCCCAGAATTGAGTCCCCCTAAACTTCAGATCCAAATAAGCGCAAAACAGGTTTGATTAAGTAACAACATGCCATCCCTATGTCCAGCTCCAGTTCCATCCCAACACAAATACAATTAGCTCTCAGGTAGCCAGGGTTCCATGACTCGTTTCACAAAAATCAAAGTGATACCAGCCTAATTAGATTTTGAGCAAAAAAAAAAAAGAAATTGTGAAAACCATAACCAAGATCAACAAGAGGAACCTAATTTCTTCAAAACTGGCTGGTTTGGTAAATTTCACAAATTAAACAAATTTAAATCTGACAAGCAGACACCCTAAGATGGACAATGGATGTCAAAATTTAGTTCAAGTTAGATATCTAGAAGTTGAAGTGAAAAATAGGAAAGGAGAGTTGCATAGAATGCCCAGAGAAATACTTACCAGATGCCATCAATCCTCTCTGCTATTAACTTTCCCCGCTTTGGGATAAGACCTGATGTACTTAGAGATTTGAAAACATGCCCTGCAATCATGAATGTTGATAAGCAACACTAGCTCCATCAGCATCACAAAAATCAAAGCTAAAGAAACTCAACCTTTCTCATCAGTTTCCTGGGTAGAGATCAACTGCTCTGAATCTGAGTCTATGCTGAGGACAAGATGGTCAGAAGAACCCTTCCGCATAGTTCTGACATGAGCAGCAGCAGGCATAGGTGAAATTGAATTTTTCCCAAGAGGCCCCTGTACAGATCCGTATATCCATAAAAATCATGTAGCTAAAAAAAATTATCACACTTACACATAAAGATAAATGGATAACTCGAGTAATGAAGTCCAATGAGATTTTTTTTTTCTAAGCAACTAGGATTTACCATTTGTAGTCTTTCCTAAGCAAGGTTCGAAACCATGATCACACATACAAAAGATTGGTAACCACCACCAAGCCAAGCCAGTGCTTGATGTGCAAAGTTCAAAGAGAAATTAATTGAGAGAAAACAAAAATTATCACTTCTTTTTTTAACTACAATTAACTAGAGTCATAAACAACCATAGTTTTATCTACAGAAAATCCATTGTAGGGGCAGGAGAGAGATTTTGAAACCCTAATGAATAGGTTCAAACTGCAGAGTTTTGGTTCTACTTGGTGCAACTACTGACTTTCAGGCTGTCCACTACATGCTGTTACACAAAGATGCCAGGAAAAAGGATACAATGTGCCCAAATTCAAATATGGCATCAAACTGCTAGTTTTATGTATCTTTTTTCTTTTTATTCAACCAATAATGTTGATATTTTTAACCTGCAGACATTGTAGCCAAGGGATAGTCACTCATAGGCATGGCGAAGCCACAAAAATTCAATCAGAAGTTTCAATTCAGCCAAACCTAGCTGTATCCTTATCAAACCAACTTCTTATTGTGTTTATGCATGTGCAAGTGCAAGAGGAAACAAGTCAACTGTACATTTCTATATTGCATTTTCATATAATAACTTTTTACAACCATTTATATCTTTCAATGGCAGAAACATTATGTCATACTTCGAATAAGAGAACACAACAAAATCTCAACGCACGTTTGGAATGGAACAAAAGTGGGATAAATTAGCCTACCTACGTTTTCAAGAGTCACATATTTGTACTTCAATCCTTTTTTTTGCTGAATATGAAAATGCGAAGACATAAAAATTTGAACTGAAACAAAAGACCTTATGTACTGATTTATTCCTTTAAGTTTTAATTTACCAAAAAAAGTGGAACTGAAAAAAAAGTTCTTACCATGTCTTCAATTTCAGATATCTCTGATCCCATTGTGGGTGATGCTTCAAAGGCAGTCCTTTCTTTGAGACTCTCTGGTTGTGAAAGACGTGCAAGTGAGTCCTCTAGTGAATTAACTTTTGTTGATAGCTCACCCACCATGTTTTCCTTTGCCTGCAACTTCGTACCAAGTTCTCGTATTTGAGACTTTGATTTTTCATATTCCTTGCTTAAGGCTACTGTCAGTTGATCCAACAAAGATAAGAGTCCTTTTGTAGAAAGTGTTTTCTTGTCTTCAAATGGGTCATTTTCTCCAAGCCTCTGGATGATTCTCTCTAAATCTAGCATCAGCTCAGTTAACTCAGTCTTCTTTGCTTCCAAATCATCATTACTGGAATTGATAGTCTGGATAACCTCCTTGAGGTGTTCAATTTCATGAACATGAGATTCAAGAGATAACTCCATACTCTCCTTCTCAGATATTACAGAATCAACCCTATGTTGCAACTCCGAGACGCTGTCTAAAACATAATATAGTTTTTCAAGAGGACTGGAGAACTGAACATTTTGGCCTGTTGATTGCAACACTTTGAATGGGATTTCAATCTCACTGATCTTGTCAAAAAGGATTTCCACCTGGTCTTCTGAAAGCAATGAATCACTTACTCCTGAATTAAGTAAAAAAAAATCAGACAAGAACATATGCAAATGAATTTGTAGCATGAAAAGGATGTTCTAGAAAATTAATTTGCAAAAATACCTCTTCCTTTAGCAGTAAAAGTACTCTGTAACAACGCAAGTTCTGCTTCTTTATTTCTCAACATATCCTCCTTCGCCTCATAATCTTTTACCTGATCTCTCAGGTCACTGCAGACACTTCCCAGCATCACAAGATCCCCCTCCAACTCAGATACTCTTTCTTGGCTCAGACGCCTATCCTGACTTGCATTTTCAGCAGTTAATTCTGCTTGTTTTACTTTATTTTCCAAATTATCAATGGATGCCAACAACACTTTCTTTGCATTCAACAACTGATGAAACTCAACTCTGACTCTTCTGGCAGCAGATAATAAACTCTCAGCTGCTTTTGCATTCTCATCAGATCTCCCTTCTTTGATTTGACCACCACTAGCTTCTTCTTTTGATTTGGTGTCTAGACTGGAGTTTGACTTCTGCAGCTCTGAGCCAGAGTCCAAGTTCAATACCTCTTGGAATTCAATTTGCAGTTCTTGAGTAGCATTACTGCATGCAGAAAGAAGCAACATCAGATCCTTCTGTAAAGATGTTATTTTGGACTCTTTAGCCTGTTCCTCAGTTTCCAAAGAATTAGTCGTTAGCTTCAAAGATTCATTCAGATCTAGCAAGTGTAAAAATTCATCCCTTGCTGCCTGCATAGCTCGGTATGTAAGTGCAATATGATAATTCATGAATCTAGAAAATTCTTTAAAGCTGTCTCCAACAAGTTCAGCTTGAGCATGCAGTTCTTCTATAGTCTTGGTGAAAGATGGAGCGCCATCAAGATCTGCTGTAGTCAGCTTGTGTTTGACAACCATGCTTTCGACAAACTCTTCGAATTTTGGGAGAGGGGAAGCCTGCAGCATTTCAAAATGCTCCTGCAAAGTCATAAATCAATGCCAATTTTCATAATCTTCAAAATTTATCAAAAGAACAGAAGTTCTGACACATTGTGTAGCATGGCAACATCAAACAGATAATCACTACAAAAATAATATTCCTAAGTTTTATTTGAATCTCTAACATTCGCTCCTATCAAGTGCATCTGATTTCACATATCAGTCAATGTAACAAAATATGAATAAATACACTGCTTACTGTTTTTATTTAGTCAAATTAAGTTTGATCTTCAATAATTGCATACACTAACAAGCAACATGCTGTTGGCAAAGTTCCTAGGAACAATGTAGATGTTCAAAAGAGGCTGAAACATAATAGATCTGCAAATCAATACTTTTTTGTCCAACAATTAGTCATCATTTGAAGAGAAAACCAGCTGCCTAATGAAACATGTTTCTGTAAAAATACCCTTTTCATTGTCTCCACGCAAGTATTCTCAAACAATGGGCTCAGAAAAAGTACACCTATTTGTCTCACTAGTTAAATATTCGGTAGATAATTTGAAGACCTATTAAGGGCCCATTTGGATACTCAGGATTTGAAGTTGCATGCAACCCACTTCTTTTAGAACATCTTATGGTTAGTGTGGAGGGATCATTAACGACTGGAAGAAGTTTGCATGCATGCTTCATTCCATAGGAATGATAAAAAGAGGTTGGACATCTTTTTATTTTTCCTATGGAATCTCATGTTTCTAAAGAAATTTGGGGTTGCCAAAAGTTGGTACCAAACACCTATATAGGAAAAAAAAAATTTCTATGTAGGAAAATTTTCCTATGAAACTCCGCATTCCAATGGTATTTTGGGGTATCCAAACAGGCTCTAAGAAGTCCAGTGGTAAAATTTGGAGGTCTAATCCATTAATATGACCGCCTTTTTCACATCATGACACCAAACAATCAACTTTTCATAGTCAAGGAAGAAGAGTTCTGGCTTTTATTGCATTTGACTTCGAGTCTCATTTTTACCCTGTGGAGAAAACTGTCTGCACAAGTTTCATAAAGAAGCCTTTTTCCGGCCATAGTTTTTTTCTTCAAGAATAAGTGCCTTTATTTCCAGAATCTCCATAAGTTTATTAGGTTGAGAGATGTAATATATTATTCCCCCCAATATTAGCTAACCCCTAATAAGTGCCAACTTGCTCCTAGTTTACGGTGGAAAAAAATGTGAAGTTTCTAGCAGGATCCATATCAACAAGGATTTAGCAGGACGCAACAAACAAAATTATGGTGTTCAAAGTAACCACTTTCCTATTGTGCTCAATTGGGAAATAGGTATCAAGTAACTGCGAGGTGCAAGGGACAGACTCCATAAATACTATAAAATTGAATTTTTCATCCAAATCTTTCGACATCAAATAAGCTTAGATAAGGTTTTCCAAGGAGATTGTCAAGGATCTAGCGTTTAGTGCTATGACAATAAGCAACAACAAAATGCTCCTTTTCTTTCACTGAAGGATCTCTATTTTGTTTTGTCCACATTAGCAAAACAGGCTTCCTGATTCTTAAAAAATGTAAATCCATAAAACATGATATTTCAAAGACCTAAAACGGGAGAGCAAAATTTAACAAAAGGATAATATGCCAATTGGACTCAAATGTAGTCAGGACAAGGAACATGGGATCTAGAGCATTACCTCCATTTCGGTATGTGAACTATATCCCTTTGCAGAAAACTGTTTGTGCATATCTTGAAGTGAAAGGTCCATGCTTCTTAGGCTCTCAAGTTTTTGTATGAATTCTTTAGTCATAAATGATATAAGACCTTCTTTCATAAATATCTGAAGATTTCCGAGCTGATTTACAAGCTCTGCTGACTTATTTTCAAAACTGCCATGAGTTCTAGTCAACTCTTCCATGCACTCAGCCAATTTAGCATTTAACATGACTATCTCTTGTTTGCTGGTAGACTCTAATTGACTCTTTTCACTATCAAGCACAGAGATCTTTTCATCTGCCTTTGATAGGGATTCTTCTAGTGTTTGTATCGTTGCATAGGCATGTTCTACCTTGCTAGCTTGCATAAAGGATTCTTCTTTTATTTTCTCTAACTCTTCCTCTACAGAATTCTTTCCAAGTTGCAAGTTTATTTTTTCTTCAGCAATAACTGAAATATGCATATGCGCCTCAGATAATTTATCCTCTAGAGACTTTATAGCCTCATAAGCATCAGATAGGCTTCTACCCTGCAGCAAAGTGTCTTCTTTTACTTTCTCCAGCTCTTTCTCGGCAAAAGCCTTAGCAACTTCAGATTTATGAATGTACTCTGCAATCCAATTAATCTTCTCCACAGGCTTATCAAAGCTTTTATCAGTGGGAAGAACTATTTGCTCTATAGAGCCAATTAATCTTTGTAAGGTACAATCTGTTTCCTGTAGGAACTGTTCAATTTGATCCTTTTGATCCTTTAGTAAAAGAATATCTGCTTCAATCTTTTGAACATGCTCTGGGTATGAAGACAAACTATTGATCTTCTCTTTGTATTCAGCAATTGCAGATTCTTGAAGCTGCAGGTCTCCTTTTAGCTTCTCAATTTCAGCATTTTTTTCCTCCAAGGAAATTTTGAAACCCTCACGCTCCTGCACAAGACCCTTCCCTTTCTTCACTGCCATGGAAAGTTTTTCTCTGAGTAGAGCTGATTTCTCCT
Organism: Trichopus zeylanicus subsp. travancoricus; assembly: GCA_005019695.1. Lineage (NCBI taxonomy): Eukaryota > Viridiplantae > Streptophyta > Magnoliopsida > Dioscoreales > Dioscoreaceae > Trichopus > Trichopus zeylanicus. Next base: position 665,812 of record RXID01014326.1, read on the forward strand.
CTAGTCTTTCAAGCTCTTTCTGCAGCAAACTTTTCTCATCTTTCAAGCCAATTATTTCCTCTGATGCTTTCCCCAACTCAGCAGATAAGTTCATCAATTCTGATCTGTTAATCATCTCTTCCTCCAGAAATTTTTCATATAGCATCAGTTCTTGATCTCTTACATACAATAAACTTTGCATCCTTTCAAGCTGCTCCCTCCCATAGCTGGAGTTGATCTTTTCCCTGATTCTAGAAATACAATTCTCTGTCATGATGTGAATGTCTCGAGAAGTATGTTCTTCCAATGTGCTCCCCGATAGCTCTACAAGAATCTTCTTCAACTCATCATTCTCAGATGAAAAAATAGACAGTCTCTCGGCAACATCTTCATATTTGCTTCTGATTTCTTCAACTGCAGCTTGCACAGAATCATTTTCCTGTTTCTCTTCCAAAAGAGATGCATTCAAGCGATCAATTTCAGTGTGCAACTCAGACAATTCTGATTCATGTGAAAAGGCAGCCATCCGAGAAACATCTAATTCATCTTGCATCTTTGCAATAATATCCTTAGCTTGAGTGTATGATTCAATAAGTTGATGAACTTGAGATTCTATATCACCAGGTTGACCTCCTTCCAGTAGCTCAATGGCAGACAAGGCATCCTTCAATTTGTGCCTTTCCAATAACAAGGCCTCTGAAATCTGTTTCTGATCAACAAACCATCTCACCTTGTCTACAACATCCAGAGAATGGAAGTCCTGAGGCATATCATTCTGAGACATGACTTCCTCTATTTCGAGAAGGATATTTTCTTTATGTGAGATTGACCCTTGAAGAGAATCAATCAAACTTCTCTTATCATTCAGCTCCTCAGATATTGCTTCAGCGGCCACTAATGCACCAGACTTCTGTTGTAACTCATGCAAGCATTTCTCCAGATTGTTTGTCTTCTCAGCTAATGACTGTTTCAGCTCCTCAGTGCTGGCTTCCATGGTCTCTAGACCATAGGACTTTTGTTGCAAGTCCTGCATGCATTTCTCAAATTCACTTGTCTTCTCAGCTAAAGTCTGTTTCAGCTCCTCAACAGTGGCTTCCATGGTCTCTAAATCAGTGGATTTCTTTTGCAACTGAAGCAAGCACTTCTCAAGCTCACTCGTCTTCTCAGCTAATGACTGCTTCAATGAATCTCGATGTTGGACCAATGACTTGCCCTTTGATACTGCAATGCTGAGTTTTTCTTTGGCTGCTGCCAACCTGTTCTCTGCCTGCTCAAGGTCCATTTTGGACTTGCTTGCTTCGGCTTTTGCTTCATCGCAGCCTTCTTTCAACCTATCCACCTGTTCAGCTATTTTCCTATTTTTTTCTTCAAGATGGCTAACAGTCACCTCAAAATTTGCCTCCTTTCTCTTGCTTTCCAGGAGCTCCTCACAAGCTACACGAAAAACATAACCAGGAACATCACTGTCAGAGACCATGAGACGGGGCCTGATCTTAGCCAAACACAGCCTGAATTGTTCGGTTTCATTTAAGTAATACTCCATCCATGCACTTCGAATCGAATGCAGGTAGCAAAGAATAACATCATGAGAAATGGCAGATTCAGCAACACCCGCACTAAGGTCCTCAATTTCTTGATCCTTGGAATACAGAATCGCGTGGAGCTCCCTAATCATGGCCTCGGATTGCAATTTTTCATTAAGAATACCTTTCAAATGATCTGCAATATTGGAGCAATCACCTAGGATCATATGCAACGGCATCCTAGAAACAAGATCCATATCTTCTTCTCCCCCTCCTTCACTGTCCACAGGAAAAATCTGTTCAACCGCTTGCTGGTCCATCATTTTCCGGAGTTGGCGGCGCAGGACAGCAGCCTGCCTCCCAAAAACCTCCATTTCTTCCTACATCCAAACAAACCCCACATATACCCATCTTTCCTGTCCAATCAAAATTAGCTTTTCTAGCGCAAAATGAAACCTAATTTCCGAACCTGGTATTTGCGGCAGTCAGAGCGGACCCGAGCGAGATGCTCCGGAGACGAAGTCTCTGCGAGATCAACCATAGCAATAGACTCTCCGAGATCAACCCCGCGCTCTCCAAGCTCATCTGGCGCGTCCTCGAACGTCTCCTCCCTCCCGACGTCCTCCGACGAATGCTCCTGCAACAACCCACCATCGAAACTCACCAACACATCACCAAACCAATCGCGGCGGCAAGATCGAAAGTACCTGGCCGGGGATCTCAACTAGGACGCCGTCGCTGGTGGACTCGTCGGAGGAGTGGTGTGTTGCGGCGGCGGTGGTGGAGGGGCTGGGCTTGTCCTCTTCCTCCTCGCTGCTGGAGGACGAGGCGGCCTTGGGGGTGCCGTCGGAGTCAGAGGAGCTGCCCGGCATTGCGGTGGATCTGATCTGAGCGGAAGCCCTAGATCTGGACAGACCGGAGCTTCTCCGACGGAGATGGATCTGACACAGGAATAGGGGAAGAGAAGATCGGAGACTCGGGGATCTGGGGATTTTTGAGGAGGATGCGTTGTGACGTCGGGAGAGGATGGTTCCGGTGTTCGGCAGGGGAAGACGCAGACTGCCCAATCGACCACTTTCTGTACGTATTGCCACGTCAGCGATCAAAGGTAGTTCAGTTAATTGATCTCCTTAACTCTCCCTACCAGCAAAAAATAGATTAATTAGTAATAATCTACCTTGTATCTCCGTTGCCAAGCAACAACTCGGTCACCAAGAAACCGAGACAGATGGTTCGAATGAGAAGAGAGAGCAGGCAACATGGGATGGTCGCGTGGCACTAGGTCTGGTCGGACCCGAAACCCGGGGCCAAGATTGTAAACCTGCTTGGCAACCGGGCGACAACCGGGTGGCTCACCCAGGTCCCGTCCAAGCCCACCGATCATAAAAAGAACACGAGCCGGTGCGCCAAACCCAGACGCCAGAGTCCAATGTTCATCCGGTCGCTAAGGTCCTGCGTGGTCAACTCTGAAAGCCCACCACAAGACTTTGGGCTGGTCTGAGCCTGCGGGGAGGAAGTTGGGCCTAGGTCATTAGCCCGCAACTTTGAAACGTTCCTGGTGAGCCGGACACGAGCCCGACTGATCACTTTGTCTTCGGCTCGGGCTTGGGCCTATTTGGCCCATCCTGTTGAGGTCGCCCCAAGTTTTGCTGCCGTGTACGTTTTAAACAAGATGACCGCAAATTTGCAAGCATCAAATATGAACCTTTGTGGAATAATACCTTGACAAGCCACCAAATAATTTCATTTTTCAAATGCACCTCCAAAAAAAAAAAAGGTTGTCCAAACTTCTCAACAACTTGAAAAATAAACAAAAGCACAAATCCGTCTGTTCTTCATTTGAACAAAGAACAATTCCCACAGCAAGAACATGAAGAGGGAAGGTAGGCAACATGGAACAGTTAGTTCCCATTCAATCATGCCGCCACCATGCAATCCAAGGCACAAATCCAAGCCTCTCGACGTCTCCGACTCGTCTCTGGTCGCCGGAGACCGCGCCCGGGCAATCTCCAAGCCCACCAACCACTCCAAGTTCACAGGCAAATGCCGGAAAGCTCGGTGCTTGGAGTGCCATTTGCAGCCTGTTTCCAAGTCCAGAACCAAGGCCAAGGGTGCACACAAGCTCAAGTCGGGCGACGTTTCGCTCAACCACCGGCTCATCTCGTGGCGAGCTGTGGATAAGGGAGATGAGCTGAAGAACTATGGGATGTCGGCAAGCGAGATCTTGAAGCATTTGATTGGTGATCTTTGTGAGGAGGTGTGTGATGAACACGAGGAAGTCGGGAACTATGTGGAGGATGACTTCCAAGAAGGTGAGGAAGGGAGACAATTGCTTGCTCATGGAGGTGAAGAAGAAGACTCTGATTCCGATTTCTGCGAGGTCGGGTTTCTGGTTGAGTTTTCAGATGGAGGAGATTGGTGTGTAGTCACAGAGATCTGATGCTTGAAGGAGATGATTCAATGATTCTTACCTGTTTATGTATCTGTTTCATGTATACGTTAGCAGTAAATATCCGTGTGATTAGAAATGTATCTTTCAAATTTATCTATTTCATATAAAAAATCGCTCTTGAAAACAAAGCAAACTGTTCATCAATTCATCTTCCTTGAACATTTTATATGCACAGTTGATCATAACAGACTTGTACCCAAAAAAACTGATGAATATATATAACCTGTGTAATTCTTTCATGTGCTGCCTGGTAGAGTTCACTGATGAATGCCAGAATCCACAGATTCAGCTGTAAACCGGTGTTTATCTGGCCAGTGGGAATTCACAGTTGCTTGATAGGCTAGAACTCAAGAAGTCAAGCGGGTTGGATGGAAACCGTACATGAAAGGGCAATGCTGCCACAGAAGATCGTTGGGATGACTCGAAGGCTCTTGTGCTTCCCTGCTCAATCTCTATGGCCTCTTGAATGGCCATTTCCACATCTTGCATTCTTGGACGTGAAGCTCCATGAAGCTCGACGCTTTGGAAAGCAATCTCAGTAATCCTCCAGACAGACTCCATCTTGAAGGCTCCCAAAAGTGATGGATCTATGATGCTTGTGATGTCGCCTTTGCGGATCAATGACCTTGCCTGAAAAGAAATAAATTCCATCGTTACATATTCGGAGCATTTGAGTCTTGGGTAATGAAAGTGTAATCCCTCAATATTTCTAGCTCATTAGACATCACCAATAAACTATAAGATGATTTCAGAAAGAGATCATGAAATTAAATATGTGCTAGAACTTATGGATTGAAAAACAGCTATGAAGATTATGGTCCACCAAATAATTTAACCTTGCAAACATGACTAATTTTTCAACTTTGTTCATAGAAAATCATATTCTGTTGGATCTACATCATATTGCCATGAAATGATTTTCCATTTTGCTTTAGAAATGCAACAAGACAAAGAAAGAAAATTATGCATACCCAGTGAACAATATTCCATTCGGCACCATAATCCTCAACTGAAATAGGTTTTTTTCCAGAAATTAGTTCTAGTAGAACAACCCCAAAACTATAAACGTCGCTCTTGTCAGTGAACTGCTGACTAGCATAGTACCTGTCAGGGATAAAGATTAGCAAGCACAAAAACCAGATGTGCCAACCAAATCAAGCTGAATCAAAATGCATGAAACTGCTTACTCAGGATCAAGGTATCCGACTGTTCCACGAGCAACACTCGATACATGAGTAAGATTTTCATCAGCTCGTCTTGACAGACCAAAATCTGAAACTTTCGCCCTCATATTGATGTCTAGGAGAATATTACTTGTCTTTATGTCTCTATGAATTACACTCGGATTGCAACCAGTGTGCAAATATAGAAGCCCTAAAGGTGTCAGACACTGTGGTCAACGACAATTTATGCACTCACAAGATAGGAATCATAAAAGTTGAAAAACGTCATAATAAACCTTTAGCAGCATCCTCCGCAATCAGCAGACGAGATAGCCAATCCAAACTCTTCATCTTAACTGGATCTAGTGGGAAAAAAATTAATACTCCATATTATTAGTGGATGTGAAACAATTAATAAAATACAAGTAATGTGTGCGAACATACCATGAATATGATCTCTTAGGGTCCCATTGTGCATATACTCGTAAACAAGAATGCGTTGACATCCTTCTTCACAGTATCCAATTAAAGGTACCAAGTTTTTATGATGAATTCTAGACAACAAAGCAACCTGGATGTATATTCAAAGAGGATATTGAATTAGATTATGGATACATGGATGGATAGTGATGCATTGACTAACCATAACACCATGAGCTACCTTTTCAGAAACATCAAAGCAGATTTATTATGTAATTTGAACTATTTTTGTTTATGTCTTCAAAGAAAAGACATGAGATTCCTTCATATTTCTATGAGCCATGTATGCTAGTCAGTTACTTGCAGACTAGAAAGGTAGACTGGAGTGAAATTCTAAATTACAGAGTCAAGCAACCAAATTGCTTATTGGCAGACTACAAAATACTACCATAGCACCTCATCAAACAGCTGATTTAATTAAAAAAATTTGACGAATAAAATGATTCCTCTCTGATATAAAGCCACTATATTGGATGATGTCCCTCTAGCATAAAGGCATTGTCAATGATGGCTAATGAGTTATGGAATCCAAATTTCAGCCTCATTTATATTAGAACTACTATGATAGTATGTTGTTAATCCTCCGTTTCCTTCAACAAATCCCTACAACTTTACCAGGACTTGTACTGAGGAGGCTTCTGCATCCATCAACTCAGAATTTTGTATTTTAAAGAGGAAAAACAATTAGATAGATACACATATTAAAGAAAAAAATAAAGCACCATTTGGTTCGGAATCAAAATCAAAATCAAACTCAAGTTCAAGATTAAAATTAAAATACAAAAAGATAGTTTAGTCAAATTTTTAGTGTTTGCATGCTAGTGTGACTAATAAATGATTTAAGTTTTTTTTGGACCTTTATATCCTTAGGTATATTATTTATTGAGATTTAAATGATAAAAATAAAGATAGTATGGTAATTTAATTTTTTAAAACAAAATAAAGATGGTCTAATTATGTTTTTGGTGTTTGGATAATAGACTGATCAATATAGGATGATTTTGATTCGGATTCCGAACCAAATGTACTCTAAAGGATTACCTCATTAGTAAATTGTTGAGTTCCATGAGCAGATAAATCTGCTGAAATCTTGACTGCCACTTCTTTTCCATCTTTTAACTTTCCGTAATAGACGAGTCCAAAGCTTCCTTCACCAATCTTACTTGAGAATTTGCAGGTAGCTTCTTCTAGCTCAGCAAGTGGGACATGGTAAGCTAAATCCAGGCCTCCATCACCAAATAAGGATCCAGCTTGGAGAGAGTAGGGAATTGAAGATTTAGACACAATGTGCACTGAACTAACTGCATTGAGAACAAGACTATTAAATGTCAACAAGAAACTTAAAAAAAAAAAAGAAAAATTGTACATTTGAAGGAGAATACGTATTGGCCAAGCACTGTATTGAAATTAAGAGTACATACTTTTTTCATTGCTCCCATCATGTAACAGATTTCTTCGATGTCTCCACAGTATCCAAAGACTTCCTAGTAGCAAAATTGAAAAGATGGCCAATGCTCCAAAAATAGGGACCAGTACTGATCTTAGAGTCTTCTCATGCTGTCCCACTAATTTTAAACCATGGTTACCATCATAGCTGAAAGGAAGTCAACATACATGCAGTTACAGGTTGCACAAAAGTTTTGAAAGACAAAGCCAAGAATATATTGTTAAATAAAGGATGACCAGAATCAGTTGGATGTCTCTATCTGCTTTTGCACCCCAGCTATGAAAAGTGGTCATCAGATTTTAGGAACTTAGTAGTGAAAAATGCCAAAAGAAAAGGGTGGCCCAAGTGAACTGACATGATATGAATTACACAATTTTTCTAGGAGTGAATGAATTGAAAAGGAACCTATGAGAGACTTGAGGCATTTTTAACTTCTTCTGTACCATAAGTAATGGCATAAAATGTGTATAACAGATTGCCAGCAACTTACTTGAATATAACTTTTCCGCTCAATAATGCTGGAGGTATATCCCCACTTAGACAGTTGTTTTGTAAATACCTGTCAGATTTCACATTTTTATTACCATTTAAAAAATCATTCGCATACAAATTTAATACTGCTACTACATACAATTCACGTAAGCTTGGCAGCTCGCCTAAGTAAGATGGTAACTGACCAGTAAGTCTGTTGTTCTCCAGATGCCTGAGCAATTGCCAAGTCAAGAAATTGTAAAAAGAGAAGCATGATTTCATCTCATGATTAACTAGAATTGAGATAAATATTTAGAAGCTCAAATATAGGCAACAACTTACAAAACAGTCAAGCTACTAAGACTACTCATGTCTGGGATAGATCCAGTCAAGGAATTGCCATCTATCCACCTGAGAAATCACTCACAATCAGAGATCAAATATTAGTCATCAAAGTTAAAAGAAAACCTGGAGCTTAACAGGATGATGTACAATTCTGCTAATTGATCCATCTGTGTTATTTCTGATGGTATTGCACCAGTTAAGTTCTTTCTTGACAAAAAGCTGCCATGAGGAGGTAGATTTCGAAAGTTAGCAACTATATTAACTTCCCACTATGTAAGCATGTTGTCTATGAGAACCCATTAGGTGATTACATTTTTATGATCCTTGGAGGTCTGCTGGAGCTGCAGTTCAACCATGTCCAACTAACTGGGGTACAAGGATCACCATCTTCATCCTTCCACTCCCCCTGTGTAGCCATAGAGTAAAGCGCAGCCAAAGCAGCAGCTTCCAACCAGAATAAAAACCAATGATCAGCTTGCGTTGACAAAGTACCTTGAATCTCAAAAGTAACAACTAGTGGGTAGAAATATCAAATCCAAGATCTATAAGAAGCTAAATCAGACGAAAGTTTTCCAATCTAATACCATCTTTGGAATCCGTCATTGGAAAGATCTGCACATATTTGCTAATTTCAATTGCATTCAACAGAGGGCCACGAGTTGAATCCCATGTCTTGGAAAATGCAAATGAAAGAACAAAATCCAGGGAGATATTCATATAACTGGGTTCGTAGAGAGCATTACTTCCATTGGCATTCTCAGCAATATTGACAACAATATTGTTATAGCCAGGCACATAGGGCTGCTGCATAGTAAATTTTCTGGTCTCATTCTTTGCTATATCTTCAATCTCAGCTAAATATGCATAAGCTCGAGCATTTGCAGGGAAGCCATCAAGGTTTAGCCTATATGAAAGTCTTCCCTTTGTTCCAACCACAGCAGTTTGCATCACTTTAACTGGTGGATATTCTCGCAAACTGGTATTTATGGTCTTGGCAGTACTAATTCTTTTTGTCCCAGCAGCAATGCCCACGAGATAATTTTGCCTTCTATCAAGATCAGATTCCCATATTCGATCATAAGGGTCATCAGGGTACCTATTCCAAAGAAAATGAAATTATTATTGTGATATGTTGTAATTGTAGCTCCCGACAAGTGCCAATAGTAATTCTGCAGAAATTTAGGCAAACAATAAAGATGATTCAGAAGTGGAGAAACACTTCCAAAATTGACTTGCAGTAGAACAATTTATGGCGCAATTTGTTGCTCCAGGATGCAGATCAAAAAGAAACAAATGAACTGCTTTTGGGTTGAGGGAAACTGGCAAGAATTTCTTGAACCTACTGGTCTCCTTAGTTTAGACTGTTCACAGATGAAGTAAGAAAAATGGCTGCAATTTTACAATTACACAGTAAAAACAAACATGAAAAATGGGTCCAAAGATTACCATGCAAGACTAGTTTCACAATGGCACAAACCTTATGGGATCACCGCTCAGAGCTCCAAAATTTATTCTGGCAGCAACCTTGAGGAAGAAATCATCCTCATATTCTGTAGCATACATTGAAAGATTTAGAGGCCGCAATTCCAGAGTTGATATGAAAGGATAACCTGTGGATGCACAACATAGGCAGACTTGAATAGAAGTAGATGGTGCCCTGATGATCAGTTCCTCAACATATATCCTAGAAGCATCCTTAATTGTTATAGTGGACCATTGCGTGGAATCCATGTATAGCTGGAACATTGGGTATGCATCGTTAGAATTAGATTCTCCATAGAGAAATGTTGCTCGTACCAGGTATCTCCTTCTTTCAATGGTGCTTAAAGTATAACAGTACTTCTTGTTATCTGCTGGGAAATATCTGCTAACTTTATATTGCTGCCTTGTTTCATTGAAATTCCTCACATCTACCACCTTTCCATGTTTCATATAGTTAGCATCTGAAACCCAATTCAACCTGGTACTTGGATCAGTGTAGTTGCCTATTCCTCCACAATCTATACTAAGAAAATCTGCACATTAAAGCAGTAAAGCTTCATTTCAGGAATTGACTGTTGAAGCAATTAAATATTAAAATTTTATGTTTAATGAAAAAAGAAGCAACAGTGTTGAAAGATTGAAAGTTAGCATTTAATTTTGTTGAATTTGAAAGATTATACACTACAGCAACAAGGTAGAAAATCAGTCAGTTACAGAGAACTGTGTATAGCTTCAAGTTCAATGTTGTGAATCAAAAAAACAAGACAAAAAAAATTAGCCTAGTTTTCTTCTCTACTGCCTATACTGCCTATACCATTTCAGTCCAAATAAAACTTATGTGATGCCTATGCTGAATATTTTTCAAACCCATCTTAGACAGATAACACAGCCAATTCAGGAGTGGAAATTATCCAAGTTGCACAATCGTTATCTTCATGGATGCTTAAAGAACATAACGACATGAGAAAATTCCTTAAAGGATTCCTTTCCATAAATATCGAAAGCAGCATACGGCCATGGGCCCTGGGAGTTGGCACTACAGTTTCCTGAGCATTTTCATAAATGTTGATGGACCTAACAGCAATTCTTTGCAAATAATAGCATATTTTTATGGTTGTAGAATCTGTAGTGGCTCCAAAGTACTATCTTGATTTCAATCCAATTCAAAGCTTCTCTGCTCCCTTTGTGTTAATATTCAGCACACAACTTTTAAGGCTCATTGGAATGAAAACATTAATTTCACCTTCCTGAAAGTGTAAAAGAATTTACAAAATTGAGTAAGACATGATCAAACCAATAATGTTTTTGTTCCAATCCTGATTCAAAGAGAATAAAAGAGTGGTTGCAAATCAAGTTTAACAAACAGTTTTTGCAATTTCACCACATTGATATAACGTAGAGGAAATTACGGTAGCAAAATTATCTAAACCAAAGTGAATTACTAAATGAAGGAATGTTTCATTTTCTGCGCCTCGATAGTGTCCTTTGTTAAAAATAAACGATCTCTAACTAAGCCAAAGAAATGTTTTGTGTTGCGAACCAACGGAATCAATAACATAAATAGAACCAGAAAGCAATGGAACAAATCCACAGCTAGATGAACGAAAATTTGTTTGCTCACATCTAAAAAAAATGGAAATTCATGGCATGCTACATATACAATGAATATAAGTGACAACATCCGCAATCAAACGATTAAAAAAACAGTAAAATTTACGCCGCTAGCTTGCCTATACATATAAAGTCAGCGAAAAACATACCTCTAACTTGGCCATACACCGAAGATATCAGAGATAAAAACAAAACCAAGGAACAGCGGGAGAAATCCATGAAAGTAGAAGGCAATGTCGTCTGTTAACATCTGACCTAAACAAGAACGATGCGCTACGTATATAAGGATTCAAAGCACAAAAAGTATAATCAAATGCTTGAGAAAAAGGAATGAAAGCGAGGACTTGGGACCCACTTCGCACTGATGCTGTGCTCTTCCGCGCCTTGGAATATCTTTTTCTCAGACACGATTCCAGTTCAAAGGTGACTATTTTTTGTATGCATCAGAATTTTATTTGCCTGCGCGGACCACATTTGAAGTGACTTTTATAAATAAACCCATGACTTCTTCCTTATTATAACTAGACTGATTTTCAAGTATAAATTCGCTTTCAAGATAACATTCCAGCCGTCCATTCTGTCTCGGAATGCAGATTATACCGTTTCCCAATCAGACATCTCGTTTCCCACGTATGAACGAGTATGAACAAGATTACAGGTTTGGCCAAAAAAAGCCAGAAAAAAGGGAATAAAGGCATTCTTTATGTAGAACTTACTCTTTTTCCCTTTTTGGTTTTTGTTTACAACCCTGCGTTTTGGTTTCTGTCATCATCTTCGACCCCAAAAAAATAAAATGAGATAAAATTTTATTACCAATTTCATAATTCAAAAGCCTTTTCAGGCATTCTCGCGGACGCCTTATTAGAGAACAGCAGTGCACAATTAAAAAATAAAAAAAAAAAATAAGAAAAACAGGAAACTGATGAACCAGGCCCACTTAGGACGACCACTAGGCCTGATATAGGCCCATGAACCAGTTGTGTCTGCTGCTTTCGATCTCGTGGCGCAGAAAACTTGTGAGCGAACAAACAGGAATTCATGAAACACGATTCCAAACGCATGCCTTTCTCAGTGCAAATCGTCAAACCGTCAAGTGATCTGTGAACTTGTCAATGAAGAAAAAAAGGCAATTCCTTTCTCCGTGTTGTCAGAGACAACTGGGAGAATGAATGATGAATCACACAACAAGAAAACAAAGAAGATAATAGAGAAGAACAGTAACTCATATGGAAACCATGAGCATTGCTTCGTTTCCTTTGAATTTTTTAGGGTAAAACTTTCTTTTGGTGACATATCAAGTATGCGAGAGGTCACTGTTTGAACCTTTTGATGCAAAAAATTCGTTTGGTTCATTCACATGCTAATGGCATGGAGGTGCCCATCCCTGATCTGTGCAGCAATGTCCTTGACAGGAAAACCAGAAGAACCTCATATCTTCATAGCCACATGAAGTCATTGCCTTCTCTAATTCTCCTTCTTCCACATCGTTGGTGATGTGTGAAAGAACATTATCGACCCCATACGTGATACGTGAACAAAACGAGGCTCAAGTATATTGAGCCATGGTTGCTTGGTATCCCATATACATCCGCAGCTCAGGTGGCAACTGCCTTTGTGACAATTTAAAAAAATAGATTTGCCGCAGTAGTTATGATAAAGTTACTCTCAAAAACAGAATCAAATTATTCCAAAACCATATAAGAAAGAGAGCAAGTCACTCATGTATTCTCTCTCTTTCTTTTTCCCTTTCATGAGAATACTTTTCTCGAAGTTACTGTTTGATTGGAGGGTTCAAACACTAACTTAAATATTGAAGTATCTTCTTAGATAATTAGCTAATGAATAGTTTTATTATTTTTGTAAAGTTCTGGACTAACTAAAGAGAGACTCTACTTTTCAATCAGAATTAGACAAATATAACACTCGTGAGTTTATTATTTTGCTCGAGGATATCATGTGCGTTCATCTCAGGAACACTTGCTCTGATCACACGGAATACATAGGGTTGTATTTGCCTGCTCATTATCCGTCGTTTTTGTTTCGCAGAGAATATCGAGTTGTTATATACAAAATTAAAGATAATCAACAATTTGTTTCCCTAAATACTAAGAAAAAATATTTGTATAATGAGGAATATTTGCGATTTGAATCTAATGATATAATCCTCAAATCTGTTCAGTTAGGATATAACAAATTGGCCTAAACTAAATCTCAAAAAAATCCCTCATAAAAAGATAACTATGTTTTAAGAGATAATCATAATAATTTTTTTTAAAATTAGCGATATTATTTCTATAAAATATAATTTATAAAGATATAAAAATAAAATATCTCTATCTTGAATAGATATATGGCCTCTTACAATATCTTTATTTTATATATCGTACGATATGAAATAATTTGGTATATTTTATCTCAAAAAATCTCGTAAATTTGAATCCATCCAGAGTCATTCGATAATTATGTTGCAAATTAAATATAACAAACAAATAAAAGTACTGTTTGGTAATATTCCCGTAACATCCATAAATGCAAAGATTGAGAAAAAGCTGTGAAAAAAGCTCAACAAGTCACCATCTTGGCTTTTATGGCTTTTGCACTGCAAATGGGCCCGATTTTCCCTAAATGGATTGCACCACTTTTTGAAAGTATTACCCCATTTTCAGATGAAACAAAAAGCTTGAAATCTTGGTTTAGGTTTTGGTTCAAGTTAGGACCAGACCTTCGGTTTTCGTTTTGGCTTTGCATCACAGCATGCTTTGAAAATTGACATAGTCGTAATCTTTAAAATCAGGAACAAGCCAAAACCAAAACCGAAAACAAACAGTGAAATCAGTTTCCATGTCCTCCGTGGTGCACTAAAGAGGGTCCTCGTCTCATTTTAGAAGGTCGTGTAAAGCAGTCAAAAAGGCCAAGTTGCCCACAATTTCGAACAAACAAACGAGAACACATCAATACAACTAAATCGAACATTTTTTCAAAAAAAAAAAAGAGAAAAAGCATTGCCATGCAAACCTAATACAAACTATCTCACAAACTATTTCACAAAGAAATAAAGAAAAGAGTTCATTATTCCAATCTCATTCTTTGTTCATCATCCACTCCCTCCAACCATGTCAAAAGGAGTGGATGATCAACAAGAATCAGAAATGAAACAATGAACTCCTGAAAAAACGAAGAAAAAAAGATAAAAAAATAGGGACCCTAACACTATTTCTGCGACAAGATCAAACAGGAGCATCTGCAGAAGCAGCAGATACTTGGTTGTGCGACTCCTCCATCGTCTTCTTCATCTTCCTCAACCATTTCACCAAGCTCACCAAATACTCCCACAGATGAATTCCCACATAGAGTCCAAGGCCGGCGATAATCCCATTCGATATCGAGTATGTCAGCGGCATCAGCGCCATCGTCACGAACGCCGGCACGGCCTCTCCGGCTTCTGACCACTCCACCTCCTTAGCCATTTTCATCATCATCATCCCTACCACCACCAGCGACGGCCCAACCGCCCACGGCGGCACGCTCCTGAACAGCGGCGTGAAGAACAGCGAGGCAGCGAACCACACCGCCACCGCCATCGCCGTGATTCCCGTCCGGCCGCCTTCTCTAATCCCCGCCGTCGACTCCACATACGTCGTGACTGTAGTGGACCCAAGCGTGGTGCTCACGACTGTCGAGCTGGCGTCGACGATAAAGGCTCTGTACTCACCCTCGAACCCGCCGGATTCGCGTGTGAAGCCGCCGTACTCCGCCATGGAGTACATTGAGCCGGTGGTGTCCAGCACGTCGACGTAGAGCAGTGTGACCAGCGCCACCCAGACCTCACTTCTGTTGAAGCCACGGAAGCTGATCTTGCCGGCGGTCGATCGAATGATATGGAAATCTACCACTTTCTTAAAGTAGTCGTAGCCGGCGTCTCCGGCGGGGTTGTCGGGGAAGAAGGTGAAGCTGGTGTTTCTGATCCACGACAGCAATGTGACGAACACGATGCCGTAGATCATGCTCCCCTTGATATCCTTGGCAAGGCAGATGGCTGTGATCAAGAACCCGACCGCGCCGAGCCAGAAGGTAGGGCTGCGCATGGTGCCGCCGAGGCAGGCGCCGGTGATGGGGTCGGTCTCCGAGCAGGCGGTGAGGGTGACCAATGTGGAAGAACTAGGACCGACGAGGCCTAGACCCTGGTGGGGCTGCAGGCCGACGAAGGCGAGAAAGAGCCCGATGCCGGCGGCGGAAGCCAGACGGATGGACCGGGGAATCAGACGTGCTAGCTTCGACCGGAGTCCGAGGACCGAGAGTAGGAGAAACAGGCAGCCCTCCAGCATCACCGCCGCCAACGCCGTCCCGTACGGCACCGGACCGGAGCCGTGGATGCCGACCATGTTGAAGGTGAAGTAGGCGTTAGCGCCCATCGCCGGCGCCAGCGCCAGCGGGAGGTTGGCGAAGGCGCCCATGGCGAAGCTGCCGACGACCGCCGGCGCGACTGTGGCTATGACGAGATCATTCTTGATCCTGGCAAGGCAGGCCTGGTAGCCGGGGTTGGTCCGGAAGTCGCAACTCTTAGTGGAGGAGTCGGCGGCGGGGAGGTGATGGAGGGTGCAGTCGGCGGCGGAGCAGGGGCCGCCGGTCTCGGCGAGGATGGAGGAATTGACGGAGATGATGTAGACCATGGTGAGGAAGGTGGCGGTGCCGGCGCGGAGCTCCCGGGTGAAGTTGCTTTTGCGGGCGTCGAGCTTGAAGTAGCGGCCGACGGCGCTGTCGGCGACGGCGCGGTTGACGGAGTCCTCGCCGAGCCGCCATGCGTCCGCCGCCTTCCGCCATGAGCTCCGGCTCATCTGACCCAGCTTGGCACATGGCTCTCCTCCCATTTTGGTGTTCTCTGTGTTTTTTATTGTGCTTGTTATCATTTCCATGTCCATATATATAGGTTGGAGGTGAGGTTGTGAACGGGCCTGACTCGGGCCTAGTCTGGGCCGAGAAAGGCTCCCGAATGCCTTTTATTGACGATAAGAATGTACATAGAGAAATAGCTGTTGAGCAATTCATGTTTTTGGACATCATTTAAATGAGAAATTTAAAGTTTTTTAATATGTTTTAATCGAATACAATGTATGAGGACTCAAATCTATTAATAGTAACATGTCTCGATTTTCATTAAAGGAAGGAAACTTAGATTAATATTGTCAATATCATTTATAATTGGATTAATACATGGTGCGAAAATAAACAAAGGTTGTGATCAGAAAAGAATGCAAAGTAACATAAAAAACTTACGTGATTTAACTTAGTTAATGACCTACGCTGGCCTATCGGTAAAGAAACAAAATTAATTTTCATTATGATCAATAGTGCTAATTAATAGTAGAGTAAAAAAAATATTATCTTATTTCATAGTCATTTTACATTTTAAGGTTTTGATAAATGGTGCTATTTATTGGAAAAATCGCGAGCCTTCTGAGCCCTCATCAAGTCCGCGAGTTTTGTCTATCGATTGTTCATGAGGCGAGGAAAGGAGGTGGTGGTGATCGTGGTGCGCCGTGATAAGCCATTACAATGGCGAGGCATGCATACATGTAATAGGACCAGAAAGCTACTGGTGTTGCAGCTGATGTCTCCATAAATGAAGGATTTGGAGGGGAGAGAGAGAGAGAGAGAGTCGATACTCGACACCAAAATCTCGTAGTACTTCCATTGGGCTGCCATGCAAAGATATGTACTCTTATTGGATCATATCTACCCCGAGATATTGGATTCGGGAGGCCCTGCGGATGAACAACAAGGTTCTCAGGAGACGTAAATGTTAGAATCTGAGGTTCTGAGTCACCCAATAAATGTTTGATGATCGATGCATATCAATTTATTGATATGCAGCATGAGATTCAAGTATATTTTTATTCATATAATTGACTTTTCTTCCCCCCGAGTGGTGCCTTATTCAATGCAAGCCAGATGCCACTGCAAAACCAGTACTCCCTGCCTGCATTGTTGAGGTGACAAATTCCTACACAATCTGTTAACTCGACATGGAGTTTTACAGCTTTGATGTGGACGTAACCGGGTTAGGATCGCAAAAAGAACATTCCGGTTATGATCTTTAGTTTATCGTTTGAGAGTTGAGCTTCTGATTGGGATCATCGTATGCTCGCCCTGCCTCCAAAACCCTAACAAGGAAGAAGTGTTAAGAAACCATTGAAATCAAAACCTTTTTTTGGTTTTTCTGTAACCTCGATTGACTCGCAAGGATTCTACCTTCTGATCTTATATTTTTCCCAACCACTCCTGTTCATTATTCTATTGATGCGAACCACAACAAAGGGCAACAGGTCGCAGCACGCGCGAGCTGAGTGACCATAACTTTTAAGTCCTTGAGGCACTGAAAAAGCTTATCCTTTTGAGAAGAAAAGAGAAGAACCCTAAAAGAGAAGAGAGAGAAGGCTTTTCTTTTAGGCCAGAATCCAAGGCCTTTACATTGGAATTATTAGCTTTTGGGACTTTTAGGGCATTGTTTATGGTGTTAATCCTCATCATTCCACACTAATACAAGGGCTAATTTTAGGACAGTCCAAATATATCAATCAAGTTAATTTAATCGACTGAACATCAAATTATTCTCAAAATTTAAATTTATAAAATATGAGTTTTTTTTTTATTATATATACCAAATTTTATTTATTTAATATCTAATATAGAATTAATCCATCTTATCTTAAAAACACTCATGGACTTGTTCGTGTGACGATATTTATTACAGAATATTTATCATAATAGTAAGTAAACATGCAAAATTACTGCCGAATATGAAATGGAATTAAAAAAAAAAATTGAAAACAAAACGAAGATATTGAAAACCAAAATCATTAGTTTCTGAGACTTTGGAGAATGTTAAAGATAAGATTCCCTATCATTACATAGTGATACTTTGGTTCAAACACAGATTTAAGTTGAGCTCATGCTGTGTTTGTTCCCCTCCTTCAAAGAAGATTAAGCTTTCTCTTCTTTTTAGGGTTTGCTAAGGACAATGATTTCACCACCATGGATTTGAAGGCTGTGGTGAAGTTTAGTCCCATTGCTGTTGAGCATTTGCATGTGAAGGCCGCATATTAGGGTTAGGGCAAATCACCTTTCTAGCTTTCAAGCATTTCTATGGAACCTAGGTTTAGCCAAGGTGAATTTAGCATCAACGATGGAGATTGATCTTAGTTAGGGCGGTAAATTAACGGGAAGCCGGGCCGGGCTTGAGGCCCAACCTATTACTCCAATCTCATTTTCATATTCCTCCTATAAATTTTGAATTACAAGAGTTTAGTTTGTAGTTAGTATATCTGCATAAACTCCCGGAAATCTTCGTTGTATAGAGATATCTCCTAATGCTTAGAGCAATTTAAGCTTAGGGGTTGTTTGTAAATTTTTCTCAATTCCTTGGAGTTTTTTGCAAGTGTAGCTGTATAGGTATATTTTTGCATTTGCTTGCATCTAAAGATAGTAATTTACAAATATGAACAGTATATGGAGTTGTGTTTTGTCAATACATGAGATTTTGGGGTGTAATATGCAAAAAGTTATGAAGTAATTAAAAGATAAAAGATGATTCAACTCATAATGAAATATATAATGAACATCAAGCAAGAGGGCGTCAATATATACATGCCACAAAATGCAGGGTGCATTTATTTGTTTCATAGTTATTCTTTGCGATTTGATAACTTAATTGGATATCTGTATGAACTTGAAAATTTTTTATCCATGTCACGCACATGAATCAAGTAAAAGAAGATGCATTATTATGTACTAGATTAGTTCAATACATCCTTGACAAAAATGACATCCGACTACAATAGAGGACTCTGAATCAAGTCCATTGCAGCTGGAATCCATAAAGCAAGAGTTAATGCAAATTAAATCAAACCGTAGGACCAAGTTAGTACTCTCTGTAGATTTAATTCGTTGGAAGCTCTTTGCTTTCGCCACCAAATTATCAGTCAGA
The DNA here is from genome assembly GCA_005019695.1 of Trichopus zeylanicus subsp. travancoricus. Taxonomy (NCBI): domain Eukaryota; kingdom Viridiplantae; phylum Streptophyta; class Magnoliopsida; order Dioscoreales; family Dioscoreaceae; genus Trichopus; species Trichopus zeylanicus. The sequence goes on from RXID01014326.1 coordinate 684,749, forward strand.
TTATCACCATGTGGAAATGCGCAAGATAGCTGGGAAAAGAAATTGTTAATTGTGCTTCTTGTATTGTGGAAGTATACGATGGCTTGGTGTTCGGCCTTGCCTTTCCGCAGAAAGTTTCGATCCGTCAGTTGGTGTAGGAGCTGAAGGCAGTAATAGATTTGTGGAGTTGCTTCTTCCGAGCTTCGGAGACCGAGGACATGTTAGTGGAATCTGCGTTTACATACCAAAAAATAATTTGGGAAGCAAGCAAACATCAAGTCTCAAGAGAAGTTGGACTGAAAACTACTTGCCAATCTCAGATTGTGCAGAGCATACAAAGACTCAAGGTACTCGTAAAGATTTAAATCTCCCTAGAAAACAATCATCTCTATAGTTGTTAACTTGTAAATATTGAACATATGTACAACGGGTACAAGGCAAATGCCAAAAGCGATTGAAATAAGCTTCACAGGATCTATAGTTTGCAGACTTGAAGTTTCCTGTAGAGATACCAAAATTAATTACTAATTCATCTAAAATTATGAAACCCTAGAGATACAGCCTACTGATTTAAACATCACTGTTCATAAGCTCTTGTCCCCAGTTTGACTTCTCAGTCATTTTATTTAGTACAGAATCAATTTGTGTTGTTTACAATACTGTTACCAGCTTTTCATAAATTTTATCCTGGTACTCCACATAGAAAAGCACTTCAAGGCGCGCATGACAAACTTCTTTATGTACAACCAAAAAAAATTTCTACATCACTGTTAATAAATTCTTGTCCTCAGTTTGACTTGTCAATCCTTTTCTCTAATACGAGATTGATTTGTGTTACTTTCACTACAATTACGAGCTTTTCATAAACTTCATGTGGTCCTATGCATTATTACACAACAAGAACTGATGCAAGACATGCATTCCAAACTTCATGTATAAACAAAACATCTGCATTTGCTTTTTGTGTTCCATGTGCAGAAATGACCCTCACAAAGCATTCTGCAGGGCTCTCAAGATACCTCTCGAAACCCATACTTCCCATGTTCCAAGGATCAAGGAGCTTCTGAATGTGGACAAATATGATGGTCATGAAAGTTGTTAACAACCAAAAGGAACTTACGAGAATGAAAGATTGCTTCCTAGTTCCTGGTTGTCAAAGAGGATACAAAGACTCAGGATTCTATACTCCGCATTCTACCATATGGGGAACTCCAGATTGTTCAGATGTAGGCATCTTTAGTTAGAATTAGAGCTGAACTAGCAGTCTATTATAAAAAATTGCACAGCCCGTCTGCTAAATGCAGCCATACAGCAGTGCACAAGAAGTTGTAACTAAGAGAACCGTTACAAAGTATGCTTGGTTTGCAAATAAGCAAGAAAAATAAGATAAACATTACCTTTTTTACATCATTTTTGTGCAGCTCTAATTTTGTTGAGAAATCTGGCATTGGCCTTGCCTTAAAGCAGAAGCTCTGTCGCAGTTTAGCAAATCCACTTTCAGCTTTGTCCTGAAAATAATTGCAACTTAACCATTCAAAAGGCTCAAATTTTGGTGTGAACAATGAAAACTAGGCAAAAACATCATATGTAGAAATGATCTTAACACCAGAAGAGCCGTACAATGTATAAGATGCTATTCAACAATGCATGCCAGAGAAAAAAGAAATAAACTCTGATAGGAAACAAAAAGTGGAAGTACCGTAGCTTTTCCTTGTAATTGAACCTTTTTCACATCCTTCGGCTCCAGTTTCTCTTGCAACCTAAGGAAAGACTGAAAGAACAATGAAAAGACGATATATCAGTTGATAATGCTTCATGAGACTAATAATATCTTGTTAAAATTGCGAATCATATGTGATATCAAGAACTATCAGAATATGATTTATTGGTGGTCTTTTATATCTGAAGATATCGCTACATAATAGCTTGCCTCTTTGCGTTTTATGGGCTTCTCATTGGTTCTATGGCTAGTCAAAGATGATGCATTCTGCCCATCTGCTGTTGTTCCTTCTGTGATTATAAGTCTTTTGCAACTGGTACATATACAAAGATTCAGAAGAATCAAATTTCTCATTGATATATTTTGAAAATGAACGTTCGAATGTGAGTGCAGATTAACACTAACTTGCTTGAAATTGTTTGGACCTCAGCAACCACTTTTCTTCTCCCAGAAGGTGTTTGTCCTGGTGAAGTCGTAAGCCTGAGATTAAGTCAACACATCTAAACATGATCAGCAATGGAATAATATCATTCCCCATATGCATCAAAAGCACAGTATAAACTTCAAACATACAAACTAAATTGATATTCTCAATTATAGATTCATCCATCTGCAGACTTCATACTTGAACTATCACAAACAAAAGCACACCTAATACCTTTCAGTGTTTGTGGTACTGGAAGCAAGCTTCGCCACACTCTTGCAAGGTGCCTGTATATAGTTGTTTAAGCCCGAGTTAGCGAAACAACCAAGCATCCTCCAAATATAATATATTCAGGGTTGCAGGGAAGCACCCTAATTGGTGTTTTACGAGGGTGCAAACAATCTCGAGAAGCCTTTGAGGAGTTGCTGGAACCTTCAAATTGTCTAACCTTCTCAAGAATTGATGGAGCTTTGATAGAGAATGGGTTAGCATCTCCCTTTGGATGCTTGGATAAATTCATTGACATATGCATTGATTTTGAAGTGGCTCCCTTTCTCTCAACAGAACTTGTTGCAGACTTGTTAATTAGAGTGACACTGTTTTCTTTTGCACAACCCACGGAAAACACATGTTTAACTGGAGAAGAGAGCTTGGATACTTGGGAATTTGCACATCTGGATGGCCTCAAATGAACAGGTGATTTGGATCTAGAGATTCTTTGCTTCTTCTCAGCAGAATCTCCATCCACGTGGTTAGCAACATAACTTTCCTGGAAGCAGAAACAAATCTTTATATGTATCTAAATTACACTAAAAAATGACCAGGAATCACTTTACAGCATGAGAAAAACATGATCAGTACCTTGAATGGAATCTTTTCTGTTCGGCTGGCCCTGTTCACCTCCATCGCCGAAATCTTGCATCGATTTTCAATATCTTCTACTGTATCTGGTATTTGAATCATCGATGGAGACTCTGCAACGACTTCATCTTCTACCACCAGCCCTCTTTCCTCTTCCATCTCAATTTCCGAATCACACCTTTCGTCATCCAAGTTTGATTTATCAGGACTTGGCATCTCAACTTCCTTCCCTTCATTTCCATCCACCTCTCTCGTAAATCCCATAATCAAGGCATCCGATTGGTCTCCGCTTTCTTCATTACTTTCACCCTCATAAATACCTCCCTCCATGTTAATCGCTTGCTCAACCAGTGCTTCAGCCTTCTTCCGAGCAGCCATCTTCTTATAATGCGCTTCAAAGAAGGCTTTCTTCTGAGCAACCGAACCGGGCCTTGAGTACTTCTCAGCCTCTTCCAAATACCTATTATGGCGGAACGACGACCATCTCCCCCAGTCCAAAGATTCTGACATAAACCTCCCAAAAGATACTGATTCTCCAAGAAAGGAAACCGGGATCGCCTGCAGCATCAACAATTCCTCACCTTTTCAAACTAAATCCCATCATCCACTCACTCAAACAATTTAACAAGCAATTCAAGAACATATAAAAAATAGTAGAGAGAACTCCAAAGGCATTCTAAACAAGAACATGAAACAAAGAGCAAGAAGCGATCTTTTGATGTTTATCTCTCTCACAAATTGATCTCATCTTCTCTTTCAAATCAAACCATTAAAGAAAGAAAAACAATTCAAGAAACTAGCGGAGCAACGAAAAATGGAGCTTAAAAACTGAGAAAAAAAAAAATCGATTCCTACCTCTCTTTCGCCAGCGAAGCTCTGCATTTCGAGATAACTTGTCTCAGAAAATATCGAGATCAAGATGATCCCTAGCTCTCTTCCTCTTTTTTTTTTCCTCTCTTGAAAGGGATTCGAAGGCGGAAAAAAGGGAGCAAAAAGGAGTGACCTTTAAGGATAGGCCGCGCGTGGCATTTGAAATATTTTGGTTGTGGGCCCGAGGGCTTTTAACGGTCGGATCCCAACGTCTATATTACTTTTTCAACATGATTTTTTTTCCATATCGAAAAAACTTTATTTTTTTGTTTTATTTTCATTTTTTGGGCCAGGACCAGAAATTATTATTTTTCATATTCACAAGAACAGAATTTGAATTCATAATTATCTGTCCTTTGTTGAATTTGAATTATTGTTTCTATTTTGCAATAACATGTTTAAGTTATTCGTTTTATTATTATTATAATTATAGTTTTTTGCCTCAGTCGTCTACAGCAGAAGGGTAGACTGAGAATAAAACGAGCAAAATATGTTGCGAGATCTGGACATCACCTGCTTTGAAAATAATGGAGAAAATTATAACCACTGAAACAGCGCCAATATTTGGTGCATAAATATGGAGAAAACTAAAACTGCAAAAATAGTTTTTCGCTAGAGATGAAAAAAAAAAAAAATTTTGTTTTTTACCTTCTGAGTTGAAAAAGGGAACAAGACACAAAAAAAGAAGGTAAAAAAGACCATGCTTGAAAGAAAATAATTACTACTTTCCATAGTTACAATTCTAAACAGTCTGCTTGTGAAACATCCAACTCGTGTTTTGGTTTTAGCCGCCTTATAAATTGACTTGCATCTTGGGCCCCAAAATATAAAATGATTGTCTGTTGCCAAACCAAATAAGCCAAACAATACAACTCAAAAATACAAAAAAAGATTGACTCAAAAATAATAGAACATACTACGAGTACTAATAATATTATTTTTCGATATACAAATTACAAAGAAAACTAAAGCACTCAGGACTCAGGATCAACCCTCCTGTTGAAATGGTCTCAAAAATGCTTTGCAAAAGTGCTATTTTTGAGAGTTCCGTGATTTGGTTTTCTTATTTCCTCTTCTTGATGAGCTACTTTCGGCCTCTTGCTCTTCTGCCTTCTGGTCTGCTTCTAAAATGGTAAGCTGTAAAAAAAATATATAAAAAATTAGATGATAACATGTGAAAAACCAATCACTGTACAATGACAAGAAATTTAATTTTTTATCAATTAGACCTCATCCAGGATTGGTTTAAGCTCCCTAAAGCGCGCCTCGGCAAGATCAAATCCATCCTTGCGGAGTTCCTGTAGTGATACGAAAAATATTGCCATTATTATCATGGCAGAAGAAAATTTTGGAACTCAAATTCATGCTAAATGACAAGCAGAAGACAATAACTTAATTATCATGAAATTGTTTAAATGTGTTTTGCAATGACAGTGTGTATCATAATTTGAGCTTGATCTTTACAACTCTCCTCCAATATTCTGTTTATTTGTACAAAAACATCTTTAAATATAACAAAAGAGTAACAAGATGGAAATGAGAATTTCAAGGAGAATAAAAATCACTCTTAGACATCATTCAAAAAATAGGCATAATTATGCGAACAAACTATATTTGGATGTAAGAATTGACCTTTCCGGTGTGTTGTGTGTGCTCATGAGCAGCCATTTGCCAATACATACTGGTTCTTCTATAGAAGTCCCTCAAAGATTCACCAGGCTATTCAAACGATCAGGAGTGTAAGTTCAAAGAAGAATGACAATCCAATCTCTGACAGACTTAAATACAACCAATGAAATAAAAATTGAGTAGTTCAAAGTTGGGAAATAGAAATCATAAATTTATTCCCAAAGTAAAAGAAACTTCATCCCTACCGCAATGAATGAACAAAGAACAAAACTAGAATACCAAAACCTTCAGTGTTACATCAAAGTGATTTCAAAATCAGTAATTTCAACACCAAATCAAGGAACAAGGGCATGAACTAGATTTTTATGCAGCATGCAAAACACTTAGTCAACAAGATGCAAAAGGAATTAGTATAGTCTTCCATGATTCGAGACAACTGATCCAAATTTTGCTATCTACTTATTGATCATTTCATTGTTCATTTACCTCTGGACCTACTGAACCAGATCAAATTGGCTACATTTATAAGTAACAAATCTTTTAGGGGGTTTCTGTCATATATTCAACTGATACAAAATGAAAAACATTCCAATATCATATTACTCAAGAAGTAGCACATAGATTTGGAAATTAGAGAAAAAATGCATTGCAGTAAATAATAGAAAGGAATTAGTGAATCTCCTAACGAGTAATTAGCCACCAAACTAATAGATTTTGGACCTAAGATGAACTAGGCACTACAGACCTACCACAATGAATTGGCATCTTCAGTCAGAAGGCATAAAACATTAGACACACAAATACCATGTGCATAACTAAATACCAACTAAATACTGAGACCAAAACTACTGAGATTTACAGAGGTTTCTTTCAATATAAGGAAAAAGAGTACCATTGGAGTTCTTTGTGAATCTGAAAGTCCAAGGGTGACTCTTATCTGCTCTATCCTTGCACGTTTTTCTTTTCTTCGAAGATTCTTTTTCTCCCCTTTCAAAACAGAAACAGCACTCTCCATATCCAGTTTGCTATCACCATCATCCTCGGACTTATGACATGCCAAATGTAGAATGGTTAACAAAGAGTATAAATTCCAGCATATGGTTAACGTGTTAAATCAAAAAATTAACTCAGCAAATGAGCAGGAGTAGTTTGCAAGTCCAAAGGGCACAGAAGTGATAACTGAAGATGACAGCTTTAAAAGAGTTAGATGGCAAGAAGTTGAACAGAAAGCAAATGGCAAAAATAAAAACAAAAGTTGGCACTGAATGATACACAAAGTGAGTGGAAGTTTCATAAGAACGTGTTTGTGCAAATGTGAGGACATCTACATTTGCAAGAAATCATGTTTCAGATTTCTTATAATGGCAAACAACAAATTCTGGCTGCTATATTAAAGTCTATATAAAGCACTGTTGCTACATGAAAGGATACCATCCTGAAGCAATGGAATTTCACAATAGACCGTCAGCATTAATCCAAGATAACTGGAGAATTAATTAGATGACATTTTCTTGCAACATTAAAAACCCAAAGAGAAAGGATTCAATACAGTGGGCCAGTAGATTTTGTTGTGAACTGCATCAGCATGGCAACAACAAGAGAAGCACTCAGCAATTGAGAAATTTGTGACAATCAGACAGAAATAATGGACCAAATATATGGCTGGTATTTTTGGCAATTAAACATAGATGGTAGAATTTGATATGATTACTATTGACTGGAAATCTCTGTCAGTAAAAGGGAAAGGACAATCAGAACAATAAACTTGATCTACTAAATGAGCTGCCATAAGAAATTTACTTGAGTGTCATTCTCATCATCATCTGTTTCATTGCTATCACCTCCAGAATCATCTTCCTCCTCATCAGTCTCATCCTCATCCTCCGAAAGTTCAAGCCATTCAGACTCAGAAGCCTGTGTTTTAGGACGCAAGATTTAAGTTAACAACAAATATGTAAAATAAGTCAAGACTATATACCCCTAATATCCAAAGGTAAGCAACAAACCGGTATAATGCACTTCCATTCATCAAGCTTGCTGAGGTTGAGAGAATGTAGGTCATCAAGGGTAATTTCCCGGTCTCTCACTTCCATCATGCCTCCATACAAGTACAGTGTATCTCTTCCTGACACCATGCAAGAATTAATACGCCCACAAGGCTTCACTGCCTGCAGTTTTAAACATATTGGAACTTGAAACAAACATATGGGTCTTGTGTATAATAAATATAAGCAGTTGAGTGCAACCAACCTCTAATGAAGTGGACATTTGTGAGTCAGAATTAACAGTTAGACCCTGCACATCTGACAACTTGGATGGAGCAGTTTTATTAAAACCAAGTGTTTTGGCACGATGGTTTGAAACTTCCTTAATGTTACACTGCAAATCAGGATCTTCATAATCGTCCATGCTCTCATCTCCATTATTTTCCATGGATGTATCTATATTGTTTCCACCACTGTTCACAGAAAGATCAGAATCCTTTGAGCAAGTATGCTTCTTAGAACCTTTTGCCTAGAATAAAAATCAAATATTCCATATAAGAAATATGCTCCCAACAAAGGAATACCCTAAAAATCTAAATATTCAGTATGAAATGTAGATCAAATTGCAAAAGAGTCGCAAAGAGTATGAAAAATAACATAACTGTTTATTTTTGGAGAAAAAAATCCAAATATTCTTCCTAGTTCGGCCCTTTTGTGTGTGTGTTGGTTGGTTGTTTTGTTGGGGGTGGGGGATGATTGGCTGGAAAAGCGTAAAACTTTTCTTGTTCCCAGGAATGCAAGTGCCTATCTATATTTATTGCTAAAGTCCTCTTATCAAGCAGCCAAAGCATTAAGAATAAGATGGAGAAAATTTACAGCATACCAGACACTACCAATAAAAACCATCGGTTTGTTCTGTGTAACACCTATTTCACAAATTTGACCCCAACAGTTAACAGGCCTATAATTTAGATTTTTTTTATATCAGGCTTATGATTTTGATATGATGCCATAATGCTTGCAACAAGGAGATTCTAATTTAAAAGCAATACCCAACATTCACTTCTGCTGCCATAACTTAGAGAGTATATGCCATGAAGCTCATACCAAACTTCAAATAGAAGTTCTTCATATGGATGAATTACACTACTATTTAAGAGCTGATACCATAGAAATATTAAAAACAAATAATACACAAACTATAAGCATGCCAAACAATCATTTAGAGAAAGTTAATCACAGAGATACTCTAGACTAGAAGTGGCACCTTTTCTTTATTGGACTTGTCCTTTCTTAGCTCCATAGGATACCTAAACAATAAACGAGAAAAATGTTAAGGAAAAATAATCTATTACCAAATTTGGTGGATGAATCATGAACATATATAAAAAATCAAGCATCCTTTCACTACAAAATATAGATATAGGCATCACAAGAACTGGCCCTAACATCTTCAACATGACCGCAACTTAAGTGGCAACTGCTCTGTGAGCCCAACAGTTGTGGAACACACTAGCTTGCAAAGAATTAAGCATATCTGGATTCATCACATCCATGAGATATGGTTCAAATCCTATAAAAAGCCTTTTGTCATCAATTAGTTTTGGGAGACAAGAATATTGCTTATTAAATATACTCTGACATTTTTTTGGTGCCAGAAGACCTGTAAATGACATGGAAAGGTCATGTTGTGGGTTTTAACTCAGACACTCAAGTGTCGATAGTGACATCTAGTGCTTGTATTCCCAGAGCACAAAATCCTGAAGTTTAAGTGTCTTAGGGAATTATTTTTCCAATTAACATCATATCATTTGCTTCTATTGGTTATCTCATTTTCAAACACAACATGTCGACGAAAACATAAATGCCCCTGTAATTTGCAGAGCATAGCCTACAGAATTAAATAATTTGAAAAAACATGCATGTCATATGCAGATTTATTTGGGGGTCTGTTAATGCACAAACAGGTTGATAAATTTACATTGTGAGTTTATTGAGGAACTCAGGAGGTATTCTGAAGTTCAACAGTAACTTTCTGATAAATTGTGGTAATTGGAAGTACAAGATTAACATAAATTTTTTCACTAGGCAGGATAATACACAGCACCAATCTGGCAACTATGATGCCAGGGAATATTAGACAAAGTTCTGTAACTCACAGTCATCATACTTTAAGGTACATCAGTAACAGACATTTATATTCATTAAATTACAAGCAAAAATTTAAGTGAGTACACAACATAGCAGACATTCTGCCTGATGATGAATTCTTCACTCACTGAAGCTGGCTATTAATTCAAACATGAGATAATACATTTCTCAGGGAGCTACAAATTAGCTATAACTTTCAGCAGCTTGTCAAAGTTCAAAAGAAAACCTATTATTGCTTTAAAAAGGCAATATGAAAGATAATATACTTCAAAATTTGAGACCTTACATGAAATTAGTATAAAAAGATCAGAAAGCTTTCTTATAGTTCAACATTACTTCATCAAAAAATCAAAACACCCAAGTTTCTTCCATGATTCCACCAATATCAAAATTTTAGTGATCTATTTAATCTAGTTGGCATTCTACAATTCCACAGGTAAACAAGTTCCTTCACAAACAATACACATGGTAATAAACAAAACTACACTAGGACTTTCTGATTAACCAAAGTAAATGATATGCCTAATCAGAAAAACTGGTATTGAACCCAAGAAATGTTGAAAAGCATACCAGCGATGACTATCTAATTGGAAACCATATAGTTCATTCATAAACAAACTCATGATCACATCACCTGCATGGAAGAAAAACAAAAGAGGAACTTATAGTAAACCATCAAAACCTAAAATAATCCAAGACATTTTAACTGTTCATTTCTCAAAAGAAAAGATAAGAATTCAGGAAGGACCCTTGTCTCTATTGATTTCATATCCTAGGTTCCTTATAACAAGGGACAGATAATGGTGTATTCATGATGTTCAATATACATTTTAACCATTTTGCAAAAGTCACTTCTGTCCATAGGATCGTATAGCAACAAATTCATGTTTGAGGGAGAATCAATCAAAATAACCACATGCGTAAATGACAAAAGGCTAACTACGGGAATAATCAGTCTTATAGACAAGTAGATGAATTCTACTAGTTGGCATTCTAACATAAAACACAACTGCAATCCAACCATCAGCACATCGGTAATCAGCTTGTATCAGGGAATCTACAAGGCAGCATATAATGGAAGTATACATCTGAAAAGAAAGACATCATGCTAAACAAAATTCCTTAACAAAGCATGGTTATTGAAAAGTCAAAAGCAAGATAGCAAACAACATGGCCTGTTTGCTTTGGGAGTAACAAACAGGATCATCCAAATAGTACAATTAGCTTAGAGAGTCCTAATAGTACTTTTCGTGATGATCATGTTTGCTACTCCCTAACCAAACATGGCCCACGTGATTAAGTACACAACCCTCAATCCAACTATAATCACAATGAGTTTTGCTGGTCCTTAGAATATTGGCAATTTGTCTAAATAAGGGAGGATTGTTATGATTTCCAAACCATTAGGTCATAAAGAAAAAAGTGGGAATTGATTCAGGCCTCTCATCATATTACATTCATAGAGGCACAAATGGCTAGACAATTGTAAAATTAACAAAAGTCAGTTTATGCCATTAGGAAAATGGTGTTATTTCACAATTAGCAATATCATTAGGTTGAGAAAAAAGGCGGGGAGTGGAAAGTATAGAGTACAATCGAACACATTTATGCTAAAAAAACAGATCTGTAAGTAAAACCTTCAGTTTCCATATCAACCACACCACCAAAAAGCACTGCCCGCTTCTTGTGCGCACACATAGAAAACCCAGCACGTGGGCCAGGAGGCATTCCACTTTTTTTAACCTATTTGTGCGATGCAATGGACAAAAGTAAGTTCCAAAAAGAAAATGAAAAAGCCAAAACATGAACTAAGGTATTGGAAAAAAACTAGTTATAATATATAAAGAACTACAAATATGCATAAAAGTTTCTAGGACATGCATATCAGCAATAACTTGGATACACAAAGTAGTTTGAGATCATTGAATGAATATATGATAACAATAGGCACACATTCCCAATGAATAAAGGACCACTTCATCGAACATCGAAGCATGTCCACAAGGATAAGAGCATAGCATGTTGCCTAAAGGAAAGAGTAAAGAACTAATAAAAGAACATCAGATGTAGTTACACGGCGTGATCTCACAGAATACAATATACCCTTATCTATCATAATGCTAGCATCTAGGACAGAAACAATTGAGCAAGAATTTTTTTCAAAATTCCAACAGATAAGGAACTCAATCTAAAGCAAGAAGAGCAGCTGAAGCTCTAACACAAGGTCCACTCGATTTCAGGACAAAATTGATCTTTTTTCCCGTAGCTAGTAAGAGATTAAGCATTATAAGATAGCTTATTTACACTTGTCGCAGATCTTGACATTTCCAAGAATAAAACAAGTCACTATGACAGCAGATGCTAGTTGAAGTTTCTGGTGCTCCTCACCTCAAGATGTAGATCCAATCATGGTCACATATAGTTTATTGAAGTCACTATGTGAAATCCTATCTAGAAGCCATTATCAGAATTCATGAATGAAAGTTAAATAGAGAATATCAACAGAAGAAACACACAAAGTCAAAATAAAAAGCCAACTGGTGGGAAAGAAAAACTCAAGATGCATCTCTCCATGTCTCCTATTAGTATTACATCTAAATCAGATATCTGAAACTGAAACGGAAACGAAGCACTAATAGAAAAGACTGAAAATTTGTTATATATACAAGAACCTTGTTCCACTCCCAAGAACGAGGATCAAGGGACCACATGTCTGAATGAACTATTCCTTTCTCTGAACCATCTTTACCAGGCACAACTTCTTTTGAATAGCCACCATACAGGAATATCTGCATTTGAAAACATATTTCACGTTAATTTGTACAATTAATATCAACTGAAGTCACAAAAGAAAGAATAAATGTCAATAGAAAAGTGTGAAGGGAAAAAAAAAGAATAGTTACTCCATTCACAAATAAAAAAAACAGTGCTATTTAATACACAATATAAGCAAAAAACGCTGGTGACTTAAAAAAGACAAAAAATAACATCAACAAATCATTCAGGATCAAGACAAGAGAAGTTTGATGAATTTAAAAGTGAGATAAAACATAATTCTTGCATGTCCAAAATCAGAACTTAAAGTTTTGTCCGGTCCACTAATGATTAACAGTACTGACAGAAATATTGAAGTTGGCACTAAGCTACCCTTCTCTAAGTAAGAGTGTCACAAAATTCTGCAAACATAAATACTATAAACAAACAATTTACAAATATCAAATTAATCACAATTTGCCAAATTGCTGAATCTGAAACAAAAACAGAGTTCCCAAATAGCAGCAGCATGCTGTAGAGGCAACACTATGGATTACCCAGAGCTGCCTAAAAGGGTCCATAGGCAGCAAGAAGTTAGATTTCTTAAAGTACCAAAATGATATATTTCAACATCTTACAGATATCCTGAAGTGAACAAGGCAACAGTCAAGAAAAAATAAATACAAATGGTCTAAGCATGGAGGTGCAAACATGCTCATGAAACAGAAAGCAACAGTGACCACAGTGATGAATAGGAAGAGCATAACCACCTTTGGGCTTACCTCATCTTGGAAAACAAATAGCTGAAACCCACTCCTTGGGCTGGGCCACATGGACCCAGGTTGGGGTTTTATTTCTTGCCACTACAATAAAAAATAAATGTACCCAGCATACATTAATTTCTACAAGAATGGAAACGAGTGCTAAGATATATATCAAAGATACATTACAAACCAAACCAAATGAAGAAACAAGCTAGAAAACTACAAAAAGGAGCAAACTTGTTTACCTTGAACTGATCAAGATCAAAAATGTGCAGATCATTATAGTACCTGAGAAAGAAAATAGACCCCTGTTATTATCCAAAGGATGGTAAGAAAATCTTAGCAGTGTCACAAAAATGTTGCTAACATACACAAAACAGTCTTGGTTAGACAGTGCGAGCCACAATGCCAGTCTGGATCCTTATACTTAATGCTAAGAATGGCTAGGATGTTGTTGATTTTATGTCAAGGCCAGATATAACAACAAAATGCAAACAGCTAAACACCCATGAGTCCATGATCAAACTGGCTGTTATGTTGTTAGTTAGTACAAACAACGGTCCAAGTGACAAATGCACATTATGTTTCCAAAAAATAGGAAATAATATTTACAGAAAAAATGAAAAAACTATCACATACAATATTAACTTTTTTGACAACTATTGTCTGTCAATTATCTTGTGTGCATATTATCATGAAACAGGACAAAATTATCTATCCAACTTATGCAAATAAATGAGAACCAATGTATTAAAATAAACTGTGGGAGAATAAAAATGCCGTTTGGACTTCACAAAATACATGCTAAAAACTTAGTACCAAATAATAAAACCTTAACAGTATGTACATCCAACAACCTCACTTCTCTAAGCGTATCGTAGAAACCACCAAAAACAATAATTTTATGCTTGTACAAAACCTGCAAAAAAGTAATGGTCCACAAGTAATAACAGTTGTAAAAAAAAATATGTGCTGGTTATTTCTATCACAATGTTAACTCCCAAGCCAACTGCTATGGAGTATCTTAATTTTTGCTACTATTAAATTGATTGATTGCACTACCACAAAAAAAAAAGTATCACCATTAGCATCATTAACAACTTATATCCCAATTGAATGAGGAGCTAAAACGGTAAGTATGGATATAACCACATAGTCCAACTTCTAGAGCATCTATCTATGACAAAATATGCTTTCTAGTAGTAATGAATGTCCTGGAGCACATGAATGGATGAATTCTCAAATTAGTTTGCAGAACATATATCAGGCAGTAAGGATTTTGTAAAGCTTTAAATGCTAGTGTTCCTGTAGAAGCAGGCTGGATGATATAGCAGAAACTCACTTTCAAAAGCTTCAAAAACACTTATCAAAGGATGATACTGGTCCAATTCATCCAACAATCCTTTGTTTAACCTCAATCCCCTTCTTTGGCAGCAAGCAAAAAGTGGAAAGAGCTTGAATATTTTCATCTCTCCCATTATTAAAAAAGTGAAAGACACAACAGATCCCCACACAAAATAAGACATGCATCAAGGACATTGAACATCTCCATGAATTCATATTTTAATTATATGGTAGCTTTAGCAATTATTGACTTCACTTTACCAATTGCTAACTGTAGAAAGCTTTTGACTAATGAATGAGGAATGTAGTCTTTATAGTGTAAGTTGCTTTTGTGCATTACTTGCAAGGAGAGACCTAAAGTTTCTGGATTACACTAAAGATAAAATGAGTTACTATTATTGAATATATTCAATATCTATCAAAACAACAGATTAGAAACTGTGCTTGCCAAATACACAAATCTTCTACGTACTGTCTAATGAAATAAAAAATGACACAAACCATGCGGTGGCCTGAACGGGCACTTGGACAGCCTTTCTGAAGTAGTTGCTCCCACTGGTTTGTTTTCAAATCAAACATCCAAAAATCCTATACAAAAGAATTTGGTAAAAGAACAATCTCAAAGAGAAAACAGTTATATGTCACAAACTATGAATATCTAAAATCTTTTAAAGAATAACTGAATCAATTACAAAGGTAGAATAAGTTATGGAAATATGAAATTATAAGACCCAGCTGCATCAATAATACATCATCACATGCTTATACGCCACGCAAGGTTGAAACAGCATAGAAAAATCTGCTGTGATGAATGCAGGTACAACCTAGATTTCTTTTCAAAGGGAAATAAAATGACTGAGAGGTTTCATTCTCCTCCAGAAGTTGCACACTAATATTGCTCTAGAAGTCCATCTATCATCTCACTCTAAAGTGGAAGTTAATACAATTCCAAAAAGAGATGCATCAGTAAGGATACAAAAGCTGCAAATCATACATGCATAGTCTGACTGCATGAACAATGCTTGAAAAAAAAAAAAATATGTACAGTAGGATATCAAACTACAAAATAAAATCAGCTTAAATGAGGTTAGATAACTGAGTTTGAAAGCACTACCCTGTAGTGGTGGAATCTCTCTTGATTTGGAGAAGTAAATTCACCACCTAACAAACAACACCAAAAAACAGAAAATTTAACTTCTGATCATGAAGTTTGACATGATGTAAAGAGAATATGCTGATTTACCAAATATATAGATGTAATTTTTCCATGCAACAGCTTGATGGGCACTACGAGGAGGTGGACTGTTAGGACTTGATATCAACTTCCATTCATTCTTTTCTACATCATAGCGGTAAAGATCGCCATAAACAAAGGTCTGCTCTACCAATCAAATAACGATAATTTATCATGTCATAGTTGAAACATCGAATCATGTATGGTGTTACTATCTGACAAACAACATACTTAAGAAAGAATACATCCAGCACATATTGTCCATTCATAATTCTTATAATACCCATGAAAATCCCATGTAATGAACATTGTACCTTATTGCCGTTGTAGAATTCACCTCCATACAAAATCAGCTCCAACTCTTTCAAAGGGTTGATGGTCAGCTGAAAAGAGACAAAATATCGGTCAGAGGATAAAAACTACTTAGTCTGAGTGCAATATAGCAACAGAGTGAAAGAAGACATATGGGGGTTTGTTCCCATCACCAATATGAACATAAAAGAAGTGTGGAAAAGAGATGATTAACGAGTAGGACTGTGCAGTAGTTTCAGAGTGGCAAGGAAGAGGCTAATCACAGCCAATAACTATATCTAAAATGATGTAGGACACTCAAAGGAAGTTCAAGAATATCAAAAGAAACTAATTCAGAAGTCAAGGGGCCATGACAAATGATTTGATTCACTCTTCTATTTAAACTTAGGATTTACCTTACTTAGTACCTTTCTATGTTTAAAATTCTCTTCATTATGATGTCTTAGGTCTTATTCTCGGATTCCACCAACCCAAGACCAATTTTGGACTGAATCCTATTCAGTTTAGGACTTGGGAAGGATGAATCTTTATTTAGGATTTTTTTTTCGTAGGTTAACTTATTTAGAACTTCTACCAACCCAATTAATGGGTTTAAACTGAGTTATATTCAGTTTAGGACTTGGAAAGCCAGAAACTTACTCAAATTGGATTTCTGGTATTTGTATAAATAGGCCTTTAGTCCTATGGACGGGGGACAACTTTGATTCTCAATAAAGTTCTACTTTAGTGAATTTTCTCTCTTCCTTGTGGGTTCAAGGAGTTCTTAACAGAGGCAACGGTGTTTTCCTCGTCTACCACGCTTGTTGCTACGTCATTCATGGGCTGAGGTTGAGTTTCTTAGGCCCTAGGGGGTTGACAGGGCAAACTGCTAGTTTTCGGATATGGGATATTCATCCTAGTCACTATGGATGTATTTGTCCAATTGATACATCCGAAGGAATCAATGTTGGACTTATTGGATCCTTAGCTATTCATGTGAGGATTGGTCATTGGGGATCTATAGAGAGTCCCTTTTATGAAATATTTGAGGTATCAAAAAATGCACACATGATTTATTTATCATCAAGTAGAGATGAATATTATATGGTAGCAGCAGGAACTTCTTTGGCCTTGAACTAGGGTATTCAAGAAGAACAAATTGTTCTAGCATGATATTGTCAAGAATTTCTAACCATCTCATGGGAACAGATTCATCTTAGAAGCATTTTTCCCTTCCAATATTTTTCTATTGGAGCTTCTCTCATTCCTTTTATTGAGCATAATGATGCAAATTGAGCTTTAATAAGTTCTAATATGCAATGTCAAGAAGTTCTACTTTCTTGATCTGAGAAGTGCATTGTTGGAGCTGGACTGGAAGGCCAAACAGCTCTAGATTATGGGGTTTCAGCTTTAGCCGAATGGGAGGGAAAGATTGGTTATACTGATACCCACAAGATCATTTTCTCAAGTAATGGGGACACTATGAGCATTCCATTAGTTATGTATCAATGTTCTAACAAAAAACTTGTATGCATCAAAAACCTTAGGTTCTGTGGGGTAAATGGATTAAAATGGGACAAATTTTAGCGGACAGTGCAACTATAGTTGGTGGGGAACTCTCTTTAGGAAAAAATATATTAGTAGCTCATATGCCATGGGAAGGCTATAATTTTGAAGACACAGTACTAATTAGTGAATGTCTAGTATACAAAGATATTATACTTCTTTTTACATTCATACATATGAAATTCAGACTCATGTGACAAGTCAAGGCCCTGAAAGAATCACTAAGGAAATACCACATTTAGAGGCTCATTTACTCCTCAATTTAGAATGAAATGGAATTGTGATGCTTGGATCGTGGATAGAAACAGGTGAAATTTTAGTAGGTAAATTAATAACTCAGGTAGTGAACGAATCATCGTATGCCCTCGAAGTTAGATTATTACGAGCCATACTTGGCATTCAGGTATCCATTGCAAAAGAAACTTCTCTAAAACTACCTATAGGTGGAAGGGGTCAAGGTATTGATGTGAGATGGATTTAGAAAAAGGGTCATTCCAGTCATAATCTAGAGATGGTTCGTATATCTATTTTATAGAAACGCGAAATCAAAGTAGGTGATAAAGTAGCTAGAAGGCATGGGAATAAAATTTTGCCTAGACAAGATATGCCCTATTTGCAAGATGGAACACCCGTTGATATGGCTTTCAACCCATTAGGAGTACCTTGAGGAATGAATGTGGGACAGTTATTTGAATGTTCGCTCAGGTTAGTGGGGGACCACCTAAAGAGACATTATAGAATAGCACCTTTTGATGAGAAATATGAGCAAGAGGCTTCGAGAAAACTAGTCTTTTCTGAATTATATTCAGCAAGTAAGCAAACAAAAAATCCATGGGTATTTGAACTCGAGTATCCGAGAAAAAGGTAGAATATTTGATGGAAGAATAGGAGATCATTTTGAACAACCTATTCTAATAGGAAAACCCTATATCCTGAAATTAATCCATCAAGTTGATGATAAAATCCATGGACATTCCAACAGACATTACGCAGTTGTTACACAACAACCCCTTACAGGAAGGGCCAAGCAAGGGGGACAACGAGTAGGAGAAATGGAAGTTTGGGCTCTAGAGGGATTTGTTGTTGCTCATATTTTACAAGAGATGCTTACTTATAAATCCGATCATATCAAAGCTCATCAAGAGGTACTCGGTATTACAATTTTTGAAGGAACAGTACCTAACCCCGAGGATGCTCCAGAATCTTTTCTATTGCTCATTCGAGAATTATGATCTTTGTGTCTAGAACTGAATCATTTCCTTGTATCTGAGAAGAACTTCTAGATTAATAGGAAGGAAGCTTGATCTGAATGAATCCAAATTTCTATTCTATGATCGACCGGTATAAATATCAACAACTCCGAATTGGACCGGTTTCTCCCCAAGAAATAAAGGCTTGGGCCAACAAAAGCCTACCTAATGGAGAGATGGTTGGGGAGGTGACAAAACCCTATATTTTTCATTACAAAACCAATAAACTGGAAAAAGATGGATTGTTTTGTGAAAGAAATCTCTGGACCTATAAAAAGTGGAATTTGTGCTTGTGGAAATTATCGAGTGATCAAGGCTAAAAAAGAAGACTTGAAGTTCTGTGAACAATGTGGGGTGGAATTTGTTGATTCTCGGATATGAAGATATCAAATGGGATACATCAAACTCGCATGTCCCGTCACTCATGTGTGGTATTTGAAACGTCTTCCTAGTTATATCGCAAATCTTTTAGATAAATCCCTTAAGGAATTAGAAGGCCTAGTATATTGTGATGTGTGATTTGATTGAAATTTGCATTTTACAAATTCAAACTGAGAAACTATCATCCCATTCAATCTGATTTGGATGTCCCTACTCTAACATGTGTCTTAGAAGGACTACCATGAAGCTCAGAATGTTGCATGTATTCAATACTTCCAAAAAAAAGGGAATTGATCCATGGTTGATTCCCTAACAGATAAATAGGAATGGAATTATTAATTTTACCTCGTGAAAAAAAAACTTTTTGTGGAATTAGCCATTCCATTTCTTTTAGAAAGAGATTCTGTTCACACAGTAACTATGGCATGGTTATAGAAGTTTATCTATCACATATATGCTTCAAGGGACTTAATGGCATAAGCACCATCGAGGTGAGTAGGGACCTAAAAGATCGAATGGGACGATATATAGATAAGTAAATCCCTTATGAGTCCCAAAGTATTAACTTTAAAAGTTTAACTGGATTCAGCATTTGAAGGGGACTACTCAATAATTTCACATTTCCTTTTTTGCCATAAATGAATTGTAAATTGAATTTAAGTAATTCAAAAAGTCAAAATAAGAATGAATTAATGAAAGATTAGTCCTCACTGGGAACTTCAGTGAGGAGTAGCCTTTAGCCTTTGTAGGGTTTTATTGAACAAAATTTCACCCCTCTTTCTTTTTCTTTATTTTCTATAACTACTTGAGTCAGATGAAAGGAAACCATCACGTCCGATTTTTAAGGGGGGAATCCAATCCTATAGAAACCTATCTCAATTTTTCTTTTGCTAGGCCCATATCTAAAAAAACCAACTTTCTTCCGGTTACGAGGTTCATTCGAATATGAAATCCAATCCTGGAAATACAACATTCCACTTTTTTTTTACTGCCCAAAGCTTTGAGACATTTTGAAATTGAGAAATCATGATGGGAGCAAGTGCTATTCGAGAACAATTAGCAAATTTGGATTTGCAAATTATTATAGATAATTCATTTGTAGAATGGAAGGAATTAGGAGATGAGGAGGCAACTGGAATTGGAAATCAATGGGAAGATAGAAAAATTTGAAGAAGAAAGGATTTTTTGGTTAAACTCATGGAATTAGCTAAACATTATATTCGAACAAATGTAGAACCAAAATGGATGATTTTGTGCCTATTACCAGTTCTTCCTCTTGAGTTGAGACCAATCATTCATATAGATGGAGATAAACTAATGAGTTCGGATATTAATGAACTCTATAGAAGAGTTATCTATCGGAACAATACTCTTACCGATCTATTAGCAACAAGTAGATCTACGCCAGGTGAATTAGTAATGTGTCAGGAGAAATTGGTACAAGAAGCAATAGATACACTTCTTGATAATGGGATCTGTGGACAACCAATGAAAGATGGTCATAATAAAGTTTACAAGTCATTTTCTGATGTAATTGAAGGCAAAGAGGGAAGATTTCATGAGACTCTACTTGGCAAATGGGTCCATTATTTGGGGTGTTCCGTCATTATCGTGGGTCCTTCGCTTTCATTACATCAATGTGGATTACCTCATGAAATAGCAATAGAGCTTTTCCAAACATTTTTAATTTGTGATTTAATCAGACAACATGTTGCTTCTAACATAGGGATTGCTAAAAGTCAAATTTGGGAAAAAGAACCCATTGTATGGGAAATACTTCAAGAAGTTATGCGGGGACATCCTATATTGTTGAATAGAGCACCAACCTTGCATAGATTGGGTATACAGGCCTTCCATCCTATTTTAGTGGAGGAGCATGCTATTTGTTTACACCCATTAGTTTGTAGAGGCTTCAATGTAGACTTTTGGGGATCAAATGGCTGTTCATGTACCTTTATCTTTGGAAGCTCAAGCGAAGGCTCCTTTACTTATGTTTTCTCATATGAATCTCTTATCTCCAGCTATTGGAGATCCCATTTCTATACCAACTCAAGATATGCTTATTGGACTCTATGTATTAACGATTGGGAATCATCGAGGTATTTGTGGAAATAGGTATAATATATATAATTGCAGAAATTCTCAAAACAAAATAGTTAGCAATAATAAGAATAACTATAAGTATATGAAATTGATGTATTGTTGTAGTTCCTATGGTGCACTTGGAGCTTATCGGCAAAAACAAATCGATTTAGGTAGTCCTTTGTGGCTCCAGTGGTGACTAGATCAATGTGTCATTGGCTCAAGAGAAGTTCCTATCGAAATTCAATATGAATCTTTGGGTACTTATAAAGAGATTTATAGGAACTATCTGATCGTAAGAAGTGTAAAAAAATAAATTCATTGTATATACATTCGAACCACCATTGGTCATATTTCCTTTTTTCGAGAAATGGAAGAAGCTATACAGGGGTTTTCTCGGGCCTACTCATATGCTATCTAAACTAAGAAATTAGACTAGTTGATATCCGTGTCTAGGAATTCAATTCTCTCCAGTTTCGCCGGCATCAGAATTCCCAAATTTCTGCGTGAATTATGATTAAGGGAAGGAAGTTTTCAAATCATTGACTCAGGTCCATTGTGGAATCCTATTAAGCATAATATGGGGGTATTTATGACAGAACGGGCTGATATGGTCTTTCACAATAAAGTGATAGATGGAACTGCTATGAAACAACTTATTAGCATATTAATAGATCATTTTGAAATGGCATATACATCACATATCCTGGATCAATCGAAGACTCTGGATTTTCAGCAAGCCACTGCTATGTCTATTTCATTAGGAATTGATGATCTTTTAACAATACCTTCTAAGGAATGGTTAGTCCAAGACATTGAACAACAAAGTTTTCTTTTGGAAAAATACTATCATTATGCGAACGTACATGCAATAGAAAAATTATGTCAATCCATTGAGCTATGGTATGCTACAAGTGAATATTTGAGACAAGAAATGAATCCTAATTTTCGGATGATTGATCCTTCTAATCCAGTCAATTTAATGTCCTTTTTGGGAGCTTGAGGAAATGTATCTCAGGTACACCAATTAGTGAGTATGAGAGGATTAATGTAAGATCCCCAACAACAAATGATTGATTTACCCATTCAAAGCAATCTACATGAGGGACTTTCTTGATGGAATATATAATTTTTTGCTACGGAGCTCACAAAGGTGTTGTAGATACTATTATGCGAACATCAGATGTTGGATACCTCACACGTAGACTTGTTGAAGTAGTTCAACACATTATCATACCTAGAACAGATTGTGGTACTATTTGAAGTATTTTTGTGAGTCCTCAAAAAGGGAGGATGATGGAAAAAAATTTTGTCCAAACACTAATTGGTCGTCGTGTATTAGCAGACGATATAATATGGGTCCACGATGCATTGCCATTCAAAATCAAGAGGTTGGGATTGGACTTGTCAATCGCTTAATAATTTTCTGAGCACAACCGATATATATTTGAACCCCTTTTACTTGTAAAAGTACATCTTGGATCTGTCAATTATGTTACGGTTAGAGTCCCGCTCATGGCGATCTGGTTGAATTGGGAGAAGTCGTAGGTATTATTGCGGGTCAATCAATTAGGAACCAGGGACTCAACTAACATTAAGAAATTTTCATACTAATGGAGTATTTATAGGTTGTACTGCTAAACATGTGCGAGTTCCTAGTGGAAAAATCAAATTCAATGAGGATTTGGTTCATCCCACACCTACCCATCATGGACATCCTACTGTTTTATATTCTATAGATGTGTATGTAACTATTGAGGGTCGGGATATTATACATAATGTGAATATTCCACCAATAGGTTTGATTTTAGTTCAAAATGGTCAATTTGTGGAATCAGAACAAGTGATTATCGAGATTCATGCCAGGGCATCCACTTTTCATTTTAAAGAGAGGGTGCAAAAACATATTTATTCTGAATCAGAGGGAGAAATGCATTGGAGCATCCATGTCAATCATGCACCCGAATACCCATATGGTAATGTTCATTTATTACCAAAAACAAGTCATTTATGGATAGTAGCAGGAGGTCTATGTAGATCCAGTATAGTGTCTTTTTCACTCCACAAGGATCAAGATCAAATGAATTTTCATTCTTTTTCTATCGAAGAAAAATATATTTTTGATCTCCCAATAACTAATTATCGAGTAAGGCATAAATTGTTGGATACTTCTGGTAAGAAAAAAAGAACGAATCATATCCAAGGGTCATTGGAATTTCATATATCCTTTTATTCTTCAAGAGAATTCATATTTCTTGGCGAAAAGACGAAGAAATAGATTCATCATCCCATTACAATATGATCAAGACCGAGAGAAAGAACTAATACCCTGTTTATGTAGAAATAGTATTCTTGCATATTTCTATGATTCAATATATAGAAGAAGTAGTTCGGGAATTGCTATATATGGGACTGTAGTGGTAGAATCAATTGTAAAAAAAGAGGATTTGATTGAGTATCGAGGAACCAAAGAATTTAGTCTGAAATACAAAATACAAATCAAAATAGATCAGTTTTATTTCATTCTTGAAGAAGTGCATATCTTACCTAAATTTTCGTCGATAATGGTCCGGAACAATAGTCTCATTGGAGTAGATACATGACTCCCCTTAAGTACAAGAAGTCAAGTAGGTGGATTAGTACGGGTGGAGAGAAAAAAAATGTATTGAACTGAAAATCTTTTCTGGAAATATCCATTTTCCTGGAGAGACAGATAAGATATCCAGGCACAGTGCCATTTTGATACCACCAAGAAGGGGAAAGAAAAATTTTAAGGAATCCAAAAAAAATGGAAAAATTGGATCTATGTTCAACAAATCACACCCACTAAGAAAAACTACTTTGTTTTAGTTCGGCCTATAGTCACATATGAAATAGCTGATGGGATAAATTTAGCAACGCTTTTCCTGTAGGAACTCTTAGAGGAAAAGAATAATGGCCAACTTAGGGTTGTAAATTATATCCTTTATGGAAATGGCAAGTCAATTCAAAGAATTTCTCACACAAGTATTCAATTAGCTAGGACTTGCTTAGTATTAAATTGGGATCAAGAACAAAATAGTTTCCATAGAAGAGGTTTATGCTTCCTTTGTTGAGGTAACGGCAAATGATCTGATTCATAGTTTCATAAGAATTGACTTAGTCAAGTCCACTATTTTGTATACCAGAAAAAGGAATGATAGGGCAGGTTCAAGGTTGATTCCCGATAATGGATTAAATTGCACCAATATCAATCCTTTTTCTTCCAAGTCAAAGATTCAATTACTTACCCAACATCAAGGAACTATCGGTATGGGTACCTTGTTGAATCGAAATAAGGAATGTCAATCTTTGCTAATTTTTGTCATCATCCAATTGTTCTCAAATTGGTCCATTCAACAGTTCGAAATATAACAATGTAACAAAAGAATTGGATGCCATAATTCCAATTATGGATTTTCTGGGTTCCTTAGGTACTATTGTACCTAAAATAGTGAATTTTTATTCATCTTACCATTTAATAACTCATAATCAGATTTTGTTAAATAAATTTTTGCTACTTGAGAATTTTCATTTTAAATAGACTTTCCAAGTACTTGAAGTACTTCAATACTATTTAATAGATGAAAATAGGAGGATTTATAGTCTTGATCCATGTAGTAGCATCCTCTTGAATCCATTCCCTTTGAATTGGTGCTTTCTCCATCACAATTATTGTGAAGAGACATCTACAATAATTAGCCTTGGATAATTTTTTTGTGAAAATGTATGTCTATTCAAATACGGACCAGACATAACAAAATCTGGTCAAATTCTAATTGTTCACATTGATTCCTTAGTTATAAGATCAGCTAAGGCCTATTTGACCATTCTGGGAGCAACTGTTCATGGACATTATGGGAAAATCCTTTATGAAGGAGATACATTAGTTACATTTAACTATGAAAAATCAAGATCTGGTGACATAACGTAGGGTCCTCCAAAAGTGGAACAAGTCTTAGAAGTGCTTTTAGTTGATTCCATATCGATGAACCTAAAAAAGAGAGTTGGGAATTGGAACAAATGTATACCAAGAATTCTCATAAGACCTTGGGGATTCTTGATTGGGGCTGAGCTAACCATAGCTCAAAGTCGTATCTCTTTGGTTAATAGGATTCAAAAGATTTATCGATCCCAGGGGGTACATATCCATAATAGACATATAGAAATTATTGTACATCAAGTAACAACAAAAGTGTAAGTTTAGAAGATGGAATGTCTAATGTTTTTTCACCTAGAGAATTCATCAGATTATTATGAGCAGAACATGCAGGACATGCTTTGGATGAAGCGATTTATTATCGAGCAATCTTATTCAGAATAATGAAGGCATCTCTGAATACCCAAAGTTTCATATCCAAAGTGAGTTTTCAAGAAGCCACTCGAGTTTTAGCAAAAGTTGCTCTACGAAATTGTATTGATTGGTTGAAAGACCTAAAAGAGAACGTTGTTCTAGGGGGAATTATACTTGTTGGTACCGAATTTAAAAATTAGTGCACCATTCAAGACAAGACAAAAATATTCATTTGGAAATCAAAAAGAATAATCTATTCTCATTAGAAATGAGAGATATTTTGTTACACCACAAAGAATTATTTTGTTTTTGCCTCCCAAACAATTTACATGAGACATTAGGACAATCATTTACAGGATTTAATGATTCCTAAAAGGAGATTCACTTTTTTCTCCTTTAATTTATCTATTTTATATTGATTTGGTAATAAAAAATAAGTAATTAAAAGAAACTAATGGTTCAGACTGCGTATTGTATTGACGGTCAAACCTCGGTATAAGGTTCCCTTGGAACAATATTATTATTATTTCTTTTTTCAAGATATCTCGTCTCTTTGTAAAAAATAAAAACCAAGAGGGAATTGGAAGAAAATTCCAAGAAGATATTGGAACATCAATTTGCCAGAGATGATGGAAGCGGAGGTTCATTTTGGTCATGGTACTAGGAAATGGAATCCTAGAATGGCCCCTTATATCTCTACAAAGCATAAAGGTATTCATATTACAAATCTTACTATAACTGCTCATTTTTTATCAGGAGCCTGTGATTTAGTTTTTGATGTAGCAAGTAGAGGAAAAAAGCTTTTTAATTGTTGGTACCAAAAATAAAGCAGTGGATTCAGTAGCATCGGCTGCAATAAGGGCTCGTTGTCATTATGTTAATAAAAAATGGCTCAATGGTATGTTAATGAATTGGTCTATGACAGAAACAAGACTTCATAAGTTCAGAGATTTAAGAGCAGACCAAAAGATGGGCAAACTCAACCGTCTCCCAGAAACAAAAGGAGATGTAGCGATGTTGAAGAGAAAATTAGTTACCTTGCAAACATATTTGTGTGGTATCAAGTATATGACGGGGTTGCCCGATATTGTAATCATCCTTGATCAGCAAGAAGAATATATGGCTCTTCAAGAATGTGTCATTTTAGGTATTCCAACAATTTTTTTAATCGATACAAATAGTAACCTAGATCTCGCAGATATTTCGATCCCAGACAACGATGATGCTATAGCTTCAATCCAATTAATTCTCAACAAATTAGTATTCACAATTTGTGAGGGTCATTCTAGCTATATAGGAAATCCTTGATTATTATTCAAAATAAAAAAAATGGTTAATTATTAATTATTTGATTTGGGAATTCCATAGATTTATTGGATCAATTACTATTACCTGAATTTTTCAAAAGAGATAAATAAGTAAAGTACTAGGGATACTGATCTTATGTGATTGCCTGTAAATAGAAATATATGGATTGAAATGGGTGAAATCAGAAAGAGATGGTTGAATCAAAATAATTCCTTTTTTTTTTAAGTTCGATTTCTATTAGAGGACAATATGAATGTTATAGCATGTTCCATTAAAACATTTAAAGGGTTTTATGATATATCGGGTGTAGAAGTAGGCCAACATTTCTATTGGCAAATAGGGGGTTTGCAAATCCATGCCCAAGTACTTATCACTACTTGGGTCGTAATTGCTGTCTTATTATGTTTAGTCATCATAGCTGTTCGGAATCCACAAACCATTCCAACCGACGGTCAGAATTTCTTCGAATATATCCTTGAATTTATTTGAGACTTGAGCAAAACCCAAATCAGAGAAGAATATGGTCCTTGGGTTCCCTTTATTGGAACTATGTTCCTATTTATTTTTGTTTCTAACTGGTTAGGTGCTTTTTTACCTTGTAAAGTCATACAGTTACCTCATGGGGAGTTAGCTACCCCCACAAATGATATAAATACTACTATTGCTTTAGCTTTACCCATGTTAGTGGCATATTTGCATTCACACCTTTTGGAAAGAGCTGCTAAATCAAGTTCTCATTTAGGTGAGGAAGTGTGACCACTTTACCAATAGTTGAGACTCAATTTGGGGATGTTTCAGCTTATATCCCCACTAATGTAATTTCCATTACAGATGGACAAATATTTTTATCCACCAATCTATTCAATGTTGGAATCCGACCTGCTATTAATGTGGGTATTTCTGTTTCCAGAGTGGGATCTGTGGCTCAAATTAAAGCTATGAAACAAGTAGCTGGCAAATCAAAATTGGAACTAGCTCAATTCGCAGAATTAGAAGCCTTTGGACAATTCGCTTCTGATCTTGATAAAGCTACTCAGAATCAATTGGCAAGAGGTCAATGATTATGTGTGTTGCTCAAACAATCTCAATCAGATCCTCTCACGGTAGAAGAACAAATATCTACTATTTATACTGGGGTGAATGGATATCTTGATCCATTAGAAATTGGGTAGGTAAAGAAATTTCTTGTTCAGTTACATACTTACTTAAAAATAATAAACCTAAATTTGAATAAATTATATCTTCTACCAAGATATTCACTGAAGAAGCAAAAATCCTTTTGAAGGGAATTGTTCAAGAACAGATTGAGTTCTTTCTACTTCAAGAATAAACATAAATTTCTCATTCTTATTCTTAGTCTTAGTACAAGACTAATTGTTGAGATATATATATATATATATATTGATATATTTGATCTGAATCATTAGAAAAGAAATGGGTTTCTTGACATGGCCATTAAAAAAAAAAAGAATAGTTGAAAACAAAGAAATCGCGTCCAATAGGATTTGAACCTATACCAAAGGTTTAGAAGACCTCTGTCCTATCCATTAGACAATGGACACTTTTTCATTCCCATTTTCTTCTTTCACAGTCTTCACTTTTTGTTCGGATAAAATCTGATTACAGATAAAAAAATGAATATTTATTCCCTAAAAACAAAAAGGATGCATATTCCATTTTATGATGTATGTATATGTATAAGAAATATGGAGCGGGTAGCGGGAATTGAACTCGCATCGTTAGCTTGGAAGGCTAGGAGTTATAGTCGACGTTGGTTGATCATTTTTGACGTCTCTAATTCAAAACCGAACATGAAATTTTGGTTTCATTCGACTCCTTTATGTAAAATCGATGTATTTCCAGATCTAAGATCTTAAATGAAAAATAGAAATAAAAAGTTTCAATGTATGAAGGAAGTCCAAATAAAATTAGATCCATAACATTTATGTCAGCTTGTCTGTCTGAATGCATCCAAGAATACTCACTTTCTAGATGATCCCTCTAGATCTAGAGTAGGGAGATTATACCAAATCTGTCTAGTCTAGTTACTTCGTTCCCTATTTCTACTAGCGGGATCCTGGGGAAAATAACTTTGTTTTTCGACCGAGTTGAAACAATATGTCGATGATTCTAGTAAACCAAAACCCACATTCTCTAGCTAATTAGCTTCAATTTTCCTTTTACAACAAAAAATTGAAGATCTAGTTACGATTGGAAATAAATTTTTGGATCTTTTTCCATATATCTTTTATTCATACTTATATCCATACTTATTCAATTGGAAGAGTTGATCCAATTCAAAATAAAAAAATTATGCTTCGCAACTCCCTAATCCATTTTTTTAATGGAATTTTGGATACAAATCGTGAGAATGTATATATTTCCTCAAATATGCCATTGAGAGGTATGGCCCCATTCTTATAAAATTAATATTTATTATTTTATACTATTATTAAATTAAATTATTATAAAAAATTAAATAGTTTTTTGAGATTTAAATTATTGAAGCCTTAATTTTGATAAAAAGATATTAGTTTACAAAAGTGGTTCACTAGTCTTGACCTTGACTTTGACCTTGACCCCAAACCAAATGGCCCCTAAAGGATTAAACCTTTTAAATTATCAAAATAAAGTTTTGTAGTTTTTTATTTTGAATAAAAATACTGAAAGACCCTTTAACTATTTAAGGGGTTAATAGAATGAATCTCACTTTTACCACTAAACTATACTCGCTACTATATATATATTAGGGTATATAAATAACCATTTGTCAAAGACAAAACAAAAAAAGTGAGATGCAATTAAAACGAAATTGCATCAGAATTGTGAAAATTCTAGTGTTTACACGTACGCTGACTGGGGATTTGAAAAAAAGCCAGTGATAACAGAAAGCTTATTTAAATACCAGAAAGAATGGGTTATACTTTTTCTTTGCTAGTAAGTCATTATTGGACTGGCAGCCCTGGCCCAAAGAAGTCATTGAAGCCAGACCATAAAAATGATGAATTCTACATATATGGTTTGTTTTTTTTTTTTTTTTTGCTTCTCAACTATTAGATCTTATGAATTCGATTAAATCAGATCTAAAATTTATTTTAAATTTAAATAAATAAAATAAAGTTTGGGGGGTTCATTAATTATATTTCTATTTGAAATATGTGTGTTTTGAGATATTGTTCTATATATTAACATTTATATATATTAGAATTTAAAATTTTGAGATATTATATTAATATTATTGAGATATTGTTTAATTATACAAAAAACACATAATTAATATGTTTTATGTTTTTGTTTATATAAATTAAATGAAATTAATTGATCTATGAATGATTGATTGAATTAAAAGAAGTACTGGCCCGACTAGTATTTAACCGGGCTGGGGGAATACACTTTCGTACCTCTTCAAAGAAGTAAGGTATTCTTCCTATGGGGATGGGAATATCTGTTTCAAATCATTATCAAAATTTAATTGCTTGTGGGTATTGTATATTTTTTCTATATCATAGAATCCTTGAATCCTTAAAACTAGAGTTTTTATCAACTTTTACTTCACATATCACATAAAACATTTGCAGTTTTGATTTGAATTGGGAGAGATGGCTGAGTGAACTAAAGCGATGGATTGCTAATCTATTGTACGAGTTATTCATACCGGTGGTTTGAATCCCTCTCTCCCCACTCCTTCTTTCTGATCTCTTGAGAGTTTCAAATTCTAAAAAATCTCGATCCTTTGATTTTTTTTCTTTCATTTCTCACGCCCAAGATTACACCCTGGATCATTAGATAAGAATCCAAATACAAAGAGGGAAACAAAGAATATCACCATTGTGTAAATGAAGAGTTTGAGAGTAAGCATTACACAATCTCCAAAATAAGATCTTTTTTTTTTGAAAGGGGAATAGATTAGTTATTTTTTTAGTAATAAAATAATAAAAAATATAAGGCATATTGGATCCTATCCATTTTCAAATCTTCTTTTTTTTAATGAATCAAGAATTTAGATTTTAGGAGAGTATTAAAGATTTTATCTAAAACTTACAGAAGCTTGCCAAACAAAGGCTAAAAGAAAAAAGAGTACAGGTATGACGGACATAACGTCTACGGTTAGGTTGAAAAGGGCATAAGCCTCGAGTATTTTGGCAAAAAAAAACACTACTCGAATAAAAGATAGAATTAAGATAGATACAAATTAAACTAAAGATATTTAGCATAATAAACATTTTGCTCTTGCAGATGATATAATTTTATATTTGATTTTGATTGAGTTATTTTTGAAATTTTAAGAAGTGAAATAAAAAAAAGATCAAATAATTCCTTTTTTCTTCCAACTCTTCCAAATTAAAAATCTTTCTCCCATTCCAAAACAAAATGAGAATAAAGAATAATAAGTAATTCCACTTTCCTACGATATCTTAATTGAATTATACGTAATGATCAATGAATCTTTTTATTCTATATCATATGAATCCTAGTAACGATGTCTATCCTATATATTTGGGTTGGAATTGACTATTAACTCATTATTAGTGTTTAGTAGTATTGAACTCAAAATGGGGCATTGCCAAATGGTAAGGCAGCGGGTTTTGGTCCCGTTACTCGAAGGTTCGAATCCTTCCAAAATCAAATTGACTTCTAAGAAAAATTCTCAGAATGATATTTTTTTCTTCTATTTGGTTTCTCACAAACATAATCAAGTCTTAAATGCAGATGAAAAAAAAAGTATATTATATCCTCGTATTACTCATATTTATATTGAAATTGATTGAAATTGATGATAACTATTTAAGTTTAAGTTAATTACTTAGAGAAGCCCCTATATTTAGTATCACACGAAGTCAAAATGCTCTCTCTATGTAATGGGGTATGTCTAATGGTCTTGAGCTTAAAGTTTATAAAGCTTAGGGGAAATTGGGACTTATTCAAATGAATAATTGTAAATCAATGTATGTATCAACTAACATTTATATATTTATGTGGAATATGGAATTGGTCGGGAGTAAATGCATATAAATGAATTGTGATATGATATTATATATTGGGGCCAAGCATGGCAATTGCACTATTTTATCAGATCAAATAATTCCTTTTTTCTTCCAACTCTTCCAAATTAAAAATCTTTCTCCCATTCCAAAACAAAATGAGAATAAAGAATAATAAGTAATTCTACTTTCCTACGATATCTTAATTGAATTATACATAATGATCAATGAATCTTTTTATTCTTTATCATATGTATCGAATCCTAGTAATGATGTCTATCCTATGTATTTGGGTTGGAATTGACTATTAACTAATATAATTATGTTATTAGTGTTTAGTAGTATTGAATGGAAATCAAAATGGGGCATGGCCAAGCAGTAAGGCATCAGGTTTTGGTCCCGTTACTCGAAGGTTCGAATCCTTCCACCCCAGATCAGATTGTTCCTGACTTCTAAGAAAACTTCTCAGAATGATATTTTTTCTTCTATTTAGTTTCTCACAAATATAATCAAGTCTTAAATGCAGATGAAAAAAAAAGTATATTATATGCTCATATTACTCATATTCATATTAAAATTTATTGAAATTGAAGATAAATATTTAAGTTCAAGTAATTACTTACAGAAGCCCCTATATTTAGTATCTAGGAAATGTAAATTATCACACGATGCATTTTGAGTCGAAATGCAAAAGAAAGATCTCTCTATGTCCTTTCCAAACCAAAATCCTCCCAAAATAAATAAATGGGGTATACTAATACCACATTAAATATATTTTGTGTGGAGATTAAAGAGTAAGGAGTTTTTGGTACTAATTTTCTCGCTAGTGTTAAGCTTAAAGTTTATAAAGCTGGGATAGAAAAACTAAAAATCAAAAAATGGGAAATTGTATTTGGACTTATTCAAATGAATAATTGTAAATCAATGTAGTGAATCGACTAGTAGGGCATTTATATATTTATATATTCCATTTACTTTATGGAAATGGAATATGGAATTGGTGATGGAGTTGATGAGAAGATTCGGGAATCCAAAGTAAATGCATAAAATAAATGAACAAGGCTTGTGATATGATATTATATATTGTTATTATATTTATTCTTCTATTTCAGTATTCAATAACAATGGCCAAGAGCCCTTTTTCTCCATTAAATAAAAAGTATATGCAATTCCTTAAACATTTATGAGTACCTTTGGTAACAATGGTTCCTTGTATATGAGGGATACAAAAGAAAAGTTAATAGTCCTATATATATTAATATCTTCTTTTTCATAGGAAAGCAAGAATAAGGAATTTAATCTAACCTTATGTGAACCTTTTCTATTCCATACCTATGGAAAAACTAGATTCTCAATCTACGTTCCTAATTAAAAATTTCAATTAAACCATTGATAATTCAATTGGATATGGTCAAATTTGCATCTCTTTAGTGAATGAGATATTTGATTTACTTACTAATTTAATTTGTTTTCTCAACATTCAATTCATATTGACAATAATGAACTAAACAAATATAATTCGATCATGAATAAATGGATCTGTTTATATCCACCCTATATTGAAATTGAGTTTATTGGTTTTTTCCTTCCCTTCAATCAAATGGTGGGTTGTCAGATTTATTCTATAGTTATGGAAGACAAGGCATATTTTAGTAACACTAACGAAATAAAAAATCAAAATTGAGAAAATCAAAATAAATATCAATTTTTACATCTCTATTATTAGTTTGTTTGTTGTTTTTTAAGGGGATACACCATTTTAGTATTTTGGTGTTTGTTCATAAGTTCATAATTGATTATTAAAAAATCCTTCTTTTTTTTAGTTCAATGTTTTGTTTTTGTCTGGATTGTGCATTACAATTCAATTGGTCTTTTTTTTATTTCAATCATATCTATATAGCATATTTATCCGGGTTGCTAACTCAACGGTAGAGTACTCATATTTTAAGTGTGACTATGATGTTTTACACATTTGGATGAAGCACCAAATTCGTCTAGACTATGGGTAGTCTATAAGACCATGATTGATCCTGAAAGGTAATGAATGGGGAAAACAGCATGTCATAATAAAAAACAAGAAATTTGGAATTTAAATTTTTAAAAAATCAAAATGGAATTTTGGGTTTATTCTTTAGGTCTAGTGGATAAATGGATAGAGTCTTATGGTCCCAATTCGAGTAAAACAAAAAGCAACGAGCTTATATTCTTAATTTGAATAATTAATTATCTAATCTAATTAGATGTTAAAAATTAATTAATACCTAATGGCGGAAATGATTCTCGTGTAAATGATTTTTTTAATTTTTTTATACTATTACTATATACATAATATATATCCTGTTCTGACTGTATTGCACTATGTATAATTCAATAACCCAAGAAATGCCCCTCATTTCCTATTCAAGTAGAAATGAAAATGGAAGAATTACAAGGCTATTTAGAAAAAGATGGATCTAGGCAAAGGCACTTCCTATATTCGCTTCTCTTTCAGGAGTATATTTATACACTTGCTTATGATCATGGTTTAAATGGTTCAATTTTTGTAGAAATTTTGGATTATGACAATAAATCTAGTTCAGTACTTGTGAAACAAGTAATTATTTGAATGTATCAAAAAAATTATTTGATTTATTCAGTTGATGATTTGAGACAAAATCAAAGTGTTGGGCACAACAATTTTTTTTATTCCCAAATAATATTAGAAGGTTTTGCAATCATTATGGAAATTCCATTCTTGTTGCGATTAGGGTCTTCCCTTGAACAAAAAGAAATACCTAAATCTCAAAATTTCTGATCTATTCATTCAATATTTCCTTTTTTAGAGGACAAATTTTCACATTTTAATTTTCACAATCGCGCTATAAAGACTCGCTTTCGCTATGGCTCTGATGGGTTCCCTTAACCAAGCCACTGCCTATGAGTCTCCGGCTCATTCTTTAATAGGCACGCAATCCGAGATGACATTCTCCTCCCACTACTTGGGAGCTCACAACTCACAGTTTAATGTTCTATTTCACTCCCCGATGGGGGTTCTTTTCACCTTTCCCTCACGGTACTACTTCGCTATCAGTTACCCAGGAGTATTTAGCCTTGCAAGGTGGTCCTTGCTGATTCACGCAGGATTCCATGTGCCCCATGCTACTTGGGTCAGAGCATAAGCTAGTGATGCTTTTGGCTACTGGACTCTCGCCATTTAGGGTGCAGTACTCCACTGCTTCGCCAAGCAGCATGACACTTGTATTGCTCTCCCACAACCCCATTTTGACGATTTAGGCTGCTCCCATTTTGCTCACTGCTACTACGGGAATCACTTTTGCTTTCTTTTCCTCTAGCTACTAAGATGTTTCAATTAGCCAGGTTGCCTCTTGCCTACCCATGGATTTGGTAGCAGTTTGAAAGGTTGACCTATTCGGGAATCTCCAGATCTATGCTTATTTTCAACTCCCCGAAGCATTTCGTCGCTTGCTACACCCTTCCTTATCTCTTGGTGCCTAGGTATCCATCGTAAGCCTTTCCTCATTTGAACCTTGCCATTAATGTTAAGTATATGCCATCCTAAGGTGCTGCTAATACTAAATGGAAGAATCTTATTAACATCCATGAATGAGAATCATCGATCAAACTATCAGATCAGAAAAATTGGGTGCTATCATAGTATTAGCTAAGTTCACAGGCTGGAGATAAGTGGACTCGAACTACTGACTTCCACCACAAGGTAAACCATTGCCTCTCAGGCCTCCCTGACTGATTCTACCATAGAGGCCAACGATAGACAATAATTCCCCCCTGAACATAGCTTACAAATTTCATTGTACTGTGCTCTCCAAAGAGCAACTCTTCTTAAAAGGTGCTTAGTTGGAGTCCCATTCTAAGGATTCTTGTGGTTCTGGAGAATCTAGCTACAGGAGAATAGGAACAGGGAGCTCTCCCCCTTTCTCCACCTGACTCTTTGGTCTTAAGAGTGCTGGTTTAAGAATGAGTGATTGCCCTTCTCTGACCCTTACTGCCAAATTGGAGAGTGGACAACTAATGCATTCAACTTATTGAACAAGGTCTATGGTTGGTCGGTGACCCCTGGATGCCAAAGGCATCCTTGGGCTGATCTTGTAGTTCCTACGGGGTGAAGACGATGGGGTTGGTCCATCGATTTTCCTTCCTTTTGCCACATTTCTCTCAAAGGGTTGAATGGAGATAGTGCATCAAGCTATTCCCAAGGGCCAACTTGATCCTCTTCCGAGAACCCTAGGAGACCACCGACTTCTACTCTTGTCCATGTACACTTCATACTAGATCTGACCAACTGCCCATCCTACCTCCTCTACGTTCTTGACAGCCCATCTTTTTGTCTCAGTAGAGTCTTTTAGTGGCGTGTTTTGGTCCTCTTCCCCATTACTTAGAAAATGTGAGCCACCAGTTCAGGTACAAGATACTATCATTACAGTCAAGACAATTAAAAATCCAACCCATAATTGCAATGAACCAATTGCAAGAGTGGAGCTCTACCAACTGAGCTATATCCCCCCAAGCCAAGTGGAGTATGCATGAAAGAGTCAGATGCCTCTTCTATCCTTTTCCTTGGTGTAGTTGGGCCATCCTGGACTTGAACCAGAGACCTCGCCCGTGAAGTAAATCATTGCACCTACGATCCAACCAATTGGGAGAGAATGAATAATTCTTTTTCAGGAGTGATTCATCCTTCCCAAATGTAGCATACAGCTCTCTATTATACTGTGCTCTTCAAGTGTGCTTACCTTCTCCCTTACCATGGCAAGTCTCTGTGAAATAACTCCAATGGGAAGAAAAAAGAAGGCATTAAGAGACCCTCCTAGTCCAACCCTAGACACTCTAAGATCCTTTTTCAATCTTGCTCCCATTTTGAGTCAAGAGATAGATAAAGAGACATATCCCATTGCATTGATCGGGGGGTGCTCGTAGTGATTGAGGGGGTCGAAGACCAACAAGTGAGTTATTTATACCAAGCATTCTTCTTATGGCTAGATCCAATCTCTTGGTCCCTGCAGAAAGGAAAAAGAATTTCACATTCTTTTCTTCCTTTGGGAAGGGAGGATTAGAGAAATCCTATTGATTGCTGCTTTCACTAGACCTCCAGGAAAGCATGAGAAAAGTCTTGAACGGTACGATCCCTCCGTCACCCCAAAATGAAAGGGGTGATCTCATAGTTCTTGGTCTATGAAAATGCATTGTTAGGTGCTCCATTTTCCCATCAAGGCCGAACCTAAACCTGTGCTCGAGAGATAGCTGTCCATACATTGATTAGGGATGTATGGATTCTCGAGAAGAGAGGATCCGTGGTGGTCCCCCCCAGACCGCCCGGATCCCATGAGTGAATAGAAAGTTAGATCTACATTAGATCTCATCTGAATCACCCCATCTATCCTCCTGAGCAGAAGTTTGGTTTCAAACTCTGATTCAAATGGGAGGAGTATGCCATGCTAATGTACCTTGGATGATCCACATCTTTGGGTCAAGTGTTGATGAGCACATTGAACTATCCATGTGGCTGAGAGCCCTCACAGCCCAGGCACGACGACACAATTATCAGGGGCACGTTCTATCACTGAGCTAATAGCCCATCATGTGGGCCTCCCACTGGGAGGCCTGCTATGATAAAAGTGAGAGAAACCCCATTTCTCTCTTTCCTTTTTACATCCCTGTGTTGTTGCCACATGGGAGGGAAATGGGGACGTAAAAAGGGGGATCCTATCAACTTGTTCCAACCTAGGATAATAAGCTCATGAGTTTGGTCTTACTTCACCATCAGGAAATGAAAGAAGACTTCCATATCCATGCTTAGCTCAGATGTGAAGCAGTGTCAAACCAAAATACCCAACAAGCATTAGCTCTCCCTAAAAAGGAGATGATCCAACTACACCTTCCAGTACAGCTACCTTGTTACGACTTCACTCCAGTCACTAGACCCACCTTCAGCATCCCCCTCCTTGTAGTCAATGTAATGACTTCGGGCATGGCCAACTCCCATAGTGTGACAGGTGGTGTGTACAAAGCCCGAGAACGAATTCACCGCCGTATGGCTGACCGGCGATTACTAGCGATTCCAGCTTCATGCATTCAAGTTGCAGCCTACAATCCAAACTAAGGATGGGTTTTTGGAGTTAGCTCACCCTCGTAGGATCGCAACCCTTTGTCCCGCCTATTGTAGCATGTGTGTCACCCAGGGCATACGAGGCATGATGACTTGACATCATCCTTACCTTCCTTTCAGCTTATCTCTGGCAATCTGTTCAGGGTTCCAAACTCAATGGTGGCAACTAAATGTGAGGGTTGTGCTCATTGCGGGACTTAACCCAACATCTTATGGCATGAGTTGATGATAGCCATGCACCACCTGTGTCCGCATTCCCGAGGGCACCCCTCTCTTTCAAGAGGATTCACAGCATGTCAAGCCCTAGTAAGGTTCTTCACTTTGCATCAAATTAAACCACATGCTTCACTACTTGTGTAGGCCCCCATCAATTCCTTTGAGAGTTTCATTCTTGTGAACCTACTCCCTAGGTGGGATAGTTAACACGTTAGCTATAGCACTGCACGGGTCGATACACACAGTGCCTAGTATCCATCGTTTACGGCTAGGACTACTAGGGTATCTAATCCCATTTTCTCCCCTAGCTTTCATCTCTCAGGGTCAGTGTTGGCCCAGGAGAGTGCTTTCACTATTGGTGTTCTTTCCGATCTCTATGCATCTCACTGCTCCACCGAAAATCCCCTCTGCTCCTACTGTACTCTAGCTTGGTATTTTCCACCGCCTGTCCAGGGTTGAGCCTTGGGATTTGACGGTGGACTTGAAAAGCCACCTACAGATGCTTTATGCCCAATCATTCTGGATAATGCTTGCATCCTTTGTCTTACCATGGCTGCTGGCACAGAGTTAGCCGATGCTTATTCCTCAGATACCGTCATGGCTTCTTCTCTGAGAAAAGAAGTTTATGACTCGTGGGCCTTCTACCTCCATGTGGCATTGCTCCATCATGCTTTCACCCATTGTGGAAAATTCCCACTGCTGCCTCCCATAAGAGTCTGGGCCGTGTCTCAGTCCTAGTGTGGCTGATCATCCTCTCAGACCAACTACTGATCATCACCTTGGTAAGCTATTGCCTCACCAACTAGCTAATCAGACGCGAGCCCCTCATCGGGCATATTTCTCCTTTTCACCTCAGTCTATGGGGTATTAGCAACCATTTCCAGTTGTTGTTCCCTTCCCAAGGGTAGGTTCATACGTGTTACCACCCATTTGCCACTGGAAACACCACTTCCCATCTGACTTGCATGTGTTAAGCATGCCGCCAGTGTTCATCCTGAGGTAGGATTGAACTCTCCATGAGATTCATAGTTGCATTACTTATAGTTTCCTTGTTTGTAGACAAAGTGGATTCAAAACTATCTTTCATTTCAAGGCATAACTTGTACCCATGCGCTTCATATTAGCCTAGAGTTCGCTCCCAGCAATATAGCCATCCCTACCCTATCACGTCAATCCCACGAGCCTCTTATCTATTCTTGTTCGATCACAGCGGGGGGGCAAGTCAAAATAGAAAAACTCCCATTGGGTTTGGGGATAATTAAGCTTGAACTGATGACTTTCACCACATCAAGGTGACACTCTACCACTGAGTTATATCCCTTCCTGGCCCCATCGAGAAATAGAACTAACTAATCCTAAGGCAAAGGGTCAAGAAACTCAACACCACTATTCCTGAACAACTTGGAGCCGGGCCTTCTTTTTGCGTTATTACTATTATGGATATGCATAGAGTAAAATAATGGGAAAAATGGGATTTCATTGTCAACTGCTCCTATTGAAATAGGATTGACTACGGATTCGAACCATAGCACATGGTTTCATAAAATCCATACGATTTTCCCGATCTAAATCGAGCAGGTTTTGTTTTACATGAAGAAGATTTTGTTCAGCATGTTCTATTTGATACTAGTAGGAAAAGAACCCAACTCAATATTGTTAAAAAAAGAGGGAAGGCAGAACCAAGTCAAGATGATACAGATCACCCCTTCTTCTTGTGCCAAAGATCTTACCATTTTCGAAGGAACTAGAGCTACATTTCTTTTCAATTTCCATTCAAGAGTTCCTATGCGTTTCCATGCCCTTTTTCCTTTTTTTTTGAGACCTCAAAAAATGAAATGGACAAATTCCTTTTCTTAGGAACACATACAAGATTTGTCACTACAAAAAGGATAATGGTAACCTCATCATTAACTACTTAACTTCATTTTCACTTATGAATTTATTTCATTTATGAATTTCATAATAATACATGTCCTACCAAGACAAAATTTGTAACTTGCTATCCTCTCTTGCCTAGCAAGCAAAGATTGACCTTTGTCGAAAAACTGATTCATTCGGATCAACATGAGGGTCCAACTCCATTGCCAGAATCCATGTTGTATATTTGAAGCAGGTTGACCCCCTTGCTTCTCTCAAGGTACAACCCTCTTCTCGCTAAGCCCCCTTTCTCCTTAGTCCATAGAGACAAAATAAAATGTAGGATTGGTACCAACAGTTCATCACCGAAGAAAGGACTCACTGAGCCGGGATCACTAACTAATACTAATATAATAGAAAAGAATTGTCTTTTCTGTATACTTCCCCCGGTTTAGTTGTTACTGCAGACCTTATGCAATCGATCAGATCATATAGATATCCCTTCAACACAACATAGGTCACCAAAAGGATCTTGGACAACTCACCAAAGCACAAAAGCCAGGATCTTTCAAAAAATGGATTCCTATTTGAAGAGTGCATAACTGCATGGATAAGCTCACACCCACCTGTCAATTTTGGATCCAATTCGGGATTTTCCTTGTGAGGTATCCGGAAGGAATTGGAATGTAATAATATCGATTCATTCAAAAGAAAAGGTTCTCTATTGATTCAAATGTTGTACCTATGGAATAGGGATAGAGGAAGAGGAAAAAAGCCGAAGGTTTCACATAATACTTTTGATCAAAAAATCAGTTTGATTTATTTCATACCCTTCGCTCGATGTGAAAATGGGTTAGATTCTACAGGATTAACAAACCTATGGAATTTTAGGAATGATGGAAGGGAATAAAAATAAAGGGAAAGAAAATTGAAATGAAATAAAGAATAAAACAAAAAATAGAAGTATATATAAATGAATTAAGTAGAAGATAGAAGATCTCAGATTCCAAATGAATAAATTCAAACTCAAAAAGGATCTTTCTGATTCTTGAAGAATGAGGAGCAAGGGGATTGATCAAGAAAGATCTCTTGTTCTTATTACTTATTCTTATTATCTTATTATAAGTTATAA
This sequence comes from Trichopus zeylanicus subsp. travancoricus, assembly GCA_005019695.1. Classification (NCBI taxonomy): domain Eukaryota; kingdom Viridiplantae; phylum Streptophyta; class Magnoliopsida; order Dioscoreales; family Dioscoreaceae; genus Trichopus; species Trichopus zeylanicus. The sequence goes on from RXID01014326.1 coordinate 725,965, forward strand.
GATCGTGATTTGATCTGCATATGTTATGTTTGGGAAAAAGAATAATCTTCTCCTTTGATTATAAATGGAAAATGTTCAATTGGAACATGAAAACCTGACTGAATTGGTCTTAGTTACTCTTTGGGACTGAATGGGACAAGGGAGGAGATTCTCACAAATGAGGAAAAGGATCCAATTACTTCGAAAGAATTGAATGAGGAGCTGTATTGGGCAAAATTCTCATGTACGGTTCTATAGAGTGACAGTAAGAGTGACTTATCTGTCAACTTTTCCACTATCACCCCCGAAAAACCAAACACTGCCTTACGTAAAGTTGCTAGAGTATGATTAACCACTGGATTTGAAATCACTGCTTATATACTAGGTATTGGCCATAATTTACAAGAACATTCTGTAGTATTAGTAAGAGGAGGAAGGGTTAAAGATTTACCAGGTGTGAGATATCACATTGTTCGGGGAACCCTAGATGCTGTCGAAGTAAAGGATTGTCAACAAGGGCATTCTAGTGTGTTGTAGATTATTATCCAAGACTTGTATCATTTGATGATACCATGTGAATTGCTAGAAACATGTGAAGTGTATGGCTAACCCAATAACGAAAGTTTCGTAAGGGGACTGGAGCAAGCTACCATGAGACAAAAGAAAGATCTTCTTTCTAAAGAGATTCAATTTAGAACTATTACTATTCTATTTATATGTCCAAGGTCCAATATTGAAATCATTTCAGAGGTTTTCCCTTACTTTGTCCATGTCAACAAACAATTCGAAATGCCTCGACTTTTTCAGAACAGGTCTGAGTCAAATAGCAATGATTTGAAGCATTTCTTTTTACATTACACTATCTGGGAAACCCAAGGACTCGATCATGTGGATATGTAAAATACAAGATTTCCAATCCTACCAGGAAAAGGAGGGAAACAGATACTCAATTTAAAGTGAGTAAACAGAATTCCATACTCAATCTTATAGATAAGATACATATAGATTTCTGTGGAAAGCCGTATTCGATGAAAGTAGTATGTTCGGCTTGAAGGGAGATCTTTCATATCTTTTGAGATCCACCCTACAATATGGGATAAAAAAGCCAAAATAAGTGATTCATTTTTAGCCCTTATAAAAAGAAAACTAATTCTTGAACCTCTTTCATGCTCATGTCATGTTGAGGTACTACAGAAGAAAAAATTGCAAAATCCAATCCAATTTATTGTAATCAATTAGTTAACATGTTGGTTAACTGTATTCTGAAACATAGAAAAAAATCATTAGCTTATCAAATTATCTATCGAACCATGAAAAAGATTCAATGAAAGAAAGAAACAAATCCACTATCTATTTTACATCAAGCAATACATGGAGTAACTCCCGATATAGCAGTAAAAGCAAGACGTGTAGGTGGATTGACCCATCAAGTTCCTATTCAAATAGGATCTACACAAGGAAAAGCACTTGCCATTCGTTGGTTATTAGGGGCATCCCAAAAACATCTGGGTCAAAATATGGCTTTCAAATTAAGTTCTGAATTAGTAGATGCTGCCAAAGGGAGTGGCGATGCCATACGCAAAAAGAAAGAGACCATAGAATGATAGAGGCAAATAGAGCTTTCGCACATTTTTGTTAATCCATGAATAGGAATAGTCCATGGATCCATACATCTTGATCAGAAAAGAATCAATAGAAAAAGAAAGAATCAAAATTTATCAATATCTTTCTCAAAACAAACAAAAAGGAAAAGAAAGATGAAAATAAATCATGGATAACTAAGCCCTCTCGGGGGATTGCTTAAGAATAAAAAAGAGGAATCTTATGGAAATATCATGGAATAAGGTTTGATCCTATTTATTCATGGGGATTCCATAAATATCCCATTCCAAAAATAGAAAGTTCGAAATAATTGGGACTTTTTCAGAGATTGGATGCAGTTACTAATGCATGATCTGGCATGTAAGAATGAAAACTTCATTCTCGATTCTACGAAAATTTTTATGAAAGCCTTTCATTTGCTTCTCATCAATGGAAGTTTCATTTTCCCATAATGTATCCTAATTTTTGGCTAATTCTTCTTCTGATGATCGATTCAACCTCTGATAAAAAAGATAGACCTTGGTTCTATTTTTGTTGCACAAAATATCAATGTCTACTACAATTCACGATGCAGAAGAAGAACAGAAAAGAAGAAAATGATGGAGAAGCAAATGATACATATCTTCTCTTCTCTTCCTCTTCTCATCAATACAATATCCTCTTCTATATGCTTTGATCTGGCGTGGTACATTTGGTTCTTCACAAGGTGTATGGCATTCTGACTATCACAAAAAATAGGAAGAACATTTTGAGAAAAACCAACGTCACTTGTCAATCCTTTTAGCCATAGAGCTCCTTTGACGGCTTCTGTAGCTGCCATATACTTAGACTCTATTGTAGATAATGCCACAGTTGATTGTAAGGTACACCTCCAACTAATAGGTTCTCCACAAAGAGTGAAAAGATAACCAGTGAGGGATCATCATCGATCAAGGTCTCCAACATAGTCTGAATTGACATAGCCAATAATTTTGGGCTCTTGAACTGTGTTCTTGTCAAAACATAAGCCAATATTAAGAATACCTTTGATATATCTTAATAGCCTTTTCACATCTTGTCAATGCTCTTTTCTTAGATTTGTCATGTAATGACTAACAATGCTGACTGCTTGTGCAATATCAGGTCTTGTGCATACCATAGCATACATTAGACTTCCAACAGAACTTGAAAATGGGATGTTCTCCATGTATGCATACTCCTTATCTATAGAAGGACATAGTTGAGATTAAAGCTTGAAGTGAGATGCCAAAGGAGTACTGACGGGTTTTGAATTATGCATGTGAAAATGAGAAATAATCTTCTCAATATACTTGCTCTGTTTAAGCAATAATTTGCCATGTTTTTGATCTCAATCAATCTCCATACTGGGAATCTTCCTTGTAGCACCTAAATCTTTCATATCAAATTCCTTTTTCGTTTTAAACTTTAGATCATTTAGTAGAGATATGTCTTGAGTAGCGATAAGCATATCATCAACATAAAGAAGCAATATAATAAATGAGTTATTGGCATGCATCTTAAATAGACACAGCAATCATGTTTGCAGTGGATGAAATCTTGTCCCAGCATAAAACTATCAAACCTTTTATACCATTGCCTTGGAGACTGTTTCAAACCATAAAGTGATTTGTTCAACTTGCAGATAAAATTTTTCTTGCCTTCTTGGATAAACCCTTCAGGTTGTTGCATAAAAATTTGTTCTTCTAATTCTCCATGTAGAAAGGCAATTTTGACATCAAGCTATTCTAACTCAGGATTATGAAAAGTAAATAAAGCAAGTAGAAAATGAATAGATGTGTGTTTAACCACAGGAGAGAAAAGTTCATTAAAGTCAACACCCTCCTTTTGTGAATACCCTTTTGCAACTAAACGGGCCTTGAATTTAACATCATCTATCTCAGAGAAATCCTTTTTCTTTTGAAATACTCACTTGCAACCAATTGCTCTTTTACCTTCTAGTAATTTCACAAAATCCCAAGTATGGTTCTTTTGAAGGCAATCCATCTCTTCATTCATAGCAGCTTGCCACTGAGAAGAATTCTTATCTTGCACTACTTCTTTATAGGAAGAAGGATCACCATTGTCAGTAACTAAAGAAAAAACTACCATATCTTTAAAACCATACCTTTCAGGTGACTTTATGTTTCTTTGAGATCTTCAAAGTGGAGTCTTCTCAGAAATTTGATTCTTTGAATTTTCTTGAGAGTTGGGCATACCCTGAATATCTTCTTCTGAAGGAACTACATGCTTTACCTCCACTTGTATTATATCACTGGGACCTTTCTTGAGAGATTTTAGCATAACACTTTCATCAAATACTATGTCTCTCTCAATAATTACATTTGAAATAGTAGGATTCCACAAATGATAGCCCTTAACACCTTTGGCATAACCCAAGAAAATACACTGTTTGGAATGTGCATCTAACTTATCCTTGAAAACACGCACATAAGCAGGGCAACCAAAAATCTTTAAAGAAGAATAATTTGCAGGTTGACTAGTCCATACCTCTTCAAGAGTCTTGAAATTAATGGTTATTTGAGGAGAGTGATTCACAATGAAACATGCTGTATTGACTGCTTCTGCCCAAAAATCTTTATCAAGATTAGCTGTATTGAGCATACTACATGCTTTCTCCAACAATGTTTTATTCATCCTTTCAGTCACACCATTTTGTTGAGGTCTTCCTGGGATGGTAAAGTGGCGTTTGATGCCTTCATCTTCATAGAATTTGAGAAACTCTATTGATTTGTACTCTTTGCCATTATCACTTTTGAGGTATTTGATTTATCTGTCAGTCCTTTTTTCAACTGAAGTTTTCCATTGTTTGAAAATAGAAAACACTTCGGCTTTGTGATGCAAAAAATAAATCCACACTTTTCTGGAAAAATCATCAATAAAACTAATAAAATAACGAGCACTAGATTTTGATAGAATAGGAGAGCACCACACATCAAAATGAATATAATCAATTAATCCTTTAATGCAATGAGTACTGGTGTTAAACTTTACCTTGGACTGTTTACCATAGAGACAATGCTTGCAGAAATCCAATTTGCATGAGTTGAGGCCTTTTAGTAATTTTCTTTTGTTGATCTCACTTAAACCTTACTCACTCATATAACCGAGACGCATATGCCATAAGTGGGTCATATTAGAAAAATAAGCCTGAGAAATTGTTGCTCTACCTTCAACGGTTTTTCCTACTAACTCATACAAATTTTCATGCTTTAGGCCCTTCATCACTATCAATGAGCCTTTAGCAACCTTAAGAACTCACCTTCAGCAGAATACTTATAACTAGCAGAATCCAAAATACCCAAAGAGATCAAATTCTTTTTCAAATCAGGAACATGTCTAACATTAATAAGAGTTCTAATAATATTATCAAACACTTTAATTTTGATTATTCCAATTCTAACAGTTTTGTATGGATTGTTATTACCCATCAAAACTAAACTACCATCATAGGACTTGTAGTTTTCAAACTAATCCTTATTAAGACACATGTGGTAAGAACAACCAAAATCAAGAATCCAAGTATCATGGTAATGATCAAAATTAGAACTAATAGAGAGAACATTACCAAAATCATCATTAGAACTCCCTTCAACAACTGACACTTGTCCTTTGGCTTGCTCTTTAGATTGAGATTGTCTTTCTTTCTTTGATTTGAGCTTCCAACAGTCTTTAATTACATGTCCCATCTTCTTATAATACATGCGGTTTATTTCTTTGGATTTGGATCTAGAGCGACCTATCTTTAATCTTTCTTTGGTACGACCTCTCACAATTAATGCTTCTGAGTGTGACACATCCTCTCCAATATTTTTCAAATATTTATTAGATAGAAGGACAGCATAAATATCATCAAATTTTAAATCCTTACCATACATGAGAGTAGTTTTTAGATTCTCAAGAGAAGGAGGTAAAGACGATAATAAATAATTGCCTTATCTTTATCTTCAATTTTAACATCAATGCCTAACAATTGAGAGACTAGTTTATTGAAAGCATTAAGATGATCAACTATATTCATACCTTCTCTCATTCGAAAATTGAAGAGCTTCTGCTTTAAGTAAACTTGATTTGAGATAGACTTACTCATATATTATTTCTTTAGCTTTTTCCATAATTCTGAAGATGATGTTTCATCAAGAAATGGATAGAGTACCTCATCGGTGAGACTGAGGATGATTGTGCTATGGGCACTAGCCTTCTGGTTTTCCCAGACACTTTTGGTGACATCTTCAAACTTGACATCCTCCAATGTGTTTCACAACCCTTGTTGAGTAAGAATTGCATGAACTCTTGCTTGCCAAATAGGAAATCATTACTTTCCATTAAATTTCTCTGTATCAAACTTCATAGTAGACATGTTAAACCAAGCTCTGATACCACTTATAGTGCAAAATATTGATATCCACCACAATTCACGATGTAGAAGAAGAACAAAAAATAAGAAAAGATAGCACACAAGATGTTTATGTGTCGAAGATGATTCAGAGGATATTGTATTCATGAGAAGAGGAAGAGAAGACTACAACGATGGAGGTGAAACTCCAATATCACCAACTCTCACAAAAGACTAAGTAGCCTAACCGTCACAGGACGTCTTGAGAGTATTGATCTATGTCTCTCTCTCTCACTCTATATTAAAACCCTTACATCAATTGAGTATTTATTGATGTGGCCTAACTGTGTTTGAGTCAAGGTAGAAGACTGACTCAAATAAGACTTCTACTAATTTAAATCTTCTAGTAGAAGATAAATCCAGATAAGGATTAGGCCCACTAAATTACTTCCTAATATAATTAAGACTCTCTGAAAAATCTAGATTTGAGACATAATTAAGCCAACATATTTTATCTCTTCAACAAGTTTAGTAATGAGCTTAACGGCCCTGTTGTTCCGATGGAGAGAAGAACATATAATTAGCTTTTCAGGAAATTTCC